>CM070671.1:38001025-39225314 GCA_036346575.1 Dendrocalamus sinicus
ACCCATGGGTCACCCGTCGGGTCAGTAATGCGAGCTGCAACAATGGTTAATGGAGAGGAGGGAGAAGTTCACCGGCCATCTTCGTTGGAGCCGGAGGGCAGCGCCATGGCCAAGGGTCTACTGCTGTGATATGCGTTGGCTGCGGCGTGGGGTGGCGGGCTGAACTGGAAGGCGAGGCGACGGCGAGGGCGTGCGGGAGGACGAGCGTGCGGCGAGAGTGACGGGAGCAGGAGCGGGAGCTGTGGGATGGGAGGGCGAGCGTGGAGATCGCCGAGACCGAGCACGGAGCGCCAAATGCGCGCCGCCGCGCGCGCGTTGAATCGGGTGGGGGCCGGGAGGAGTGAGTAATGACCGTGGCGAGTGCTAGCTAGGGTTAGCCGTATGGGTAATGGGGCATTGCCGCATTGGATTTGGGTGCTTGGGGCTAAATGGCTAATGGGCTATGGGCTGGGCTGGTTTGCCTGAGAGGCTGGGAGCTTGGGTTTATAACTCCTATAGATCGGGTTTATATTACCCATGGGTTACGGGTTTGGGTACTTTAGGAACGTACCCGAACCCACAGACCCGATGGGTGGGCTTTTTGTCCATTAAGAGACCCATGTGTTAGGAAATTGACTCAGACCCATGCCCTAATAGAGTAAAAATCCACCGGGTATCGGGTTTCGGGTACCCATTGCCATCTCTACTCACTTGTCTCCGGTCTCCCACGCTGCCACTCCGACTCCCGCCCCAGCGCCCGGCAGCCGCCGCCGTACGATTTCACCTCCTCCACGCGCGCGATCGCCAAATCAACCTTCCAACGCGGCGTTCTCTGGTAGCCACCTCTCTTTTCTCATACGCGTGTTGCTTTCCTCTCCTTGGTGCTCCCGATCTTGCTCTCTCGCCGCCTGCGATCGCGTTGCACGCGAGGTGCTCGACGTATTGCCTCTGCGCCCGCCCGCCGCTGCGTGTCTTGTTTCGGTTTCTTGATGCGCTCTATGGTGATGAGTCAACTAACTCGCGCTGCTGTGTCTTCTTGCTGTTCTTTGCAAGAACGGCTCGGCCAATGGCGGAGGCGACGCCGTCGTGGTCGGACATCCCGCTGGAGCTGGCCGGCCTGGTGCTCCGCCTCCTCCCCGCGCACGCCGACCGCGCCCGCTTCGCCGCCGTGTGCCCGCAGTGGCGCGCCGCCGCGCGGCAGCTCCCGCTGCCCCCGCCGCTGCCGCTGCTCGCGCTCCCGGACGGCACCTTCTACAGCCTCCCCTACAGCGAGCACCTCCGCTTCCCCGGCTTCGGCTTCGCCGGCTACAAGACCGCCTACGGCCACTGGCTCGTCTTCCCGCGCGACGACGGCTGCTTCTTGGTAGACCCCTTCGCCAGGGCCACCGTGACGCTCCCTGCTCTGTCCCGCATCCGGCTCCGTCCCCCAAATGCGGTTGCTAAATTTGACAACGAGCGCGTTGCCGACCCTTACCCCACATGGATGCATATCAACAACTCAGAGAAGCTGCACATAAGCAAGCTGATCCTGTGCTCGCCAAACCTCGTCGCTGCATTCATCGGCATTGGACACATCAGTCAGATTCTAGTGTGCCAGCCAGGGGCCTCGTCGTGGTCGGTGCGCGCATCCGATGAGATCAAGAGGTTTGAAGACATGGCATTCTACCAGGACAAGCTCTACGCCCTCGCCGACGACGAGAACCTCCTTGTGGTCAACATCAGCCAGGACCAAAGCACTGGTGATCCACAAGTCTCTCGAATTGGACTGGTCATCAAGGGCGATCCCTTTTATACAGTTGTTTATCCAGACGACACCATGGCCAGGAAGAAGCTCTACCTGGTTGAATCGCGTGGTACATTGCTGATGATACGCAGAAAGATTTGGTGCTGGTGCAGGCCGGCGATCCATACTCCAGGAGTGACACACGACATTGTGGCTGGACAAAATGAGTTCGAGATATTCAAGGCCGACTTCGAGAAGTCTCGGTGGGTCAGTAATGTGACAACCGTGGGGGACGACCAGGTGTTGTTTCTGGGGCGAAGGTGCTCCAGGGCTGTGTCTGTGTCTCAGTACAGGATGTCGGGCAATCAGATCTTCTTCTTGGATGATGAGGAGGAGAATGCCGTGGAGTACGGCTACGATGAGGAAAGCACTTCTTGCAGTGCCTATGACATGAGAGAAGGTGAGGTCTCCTCCCCTCTGCCAAGGGTCTCCTGGAAGCGCTGTGATGAGATGCGTCTGGCAGCATGGCTCTTCCCTCAGGACTGAAGCGAAGGTGCAGCTACGATGCAAGCTGCTCGTAGCTCATCCGAGCATGGTATGGTCGTCAGGTGGTTACTGTGCAAACCTGCCACAGATTATCTGACCGTGGTATGGTGGTCTGTGGTTACTATGCAAGCCGTATGCAGCAGTATTTTATCTGAACTTGGTTCGCTGGTTACGGTGTTAGGTGATCAATATTTATCGAACCTTATTACGGCGGTTACTACTTACTATGTAAGTTGTTAACTCCATCAATTCAACTATTTATCTGACCTTAGGATGGTGGTTATGAAAGCTCCTAAACGCATCACCACGCATCTGTATTTAGCATGGTTATCTGACTCTGTAGTAACTCTAGAGTTGACAGTGCCATGCTCAACAGCTCAAGTTCTGATGTTGTGATGAACTTTGTGCTACTACTTTGGTTTATTTTACATTGGAAATTTGGTGCACTGCCATGCTGTTCTGGAGGGAAAACAACTTGGCAGTTGCATTCAGTGCTTTAATGTGCGGTTAGAATGCACTATCAGATGCATATATATGTATGGTTTATTCTAAGCATCTTTAGCAAGTGATTGATTGTGGTTTGCTGTGTAGCATGTTATTACAGGTGCTTGTGGCGTTGAACTATGCTCTCTGGTTGGACGCTAATCTCGCCAACTCCTCTCTGCGTGTTTTTTTTTCAGTTAAAAATTATTAATGGTCCCCCTATTGTGTACTAAAAACGTTCAACCTGAGATCCCTGCTGCCTTTTGTGACGCCATTGGGGGTGGCAGCCAAGCATCTCTTCTTTGATGTGCTTCCGAAGTAGCAATCATCTCCTGCAATGACAAGAATCATGTTACGTTCTACGCTGCAGCATCATATCTTGCAGAAATAACCAAGCAAACACAGATACACAAGAGCCCACGAACGAGAACATGCAAAGCGGTTAATTCATTCACTGTGACGCCTGCTAGAAATCGACTAATATGGTAGCAAGGAGCTACGTACCATTCATGGACGACTTCCATAGAAAAACTTTGTAGCACGTTTCTCGATGCCTCCGACTCCTATACTACCTATCTGCCCAAATGAATAAGTGTATAAAGCTAGTGAGACACTGAACCTCCATTCTCCGCTTCCCAAATCTTTTTTGAGCGGACAAGCAGGGGACTGCTTCAAGTTCATGGAAACTATGCCATGGCACCCTCTTATACATCCAGCAACAAAAAGACCGTGCAATTATTTCTTTGTACTTATGTATCCTTGATATCTCCTATTTATTAACTCGAACCAATCCCATGATACCATATTGTGCGATTTGATTCTCCAAAAGGATTGCCTGGTACTACGTACATGCATGGCTTCTTTACCTCTGACTCTCGAGTCCCTGAAAAAGTTGAAGACACTACGTGGTATGCATACGTACCGAAGAATACATCAACATTACACCCGGTGGGGAAGCCAAGAATAAAATCAAGGATAGGCTAAGACGTTAAGTTAGATTATTACAAATACAATATTTTACTCTTGTTTAATTCAAATTTAAACATAAATAGAAGATAAACAAAGTAAAAAAGAGATAAATACAACGAAAATATCTCGATAAAAGAAAGCACATCCCATAAATATATAAATATACTTCCGGTGAGTAGAGATCAGTCATCTGCATATTAAAAATAACAAAATTAGTGATACGATAATTAATTGTAAATGATCATAAACATTCAAGAAAAACATAGCATATCACTAGCACACAAGATTAAATCATGAGGCAAATTCATTCTACGCAAAATTGGATGTGTTTGGTTTGAGGGATGGGGTGGGATGGAATGTGATGGTTCCTTTGACCAAGCGTATCCATGTGTTTGGTTTGAGGGATGGGGTGGGATGGAATGGTCTAAAGTGGGATGAGCCTGTGCAAATTTAGAGAATATTCTTCTTAGATGCTGGACCATGTGGTTCCACCTTTTTTGTGGAACCATCTCATTCTATTCCATCCCATCCCATTCCACTTTCATTACTCCAACCAAACACATCCTTAGTTGACATAAGCTTGGCTAATGGATAAATTGATAAAGGAATGAGTCCAAACCCTTTTTATACTTGTCATGCATTAAAACGATTAATTGTATATTTCATCTCTAAGGCAATGATTCTTAAGTGTCTGCCTTTGCTTCTAGTTGGAATCCACATCGCAGTAATCTACAATGGCAAAATTTGTGAGATAAATACCAAGAATAACTATGGTGCAAACAGTTGTCTTTCGTTTACTCTCATTAACTGCCGGTTGCTTAGCTAGGCTTGAGCCTTGCCCAGCCACCTCACTTTGACAGCTAGTCAATGAACAATGACAAAAGTAGGCAACAAGTAACCCCAAAATTCCCATACATAACAAGCAACCACTAAATTCTGCATACTATACTTGTTATTATATTCCCAGAATCATTCTATAAATCAGTAAAACATTAAACAGAATAGATGTAATTATATAAAATAAAATGGAATAGATAAAGATGATTCATCACAGTTTAACCCAAGCAAAAACATTGTTACAACACTAATTCATGTGCAACGTATGTCAATCATGAACACAAAATGAAGAGATATTTGCCTCCACTTATGTATGATCAATCATCAACGTTATATAGGCAATTAATCCTTGTGAAATTACACAAGCTTATGACCAAATCTGGGCACCTCCAGAAAGAAAAGATACAGGCAAAATTCGTTCCTTGTAAGTTCCCAAGTACAACCCCCGCAAAACTTTGTTACTCTTTTTGCACTGCAAGTAAATCACAAGGGGAAAATTAGTCCACCCAGCACCGAGCATGGTCGTGTTGTTTCGGTTTCTTGATGCGTTCTGTTCCTACGAAGCGACTAACGCATGTTTTTAACTCATTGTTCTTTGCATGTGTTGAAACCGGCAGCAGTGCTAGCACAAAAGAAGAATCACATCAAGAATAAGAGCGCACAAGAGACAAAAAAATTTGTTTACAAGGTTCGGCAATATCTATGTTCTTGGGAGCCGTATCGCGGTGACTCCATCCATATTAGGAGTTTTTTTATAATGATTAGAGTTACAAATGAACCGTAGTATACATTTATACTCTAATTATATATTCATCTTAGACATCTAGTCTATACCGCGGTGGATTTCGCTCCCCGCATTCCTAACCTAAAATATTTCATTACCCAATACAAACTATATTTCCTGACTGTGTGTGAAAAGGCGACGCTCCGCTTTTCCGGACACAGTTGCTTCCTTTGAATATATGAGCCATACAAAACAGCAAGATCAACCGCCCGATGGTGGAGACAAGTTCGCCGCCGTCGTGGCCGGGGCTGCCCCCGCAATCCACAGGTTTCTGTTTCTCGGATCTACAGGTCATCAAGGGGGGTCCCTGGTATACAGTCATGTTCGCTGACAACAGCACGCACGAGAAGTTGCTGATGGTACGCTGGAAGATTGTGGCTGGACGGAGCGAGTTTGAGGTGTTCGAGGCTGATTTCAAGCAGTCACGGTGGGTCAATGCGACGACCTTGAAGAACACTTTCGTCGGTGTCTACGACGTGATAGACCGCCAGGTCTCCTGCCCTCTGCCGATGGTATCATGGAAACGTGATGAGATGCGTCTTGCGACATGGCTACTCCCTTGGGATTGAAGTGAAGGTGTTACTATGCAAGCTGTTTTTTGAGGACTCATTTTGCAGGTTGTTCAATGCATCACTAATTATCTGTCCTTGGTAAGATGGTTTGTTTGTTTACTATGCAAGCTGTTGGATCCATCGCTACTTATCTGACCATAGTATTTTGGTTAAGCTGTTAAGTTCGTCAGTATTTGTCTGACCTTTTATGTGGTGGTTACTCGCTCTCTATATATGCAAGCTGTTAAATGCATGCGTATTTATATGCAAGCTGTTGAATGCATCAGTACTTGACTATCTAAACTTAGTATGGTTGTTTCTGTAAGGACACTGACGTTGATTATATTGTGCCATGCTCAAAGTTTTGCACTTGCGATGTTTTAACTGAAATTCAGCAGGATGCCATCCTGTCTCGATGAGGAAAACTACCTGCTGTGTATTGTGCATCAGTGCTTCATTCTCAATATGCAGGTAGAATGCATACTCAAGAGATGACTTAACATAAAGCTCTTGATTCTAAAAAAAAATGTGCTGACCAAACATCTCTAGCAAGTAGCAATTAAATGCTACGGTTTGCTACGTAGCATGTTTGTACAGTGCCTCTGAAATGCTCAGCTCTGCTCTTCATGTTCTTCTCGTGTAGATCTCACGAGACACGAGTTGCTGAGAGAGAATTGTCGCAGGAATGCAGCAAACTCTCTACGCAAAGATCCTCCTCTATTAATCGCAATCAACCTCTCCGGTCGTTCGCTGAATAGACATGTAGGAAGTATCAATGGCTACGGTCGTTCGCTGTTTTTACAGTGCCTGTGAAGTACGGACAGCTCAGCTTAGCATTTCCTGGTGCCTCCAACTACTGTGCTACGTATCTGCTCGATCAACAAATCCATGAAACTCGTCCATCTCATGCCCAATGGCAATGAAGCCTCCCTTCACCGCTTACCAAATATTTTTGAGTGGGCAAGTAGGAGAGTTTCTTCAATATATTGGAAAGGAGAGTTTACTACAGAGCTCCCTAGCACACACTCATAGTATCCACTTATATATCAATTAACAAACTGTGTCTCCTTTGTAGGCTCATTTTTTCAGACAGTGTCTCTTCCTTTGAATATATAAGCCATACACAACAGGAAGATCAACCGCCCGATGGTGGAGATGGCAGTCACGGTACCAAGTTCACTGCCGTCGTGGTCCGGCATCCCACTGTAGCAGCCCCGGTGATCCACAGGTTTCTGTTTCACAGATCCATAGGTCATCAAGGGGGATCCCTGGTATACAGTCATGTTCCCAGACAACAGCACGAACAAGAAGTTGCTGATGGTACGCAGGAAGATGGTGGCTGGACGGAACGAGTTTGAGGTGTTCGAGGCTGATTTCATGCGGTCACGGTGGGCCAATTTGACGACTTGGAGGCAGAGGCTGATCTAGAAATTTCAAAATGGGTATTCGAAGTTATAAAATATTGTTCAATAGAAAACATAAAAGTCTATAATAACAAAATTAAAATACAATTGTTCATACTAGATACAATATCTCAGATAATATAAAGAAATTAAAAAATAATTAAAAAATTTACAAATTAACTCGATGATTCTTCATTCCTTGGAACCAATTGAAATGTTACAATTTGTTCCACTAATATGCAATTCCACTTAGCTCCCATTGTCCCTTCTGAAACTATCTGTATTCACTATTCACATTGAGGATAGTGAAAATCGAGTTGAAACCATTTGTTTACACTTGTGAAACATTTGGTATTTGTTGATAGAATCACAGATAAGAGATGGAGAATATGTATTTCAATTCATAAACAATGATTCATCTGCTACTAAGGATGTCATTTCATAGATTCACAGCAAAGTGTTTAGATAAAGGCATGACATGAAGCTCAGTAGCTCACACATCTGAAATACTTGGCATATAGATATAAGCTACTTAGACTTAAAGATATGGAGAACATGGATTTCAATTAATAAAGTATAAGCACTAATTTAAAGATAACTAAGCCAAACCCAGTAATCAACCACATCTAAACAAGATCTAAGCACCGAAAGTGAAATAAAGAAGAAACATATGCCAAATCCACCACATCCATCAAATCATCCACGGATCTATCATCTACCTAGCTCAGAAGTACAAAACTACAAACTTTAGGGACACACAAGCAAAGCAGATCTACCATCTATACATCTAAATTCTACAGCATAGGGGTCACCGGGTCAGAAAGGATGAACCTACCCTAGTGTTGTAGGCCCGCAGTGCAGCGGTGCCCGCTTAGCCGACAGCTGCTCCAGCCTCCAGCGCTTCTGCCGCCTGCGCAGCCTCTAGCCTCCTGGCCGCCTACGTAGCCTCCAGCCCCGCTCAGTTGGCAGCCGCTCCAACCACCAGCGCTCCCACCGCCTACACAGCCTCTAGAAGACCAGAATCATGGGCACAAGCACCCACTGTTGCCAAGCACTAACCAAGTGCCAAGAGATGGATAGATGATTAGATGCCAGATGAAGAGAGGGGAGACTGAGTGAGACATGGTCTCACAACTGGGTATGAATAAGATGACAGTGGGTCTAGGCTAGTGTCGATGGGAGTGGGAAATGGGCCAAAGTGATCTACGTTAATTTGGGTTAACTGGGTATGAACATGACGAATTTAGTCTAACTCGTCATGACAGTGGGTATGAACATGACCGTGGCCATGCATCAGAGTAAAGGCCATCGCTCTAGGACGCCAACATCGTCAACGATGCCCAAGCTGCCGACGCAGCTACGGGATGACGCCGCTGACGCAGCACGTAGCTTATCTGAGCATGGTATGGTCGTCAGGTGGTTATTATGCAAGCCTGTCACATATTATCTGAACTTGGTTCACTGGTTACGGTGTTAGGTGATCAGTATTTATCCAGCCTTATTACGGCGTGGTTACTACTTACTATGCAAGTTGTTAACTCCATCAATTGAACTATTTATCTGACCTTAGGATGGTGGTTGTGAAAGCTCCTAAGCGCATCACTACTCATCTGTATTTAGCATGGTTGTCTGACTATAGTAACTCACTCTAGAGTTGACCGTGCCATGCTCAACAGCTCTAAGTTCTGATGTTGTGATGAACTTTGTGATTATACTAGGTTTATTTGACATTGGATATTTGGTGGGCTGCCATGTTGTTCTGGAAGGAAAACAACTCGAATTGGCAGTTGCAATCAGTGCTTTAATGTGCAGTT
Organism: Dendrocalamus sinicus; assembly: GCA_036346575.1. Lineage (NCBI taxonomy): Eukaryota > Viridiplantae > Streptophyta > Magnoliopsida > Poales > Poaceae > Dendrocalamus > Dendrocalamus sinicus. Next base: position 38,010,115 of record CM070671.1, read on the forward strand.
AGAATGCACTATCAGATGCATATATGTGCATGGTTTCTACTAAGCATCTGTAGGAAGCAACAACGATTTGTGGTTTGCTATGTACTAACTACCTTTCTTTTTCATTTGATTTCTTGAAATCCGTACCGATAAACTTTTTATAGATTTAACCACCAATAGATTTAAAACTATCTTGATTGGCTGTACGGAAATTATATTATTAAAAATATTTTAATAATATTATAATTTTATTGGTATATCTTAGTATAAAGTTATAAAAGGTAACGATTAAAGTTGTATCTTGAATATTATAAAAAAGTCAAAAATATAAGTAAAAATGAACGAAGAGAGTAACATTTTATTACAGGTTCTTGTGACGTTGTACCTAACGAGGTCCCTCACTCGGCCCTTGTGCCAGTAGTAGCGCCGCAGCAATTATCTCCTGCAATGGCAAGAATCATGTTACGTTCTACGCTGCAGCATCATATCTTGCAGAAATAACCAAGCAAACACCACTACAGAGCCAACGAACGAGAGCATGCAAAGCGGTAAATTCATTCACTGTGGCGTGGCGTCTGCTGGAAATCGACTAATATTATTAGGTAGCAAGGAGCTACTTACCATTCAAGGACTTCTTCCATAGAAAATCTTCGTAGCACGTTTCTCGATGCCTCCGACTCCTATACTACGTATCTGCCCAAGTGAATAAGTGTATAAAGCTAGTGAGCCACTGAACTCCATTCTCCGCTTCATGGACACTATGCCATGGCACCCTCTTATACATCCAGCACCAAAAAGACCGCGCAATTATCTCTTTGTACTTACGTATCCCTGATATCTCCTATTTATTAACTCGAACCAATCCCATGATATCATATTGTACGATTTGAATCTCCAAAAGTACTGCCCGGTACTACGAACATGCATGGCTTTTTTGTCTCAAAATAAAGTGTGGTGGCTAAAAAAGTGGTTTTTTAAAAAAAGAGACAAGCGATGGAAAAAGTGAGAGAAATACGTGTGTGAGGTAAGAGTAAGAAGAGTGAGATGTGTGATAGGCTTGTGAACCCTGTCTTATCCTCAGAACGAGACGGAAGTGACAGAAGTAGAGTAGCCACCTCGAGAAGCGGAATGATTATATTGGCTTCTGTCTTCTCTAAGTAAAAACAAAGAAAAAAGAAGCCACTATGAACAGGCACAAAGTTCTGATGCATACATTCCTTATGTACCGTCGTTTTGTGGCTGATGTATACATTTTTGAGAGACAATCAAGTAGTTTATGTGTGCAAATAATAAAATTCTGATGTATACATTCTTCCGTCCAGCCACGCAGGGGCGGATTTGGGTCCATGGCAGCATGGGCTTCAGTCCAGGGTGTGAAAATTTACTAGTGTATAGCCCAGGTAATTTTAGCGCAGCCCAGGATTTAAAATCCCAGCCCATTCCCTCCCTACCGCTCCGGCGCTCCTGATATAGCCCAAGCCCACATCCCTTCAACCCTAGAGCCCCCTCCCCAGTCTCCCCATCTCCCTGAGCGAGTCTCCCAGGTCCCACCGCCAGCGTCCGGTTCTTCATCTTCTCGCCGTCTCGCGCATACTTAGGCGCCGCGCTGCCGCCGACATCCTCTGCCCTCCCCTTGCGCCCTCACGGCTAGCGTGCTGGCCAGTGCCAAGGCCCCTCGGCAACTCGGCCCCTTCCCTAGCTCTCGTGGCTCGCATGCTGGCCAACGGCAAGCCCCCTCAGCCCCACCCCTCGCGGCTCGCAACTTGCGTGTTGGGCTGCTAGTTATGGCCGATGCCCAGCGCCCCGACGGCAAGCCCCCTCGGCAGCTCGGCCCCTCCCCTCGCCAGTCGCCGCCACGCGTGATCTTATAGTCCCCTTGTGAGTATGAATCATGAATGCAATTGCTGGTTTCAATCTCTGATCTCTCTGTGAGTTAGTTTGAATTTGACTATTTGACAATCAGTGAATTGTGAATCTGAAAATCAAAATTATGTGAGTATGAATTTATAGCAGCTAGCCAATAGTCCATTTCTCTTCTATGAAAATACATACCCTACCTGTTAGAGTCTGTTATGCTTGTGGGAAATGTTAATGCTTATTTATGAAAGTTTTATGTGGGAGAAATGTGCTTTATACACTCTACGGTGCCAAACAAACTGAGTCTTTGGCACTCCATGTTAAAACTCTGGTTTTTAGAGTTATGCCTTGTAACAGCATGGTGACATTGTTTACTGATTACGTAGCTGGCAAGCTATTGAACTGATGTTTTTAGTTCATGCTAATTTGTAGTTACTATGAATTTGACTATTTTAGTATTTTACAATCAGTGAATTGTGAATCTGAAAATCAAAATTATTTGAGTATGAATTATTTGATTTCATTTGTGAATTAGACATTGATGTTATTATAATTTGCTATATGTAGGACATTAGGACAATCATATTTAGAAAATTTAGAAACACAATATGACATTGTTGGTGATCCGGGACTTCAAAAACCAACTAAGGAGTTAGATGTGGATATTAGGGATACTGCTAGAATGGAGTATTTGCAATTGGGTCTGTGCCAATCAATTAGTCATAAATTTCCACGAAAAGAGTTTGGAAATCAAAAAAGGAGATTTCAAGAATCATGGTTCAAAAGGTATGGCCATGATTCTTGAAATATTTATTGTGGTGCATAACCAAATTATTTCTTGTTCTACTCCTACTATTGATGAAGAGATGGAAGAAATAATGGACTAAGATAGAGAACAAATATTTGCTATTTAGGTATTTAAATTGTATCTCTACCGACTACTATGCTACATTGCTATATTATGACACTTATTATGTTTTATATTGAAGCAATCTAAAATTATGATGTCATTTATGCATTGTTGAAGTACTTAAGAATACCATACTGTGGGTATAAAAACTATGATGTTAGATGTCGGTATAAAAACTACGACATTAGTCACTTAAAGTTCTGCCCGGGGTGTGATGCAATCCTAGATCCGCCACTGCAGCCACGCTCTTCCCGCTCTCGCGTGTGCTGTGGCGGTGCATGGGCGGTGTTCGTCGTGTTGACTCCACGCGCACACGCCTACCTCTGCATCTGCACGGTGTTTGTTTCGCTTTCTTGATGCGTTCTGTTGTGACGAAGCGACTAACCCATGTTTTTAACTCATTGTTCTTTGCAAGATCAAATGGTCTGAAACACCCCAAATTTTGAGCCCTTTTTGAAAATTTTTGGAACTTCAATTGAAGTTGGTTTCTTACCCAATTTGACAAGAAAGTGAGGAAAACCGTTTTCCTTTTTCTCCCCTCCCGCCTTCGCCTCTGGCTGGCGCCGCCCGTGCACGCTGCCTTCGCCGCGCCTTCAGAAGATCCAGCGCAAGCCGTCGCCGTTCTCCGCACGTGCAGCCGAGACAGCCACCTCCCCGCTGGAGCCTGCGCCTGGACGCTGGTCCCGCACGCCAGGGAGTCGCCGCTGCTCCCCTTCACTCGCGCAGTGCGCCCCGGACAGCGCATGTCCTCGCCGCGGCCACCGCTCGCCCTCGCGTTGCTTCCGACCCTCCAGAGTCAAGGAAGCACTCAAGTACCGAAGAGGTGTCTCGCCACCTTGCCCTCCTCCGCTCGGCGCAGCCCCAGCTCACCCCTCCTCTCCCCTTTCCTCGCGGGAGACCTTGCGCCGAACCGCCTCTTCGGGGAGCCAGCTATACACGTCGTATAAAGGCCCAACTCCATTGTAGATCGCCTTCAGACAGCCCCCTTCCTCTCCCCACTCCACCGACTGCAGTCTCGCCGCCTCCACCGTCGGCAATCGCCACCCCTGCGCCAGTGAGCCCTAAAATGCAATTGAGGAGTTTACTCAATTTCAGTCCAATTCCGTGCGTCCACACTTGTACATTTAGCTCCTGGACACGATAGAAGTCTCGCCGGGGCAAGAGCAATCGCCCTGTGGCCGGGCCACGAAGCTCACCGCCGGCCATAAGGCCGTCAACGTGGCCAGCCCACTAGAGCATCTTCCAAGCTAAACCACCGCTGCCGCTGTGTCCCTGGGATCCCGTAGATGGTTAATCAGTAGCCAATCGCAAGGAAGAGCTGCCGGAATCGTCTAGCACCACCGTGCACCCCTCTTCCTTCACGGCAACCGGCGACCGCCCCTGTTCACCGCACTTCTCCCAAAAGCCCACAAATGGAGACTGCTCTCGTAGATGCACCTTTTGGCATAAGCCGATTTCCCGGAGCGGCACTGCCCTCGCCGCTCTGCCACGGGCGGTCTCCCCTATTTGCAGCCAAGAGCGGGGGAGCGGAAGGAGGAAGACGACGACGCTCGGCCGTCGATCGAGCTGCATCCGAGCGTCGGCCTCCTTTTAAATCCCGGCTGTTCACTTCGCATCCCCGCTCCATCCGATCGCTCGAACGCGTCGCCCCGCCCCCATCCGCGCCGTCTGCACCGCCCACGTGTCGCCCATCGGCGGAAGCGCGCTCGCGCCAGCCGGGCCATCGCCTTCCGCGCGCGCTCTGAGCTCCGCTGCTCGGCCGCGCGGGCCGGCCAGCGGCTGGCGCGCCCGCGTGGGAATCTGGCTGCCGCCGCACTGTGCACTCGGGCTGGGCCGCACTGTTCACCGGGCCGGCCCGTTACTGTTCTAGGAGAACAAAAAAATCTAGAAAATTCCCAAAACTACAAAAATACACCATCTTGACCAGAAAAATACCCTGAGTTCAAATCTAGTCTCTGTTCTTCCAAATTCAAATTTGCTAAATTTGAATTTCCTTCTTTTGCTAATTCCAAATAGCACTAATACAAACATCATCGAGTTTAAAAATACCTTTTCTAGAAAAATGTCCATCCTCACATTTCTGAAGTATTTGGTTGAGATTTTATGCTAATTGGCTCTTTTTGAATTGATTACTTTGATTTGGGCACAGTTTGAGTTGGAACTTATGTTAGGATTTTATGTGTTCACGCTAGCATCCGATGTAGCCGAAGTCCCAGTTCCGGAGTCGGAGCCGACTGCTCAGATCTACGACGTAGTAGAGATTTCAGACCAGCAAGGCAAGTCACATGTTTTTGAACATATTGAATTCCCATAATGTTTACAATACTTAATTACTATATTTTGCATTATGGATAATTGTAAAATGTATGTGCTTAAATAAAATGTTTAGAATGGCATGCTATTTAGATAATCCTACCACTGATAAAAAGCCCCGTTTAACTTGATGGCCACATTCACCTTGACAACCTTAGTAAGAAATAATATATGATATCAAAGTAACCATGATCGCCTCATACAACAACTTTGTACTACTAAGGTGTTGGCCGCAGGCCGGTAGGATTTCAAAGCTGATACTAAGGTAAAGGTGTGCTGTGGGAAATCACGTGGTGATCTACGCCCACGACTTTACCTTAGGGAAATTGAGACTGGGAAAGGTGTGCTGTGGGAAATCACGCGGTGATCTACGCCCACAACCTTACCCGAGTGAGAGGCTGGTATGGATGGGTGGTGGTAGTGCCAGTGGGCACAGAGGGAGACATGGTTGGATGCCTCAGGTGAAAAATGTAAGGACGAGAACCTTGTGCCAAGTAAAAGACATAGTCAATACAAGAAATGTGTCATTTTTTGACGTATTTAGCATGACAACAGGTCATAATGTCATTATATCATCCGGTTTATGACATTATGTTTTAGGCATTTCGACTTAGTGACAATAAAAAATTGTATGTCACAAAAAATGTCATACAACTAGTCCAATTCCATCCAGTGACGGTATTTGCTATGTCATAAGGACTAATTTATGAATGTCATAAATCTATGACAGAGGTTGTGTGTCACAAATTATTTTATTGAATTATTTTAAATTTTCTTATCCATGTTGGCATCAATTCGTTCCTTCTGTCAAAACCACCGCCGCCTACACCCATCGCCCGACCTCACCTGCACCAGGTCGGTCGCTGAAGGTTAGTTCTATATTGCTAATTTACCAAACACAACTATGTCTAATTTTATTCAAATACAAAATTGCGTGAAGCAACAATATTAAGCAGGGTGTGCGCCAAAGATTGGATGCTGCGCGATGGCGCGATGTCTCCCGCCACACCAAAAATTTCAGAGCCAAAATGTCATTTCTATCCAGACATATACTACAACAGGTATCGTTTGGACAAGGGTGGTACAGTAAAATTGCCCCATACCGTGACTGACATGCGTCATATTTGCATATATTTACATGCCATTTTACCCTCTTATTTTTCGTATTTTGGGACCATTTGTCATCATTTATACGTTTCTATATATTTAATTGCTCGAAATGGACTGTTTTACACTTTTTTGTGCTTTTCCACAGGCCGGCGCGATCTAGGCGCATAAACGACGAATTTGGACTGCTCCGTACAGATGTACGCATCAACACGAATGCGTAGGATTTTTTCGCGATGAAATCGGATTTCCGGAGGGTTAGAACGGAAGAAGTTAAAAGGGAGAAGGACTTATTTGTAAACCCTAGATACTATGCGGACCAAACTGCAAAATGCGAAAACCCCCAATCCCACAAATCACCAGCCGCCGCCTGGGGAGAGGTTTTGAGCCCGGCTTGCATTTTTTCCCCTCACATCCCTTTGCCCCCTACCTCCTCCCTCTTCCACACCTCCGGCCGCCGGCGAGGCCGGGCCATCTCGCCGGCGCGCCACCCTTCTCCGCCTCCTCTCCCTACTCTCCGGCCGCCTCCGTATCACCACCAAGCGCCGCAGCTTCTCCTCTTCCCCCCCATCTCGCCGCCGCCACTCCACTCTCTTCCTTCTCCACCCGACGCTGCATCCCCTTCACCCCTCAACAACCGAGCGCCACCTCCCTACTCCAGCTCGCCATCGCGCCACCACGCACCCCAACGCCGGCGTCCTCCTCTCCTCTTCCACCAGATCCGCAATCGCCGCCACTTCTACTCCTTTCTTCTTCACATCCGGCCACACCTCCACTGCGCCTCCCCTCTGCGCCTTCTCCTTCTCTCCTCCGATCGGCGTGCCTACATTGCCCCTGTGCCCTTTTCCACCTGTGCGACGCCATCTCCTACACCAGTCGCCCCCCTTCGCCGCTTCTACACCGCGCCGCTGGCCGCCTCGGCTTCATCGACATCTCCACGGCAGTTCTTCAAGACCGGGCCACGACAGCAGCACCTCTCCACCGACGGCTTCTCCCTCATCTTCTCCAACCCCGATGGCATCTCCACCGACCACCTTCCCCTGCTCTGCTTCCTCTACTACTACTCTTCTCGGTTAAGTTTCAATTCCTCTCCCTTCCCCTCTCTGCTGTTCTCAATTAGCATTCAAATAAATTGCTGTGAATTCCCTGTTAATTGATGCTTTATGAACTGAGCTTGTTATATTGTGATCTGTGCTCTGTGTGTATGTGAAATGAGCTGTGGATGTGATTGTGAAATTGGTTGATCGGAGGATATGCTTCTGTGTCTGTTCTAAAATTGTTCAGAGATTGTTCTAAAATTGCTGTTATTCTAGTGTTGGTGCTGGTTGCCATAGTTTAATTTTACATTTAGTTCTGCATCTTGTTAACTGAATTGATGTTAGTGAGCTTAGTGTTAGTTAAATTTGATGTTAGTAATTTTGCGTTAGTATTGACATTTATAATCTATGTTTAGGTCTGTCAGCTGTGGTATGTGTTAGATGTCAGCTATTAATTGCAGTGTTTATGTGCATGAATTAGCGAGCCGATGACCGTTTCCCTTTATGTGCATGAAGTTAGGAGCATCAGAACTTCGATCACAGTTGGAGAATCTGCAGAAGCAAGTAGAGGATCAGAAAGATGCAGCAAAGAAGCATGAAGAAGAAACTGAGAAGCTGAAGCGACAAGGAAGTGAAATCCAAGGCTTCCTTCGTTCATTGTTTGGCAGCAAGTATGCATCACCGATGCTCAGCATAAGCTCTCAAACTCAATTAGGCTCTAGATGATATTTTGGTGACATCTCGTGATTGTAAGGTCGTGGATGCTATTTTGGTGATCGACTTTAACTTCCAACAAAACCTAGTGTGGATGTAGATGCTTTTTGATATGGTCATCTGTGATTGAGGTTGTAGATGCCATGTGTGGTGAATTTGGCAAGCTCCAACAGCAACCTGAAATTTGAGACTTTCAGACTTGGTCTGGATGTGTGCTGAATTGGGTGATGGATGTAATGATATTTGATAGTTAATTTAACACTTGTGGACTGGTTATGATATGCAATCATATTTCCATATGTTGTTGGTTGATTTGAATCTGATTTTTGTATGGGCTGAAAGAAATTATATGGGCTGAATTATGTGTGTTGAAAAAATATATGGGCTGAATTGTGTGGGCTGAAAAAAACTGTATGGGCTGCAATCATAAAAATTTGTATGGGCCAAAAAAAATCTAAAACCAAATAATGGGCCAGGAAGAAACAGCCCAAATAATGGTTGTGACCCATGAAGAGGCTGCCTGCTACGTGGGCTTTAAGAGGCCAAAATTCATTTTATGACATTTTTATATTTTGCCATGTCAGCGCCACGTCAGTATTTGATCTTACGTGGCATTTGCCCATGTGGCAAGGCCTAGGATTTTGTGACAACAAATGAATGTCATAAACCTCTGTGACACTAAAAGCCAATGTCATAGATTTGTGACATGAACTATACAGACGTCACATAATAAATTTGTGACGCGTGTTTTTTGACATTAGGATTTTCATCAACCGAATGTCACAAATCTTGAATTGTGACATGAATTCCATATATTATGACAAAAATAAAATGTCAATAAATGACACATTTCTTGTAGTGAACGCTCAGACCACATGAGTTGACTTGTCAACACTGGTCTAGTAACTGCTCCATTCAATTGAAACTCTACAGGCTGAGATGACAGGTAGACGGGGAGTTAGGTATGCTGCGGGTACCTAACAACGGTAGTATTCACTCACAAGCGGCTAAAGAAGTGTATGTGCGCAATTGTAGCCGTGACTAAGTGATGCTACCGGGTAGAGTCTATATAACGAACGGAGTAGTGAAACGACCTGGCTTTCTTAACTCTGTCGCGGGAGTTAAGGGATCGTGTGGGTAAAGTTGAGCAACTTTGCAGAGTGTAACAAAGGGTATTCGAATACGCCGTGCTTCCGGTTAATGAAGCTGTGTTAATTGGGTGATTCCAATAACGAGGCATAAGTAGGATTGGAGATGATTTAATGTGATAACTGGTGAATTGATTCTGTTAATCAAAACCCCTGATCTTAAGGAGCAAACATCTTCAAGTCTTACTTGCTTACAAATAAAATTGCATCCACCCACTGTAATACAACCAATATACTCCCATCCTTGGAATACCATGCATATAGTAAACCAGGGTTTACCCCTGTGACTTGCTGGGTACATGATCGTGCAAAAATAGCACACCCGCAAGTGCACGGGTTGCCACTGAAATAGCGGCGAGTGTCGTGTTCTCCACAGGGACTAGACTGAGGCTACCGATGCTCGGCTAAAGCTAAGTCAATCGAAACAGGGGGTGAAAACTAAACTAAAACGACTAAAACGACCAAACGATCTATCCAACAACGACGAAACGAACGACCGTACGAATGGACGTCGTACGACCGAACGAACTACACGACAAGAAACTAAACGAGCGACACACAAACGACACAACGACTCACGAACGACAACTACCAACCGACGACCTAACTAGCTACCGACCGTGAGACTGAAAGAGAAAGAGAGTCGAGAAGCACTAGGGAGACGAGAGAGAATGAGGGAGAAAGCGGACGATAGCTAAATAGACGACGATGGCAGGGTAAACAAGCACAGAACTACTAACACACGCACGACTTAACTATCGAACGACCGCAGAAAGAAGAGAAGGGGGAGGTCGAGAAGCAAGGAAGGGGGTCGAGACGGCGAAGGGAAGGGAACGATCGCTGACTAGCTAAATCGCGCAACTTGACATCACAGAAACTCACATTCACAATTGCACAAGCACATAACAATGATACAGGAAGCACACAGTGACAATAAGCAAAGACTAACCATCGACACCTGAACTTAACACCTAATCATCCATAGCAAAGCTAAGTAGAGACTATCGCTAAGACTTCCGGATGGTCAACTAACAAAATAATGAGACAGAGATTATCACACCAAGAACAGATCACCGATACTACTCAACCTAAACATCGCAAATCAACATATCACAGATAGTACTAAATCTAAACATAGCAGATCAACAGATGGCATATAGCAATTTAGCATCCACAATTAACCATCCAATGCCATTAAATTACACATTTAAAGTCGAGAAAAAATAAAGAGAAATGAGAAGTAAACCGAGGAAGAAGAGGTAGCGGTGGTGGCCGAGGTGAGTCGAGGCGTAAGAAGTAGCCGTCGGTGTAGAGGAGGATGAAGCCGCGATGTCGGTGAAGAAGTGCCGAGGAGGAGTTGAGGCGATGAAGAAATCGCCGTCGGTTGATGAAGGGCGGCGCAGAGGAGGGCGTGCGGGGCTGCGCCGATGAGGAAGAAGTCGGGTGGCGGCACCGATGAAGGTGGCGGCCGGTGAAGGGAATGTGGCGGCCGGAGAAGGCGGCGCGGTAGAGGAATAGAGGCGCAAAAGGGAGGCGCGGTGGAGGAAGCCGGAGGTGGAGAATGAAGGGTGTAGAGAAGGTGGCGGTGGGGAAGAAGAAGAAGGGGAGATCGGGAGCGGCGAGCGCACCGGAGAAGAAGGGCGGTCGCCGTGGAGGAAGAGGAGCAGATGAAGGCGCGTGGAGAGCCGAGAAGGGAAGAGAGGCGCGAAGGGAGGCGATGGGGCGCAGAATCTAGAGGGACGGCGGAGAAACGGTGGCCGCCGGTGAGATATGGCCCGGCCTCGCCGGCGTCGAGAGTGGAGGAGGAGGAGCAGAAGGGGGCCAAGGGAGAAGAAGATGAAAAAACCGGGCTCTAGTTGCTCCCCAGGCGGCGCTAGGGTTATGAGGACATTGGGGAATTTGGAATATTTGCGATTTAGCCCTCGAACATTTCTAGGGTTTACAAGAAAGTCCTTCCCCCATTTAACTTCTTCTGTTCCGATTTTAGCGCGGTTTGATCCTACGGATTTTAGCGCGGTTTGATCCTACGGATTCGTGTCGATGCGCACATTTGTACGGAGCAGCCGCAGAATGCAAATTTTGTCGTTTATGCGCCTCGATCGCGCCGGCCTGTGGAAAAGTACAAAAAAGTGTAAAACAGTCCATTTCGAGCAATTAAATATATAAAAGTGTGTAAATGATGATAAATGGTCCCAAAATGCGAAAAATAAGAGGGTATAATGGCATGTAAATATATGCAAATATGACGCATGTCAGTACAGTGGTACTCATGACTTGCTAAACACAATTAACAGAAGGCCAGTACTGGCAAGGTGACGCTGTCGAAGAAGACGCTCCTGAAGAACCAATCTACTTTGAGGAAGATTGGGCTTAGGATTTAGCCGCGCTCAGGTCGTTGATCCTTTTGTGTGTATATGGTGGTGTATGGGCTTGCGCGCCCGCTGTGTACATTAACAATCATATAATAATGTAATAAAGTTAGTACGTTTATGTAAACTGGTACTGTTGTGATGATCACATGTAACCCTAGAATGTCATAACTGTACATTCCGTACGGTTACGATGTTCCGTACCGTCTCCAGAATGGGGGCGTTACATGGCCGATGGTGGAGACGTGTTCTTCTGTCGTGATCTGAGGCAGCCCTTCTCATGGGGATCTCACGAGTTGCTGAGAGGGAATTGTCGCAGGAATGCAGCAAACTCTCTACGCAAAGATCCTCCTCGATTAATCGCATCACGAATCAACCTCTCCGATCGGTAATGCATCAAACGCTGCAGTGGATATCCGTGAGTGCAGCAGCCAAGAATCTCTTCCTCGCTGCGCTGCCTTAGTAGCAATCATCTCCTGCAACATTAATAATAATGTTACGTACTACAAACACCATTTCTTGCGGAAAATAATAGAACACACACAACTCAGGGCCGGTCCTGGGATTTTAGAGGCCCGGGGCGAAACTAGAAATAGGGGCCTTAGTATAAATATCTAAATATAAATCTACATACACACATATATATATGTATCTAATTTTACCAACAAACACTTAAAATGCGTTATGTATTAAAGAAAAATTCATATCAAAGAGTTTATAGATATTACCTTAAAAATTTCTTCTAACATTTCTAGATGCGAAGTCATTGATGATGGTATTGATATCAATCTCATCCAATAATTTCTTCTCAATATATAAAGTTGCCAAACCGTTTAACCTCTCTTGAGACATTGTTGACCTTAAATGATTCTTCAACAATTTCAACTTTGAAAAGCTTGTTTCAGCTGATGCCACAGTCACAGGCATATTTTCTAGATGACATGGTACTGAGATGCTTTACAACTACTGAGATATTTTCTTTGAGATGGCAAATTGGCAACAACTACTGTTGTATCTAATTTAGCCCGGTCTGATCGATCCATCCATCATGGAGATGCTTTACAGTCCTTGGCGCTGCGGCGCAGCGGGTTGCCGCCGCAGGCCGCACTCCCTGTCGACAGTCGACGTAGGCGTGGTACCTGAGCACGAAGGCGAGGGCGAGCGTGACCCACTCGAGGCAGAAGATGGCGACGCCGAGCCCGCCGACCATCCGCAAGATGACGGCGCCGTCCTCCTCGCGGATGTAGGACCTGAGCCCGTCGGCGAGGAACTCGTCGGTGCGGGAGAAGGCGAGCATGGCGGTGGCGCCCTGGAGGATGGAGACGACGACGGTGCCGCCGGCTCAGCGCGGCGTGCGGCGTGCCCTAGACCGAAGACGAGAAGTCGGCCCGGCCGGGAATTCGGAAGACGGATACTCATAGACGGATAGTATACATAGTATATATACTATGTATATGGGGGATTGGGGGCCCCTGAATTTTGGGGGCCCGGTGCGGCCGCCCCGCTCGCCCCCCCCTCAGGGCCGGGCCTGACACAACTACACAAGAGCCTAGGATTAGAGGACGCAAAGAGTTCGTTTACTAAACTATTAGCTTGCAAGGAGCTACATACCGATTGTGGACGACTTTCGTAGCTCATCTTTGTAGCATATTTCACTACTACAAAAGAGGCTAAACTAGACGCTTATATTACAGTCGGTTCCTAGAAATCGTTTGTGCTGCAAGTATCACAGACGGTTCATACGAATAACCGTCTGTGGTATTTTCACAGAGAGTTTTTAATACAAACCGTCTGTGATAACTTCATTATCACAGACGGTTTTTAATAAGTATCACAGACGGTTTTTAATAAGTATCACAGACGATTCTAGATAAGAACCGTCTGTGATGATGGCAGGCATCACAGACGGTTCTTATCTAGAATCGTCTGTGATACTTCACAGACGGTTTTTATTAAAAACCATATGTGATAATGAAGTTATCACAGACGATTCGTATTAAAAATCGTCTGTGATATGTTTCCCACCTTGCAATTCCCTAAAATTTTATAATTTCCCACCTGAGTCCGAGTAGGATTCAGTTTTGAGACACCTTCAGTAAAACGGGTATAACTTTTGCATACGGTGTCCATTTTCAACTTTCTTGTACTCGTTGGAAAACTAACGGCGAGCCCGATCCACAAAGAATGCCCGGCTTGCACCAATCGCCCTCCAAGACCCCGAAAATCGGCCATCTTTGGACCTAAACCTGTGTCACAAGTTTTTAGTTTCTGTTTTTTGCCCTTTTTCTTGGTCTTCCTTTCGGAATTTGGATTTGCTTCAACTGAAAAGTTGTAGATCTCATCGAAAACTTTCAAATGAGTATATATAAGCCATATAAAACTTTGCTATTTTATCTTTTCAGACTAGCTATTTATATTGCATCGGTATATAAAATTTTGTACTCTAATTCACAGACGGTTGGCATATAGAACCGTCTGTGATATATTTATTCATCATAGACAGTTCTAGCTAGCAACCATCTGTGATAATCTGACCGCTGGGCTTGTCGATCCTCCTCAACCCAATCCTAGCCAATAGAAATCCACCAATCCTCACCCAACGGATCATAGCTCCGCCTCTCCGTCCCCGCGCCAAAAAATTTCACACTCCCTCCCCTATAAATAGTCACCAGAACATAGCCTCCTTTCTGTTCTCCTCCTCTTTACTACTCTCCTCCTCTTTACTGCTCTCCTCTTCCTTGCTGTTCCCCTCCTCCTCCTTGACACATACCATAATAGCCCCACGAAGCAGACGATGCACAAGGCAGCGCTCAATCAACGCCGATGATGGTGGGCGTCAAAGATATCCAGCTCGTACGCTGCATCAGGGGCGAGAAGACCTAGGCATAGAGGATCTTTGCTTTTCTCTGTTCTTGTTGTGTTAGCTAGATGGGCAACCTGTTTCTTGTTTTGGGATATTGTAATGGTAGGCTCTAATCTTAATAAAAATAAAATGTGTACTGTGTTTCATACTATATTTGCTTGTTTTCATTTCAGTTAATTGATTTGCGAAATGGATGTTTTATGTTCATGAAATGAATTGAGATGTGAATTGGATATATACATGTACATGTTGATCTGCTTGTTTCACAGAGCATAGCTAGCATTTCCTGAGGCTAGCCAATAAACAGAAATAGATTTAGGGGTAGAAGAGAATAGCACAGACGCTGTGATATTTAGATATCACAGACGGTTTTTAACTAGAACCGTCTGTGATATTTAGAGATCACAGACGGTTTTTAACTAGAACCGTCAGTGATATTTAGATATCACAGACGGTTTTAGTTAAAAACCGTCTGTGATATTTACACCACAGACGGTTAGAAAGCCGTCTGTGATGAACTCGTATCATTATTGACCCATAAATTCAAACGGCTCACAAAACCGTCTGTGATGACGTTTCTGAACCGTCTATAATAGAGTTTTGTGTAGTAGTGTTTCCCGGTGCCACCAACTCCTATCTGCTCAGTCAACAAGTGCATAAAGCTCTCTTTCATCTCACGCACCTCCCTTCTCCACTCTAGCCAACACAGTTGTCTTTTTGAGCAGGCTAGCAGGAGAGTGTGGCTTCTTTTTTCCGAGGAAAAAAAGGCCGTGCAGTTATTTCTCATTACGTAGGTAACTATAGTATCTTCAATTTACTGGCTCAAATCAATTTGATGATATCCTATTGTACGATTTGATTCTCAGAAAGGATTGTCTTGTACTACGCGAATCCATGGCTGCTTTCTAAAAATGATGAAGACCTTGCTTGCAATGCATACATATTGACGGATACACAAACATTACACTAGAAGTTTGCTTAACTAAGGAACTTAATTTTACCCTTTAAAAATAACTTTTTTGATTTCTTGAATCTTGATTATGGATGCAAGTATGCAACAGAATTCTCCATATAGATTAATGTCCACGTCGTCTTTTTGGCTAGGTACTTGTGATGAAGTTCTGATGTATACATAATACATGTGTTGTGGTTACAGACCAAACAGAGAGAGAGTGGTATGGTAGTGGAGAGTTAGGTGAGCAATGCTTAGGGTTTCCCCCATGGCCTGGATGGTATATATATACTCACATGGGGAGTTTTTTACAATTATGCCCTTACACTCAGGTATCCCTCTCAATGGTATTTATGTCATTATACATGTCCCATTTTGGGCCTTACAACCTTCTAACAGGCCGGCTGGGCTTAGGTGGGGGCCACCCCTATAACAACATGGTTTCAAAAGTTTTAACAAACATAAAGATATGATGAATAATTGATATTTGTTTTGCTTTCGATTTTGCGTTTGTGAAAGACTCGGTCGTATGTAGTGGAAGACTTTGCTTTTGAGTGGTTGTGCTTAGTTACGAGTGATTACAGTCTTCAGACACTTTTACGACCATGGCAGACCACAACACTTCAGACATTCTTATGACCACGGCAGACCACATCTCCTCATACATTATTACAACCACGGCATGAATATGACTATGACTTCGGCTGGCTTCGACCACAGCAACATTCAACCATAGCACTTCGAACATGACTATGACTGGTTTCGACCATGTCCAGCTTTCGACCACGTCTACCTACGACCACAGCAGTCTTCGACCACGTCTAGCTTTGACCACGGTAGTACGACTTTGACCTTTTGATTACGGCAGTATGACTTCGGTTTTACGACCACTGTAGGTAATCGTAGCTACAATACTCTTTCATGGTCATAGCTACAGTACTCGATAGTCGTAGACTTTACTGGTTGTACTCTATAGTCGTAGTTTTCTCTAGTCGTTAGTCGGGGGCTTTGCGGTTCATGGTCGTAGGTTTTGCAGACCACCTCCATGATCACAAGTTTTGCAGACTGCCTCTATGGACGTAGGTTTTGCAGACTGCCTCCATGGTCGTAGATTTTGTAGTCTACTTTCATGGTCATAGGATTTGCAGACTGTCTTCATGGTCGTAGCGATGGTCGTAGTTTTGGTAGTCTTGTCGATACTCGTAGACTTCACAATCTATTGTTCTGTCTTCGGTAGTCGGAGGCCTAGCAATCGGTTGCCGTAGGCTTCTCGGTCGATACTCGTAGACTTTCATGGTCGATACGAGTGCTTAATTCATGCGACTTTCGAGTACATCAAGTACTCGGGTTGGACTAGTGGTTGACTGGTCAGTGTGTGGTGGTCGATGATGGTCGTTGCTTGAGGTACTCGTAGTCGATACTCGATAGTCATGTGGTTTCCGAGTACTTGTGGGTTACGAGTACTCTGAGGTAGTGATAGAATTAGCGATAGCTGTAAATGATCTGGTGCATGGTCGTAGGTGGTCTGTTTCAATCAGTGATAGCTTGTGCGGTCGTAAACGACCTGGGAGATGGTCGTAGGTGGTTTAGATCTTGTCTAGGGATAGATAAGGTTTGTTGCTAATGTGTGTTACCAGGAGATGGTTTCTTTGGTCTTTGCATGTGCAGGTGGGCATGGAGGCGGCCATGGTCAGTGACAAGGAGGACCGAGACTAGGAGGGGGTAATATAAGGTCCAAGCGGTCAAGTGGTCATGCGAGGTGATCGGGCTCACACGTGAGCACGCAGTGATGGTGCACGATGGAGATATAGGAAGGAATATCC
Organism: Dendrocalamus sinicus; assembly: GCA_036346575.1. Classification (NCBI taxonomy): domain Eukaryota; kingdom Viridiplantae; phylum Streptophyta; class Magnoliopsida; order Poales; family Poaceae; genus Dendrocalamus; species Dendrocalamus sinicus. The sequence goes on from CM070671.1 coordinate 38,027,187, forward strand.
TAGAGGCTTTGCCGTGTGTGTCGTACAGAGTTGTGGATGGAGTCCATAACCTGTACGAGTTGTTTAAATCCCGTGTTAGGAAGGGTTTTAGGTCCATTGATTTGAGGAAGAGATAAGATCTCGTGTCCAGGTGGTTAAGGACATGGTTTTGAGGTGTTCGGGTTGAACACGCCTTGTGCACTGGCTATAAAAGCAAGGGAGGTTGTAAGCTAGGCACAAGGTTTAGGGCTTTCGTGGAGAAGGTTTTTATGGGTGCCGTGAGGCGCTTTGTAGCCAAGATCTTGATGATGAAATAAGAGAACATTTTCCTTCATCTCCGACCACTTCCAGAGCATCGCTCCTTCCTCTCTGTTTTTTGTGCTCTGTTTTTGTCTTCAATGCATCTCGACCAGGTGGTGGTCGAACGACTGGAGAGTTCAGGCGAAAGGAGGCCAAGACTTCGTGCGGCATTGTCGTACCGAGCGAGCAAAAAGAGTAGGTTGTCGATCCGTTGTCGTACCGAGCAATCGGAACGAGTAGGCGGTAGATCTGTTGTTAGGCCGAGTGATCGGAATGAGCGGATGATTGATCCGAGCGGTTGTAAGCGAGCGGTCGTAAGTGAACGTTTGGGATGAGCGGCCACAAAGAGTGGTCGTAACAGGCGTTTGGGACAAGCGGTCGTAACGCCTGGTCATAACGAGCAGTTAAGCCACAGAGCCTTTACGACCACGTACAAGCAGCTGCGGTTGTTTGGTAATTCAGAGCAGGCAGGCGATAGAAGCTTACGACCATGTTTGAACTGGCAGCTGTGGTTGTAGTGGTCGTAATTGTCATCCGGTAATTCAGATTGTTTTGTTTTGTTTCTCTGCATTATGTTTTAGTTTCAGGTGATAAAAAATGGAGACAATCATTCACCCCCTTTGATTATACCATATGAGCTTTCAGTCTGAAATCTGGTAGTGAGGTTGGGAAGTAGAAGGTTTGATGAAATTGGGTTTCTTGATAATTTAGGTTACAATGCATATGATGCCAATAGGCTCGAGGTATATCCTAGTTGGTCATTTTGAGACATTGATGGCTTGATGCTATGGTTGTTGGCTGAGTTATGTATCGAGGAAAAATGTACGTTCTGCATTTATTCAAATTAGGCCATCCGCTATTGTAAAAGCATTAATATGACCATTGGTCTAAAAAAATTAATATGACCATGCTTCTCAATATTTTGTTATATAAAAAAGCTATTGGCAATGTGCTTTTTTGGTTGCAGTACCCCAGTTTTTGCACAAAGCTGTGGAATTCACGTGGTTTGATATTTTTACATGATATTGCAGAACAATATTAGCTAATTGGTTTGTGTTTATACATACTGTTGTACCCAACACAAATTGGGAATTGCTGGTCCAAGAGTAAAGTTATATACACATGCACTTCATATATAAAAATTTCCTTTGAATTTGGACATCACTGGGGTTGACACTTAACGCCCTTTGCCGCTGAGTAGACTTTCAAATACCTTATTCTGTTGTGGACCATTTAATCAAAAGTGTTCGTATTACAAGTAGTACAAATATAATGTTATTATTATAAATGTAACACCTCGGTCCTCCACAGGGCCCAAGATGCTACCACCACACACCATTTCAAAGATGCGTTGCTAATCCAACTTTTAGCAGCACATCTCACTACTACAGAAATCCACATTACAGACGGTTCAGAAACGTCATCACAGACGGTTTTCTCAACCGCCTGAAATTATGGGTCGCTGATAATCAGTTATCACGCAGACGGTTTTGAACCGTCAGGATTATGCGATATCACAGACGGTTTTCATTAAAAACCGTCAGGATTATGCGATATCACGACGGTTTTTATTAAAACCGTCGTGATATCGATAATCGCGCACGGTTTTAATAAAAACCGCTCGTGATATCGCAGACTCGCCTGACGGTTTTAATGAAAACCGCTCGTGATACTCCTCCACCAAAGAATCTATTTCGCTTATAGCTAGCCTCAGAAATGCTAGCCATGCCCTCTCAAACAAGCAGATAATCGAGACAAAAACATACAATTCACACATCTCATTTCCTTTCAGATACATTTCACAGACATAAAACATCACATTGACATCGCACTTCATTTCACAAACATAAAGCATGCATCCATTTCGCAAATCGATTAATTGAATTGAAATGAAATGTCCATTAACACATCTCATTTACAAAAGATGTGCACTGCATTTGCACTTAGTGATAAGATCAATAAGAAATCATGGTGCGCAGTGGAACCGTCCTCCTGGCGTTATGACTTGAGTCAGCAAAAAGTACGCCAACTCTCCTCGAATCCCTCCAAGAACAGGCTGTTTCAATGCAGTTGACGGGATGGACACAGCCTGTCGATAGGAATATCAATGTGCGTATATATGTAACGTGTTAAGTATGAAGTAATTATGAGAAGAGTGACAAACCTTGCGATTGGTGAGCCTCGAGGAATCGAGGAGTAGTTCCATATGTTGGCAAACGTAGTATCCACATGTGTTGCTCGGCTCCTGCTGGTGACACTGCAAAAAATGGAATGTGTTAGTTCAAGAGGCATTAGTACCAACTGTTGCATAGGATTAATTAATGTGAAATAGCGAATACCTTAAAATCTCGAACATGTGTCAGCAAGCCTTTGGCCCCGCGCTTCGAGTCACCTCCCTTTTCAATGTAGGTGGCAAACGCCCTACGTAATTCGAAAAAGTTAACCTTAATCATTCGGAAGGAAAGAAAGTACAATGTAGATATGTATGGGGAATATGTGCTTACCTATCGATTACTTGGCTGAGAACTGTGAAGTCCATTTTATTCTTACTTAGGGAATCAAGGTAAAATACCTTGTTCCATTTTGGTACAATTACTACTAAAATCCAATGAAAGTTTTGAAGGAAGGGCATAAGTACATAATCCTTCTTGACGCAACCCAGCAGTCCTGCTGCAATGTACCTCTCGACGAGGGGTGTATCCTGGTCAATGGTTTGCTTGGCGACCAATTGTGGGTCCAAGAAACCAACTGATAAGTTGGATGATCTAGCTTTAATCAGCATGTGTCTATATATATACACACGAAAGCAAAAAATTAGATATGGCATTTATCGGTATGACATTAACGGAGACTGTGATTGTACACACTTACAGCGTCCAGCATCGAAGGATTGAGACGTCAAGAGCGTTGAACGTGAACAGATCGAATAAATCCTCAAAGGCGACCACGAACATACACTCTTGAAAACTGTGGTGTAAATCTTCTTCGGTGAATTTGACAGTGATACTTGAAGTCCGTTCTCCCTCTAGCTTATTGGACTGCTGCATATACCACATGTGCAATTGCGTGCAACTATATGGTAGCTTTTCGAGGTATTTTTCCTCGAGCAACGGCTGACCAAGCACGAATTTGCGGGCCAAAGGTAGGTATGAAATATCATCATTGATCTTCTTTGCTTTGCCCTTGCTGCTTCGGCTATAGGCCGACTTAACGGCAGTCGGCAGCAGCGGTGCAAGTTGCTCTGGCGAGAATAGGACCGTGGAGATAGCACCGTGCAAGATCCGTGGTGGAACCGATCGGTCTTGTAATGGAGATGGCACTAGTGCAAGTTGCTCTGGCGAGAGTATGACCAGTGGAGATAGCACCAGTGCAGTATCCGGTGGTGGAACCGACTGGTGTTGTAATGGAGATGGAACCAGTGCATGTTGCTCGTCCCGCCACCGTGAAGAAGACTCAGGAGATGTCGCTTTTGGGCCATTTGGATGAATGTTCCGATGGCCTGTCCTAGAGTCATGATCTCGTCGTTGGGGGCTTCGTAGCGGGACCACCTCAAAATTGACATGCACACCATCCACATTAACTTTGCGGCTCGGCGCTAAAGCTTGACCGTGCACCATGGCCCCGATACGGATGAATATGCTCGCCCCAAGCAACGTACAAGGAACGGAGCCATATCTCACTTGGAGCTTGCAATTCGTGAGGCTCCTACATAACGATACAAAATTAGCTACTCGAATAGGCCTACCAATGGAGCAAGCATTCGAGAGGTAATAATTATTACCGGATGTCGCCCACAGGAAATTTGGACTGGATTTGCGTTGGATTGACGCGCAATGCCGAACGGTTGTGCGGGCTAGCTAGCGCAGCAGCGGCGGTGGCGGCTCGCGACTTTCTCATCTGCTTCGCACCTCATCTCTCGATTATATCAGCCATCGAACCCAGAGCTCCTCTTTAAGAGATGCCTTGATCTCATCTCGTAGTTGTGCGTCACGCCGCTTTGTTTCTCTTCCGCGCGCCGATACATGTCGAGTCATCTTGGAAACCATGTTTCCATGGAACGTAAAGCCCAAGGCCTCTCGTACGGCCCGGGTGCTCCTTGTTTCCCAGGGCCACGGAGAGCATATCATTCTCCCTTGTTCCCTGGAATGATCCCTCCGTAGATTGAAAACTCAGCTCTTCCTGCAAGAGCACGACATGTCATTTCAATTCGTACGAAGTTGTGGAGTAATTACAAGCTACGTAGTTCGATCGATATCTTACCAAGCGCTGGGACACTTGCTGGTCTGCAGGGTTTCGAAAGGAGACTTCCCCCGATGTCATTGTAGATGACCTTGCTCTAAGCCAATTTCGAGCGCGGTCATCCGGGATATTGGAAAACGGCGGGGCGATGTCCTCTGCAGCTGCCAGCTCATCCTCCAACCTCCATTGCGGGATTTTACCCACATACCCAGCTGTGCCAAGTCTGTGGGGGTGCGTGTTTTTTTGCCTGGAGGGCCTTGTGCGCCACACTTGTACTTTTGAACTCTTCGGTCGTTTTCATCGCCTTGAACTCTTCCCATTGTGGTTCCAGGAATGGGTATGTAGTCAAAGGTGTTTCGTCCGTCTCCACGTATTTCTTGACAAGCGTGCTCTTGAAGTTCTTCCATGCTTTGCACGCCGCTTGGTAGGTTTGTCGTTCCACAGCGTGTAAGTGTTCTTCTGGGAACTCGAACGATGCCAAAATTTCGGTCCACAACTCACGTTTCTAAGTGTCAGGCACGTTCTTCCACGAATTGTATGTGATCTCAATTCGTTGTCGTGCAACTATTCCGACCATGGTTCGAATGCGCTTACCGCTTGCTTAGGAAGGATAGGGACCCCACTGCGCTTATCGTGTGATGGTCTGTCGGCTCGAGGCTTCTTTGATATCCCTCTTCCTTGGCGCCTTGATGTTGGAGCGACGCCCGCGATGATGTTTGAAGAATGCGCGGGTGACATGTTGCTCATTTTGTGGGTCTATTAAGATAAGATGAGAATGTAATATGGACATAGAGAGGGGGTGATGTGCCTATCTTAGCACCTACTTTAGTTGCTAATACTATAAACCAAATAATAGAATCAATAACAGTCTCAACATGAATATGTGCTCTCAAATTGTAGGGTTGCACAAGATTAATCTTGGCCGTCCCGCTACTAAATCATATACTTTTCCTTGATTGGTTATGCCAAATAATGAATTCAGTCTTTTGAGCTCTAGATACAAACTCTACAATCTCAAGATCAAGATATATTCAGCATGCATATATTCGACAGAATATATGGAAGATTGTATATAATGATAACAGCTATTAGAGCTCAAAGACCGAATGAACCAATCTATTAGAGCTCAATTTAATAACATGCCATAACTGTAAATCCCACAGGCAATCTCAGTATATGGAAGATTGTATATAACAGATAACAGCTATTAGAGCTCAAAGACCGAATGAACCAATCTATTAGAGCTCAATTTAATAACATGCCATAATCAGTAAATCCCACAGCAATCTCAGATATGGAAGATTGTATATAACAGCTATTAGAGCTCAAAGACCGAATGAACCAATCTCAAGATATGAATTTATCATCATCGAGCAATCAGAAATCCCACAGCAATCTCAAGATATGGAAGATTGTATATAACAGCTATTAGAGCACAAAGACCGAATGAACCAATCTCAGTATATGAATTTATCATCATCGAGCAACTGTAAATCCCACAGGCATCAGTATGAAGTATCAAGCATCAACCCTAAACCCTAACAGTAAGCATGAAGCTCGGGGAGGGATTTGATGACCTTAGGGTTTTGGTGACGGAGGAGGAGGCGGCGACGACGGAGGAGGAGGAGGAGGCGGCGGCGACGCAGGAGGAGGAGGTCCCGGGCTCGGGGAGGCGGCGGCGACGACGGGCTCGGGGAGGCGGCCGGCGACGACGGAGGAGGAGGAGGAGGCGGCGGCGACGCAGGAGGAGGAGGCCCCGGGCTCGGGGAGGCGGCGGCGACGGGCTCGGGGAGGCGGCCGGCGACGACAGAGGAAGAGGAGGAGGCGACGACGGGCTCGGGGAGGCGGCGGCGACGACGGGCTCGAGTGAGGCGGCCGGGGAGGGCTCGAGTGAGGCGGCCGGCGAGGGCTCGAGGGAGGCAGCGGCGAGGGCTCGGGGGAGGCAGATCGGGATTTAGATATTAGAATAACTGCATAATACACGGAAAACCCTAGACACGGGTATATATAGCGGATTATTACATTTGGTTCTAAACTTAGAACCGTCGATATGAATATCACGACGGTTCTAAACTTAGAACCGCTCAGACAGCATACTATCTCGAGATGGTTCTACGCTTAGAACCGCTCGAGATAGTAAACTTATCACTGCAGTTCTAAACTTAGAACCGCTCGTGATAAGATCGTGCTCAATCAGTAGTCATTCATGATCAACACCAACCATCTACATTCATGATCAACTACCTACCAGCTGCATTCATTTACACATTTTATCAATCTGCATTCATTTTTGTCACACATTTTCACATACACATCTGAAAATTGACTACATCACACATTTTCACATATACATCTCAAAATTGACTACATCACACATTTTCACATATACATCTGAATTTTGACTGCATCACACATTTTCACATATACATCTCAAAATTGACTACATCACACATTTTCACATATACATCTCAAAATTGACTACATCACACATTTTCACATATACATCTCAAAATTGACTACATCACACATTTTCACATATACATCTCAAAATTTTCACATATTTCCTTTAAAAATTAGCCCTTCATCATGATCAATGCGTACGTAACTAGTTTCGTCACGTTGTTGATCGTCGACCCTATGCCATTTCCAAAAGGAGGTAACTCGTCAAATTGATTGTATTCCTCCTCGTCCACTACATTCTCCACTCCAACAATTCTCCTTTTTCCATGAAGAACTACATGGCGTTTCTTATTTGCCGGTCGGTTACATAGAAAAATTGAAAAACTTGATTGGCGAGTACGAATGGTTCGTCTTTGTACCCGACACGTTGGAGGTCCACGGTCGTGACACCGCATTTGTCAACCTTCACTGTGGGAGATGCACCCAACGGCAAAAAATAAGGGATTTTGAAAACCACATAGTCGAGCTCCCAAATCTCTTCTATGAAGCCATAGTACGAGTTTCTCGACCCATCGGTATCTGAATGCATCTATGCGGACACCGCTGTTCGTTAGTGCTCTTGACATCCCGAGATCACAGATAGAATGTGTACCCATTTATGTCATATCCTTGCCATGTCACAACAGTAAATGTCGGCCCTTTTGCCAACCATGCGGCGTCTCACTCGGCGAGCTCCTAGCGATTTGCTCCTTCAACCATTGGTTGAACCAACGGTTGTGTTGCCTCATGATCCAAACATCCGCCGCTCCGGATTCATTGTCAAGCACATCCTTGTGCTGGTCCACATAAGGCCACTTCACCATGTGTTGCAACACCGTGAAATGGGCTTGAGTATACGTGTCCATATCCGGAGTGATTGCTTTCCTTCCAATAGTTCCGAGACCCTTCACCTCCCCTCATGACGAGATTGAGGACACCTATCGGTTGAATCTTAGCCATATAATCGACACAAAACTCAATGACCTCTTCGCTTGCATAACCTTCGACGATGCTGCCCTCCGCCGAGAACGATTCCGCACGTAGGACTTGAGAATTCCATGAACCTCTCAAATGGGTACATGCTACGAGGAATACGGGCCAGCACATTTTTATCTCCCACACAACGTGAACAATGAGATGGACCATGATATCGAAAAACGAAGAAGGAAATACATTTCAAGGTGACATAGAGTCATCACCACCTCGCCCCGCAGAGCATCTAGTCCTTCAGATCGATGACCTTCGAGCAATTGTGTTAAAGAAATAACATAGCCTCATGATTGTCTCTGACTTTGATCGCAAAATATTTCTAATTGCAATAGGGAGCATCGTGTCATCAAGACATGACAATCATGAGACTTCATGCCATTTAACTTCAAATCTTGCATCGAAACAAGTTTCTTCACGCTGTCGAGTAACCAGACGGAACTTTGACACCATGCAAGCACCGCACGCTTCTGTTTTCTCAGCCTTGGACAGAGTGTAACACGCAGGGGAAGGTACGTTCGTCCATTATCGCGTGTGTGTCGGTGCTAACTCGTGCCCGATGTCCATGTCACCAAGTCAAGCCGCGCGTTGACGCCGCCCTTTGTTTTATCACGGATGTTCAAGAAGAGACCAATCAAGTTGTCACACACATTCTTTTCTACGTGCATGACGCCGATGCGTGCGAACATCTAGGTACTCCCAATAAGGTAAGTCCCAAAATATTGATCTCTTCTTCCAGGTGTTCTTCTCATGAGCCCTCAATTTACGTCCCTTTCCGAGGACAACATCTAAATCCTTAACCATGTCATAAACCTAGCAGCGCCGTGAAACTCTTGTCGGACCAACCGTTGCTTGCCTTCAATTTCAACAGTTCAAGCACGGCCGACAACCTCGTGTACTTGCAGCTCGTATACAAAGGTTTCTCTGAGTCCTCCATCAAGCCACAGAATTTAACATACTCTCTCTCATCATAGTTCTCTTCTACATCGCGAAGCATCTGATTCAGATTATCATCGTGCAACCTATCCGAATCCGAGCCACAATCGACATCAACCGGCGGCATGTCATTCACTTCACCGGCGATGTCATCCGGGGGCATATCATTCACTTCACCAGCGATGTCACCCGGGGGCATATCATTCACTTCACCGACGATGTCATCCGCGCATATGATCATTCACTTCGCCATGATGGTCCAACACGTATAATCTTTTTGAAACCCTCCGAATCAAGTGCGCTACAATTTTCCCTCGGTTCTTAAACATCTTCAAATTCTTGCAGTCAGTGCATGGACAGCACATATATTCCACCCCCTTATTCAACATATCCTCCTCGGCGGCTCTTATAAAAGCAGAAACGCCATTAATGTACTCTTCACTCACACGGCTCGCGGCATACATCCAGCTTCGGTCCTACGTTACGTACATATATAACAACTTAGTATTAAAATCTAGATTAACTAATTATAACTACATATATACGGGCCACATTTATTATATTGAGACTTAATTTGCTAGCTCAATTCATATTACAAACACAACAAATATTATATAACCAACAATTTTGCAAATTAACCATCTTCAATAACCACTAATGGATTACTTAGACCTAAATTGTAATGCAATTAAAGAAAAATAAATTACATTACTAACCATATCTAGAGCACCCAGAAAGATGAAATATTCAAAGCTCAATCTCGCCTCTTCCCACCAAATTAATCGCCCGAAATCGCCTAGCTTCCTCCCGAGTGAAAAAGTGTGCAGCAGTGGATAGATCTCGATCGAAATGAAGACAGATGCGATCGAAAGCGGCGCAATAAATGCCTTAGTTATTATCACGCATTTGTTTTAACTAAAACCGTCAGGATTATCACGACGGTTTTGATTAAAACCGCTCGTAATAATTAGTTTATCACAGACGGTTTTATATTAAAAACCGCTCGTGATAATCTGGGATTATCACGAGCGGTTTTTAATACGCACCGCCTGTGATACTTCGTAATAACCGCCGTGATAATCCATTTTCCGCCACAAATACCACAGACGGCCTCCTAATTACAACCGTCTGTAATAGTGTTCATCAGAGACGGTTTCACAAAACCGTCTGTGATGAGACGTCTACTATGAGGCTTTCTGTAGTAGTGTCTCCTCTTGTTTTTGGTTACCCACAGGGAGAACTGTAACACCCCAAGTCCCATATTACCCTGGGATACTACTAAAACCACTCCACAACAAGCCAAGTTACAAGATAAATTAAACCGGCAACAATTCCTAAAAACAATATAAGATAAGCGGAAGCATAATCAACTAAGCGAAATAGGATAGTGATAACAATTCAATAATTAAAATCAACCTCCAACAATTTAACCAAAGAATAGTTCACAAGTTTAACACTTTTAAGATAAAGTAAACATTGACGAGATAGCTATGCAAAAGACTAGAATCACTTCGTCTTTATTACAGCATAAATCTATGATCTAGGTGCATTATTGTGGTGCCGCTCTACCCTTCCCATGCATGCTCATTGATCACCTGTAGGGGGGAACAAGGGTGAGATAAAAATATCAGCAAACAAACTGTTTAACAGGCTATTCAAACTACAAACAATTATACATCATCCTTTATATTTCCATACAACCACAACCACAAATCATGACCACAATTATTTAAACCACCACAGTCTTCCATAAATCATACCTCATAAATTTCATAATTAATTGGCATTTGAATACAGTCATTCCACCCACAAATAAATGCATATGAATGCTATCATGCTATGCTCCACAGCACTCTTTCCCAGCAGGATAAGAGTGTGCATCGTATTACGGCAATATACGATGTAGTACCAGTACGGTCGTGGCTAAGTGCAGCGACATCCACATATGCAAATGTCATGACATGATATGAATAATATGATAATCATAAACCACATGAATTTTGACCTCAAAGGAGCATCAACATGCTCATCAACATATCCACAACCACATATCCACCATGTATTTATTTTTCATATTCCGCAATTAGCACATTAAACATATTACCACATGACTACAAGCAATTCATCCAAAGCATGTCAATTTTATCACTAATTGCTACCACAACCTCATTTAGAAATCATACAACTATGGCATAACATATCAAGTTACGAGAATCATGTAAATTGCAAGTTGTAAGAATAACGAGTTAAACGGTAGCATATCCGCTACGTTTACTTGCCTCTACCGACGAAGCGGAGCAAATCACGTGCGTTCAGGAGCAAAACCACCTGTACAAAAGTACTTCTCAGCACAATACAACAGCAATGAAAACACGTCTTAAGAAGTAAAGACGTCGCTAGAACCCCGAACCCACACATAATCCTCTCCGCTTAACGATTCTTCAATCTTCCCACTGCAGCAGCGCTGCTTAATATTTTTGTATCTTTAACAATAATAAGTAATTTACAGCAAATGTTATATTTCTGGATTCCTCACTTAAATACCTTCACTTTTCATGTAGATCACGTATTTTTATTTCGATCCCAGCAAGGTGTAACTTAATGCGCAAAGCAGAGGACATTCTCTGTTCTGGCAATCTGGGCAGCCAGATTCTAACGCGTCCCAACCACAGTGTAAGGCTCTAAAAATTATAATTTTTATACAAAAGTTAGATTACTGAATTCCCTACATTTTTCTCCATTTCGACCAAAATCATAAAAATCATCTTCTACCCCCTAAATCACCCTTGAACAGCAATGTGCCCCAATCTGTACGCCCAAATCCCATGGCCAAAAATTCTAAAAACATTACAATAGGTGGGTTTCATCGTCCTCTACAATTTTCCTTTTGAGAAGATCTGTACGAAAAATCGCTTTGTAGGTCTAAACTGCGCAAACAGACGCACTATGCGGATTGATCTACAGGCAGACAGCAGGAAATCTCTAATCGGGTAATCAATCTGATAATCCCCTTCTAATCCCATGCCATGAACCCTAATTACTCTAAAACAGAAGGGTTTGGGATTGGGAAAAAGTACCTACAGGATCCTTTGGGATCACCCCTCTTCTTTCCTCCTCTTCTTCTCCTCCTCCTCTTCTTCTTCCTTCTCTTCCCTTTCTTCTTCTTCCTTCTCTTCCTCCTTTGCTCCAATGGACAACAGCTGTGGAGGGGTGTTGGAGGCGCAACCTGGGAGGGGAGGTGCGGCCAGGGGGGTGGGAAAAGACGGGGTGGCCGCCAAGGGGGGAGAGGGGAGGCGGCTAGAGTTTTTAGGGGGAGGGGGTGCGGCCACCCCTTGGGCCAGAAGGCCCAAGGTGGTCGGCCCACTGTCCAGGCAGCCCACTTAGAGGTTTTTATTTATTTATTTTATTCATTTTATACTATTTCACAATTTTTATTTTTCCCTTCCCGCGATTTACCGAAAAACCGGCGACTCCACGATTAATTTAAAGCAGACGCCGAAACGACGTTCAGGGTATTACATTCTCCCCACCTAAAAAGGATTCGTCCTCAAATCTAACTCCTCAAACCACAAATCAAGAGAACAGCAAAGAAAAGAGCAACTAACGGAAACTGCGGAACCACAACTACGAGTACTCACCAGCCTTGAAGAGCTCGGGGTACTTCCTTCTCATTTGATCCTCCAGCTCCCACGTAGCCTCCCTCTCAGACTAAAACGTCCAGAGGACCTTCACATACTTAATTGTCTTGCTCCTCAAGACCCGCTCCGAAGTATCCAAGATACGCACTGGTCGACTCTCCATAGTGAGATCCTGATCCACCTGACCTGCCCCAGGTCAATCTTGTGCTCGGGATCCCGCAAATATTTCATCAGCATAGACACTTTCTTTAACTGTATCACTTTCTTTGTCACTTTCATGCAATGCATCTGTAATGCTCTATATGCTCTATAACTGTAGCTTATACCGGTATAGCGAAGTGTCCACCCGTCAATGGACCACTCATTCGCCTCGTCCTCTTTCATACGAGGTCTCAACCTCCACTCCCGTGGAGTGCCTACCTCTATAGGTCTTATTCAAGAACACTCCAGACTAGTCATATGACTTTCTCACCAACCTGGCTCTTATGCATTTTGCATGATGCAATATGCTTCAAATATAGATGTCTAAGCATAAACGATACTTATCAAGGTATGATTAGCACAATTCATATACATCATCTCATGAATACTGTAAATCATGGTATGGAAACACAAATAACAAACATTCACCACAATTTACTATTCTACCATGCACTTGCCTGTTAACCTGGCAGACGGTGCGTGGACGGTACTAGACTCGAACTGCTACCTGAACAAGCATTAACTATTTCAATTCATTGCTAATGCAATACATTCATATACGAGCAAATGACATTGCTCTAACGTCCAACACGACATAACCAAGTCCTATACCACCGGGCAACTTCCCATTGTCCCGGTGCTTAACCAGTCTGTAAAATTAACGTTTTTCATCATTTAGACTCGCGGATTGAATTCTACATGCTTAATCTCTCTCCAATCGATTAAACTGTTTAACCTCAATTTATGCTCTCCTCCTCCCTCTTCTACCACGGATCGACCAGATCAACAGTGGTAGTACTGATTGCACCGATCAGACATTCATATTAATAAACGATATTTAACTGGTCACATGCATCAATTCTAATTATTGAAATATTAACTTATGCCCGACTCGGTAAAATAAGTATGGAGAAGGATTTTTGAGGCGTTACCCTGGCCCTGAACAACTGGAGCGGGGCACTTCCTGATGCTTCTTGGCCGGATCTGACAGATCTGGCACGGGTCATATTTTCCTCTTTTTTCCTCTTCTCTTTCTTCGTTTCCTCTTTTCTTCTCTTTTTTCCATCACCGGCACTCTCTTTTCTTCCTCTTCCTTTTCTCTTCACGCCGACAACTCCCTTCCTCTTCTTTTCCTTGCTCGGTCGCGCTCCCTTCTTTCTTTCTTCTCTGCCGCTCCTCCTCTTTTTTCGTTTTCCTCCGTTGACCGACACCTCGCTCTCATCTTCCCTGCGCTCGACTGGCGTCTCCCGCCTCCCTTATCAACCTCTCCTCTGCTACTCCCTCCTCTGCTCTTGGCTGGCCAGCCCTCCACTCCCGTGGAGCGGCGGCAGCAACAGGGGCGGGGAGGCGAGGCGTGGGCGAGGGGCAACACGAGGGCAAGCGGCAGGCGGCGGTGGCGCGTTGGGCGATGGTGACCCACCGACAACAGGGGACGGGGTCGGCGACGGCAGGGCACGGCAACACCGACGGCAGTAAGCGCAAGGGGAGGTAGCGCCTCGCACAAGCAAGGCGGCGATGGTGACGCAACAGGGTGAGGCGGCGGTGGTTGCCGGAGGGGGACACGCGATGGCGTTGACAGCTACGCGAGCGACAGCAGTCGGCGCAAGGGGGAGGCGCATAGAGCGGCGATGGCAGGGAGAGCACGGGAGGAGGCGAAGGCAACTCGGCTTTTGCCTCCTCCCTTGTTGCTCTCTCTCTCTTGTAGGGGCACAGTGTGGGTTGGGCTAGGCCTAATCCAGCTCAGGTATTACAATAAATCCTCGTGCTCTAATTTGTGCTTCTATATCTAGAAGTACCATACAGGTCGAAGTTGTACCTACCAGAAAATTAAAACGGGAAACCAAGACAGGACATGAGATGATCTTAGTTGATAAAAGAGGTGGGGGCAACAAAATAAAATGTATTACGGCCCTGTTCTTTTCAGCTTCTAAAGCTGCTTTTCGGCTTTTCTACAGTAACTAGTTTTTAAATAGAGTATTTTTTAAGATCGTGTCTACTAGTTAATTGTATTACATACTTTACTGATTTCATTTATATCGGCAAAAACCGCACGTGAATTTCTGTTACTCTGTAATATCTCGTACAAACAGCCCAAAAGCCACAAGCCGCAGCCAAAAGCCACAAGCTGCAGCTAAAAAGAACAGGCCCTACATAACGCATAATGCAACAATTACTCTAGTAGCATGTGAATTACAATAATACTGATCTCTTTCCTCCGTTGTGCAATGCTGAAAATTATTCTTTGATAGTGACGATTTCGGCATAAACATCCTGCATTATTGGCCGATCCTTGGGTGACACCGCAGAACATTTAAGGCCAAGTTTAGCCAGTTGTATGGCACATCTCTGCATTTCGACCATTGCACAATTTGCATCTTCGTCTTCATGATATATGATGAGACTAGGCTCTAGAATGTCATCAATTTTCTGTGGAACTGCTGACTCCACCAGACTGTGAAGGTTCATACCATCCTTAAATATCTCATCAGTTGGACGCTTACCTGTGATCATTTCTAGAAGAATAATTCCATAGCTGTAGACATCACCCTCAGTTGAGATTTCACAACCCATGCCATATTTTGTAATATTATGCAAAAAGGATTAAACAATCTTCCTTTTTACTCAGTTGAGGGATGATCGTTTTGTGATAGATAAAGTTGATACATCAGATATGAAAAAATAAGGATTAAACATGTGCTCACCTGGTGCAATGTATCCAACTGATCCTCTCGGCCCAACTATGCCTGATGAATTACTAAGCCCTGTTGAAGTATCGCTGTAAAGAAACTTTGCTAACCCAAAATCACTGACACATGCATCCATTTCATCATCCAAAAGGACATTGCTTGGCTTCAGATCACAATGAACTAAAGGAGGAGTGCACTGATTATGAAGATAGTCCAGGGCAGCAGCTATGTCCACAGCTACAGTTATTCTTGAGCCTAAACTCAGTGGTCTTTTCAGGCTATGTTTGCACACTTTTGGATGCAGCCAACTTTCTAGGTTACCATTAGCCATGTACTCAAGAATAAGTGCTTTGAATTCATTTCCTATTGGATCGAAGGTTGAGCATACACTAATCACCTTGATAAGATTCCGATGGCGAGTGTTTCTTAATGCCTCACATTCAGCAACGAAGTTCTTTGGTGCTCCGAATTCGTCAAGTTTGAACACCTTAATGGCAACTGTGCGTACTTCAAACTGGAAGTGACCTCTATATACCAACCCAAATCTTCCTGAACCAACAAGATTGGCTGAAGATAAACCGTTTGTTGCTTTAAATATATCATCATATGAGAATTTCCTGAATTGCAAGTTGAATTGGTTGATGGGTTGTATTGCTTTGTTTCTTTTCTTCAGAAGAATGACTGCAACACATGCAAAGGTGACTAGAACAATAGTTGAAAGTGGAGTCACTACTGTCACAATATAGGCCCATTTCCTTTTGTGAGGTGATGCATTGCAAGGTGGTAGTTGTATCATTGGAGAATTTGCACATAACCTTTTGTTTCCCCGGATAAACAGATTGCTTGAATCGGAAAAGACACCACCTTTAGGGACTGGCCCCTCCAGGTTGTTGAAAGATAGATTGAGAAGCTGCAAAGAGCTAAAGGACTCAAAAAAGCTTGGAATTTCACCAGATAGATTGTTTTGCGAAAGGTCCATCTCGATAATGCCTCTTAAATTATTGAAGGATCCAGGTATGCTACCTTGAAGAAAATTCGCCTCCATTCGTAGGGACTCTAGGTGAAGGCAATTGCCAAGAGCAGACGGAATTTCTCCAGATAATTGGTTATTGGAAATGTTAAGGGGGGCAAGATTAATCAAGCTACCAATCTCTGATGGTATGATCCCAGAGAGTTTATTATAGGACAAGTCCAAGCCTTCAGAAAGTGTGGAAATAGAGAAGAGCTCTCCAGGGATGCTTCCATGGAAATTATTACAAGAAAGGTTCAAGATCACTAAATTTTTACAGCCTGCTAAACTCGTCGGTATGGGCCCACTCAAGTTATTTTCCTGGAAATAAAGCTCATTTAGCTGCTCCAGGTTTCCAACCAATTGGGTATTTCTCCAGAAAATTTGTTTTGTGATAGGCTAAGGACGAACAAGTTTCTAAGATTCCCAAGTGTGTCTGGAATATTGCCAGTGAGAAAATTTTCGTTTATGTAAAGAATTGCTAAGTTGGTAAGATTTCCTATCTTTGAAGGTATAGTACCCTTTATTTGGTTTTTGCTTAGATACAACCGTTCTAAGCTTCTTGAAAGATTTCCAGTGGAACTGGGTAAAATCCCTTGAAGGTTGTAGCTATCCAAGTATAATTCTTGTAGTTAGGTACGGTGCAACCTGCCAGTGAGGACAAGAAATTCCAATCTCCGGATTCAAGATTATTCTGGCCTAGATCCAATTGCAGTAGGTTGTGCAAGGACCTTAAAGATGGAACCACACCTGTTTGCGTTGTTACGGAGGTCAAGGATCTGGAGGCTAGAGGCATTAGCCAAAGAAGTAGCCAATGCTGCTCGGTATAGTCCCAACAAGTTTGTTGCCACCGAGGCCAAGGTAAGTAAGGGACGTGACTGTGTAAAGAGATTGTGGAACAGTGCCCGACAAGTTGTTGTATGTAAGATCTAATTCTTTCAAACTTAACATTCTACCTAAACTCTCTGGAATGCTCCCTTGTAAGTTGTTCTGAGCTAGTAACAAGGAGGACAAGGACGAGAAATTTGCTAGTGAAGCAGGAATCGCTCCTGAGAGTTTATTTCTTGATAGGACAAGATATTTCAGTGGTGACAATACCGTCGAGAATGGTGGAATAGGTCCACTAAATTCATTATCTGAGAGATCGATATAATAAATAGATGATCTGTTAAAGAGAGCAGGAGGGATGGGATGGTGCTTGCGCCACTGCACGTCACAATCACTCATGCTCTTTTTTTTTTTCTCTTTTCAGCTTCTGGCCACTATGATGTGCAAGCACACTTGCCATTTGATCATGCTGGGTCATCAACAGTGGCGGAACCAGGATTTGGTTACGCCCCGGGCTGAACTTTAACCACCTAAAACTAACACCAATTTGTACCCATACCACGATATAATCATATTTCATATAACAAAAGTATATCATAATTGGCTCATTGTATTACTGATATGAAACTTGAGTTCAATACTAAACAAGCAAACATAAAGCATAATATGAAAAACATGGCATGATCTCAAAGTACAAAAAATGTAATATAATAGAGATACAATTTGAGTACCTAAATTACGATGAATTGCTCTCTATCCTACCTGTCATTTCTTCATTGATAGTTGGACATGAACCAGAACCTGTAAAGACAACATATGGGAGTAAATTAAATATGTGTATGAATAAATATGAACAGCACAAAGTTTATATTTATAAGAAGCTAACTTACCACTAGCACGAGATAATTGTTTCTTACGTGACCTCATCCCTTGAAAACGCTCTAAAATCTTATCATCATTAATGTTTGCAAATATGTCTCGTTCAATATAGCATACCATAGTATGATTTATCCACTCATCATTCATCTTATTCCGTAAATCAGTCTTAATAATCTTCATAGCCGAAAAGGCTCTTTCT
The DNA here is from genome assembly GCA_036346575.1 of Dendrocalamus sinicus. Taxonomy (NCBI): domain Eukaryota; kingdom Viridiplantae; phylum Streptophyta; class Magnoliopsida; order Poales; family Poaceae; genus Dendrocalamus; species Dendrocalamus sinicus. The sequence continues at coordinate 38,045,508 of CM070671.1, forward strand.
ACAGTTGCTGTTGCCACCGGTAAAATCAAAGCCAATTCAATGAGACGATATACCAATGGAAAAACTGTGTGTCTATCAGTCTGAACCATCTTCACAGCAAGATTTCCTAAGTCAGTACAATTTGCAAAATGTAGATCACCTCTCACATCACTAATAAATGAACCAAGCTGATCCTGAAGAACTAGACAATCATATTCGTGAAGTCATCACCATACATCCTTGCAAGTTCAATTAATTTGTCTTCATCAAAGTTGGCAAAAGAATTCTTTGGATCAAGACAAGCAATGCACATCAATAACTGGGTCGATCTTTCAGTAAAACGATTATTCATCTCAACAATAATTTGGTCATGCACCACAATAAATATATCACGATAAAAATGGTCATAGTAAGTTACCATTTGGCCCCCACGACCCCTTGATCGGCCCCTAACTGGCATTGTATCATTCATATTTGGCACAATGATCTTATGTTGGAGGCAAAAGGCATTTGTCTTTGCGAAAAGCTCATCCCAACCATCATTTCTTATTACCTCAATTGTCTTCAATGTGGTCCTAATGAGCCCTACTGCACGAACAATGTTTTGATCTTTCTTTTGCAAGCATTGTGATAGATCATTAGTCTTGCCCAAGAGTCTGATCATAAGATGCAATATAAGTACAAATTCAAAGCTCTCCATTCTTATCCTTCTCTTTATACCATTTCACCATTTCTAGAAAGTTCCCTCTATTGTTTGAGCTAGGGGACTCATCATGTCCACGAAAAGCAAGAGCTTGTAATAAAAGAAATCTTGCAACGCCTAACATAATAGTAAGACGTGATCTATATTCTTCCTCATCCTTCTTCGTGGCAGCAACCATCACATAATCTACACCCTGTCTTTGATTTTTGAAATCCTCACAATGCTTTCTTGCTTTGCTGTGATAACTATTGACTTTACCAACATGTTCATCAAAACATTTAATTGCATTCTTCCAATTAGCAAACCCTATCCTTGTGAATGATTCAATACCATAATTCTCCGCTCTAGGTTGCTTAAAGAGGAAACAATAAAAACAAAATGCTGCATCTTTAGCAATACTATATTCCAACAAATTATACCTTGCGAACCATGATTGTTGAAAGCTCCTCCTCTGGTTCCCATATTCTTTACGTGGAAATTTATAACCAATTGGTTGACATGGGCCTATTTGCAAATACTCTCTTCTAGCAGCATCTCTGATATCCACATCCAAATCCTCAATTGATTTCCGAAGCCCAGGATCAGCAACAATATCATCCGGACTGAGTACAACACGAGGATTATTTTGATGCATATTACTAGCTCCTGTTTCTGGTGTTTCGTTGGATTGTGTTTCTGTTGAAAAATACGATGACAGTGTCTTCGCCCGCTTCATTCTGTTGAAATTCAGATTTTTTTTAAGACATAAAACACTAATATTTTTCAAGAACTATAATACAAGAACAACTAGGATCAATATTCAATCAATCACATTTTAGTATATCACAATCCCTATTCCCTAACTGATATCATCATGCTAGTTGAGAAAGCAATATAATTTAGACATATACTAATGGAAAAATTAATCTGGAGTTTGAACTGACTGGATCACTGGACATCAGGGAGGGCATCATCAATTCACATTTCACTGGGACATTTCACATTTCACATAAACTGATTAACTGATATCATCAATTCATCATCAGTCATCACATCATGCATTTCACATTTCACATTTTCACTGATTCAGACATTCAGTGATTCCTCACAGGCTCTCACCTGGCGCGCGCGCGGCGACGACTGACGAGGTCGGGAGACGGGTCGGGACTCGGGAGGCGGGGCCGGGAGGCGGGGAGGTGGGGCCGGGCGGCGCAGGAAGGCGGCGGCGCTGGATCTGCGCCGGAGGCGGGAGGCGGCGCGGGCGGCGCCGGATCTGCACCGAACGGCGGGGAGGTGGAGCCGGGCGGCGCAGGGAGGCAGCGGCGCTGGATCTGCGCCGGGAGGCGGGGAGGCGGGGCCGGGCGAAGCCGGGAGGCGGAGGCGACGAGGCGGTGCGCAGGGGCGGAGCGGAGGCGACGAGGCGGTCCGGATCTCGCGGAGCGGAGTGGGAGCGCTGGCAGCGTTCGGGCCTTCGGGGGGATTCGTTCGGGCATGCGGAGCGGAGTGGCCGAGTGGGAGCCACTCGAGCGTGGGCGCGCCCGCGCCGCCGCGCGGAAAGTGTGGGCCGGGTGGGCTACTGGACTGTGGACGCGAGGAGATTATGGGCTGAACTGTGAAATATATATGGGCTACCTGGGCTGAATATTAATACTAATACCCCGGGCTGACCTGGGCTATATACTACAAATTTTTTCACGCCCCGGGCTGAAGCCCACCTTGCCGGGGGCCCAAATCCGCCCCTGGTCATCAACATACTATGGGGTGAAGTTTTCATTCTGGGTCATCAACATACTATGGGGTGAAGTTTTCTACACGTATACTAGCACTAGCGACGACTGCTGACCCAAATACAGTGAGCAATGATCCTGTATGCATTCCAAGAGCCAATAACACGGCAGGGCAAAAAGTTTTCCACACATGATCATGATTGCCACGATATACTTGACGACCACTGCGTAGTTTTGGGTTTTTTTCTTTTTTCTTTATTCCTTTTATATTGTTTGTGATGATATAACTTTTTTTATTTTTTAAAATTTAATTATACTAAAAAAAGCTATCAATAATTATAATATACTTTTAGCTATTACAGTTCAAAAATACCATATATGAAATGATCCAGTATTGTATCTATGAAGCACTATTGACTGATCTAGGGAATAGTGCAGAGTTATCACAGAGGGTTCTGGGTTGGTTCAAACCCAGGGTCCGACATACGCGCAAACCCGACACAGCCAATCTCTCTCTCATCGGACACCTTCCTATTGTCCTGGTGCTCAACCGACCCCAGAATTTAGTGATTTCGTCATTTATACTCGCAGATTGGATTCTACATGCTTAATCTCTCTTCGCTCGCTATTAGGCCGAAAAGACGAGCTGCATATTCTTCCTTTTCTCTAATCTCTCTTTCTTCAATTAATTATACTAACCAACCTTACAATACTTTATCATCCAATAACTAATCTATTCGGTTGTGCACCGAAAGCCTGATTTCTACTACTAGCAACTACTATTGCTCTTCATCCACGAGTTAACAAGATCAACAACGGTAGCACCAATTGAACTATCCAAGCATCCATCCTAATAAACAACATTTTAAGGGATACACGAATCAATCCTAATTGTCAACATTTCAAAGCGTTACCCTAGACCCGAATGACTGAATCAGGGCACTACCTGATCATGCTGGGTCATCAACATACTATGGGGTGAAGTTTTCTACATGTATACAAGCACTAGCGACTGCTGACCCAAATACAAGCAATGATCCTGTATGCATTCATCCAAGAGCCAATAACACAGCAGGGCAAAAAGTTTTCCACACATGATCATGATTGTCACGATATTACTTGACGACCACTGCGTAGTTTTGGGTTTCTTTTCTTTTTCTTTTTATTCCTTTTATGATATAACTTTTTTATTTTTTTATTTTTTAAAATTTAATTATACTAAAAAAGCTATCAATAATTATAATATATTTTTAGCTGTTACAGTTTAAAAATACCGGTTAAGCTTTTTAAGCCCAAATGAGTGTCTTGCTTTCTGTGGCTGGTCGTTCAAATGTACCGTGAACTGGATGATTTTTTTTAGAACAAAGTCACGGGCCTACCCTGCATATAGGAGCCTAAAGCAGAGTACTAGTTCTGTCAACATCAGTCAAACTACTCGGTTTTTACTCCAGACCAAAAGTTGTACAATGCATTCATGCAAATCTCCAAGGCCCACTTTTTGCTAGAAGAGAATATCGTTAGTGGCACAAGTAAAGTAAATAGAGTTTCTACCGTGTGATGACTCCATGCTCTATGCTGAAAAGCTTAACCACAGCACTTCATACCTAGCGACGACAGCACTTTACTAGAGCTCCATAGCTCCCTGGCTCTGCCGTTGGGTGTGGTTGATAGCTTGACGTGCCCGACTAGGAGGTGCAAAACGACTTGCTTACTGTCAGTTTTGTTGCTGGAGATCCCACTACTTCGGCGGTGGTCAGGTTGGAAAATGGTAACAAAGACATCAATCACCGTGTCCAGTCGTAGTGCTTCTGGTAGCAAATGTAAAGCAGTCGATAATTGTGCCCGCAAATAGGCCACTACTACCACGTGCGGCTGAACTTTACTGTTGCTAATAATACGTAAAAAAATAGAGACGAGAGATACGAATTTTTACATAAAAAACTGTTACCAGAAAAATTACGGACGTACGAATACAAATTACTATAACAAGAAGAGATTATAATGGAGTGCTTGCACTTTCTATGAGCTACCAGGGTATATATATAGGGCGAGAGAAACGAGTCTCGCACAGAAATTGACACCATATCTGATAAAACCTGAGCATGGCTCTAATATCTGTCATGTCACGTCTGGCATAAGATGATGCAGTGTCCTACACGGACACAATATGAATTTGGATCAACTTCAACAATCTCTATCTTGAACCAAATTCCCTCTAGTAGTCAAAATACGTAATAAACTCATCCAACACTAGTGAGTAACGCCAACTAAGTCTGAGCAAAGCTCACACCTAGTAGCAGGAACTAGCATTATCAGTATATCAGCTGGATTATCATGAGTACTTATCTTGCTTACTTTAATACCATCTTAAGTAATAACACATTGAATATAGTGATAACTGATATCCATACGCTTTGTTCCCTCATAGATCATTTGATACTTTATAAGGCAAATAGCACTCTGATTATCACAAAATATTATAGTGCAAATGTACTTCCACAAAGTCAATAAATAACCTCTTAGTTAAACAACTTCTTTGCAAGCTTCAGAAATAATCATATACTCAGTTTCTAAAGTAGACAAGGTAACAATAGTTTGCAAACTTACTTTCCAGCTAATAGCACACCCTCTAATAGTGAACTCATAAAATACTGAGAGATTTTCTTTTATCCAAATATCCAACAAAATTAGAATCTAGTCTTCCCAAACTGTAAGCAAGCATTAAATGTGCCCCACAAATATCTGAAAATTCATTGAACTGATTTCCAATGCTCTTTTCTAGGATTAACTATATATCTACTAACCACACTTAATGACTGAGATAAATCGGGACGAGAACATACCATGGCATACATAAGCTGTAACACCCCAGCCCTCCTCAGAGCCCAGGATGCTACACCTACACACTTACCAACTCAACTTGATGCTATTAATAAAAATTTCGGTAGCACCTCCCTGTTTATAGGACTTCCAACAGGGAATAATCAACAAATATATAGAATAATTTTAGGAAAACATATGGAATGGTAGTAATATGACCACGGATCCCATATCGCACATAAATGTGACAATTGAATTCACATCGCAGATAACCATAACATAACCAAAATACTGGGCTCCAAGCCCTAGAAGTCTCATCACCATGAGATCGCAAACATATGAAACTAAATGGTGAGCCACATAAGACCGGTCTTACGGAAACAATTTTGGAAGGAGAAACTCATTCTCCAATTTAAGCAAAAGGGAACTGACCGCATCCCAACATAGCTGCAATATACCCCAAGCAAACTTGAACCAAGTTTCAACTAAAGCAACTTAACAAAAGTTTAATATGAACAATAAGTGACTAGCTAAACTGATATTTAATAAGTTAGTGCAAAAGAACTATTCCTATTCCATGCATGCCGTCAATGCAGATCACCTAAAAAAAGGCAACAAATCAAGCGTGAGTCCAAAGACTCAGCAAGTACAAAGTAAAATTATAACAAAAGATACACATAAGATTTCATATCCAACATAGATTCTTTAACCACTCATTTTCATATAACCTCTCTCACTTTTCATCAACCATTTCTTACACATTTGTAACTTCTCTGTCACAATGCAAATGCATATGCTCATGCACATGTCTTTCCTTTTTTTAGCTTATACCGGTATAGCGGAGTGAGCAGCCGTTGATGCTCACCCAAGCCCACCCTCTTTCACGTGGGGACCTTAAGCCTGTCCTCCTTCATACGAGAACTTTAACCTGTACTCCCGTGGAGTGCCTACCAAAGTAGGTCTCCCTCTACTCTCGTTGGGTGTCTACCAAAATAGATCTTTCTCTATTTCCGTGGAGGGTCCACACAGAGTAGACCATAGACGCCATAAAGGCCATCTATGTTTATGACATGAATGCATGCAATGCAACTAATCCATTTAAACACATCAACATGTCATGGTTCATTATCCATTATTCGACAACATATCAACATTAATAATCCATCTCATGTGCCATTTCTCATCATTCATCAATATGTCAATATGTAAACAGGAGAAAACAACTCACAATAGCATGGTAGGTAGTGCATCAAAACCAATTCATAGCAAACACTACCTGAATTTACCGTTTTATCATGCATTTGTCTAATCAACCTTGTGGGTTATATGTGGACGGCACGGATCCCAAACCTCTACCTAAACAAGCATTATCCATTTCCATTCATCACTAATGCAAAACATAAACATACGAGCAAACGGCATCGCTCTTACGCACAAACCCGACACAGCCAATCTCTCTCTCATTGGACACCTCCCTGTTGTCCCGGTGCTCAACCAACCCCAGAATTTAGCGATTTCGTCATTTATACTCGCAGATCGGATTCTACATGTTTAATCTCTCTTTGCTCGCTATTAGGCCGAAAAGACAAGCCTCCTATTCTTCCTTTTCTCTAATCTATCTTTCTTCAATTAGTTATACTAACCAACCTTACATTACTTATCATCCAATAACTAATCTATTCGGTTGTGCACTGAAAGCCTGATTTCTACTACTAGCAACTACTATTGCTCTTCATCCACGAGTTAACAAGATCAACAACGGTAGCACCAATTGCACTATCCAAGCATCCATCCTAATAAACAACATTTTAAGGGATACATGAATCAATCCTAACTGTCAACATTTCAAAGCGTTACCCTAGACCCGAATGACTGGATCAGGGCACTACCTGATGTTCCTTGGCCAGATTTGACGGATTAGGCGCTGGATCGGACTTTCCCCTTTTCTTTTTCCTCTTTTACTCTCTTCCTTTTCCTTCCTCCTTCTCTTCTTCTTTTCCTTTCCATCAGTCGGCCGGTTCCCTCTTCTTTTCTTTCTTCCCCTTCTTCTCTTCCCCATGGCTGGCTCCTCCCATTACTCCTGCTTCCCTCATTCGGACAGCTCCGGCTGTCTCCTCTCACGGCCAGCCCCACTCCCCCTCCCTTTGCTCTCCACTTGGTCAACGGGAGGAAGGTTGGCGCTGCTAGCTGAGGCGATGAGGGAGTGCGGCGCAAGGCGCCGGAGGGTGGCATCGACAGCTACAACAGTAGGGGAGACAGGGTCGGGAGGTAGTGGCAGCGAGCAACTAGGATGGGCAAGGGGCGATGCGTGGGGCTGTGCGAGGAGCATAGAGTGGCGCCGGTAGCCGGGCAACTAGGGAGACGAGGTGCGGCCAGAGCAGTGGCACTGGTGGCTGGTGATGGTGGCTAGCCGCGGTGGTGCGCGCTGCGAAGGGGCGACGACGTGGCAGCAGTAGAGCAGGGGGAGGAAAGGTGCCAAGAAGAGCTCAGCATAGGGGAGAGGATAAGCACGACCTCTTCCCCTGTATGCCTTCTTATGTGGAGAGGCTAGGCATGGGCTGGGCTATGCCGAAGCCAGCCCAGCTCGTAGGTATTACACAAGCGAACTAATTGCACTCGTATATAGAATTCTAGACATGTACTTAACTTTATCATTTGATTATGGATATGATGCTGAAGAAAATCTAAAATATATATCTAAGGGAATACTCACCAGTTTAGACTTAATGCATGATGAAACGATTCTCAATATACTTTTTTTTACTGCTTCTCAGAAGATTGACATGTTAGGTCAATGGTCAGTGTCGTCAAACGCGTCCCACTTGTATGTTGGGTCTGCTAATCAACGTCTAGTCCTGTCAACTAAGTTTTCATAATTATTTGAACTGTTTTTCGAATAACGAGAGAACGGGTAAGGCCAAATATGTTGGGTCAGGTGGAAATGTTCTCTAAGAGTAAGGCTAATAATACAACTTTCAGCTGGCTGTATGGACACTTTCAGCTGGCTGTATGGACACTTACAGCCCACTTATCAGTCTATTTATATAGTAGTTTACAGCCAGCTGAAGGCTGTATGACCCACCCCTTTCTCTCATAAAGTTTCTTGGTTCTTGTGCTTCAGCTGGCTGTAAACTTACAGCCCACCTCTCTTCTCTCTCCTCCTCTCTCTCGTCCACCTCAACATACAACCTACTAACAGCCTCTTATTATACTTGCTCTAAGGTGTGCTATATTCCTCAAAGATTGTAGTGCTCCGTGTAGTACTTGTTAGAGATATGTATAGTTTGTTATTCCCCATTGTTATGAGGGGTTCTTTGTATATTTACCACCTGTACTTTGTGTATATATACCGGCCCATTGGCCTCATATGAATACAAGCGCTATTCATAACATGGTATCAGAGCCAAAACTAGGGTTTTGGCTTACCTAGGTTCTGCGCGCCGCAGCCGCGCCCGCCGCCGTCGTCGACTCTCGGCCTCCGCCGCCGCCGACTCCGGCCTCGCCGTCGCCGGCCTCGGCGTCTCGCTTCAGCCGGCGCCGCGCGCGCCGCCGCTGCCGCCTCGCCTCGTCTCCCGGCCGCCGACGCGCTGCCGTCTCCTCCATCCCGGCCGCCGCGCTGAGAGGCGGGCTCGCCGCCTCGCTCCGCTGCCGCGCCTCGCCGCCGCAGACTTCGAGGCCGCCGCTCGCCGCCCGCAGCGAGCCGCCGCTGCCGCGTCGCCGCCGCTCCTCCGCCCGCCCCGCCTCGCTGCCGCCCTGCCGCTGCTCGCCCGCCTCGCTGCGCTCTGCCGCCGTCGGCCTCGCCTGCGCCGCGCCCCTCTCGCCGCCGCCGCCGCCGCCGTCATTGCTAACCCTAGCGCGCGTGCGGCGTGAACGGGCCGGCGTCCGTTTGAGTTTTTCTACCGAGCGGCGGAAGAAGAAAAAGCAAAAACGTCGTTCTAACCGCCGCGCCGCCCGGCGCCGCTGTTAGACTTCGTTCCCTTGGTCGCCGCGCCGTCGGCGCCGCCTACCAATGGGCACCGCTTCTCCTCGCTGCCGGTGATTTTTGATGGTGTTAATTACACCGACTTGTGTCTCACATGCGCATCCACATGCGTGGTCTTCGCCTCTAGGCGTCCTCTCGGCGATGTCACCGCCCGCCTTGCCCTATTCCTCCGACGGAGCCTACGCTGTGGCATTGCCCCGACACCGATAAGGTCGCCGCGAGGCCGCCGCCTCGATGATGATGAAGCTGCCTCGCCTACCACGAGGCTCGATTTCTACAAGGATCGCCGACCGTCTACACTCGGTGGTACGATGACGACGCTCGGCCGCTGCTATCTTCATCGCCGATGTCCACCTCGCTTTTCTTACGAGGTTGTGGGACTCCTTCGCTTTTCAGATGTGGACTCATCTTCGCCGCGCTACGAGTTACGCGCAGAGGAGACTCGCTTGAGTGGTGCTGGTCCGATGCCACTCCCCTCGTGCTCGCCGCCGTCCGCTGCTACACCGCCTCCTCCTCCAGCTACCACAAGTGGTGGTGGCCGTCCTCCGTCTGGAGGTGGCCGTCCTCACTGTTCCTACTGCGACAAGGATGGCCACACTGCGTCCCAGTGCTACAAGAAGAAGCGGCATCTTTCACGCCGTTCTTCTACTGGCACTAGTGCTTCTACGACGACGTCTGCCTCGACTTCTTCAGCAGCTTCTCTCACCGAGCAGGAGATAGCCAGACTTCGACGCCTACTTGCCGCTTCAGTGTTCTCCTCGGCGAGTTCTCGCAGTTCTGCTCACGACTCTTGCACCGAGAGACCACCTCCTACACAGTCAGGCACCTCCCCGTGGATTCTTGATTCTGGAGCATCTTTTCACATGACTCCTGATCCTTCCGCTCTGTCTTCTATTACACCTCTTGATTCTCCTGTCAGTGTTCTTACTGCTTGACTTGATCGTGCGAAATAGCACACCCGCAAGTGCACGGGTTGCCACTGAAATAGCGGCGAGTGTCGTGTTCTCCACAGGGACTAGACTGAGGCTACCGATGCTCAGCTAAAGCTAGGTCAAACGAAACAGGGGAGAAAACTAAACTAAAACGACTACTAAAACAGTCGAACAAACGAAATCCACCCGGATCCCAAGGAATATCGACTCGAACCATGTCCGCTCGTAGTCGAAGGCACACAAGTGTAATCTTGTAAACAATCTCAAAGACATGGCAAGTATGTGTGACAGGGTCGACGCCCTCCAAGTCATCAATAGAATATCCAATCATGTAGGTATATCGATAAAGTACATCATGAGGTCTATCAGTGAGATGAGCACAACTAGTAATAGCATATGTCTCGTCAGGGCCAAAGAAATCAAACCTGAAGTGGTCGAGGAAGAGTTTCCAAACTACCTGAAGTGTAGGTGAAGTAGAATGCACGGTAGTAGAAACCTCCAAAGGGGCGATATCGACGAAAGAAGTAGCCGGTGATGGATCAATAGAAATGTGCTCCTCGTCGACATCGGAAGCAGCCCCCTCATCAAGATGTGGAACCTCAGAACTCAAAAGCATATCCATAGTGAAACAATCATCATCAGGAGGTAGGTCCTCATCATCTAGCTCAATAATCTCTCTCTCAGAGTCTATAGGCAAAGGATCGGACTGAGGTGCCTCTAAGTGTATATGTGGTGTCTCCAACAACAGGCCCTCGCTAGCAAGATCAGGTGTAAGACTAGTAGGCTGACACTCATCTCTATCCAGAACTATATCTGTGGTGCTAATGGAAGGCTGTGAAACGGTAAAACTATCCACACAAGTAGAACTGGTGCTCATAATCGCCTCAATCTCGTCCTGAATAGCCATCGCACGATCACCACCGGAGAGGCACACCATCGCCTTGCATAATGCATCAAGTCCGCACTGATCTACATGTGAAGGAGGTGGCTCATGAGACTGCTCTAACTCAGGCATAGGAACTACAAACTGGCTCGGTGAAGGAATAGGTGAACTGCAGGCAGGAGGTGTCGGATCTAATGAGAAGTAACTACTCATTCTACTCTCATGATCTCCTATAATCCTAGAAATCCTCTCCTCAAATCTAGACAACCGATCGAGCTCGGAGTAGGAGTCCGATGCCGAGGTACTGAGATAGTGCCGGTGTGACCAATGAGAAATATCCGATCTCCAAATCTAAAACCCTGCAATGGTGTACTAGAAGAAAATGATGAAATATCGGGTTGTTGTTTCCATATGACAGACTCGAGTGCTCAGGCCATCCAGGTGATAAGTGTCGTGAATGGCCCACTCGGTGAGCAAAGCTCATCCCGTAACACTGGAGTGGACAAATAACCACACCGCACTCGGGGGTGAATGGCCCCAAAACCACAAGTCGGCATATAGGAACAACTGGAGAGTGGGCGCTAATAAAGAACTGTAATGATCATGCCCGCTCTCTAACACAACTCCTCGCTCTAAAGCATAGCGCTCTAACTGACGAGATAATAGATTTACCTGTTCTTGAAGAGTATCATAAGTAGAGGTGCTCATATAACCACAAGAATCAGAATAGTAAGCCATAGCCTTAATAAGTACCAATATCAATCAACCTGCGAGAAAGGATACGGAAAATCGCGCAAGAGAGAAATAACTAGGGAAAGGGTTAGGGGTTAGCGAGATATCACAAATATGAAAAATGACAAAATAAAAGACTGGTCAGCACAAACACAAAACAAGCAAAAGAAAACAAACGACCTAGTCTATAGCCTAACACTGTCGCTCAAAGCTAATCCCCGGCAACGGCGCCAAAATGACTTGATCGTGCGAAATAGCACACCCGCAAGTGCACGGGTTGCCACTGAAATAGCGGCGAGTGTCGTGTTCTCCACAGGGACTAGACTGAGGCTACCGATGCTCAGCTAAAGCTAGGTCAAACGAAACAGGGGAGAAAACTAAACTAAAACGACTACTAAAACAGTCGAACAAACGAACTATCGAACGAACTCTAACTCGCACGGACGAAACGACGAAAGAACTAAACAACCGCACAAACTAAACGACGACGGAACGAATGACCGTACGAATGGACGTCGTACGACCGAACGAACAACACGACTACGACACTATGACACACGAACGACAACGACTACAAGAACGACCAACCGACAAACCAACTAACTATCGACCGCTAGACAGGAGGAAGGGGAAGTCCAGAAGCACGGAGGGAGTCGAGAGAGAAAGAGAGGGAAGACGGTCGACGGCTAACTAGTCGATTACGGCAGGGCCGACAAACACAAGACTATGACAAACGAACGCACATCTTAACTATCGACCGACCGCTGAGAGAAGCAAGGAGGGAGGTCTAGAAGCACAAGGGAGGATTAGAAGCAAAGAGAGAGTCGAGAAAGCACGGGGAAGGGAGACGATCGCCGAATCGCTAAATTGCGCTAGACAACACAAACACAAAACTACGACGAACGCCGCACAACTTAACTATCAACGACCGCGGAAGGGAGAAAAGAGAGAAGACGAGAAGCACAAGGGGGGTTGAGACAGCAAGAGAGAGGAACGGTCGCGGCTAGCTAGTTCGCGCAACACATCCAACACAAATACAAATTAACAAATAAAACTACACTAACACAGGGCAAGCCTACACCAGAACTGATCACAGACACACACAGTCACTAACCTAACATCACATTAACAAAGCTAAACCAAATAACATGAGCTGAACCAATATCCAATAACAGAATATTTACTGATCTCAAATAACATCTTAGTGAGCACAAGCATTCATCAGTTCATAATTCACCATCACAGAACAAGGAACAATATCATATCCACTGATCTCATGCTCACATCACAGATCACAAGCACAGTGCAATAACAAGTAATCAGTAAGAACAATTCACAACCATAGAAAAATTAGTGCATCATGAAGCTTCAATTAACAGAGCATTACTAACAATTCAGTGAATCAACACTTGAGACTAGCAATAAGAAAATAGAGAGGAAATAGAGATAACCAAAAAAAATGTAGCAGAGGAACAGCGCTGTTGGTGGAGATGCAAACATGGAGGGAGCGTCGGTGAAGAAGTAGAGCCGAGGAAGGAGGGGGTCGGTGCAGATGAAGCCGTAGAAGTCCCGATCGCCGAGGTTGGTGGCGATGAAGATCGGTGGGGTAGAGGAAGATGTCGCTGCGTCGGTGTAGGTGCTGCTGAGGGGGTCGACGCGGTCGGCGGCCGGTGGATGGAGAAGGCGGCACTCGGTGGTGATATGGAGGCGGAAGAGGTGGCGCTGGGGAAGAGCAAAGAAGGCGCGGGTGGCCGAAGGGGGAGAAGGGCTGAGAAGATACGGTGGAGGAGAAGAGAGAGGAGTGGCGGCGCCGGAATAGGAGAAGAAGGGGGAACCGGCGGGGTAGAGGAGGAGCAGTGGGGCGGCCGATGAAGGGAGGCGGCCGGAGAGTAGAAGGGTGGAGAAGAGGGCGGCGAGCACTGGAGAAGGTGGTGGCGCAGCAGTGAAAGGATGGCGCGGTGGAGCCGAGGGAGTGGATGGAGAAAAGAGGGGGCGCCGGAGGTGGAGAAGAAGAGGATGCGGCGGAGAGAGGAGATCGGCTGGGTGAAGAAGGAGGTGCAAGGGGAGAGCAGGGAGTGGAGAAGGGTGGTGCGGAGGTGGTGAGTGGCGCGGTGGCGAGCCGGCCTGGCCTCGCCGCCGGCCGGAGCTAGAGAAGGAGGGGAGGAGAAGAAGCAAGGGGCCAAGGGAGAAGAAGAAAATGCCAGCTCCAGTCCTCCCACAGGCGGCGGCTGTATTTTGATGGAATTGGGGGAATTTTGGCATATTGCAAATTAGCCCTTAAAGATTCTAGGGTTTACAAACAGGTCCTTCCCCCATTGATTTCTTCTGTTCTGGACCTTGGAAACTCCGATTTCATCGCGGTTTAATCCTACGCATCCGTGACGACGCGCACATCTGTATGGAGCAGTCCAAATTTGTCGTTTATGCGCCTAGATCGCGCCGGCCTGCGGGAGAATTGCAAAAAATGTAAAAAGGTCCAATTCGAGCAATTTATTTTAGAAAAGCGTGTAAATGATGATAAATGATCTCGAAACGTGAAAAATATGAGGGTAAAATGGCATGTAAATATATGCAAAAATGACGCATGTCACTGCTGATGGTACATCTCTTTCTGTCTCTGGTCGAGGATCTCTTAGCAACTCATCCTTTCATGTTCCTTCTGTTGCTCATGTTCCTCGCCTTACCTTACAGCTTCTTTCTGCTGGGCAGATTACTGACCTTGGTTATCGGGTCATTCTCGACTCTGACTCTTGTTGTGTTCAGGATCGCCACACGGGAGCTCTGGTTGGTTCTGGTCCTCGGCGCCGTGACTCACAGCGTCTCGGGAGCTTGACGGCTTCACCTTCCTTCCGCCGCCACCACCACCGCCGCCTCTCCGCCGCCACTTCGCTCACCGGCTCTTTCCAGCAGTGGCATCACCGTCTTGGCCATCTGTGTGGATCCCGCCTGCCGCCCTTAGTTCGTCGTGGTCTTCGGGTCCGTCTCGGAGACGTATCTTTAGATTGTCGGGCTGTAAGTTAGGTAAATGATTCAGCTTCCTTATCCTCATAGTGAGTCCGTGTCTCAGCGTCCTTTTGATCTTGTTCATTCGACGTTTGGGGTCCGCTCCTTTGTTTCAAAGGGGTCATCGTTATTATATTATTTTTATAGATGATTTCTCTCGCCACACTTGGATATATTTCATGTCTTCTCGTAGTGAGGCCTTGCCTATCTATAAACAATTTGCCACTATGATACACACACGCTTCTCCACTCCTATTCATGTCCTTCGTGCGACTCTGCCGGCGAGTACCTCTCTCGTCACCGCGCAGCCTTCCTTGCGAGCGGGCACTCTCGCCGCTTCTCTTGTCCCGGTGCTCATGCTCGAATGGTGTCGCTGAGCGCAAGCATCGGCACCTCCTTGAGACGGCTCGTGCTCGATGATTGCCGCCTATTCCACCTCACTTTTGGGCCGAGGTCGTTTCCATCGCCACCTATCTCGCCAACATCCAGCCCTCTTCTCGCTCTTAAGGGTGCGATCCTGTTGAGCGCCTCTGTGGTCTTCTTCCGACTACTCGCCCTTCATCTGTTTGGCTGCGTTTGCTACGTTCTCCGCGCCTCGAACGCACCAAACCGACCGCCACCGTTGAGTGTGTCTTTCGGGATACAAGATGCCGAGCACAAGGGCTATCGGTGTTGGGATCTGTTGGTCGAGGATGCGGGTTTCTCGATGTGACTTTCGACGAGTCTCGCCCATTCTACCCACGCCCCGCCTCTCCTTCGGCTTCCTCTGTGGAGTCTCTGTCTTTCTTGACCTTTCCGGATACACCTATATCTGTTTTGCCTCGCCCACCTGTCCCACCGAGTCTCCACATATTCCTCCTGTGGCCTCTCCGCGTTGTCGCCGCCGTGTTGTCTCCTCGACTCCCGTGCTCCTCCTACTACAGCACCTCCTCCTCTTATCTTCTACACTCGTCGACCTCGTTTGAGGATCTTCCACCGAGCCATCTTCTTCGATGTTCCCTCTTCTTCGATGCTCCATCTTCCCCGATGGGCCATCTTCTCCTCGCTACGCTCCGCGATCGCCGCTTGATTCGGCCTCCGCCTGCTTTGCCTTTGCCGGCGCAGCTACTCGTGAGCCTGTCTCCCACGGGATGTCATTACTCACCCCGAGTGGCAGCTTGCCATGGCCGAGAGATTGCTGCCCTTGAGCGCACTGGTACTTGGGATCTTGTTCCTTGTCCATCTCATTCTCATCCCATCACTTGTAAGTGGGTCTATAAGATTAAGACTCGCTCTGATGGCTCTCTTGAGCGCTATAAGGCGCGTCTTGTTGCTCGTGGTTTCCAGCAGGAGCATGGTGTTGACTACGACGAGACTTTTGCTCCTGTGGCTCACATGACCACTGTTCACACTCTTCTTTCGGTGGCGTCTGTTCGCCACTGGTCTGTTTCTCAGCTTGATGTCAAGAATGCCTTTCTTAATGGCGAGTTGCGTGAGGAGGTCTACATGCATCCGCCACCTGGGTATTCTGTTCCTGAGGGCATGGTCTGTCGCCTTCGTCGCTCTCTATGGCCTTAAGCAAGCCCCTCGTGCTTGGTTTGAGCGCTTCTCCTCTGTGGTCACTGCTGCTGGCTTTTCAGCTAGTGATCATGATCCTGCGCTCTTTGTTCACACTTCGTCTCGTGGTCGGACTCTTCTTCTCCTGTATGTTGATGATATGATCATTACGGAAGATGATTCTGAGTACATTGCCTTTGTCAAGGCTCGTCTTAGTGAGCGCCCTTATGTCGGATCTTGGTCCTCTTCGTTACTTCCTTGGGATTGAGGTTACTTCCACTCCGGATGGTTTCTTTATGTCCCAAGCGAAATATATTCAGGATCTTCTTGATCGCGCCTCTCTCATCGATCAGCGATCGTTGAGACTCCCATGGAGCTCAATGTTCACCTCCGACTCTCGATGGCGAGCCTCTTTCGATCCGACTCGCTATCGTCATCTTGTTGGGAGTCTTGTCTACCTTGTTGTTACTCGTCCGGATATCACTTATCCAGCCTCATATTCGAGTCGGTTTGTTTCGCTCCCACTCAGTCCACTACAGCCACCTTCTTCGAGTTCTCGCGATACCTTCGCGGGACTATCTCTCGCCGTCTCTTCTTTCCACGCCCAGCTCTTTACACTTCAGTGCCTATTCGGATGCTACTTGGGCCAGCGATCCTTCCGATCGCGGTCTATCTCTCGCATCGTGTTTTTCTTGGTGGTTCTCTTATTGCCCGGAAGACGAAGAAACAGATCGCAGTGTCCCGCTCGAGTGCAGAGGCCGAGTTGCGAGCTATGGCTCTCTTGACAGCAGAGATTACTTGGCTACGGTGGTTACTTGAGGATTTTGGTGTTTCACACTACACCGACCCTCTCTTGTCGACAAGACAGTGCTATCAGTATTGCTCGTGATCCTGTGAAGCATGAGCTCACCAAGCATATTGGTGTTGATGCTTCTTTCATGAGGTCTTGTGTGCATGATCAGATGATTACTCTTCAGTATGTGCCTTCGGAGCTTCAGATAGCGGATTTCTTCACAAAGGCCCAGACTCGAGCACAGCATAGCTTCTACCTCTCCAAACTCAGTGTTGTTGATCCACCATGAGTTTGAGGGGGGGTGTTAGAGATATGTATAGTTTGTTATTCCCCATTGTTATGAGGGGTTCTTTGTATATTTACCACCTGTACTTTGTGTATATATACCGGCCCATTGGCCTCATATGAATACAAGCGCTATTCATAACAGTACTAAACTGTAGTTACTGTGCGTTGCAACCAATCTTTTTGACATCGGCGGTGAGCTAAATGTTGCACCTTCGTAGCCTCACTTTGATGACACCAATTAGTAAAAAGCATTGAATTTGTGTCATCAAAACCCAAAGGTCGGTATATTTTCCAAGATCTGTCAGCATCAATCATACTAGGGTTTTTCTTCAGTCCAAAAGTTGCACGATGCAATCATGCAAATCTCCAAGGCCCGTTTTTGCTAGAAGAGTCGTTAGTGGCACAAGTAATTAGAGTTTCTACCGTGTGGTGACCGTAGTGGTTAGTGAGAACTGAGAACCCCAAATTAAAGACTTTGACAGTTGACTGAATTCACGAATCATGATGTACACATCCACCTACGGACTTTTTTTTTGAGACAATCCACAAAACGAACTGATCGTCCACTCCTTACCCTTTTCTGCCAACCTACTTGCTTTGAAAAGCTTAACTACAGGTCCTCGACACATTGTGTCATGCTCACTCGTACTCCCTGGTTACCACTTAATACAGCGTAGTTTTTGACTTTTTACAGTAACGTTGACCAATAGTTTTTTATAATATTATGCTTGCGAATAAGTACTGTAAAATTGTACTTTTATGTTCAAGCAGATCTCTCATGACTCTGATCCTCCACATTACTCTAGGTAACTGGTGCTTGTAGAAAACTGCAACTGCATTATTTGTTCTTGTGCCATAGCTAGCATATAGGAGTACGAACACAAGATGTGTAGTTTCATAGCAGTTTTAGAAGTTTGACTGTGCATATTCAGAAGCTGCACCTATTTAGGAAAGGAGGGGAGTCATTTTTCGTTGTAATATGTTGGTAAATGCTCATAAAGAATGTCATTACGGATTATAGAACTATAAAATTAGGCAAGCACTAATTGATACTTAACGCAGCTGGGTGTCTAGGCATCCATATCAAGAACCTTCCGATATGTGTTAATGATTGATAAAAAGTTTTAGAGTTTGGATATGATAATATTTTATACCCTTGATATATTTATGTCATGTGATGTTATGGGAGTTTTGAACTTAGATCAAACTAGTTCAAACTACTTTTAAATTTAACGTGACTAAAGTGAGTATATACCATGAAACTAGCTCAAACTACTTAAACTAAAGTTGAATTTAATTTTTTCAGAGTTTGATATCTCAAATATATGTTAATTTTTTTTGTAGTTTGATTGGGCCTTGTTTAGTTAGATTCCAACCCCATGACTTGGCCATTTTTACCTTAAAATCAAAATCTATTTTTGAGTCAAGTTTATCATGAGAGCGAAATCCCTCCGCTTTTATTTCCAATTCTGAATTTGGTCGAAACCATTACCAAGTAACAATTTATTATTAATTTAGGAAATCTACACAAATGTAACATTTCTACACTTTTGCCCATGTCCGGAGGCACATCTATTTGAATAGATATTTATACTCTACAAAGGTTGTATAGCTTTACCAATAAGTCGGCCACTAGATACTTCCGTATGCGTGTGACTGAGAAAATCATAACAGGGCTTTTACAATGTTTAGCTATGATGCTTACTTCTACTCTAGGTTAAATTCTCAACACTGGTGATAATGATCGTTTTCATCCTGGTTACGTCCTACCCCCAGAACGTTCGCATTCTAGTCTATGTTTTCAATGAGGGGCCTAGTTGTCAGAGAGTCTACGGCCCTTGTCGACACGAAATCCACAAGAACAGTGACCGTTACGAGCCACTCTCACCAATTCATCAGAAATCCATAAATCCACATACTAATCTAAGAGTGCAGGATCACATCAAAGCTAAGCAAATTAGTGGGCAGGTCGATCCCATAACCAGATTTGTGGTTGTACGAGTTGCATGTAGAAAAGATGAGCACAAGAATTCGATTTTTAAATGACTCAGGCAAGACCAACCACAAGAGCTCATGCAATCCCTGCACAGCTATTCAAGAATAGACATTTGTAATCTCTGCACGACCCATCCAAAAATAACACGTGCAATCCCTACATGACTAATCCAATATTTATAATCTCTGCACAGATCTCTAACCAATCACTCATCTAAGTCTCCACCATTTTGCTAGAAGAGTCATTGCCCCTCATTGTGCAGGCTGCTGGCGAGCTTCCTTCCCTCACTACTACAGAAAGCCTAATACTAGACGGCCAATCACGGAAGGTTTGGCAAAACCGTCTGTGACCGAAACTAACATAGACGGTTTTAATTTGGACACCGTCTGTGTTGGTTGCGTCAGAGAAAACGAGTATCACAGATGGTTCTTACCGATGAACCATCTGTGATACTTTCCTATCACAGACGGTTTTTATTAACAACCGTCTGTGATAATCTGGAATTATTACGCATGCTGTTTATTAAAACCATTCAGCAGTGATTATCACGCACGATTTTTAATAAAAACCGCTCGTGATAATCTTAGGATTGTCACAGACGATTTTTAATACAAAACCGTCTGTGATAATGGCGTTGGGCATTTATTGCGTTGCTCAGACCGCATCTGTCTTCATTTCGATCTAGATCTAGCCGGTGCTGCGCACTCTTTCGCTCAGGAGGCAAGCTAGGTGATTTCAGGCCAGTTAATTTGGTGGGAGGAGGCAGAGATTGAGCTTTGAAGATTCATACATATCTAGTTGCTCTAGATATGGTTAGTAATGAAATTTATTTTTCTTTGCATTACAATTTAGATCTAAGTAATTGGTGAGTGTTATTGAAGATGGTTTGCAAAATTGTTGAATTGGTTATATAATAGCTGTTGTGTTTATAATATGAATTGAGCTAGCAAATTAAGCCTCAATGCATGTGGCCGGTATATATGTAGCAATAAATAATTAATTTAATTTTTAATACTAAGTTGTTATATATATACATAACGTAGGACCGAAGCTGGATGTATGCCGTGAGCCGTGTGAGTGAAGAGTACATTAATGGCGTGTCTGCTTTTACAATAGCTGCCGAGGAGGATATGTTGAATAAGGGGGGTGGAATATATGTACTGTCCATGCACTGACTGCGAGAATTTAAAGATGTTTAAGAACCGAGGGCAAATTGAAGCACACTTGATTCGGAGGGGTTTCAAAAAGGGTTATATGTGTTGGACCAGTCATGGCGAAGTGAACGATCATACGCTGCCGGATGACATCGCTGGTGAAGTGAATGATATGCCGCCGGATGACATCGTCGGTGAAGTGAATGACATGCCGCCGGATGATGTCGATTGTCCTTCGGATTCAGATAGATTGCACGATGACAATCTGGATCAGATGCTTCGTGATGTAGAAGAGAATTATGATGAAAGAGAGTATGTTAAATTCTGGGGCTTGATGGAGGACTCGGAGAAACCTTTGTTCACGTGCTGCAGGTTAAAGTACACGAGGTTGTCGGCTCCTCCACTCGCTTCGATGCTAGGTAGTCTTCTTCTTTCTTTACCTCTACTTCTATTTTCTTTTCTGTTGTTCCTCTTCCTCTATTCCTTTGCTCCTGATGTGCTTATTCTTCATTCTTGTTTCTTTCTTTGCCATAGCAAACCATACCACCGGCTAGGTCTGTCAAGTCTCCACCACCTCTGAGTTTCTTCCTTCCAATCCTCAACAAATCTCTCCAGTCTCCACTATGCAGATTTGTGATGTGCTTCTCTCTGCTTTGCATTTATGATATATTGCATTGCGTGCCTCTGCCCTTTGATCTGATGTTGGGACCCAAGATTTGCATTCCGAACCCTATATGTTTATCGTGCTAGTTCCATGATCAGCGCCTAGCACACAAATTTAGCAACAATCATATCACATTAGTACACAATAAATTTAAACAAAGTAGTGTCTATAGGTAGTAACCGAACATATGTCTATATGACGAAGTTTATAATATATGGGTCGACCAGTCAAATAGAACATAAAATAAAAATAGTTTAACGGAAGTGAAGGCAAAAGAGGCATAAAAAATTAGAAAGTATGTCTCAACCCATTCACAGGCAACTAACTAAAATAAGACCTTAGAAACCGACGTCCTCATTATCAAAACCTACTGCTTAAAAGTAATGGCAAGATTTCAAAGCTAGAATTTGGCACTCATCTTCTGGACTTGTAATCTATGATTATTTACCTATTTCGTGTTTCCTTGTAATAATTAAAGTCCTCAATGCCAGGACACACGACCAAAATTAGGCTGCCACATTTGAAAAACATAGTCATGGGTCTACCCTGCATATAGGAGCCTAGAGCGTTGTTGCAGATTATTAGTTCTCAGAATAAAAAAATAAAAACACCGTTATATTTCTACAGGAAATACAAAAGAGAAAAAACAAAATAAAAAAGCTAAACAAATTAAAAAAAGCTAACCATTCATTCGTTTATTGAGCACCTTTATCGAGCACCTTTTACAGGTTAATTGCCTGACAGTTAACCTAGCAGAAGATAATTGTTTGCTTGGTGGCAAGCCCTTCCCCTGCGTGCATAGTATCGTGTGTAGGAATCCCATCTGATATTCCCATCTAGGGCTGGAAATGAGCCGAGCCGAGCCAGCCTCGGCCGAGCTCGCCTAAATCTCAGCTCGACTCGGCTCGGCTCGTTCAGGAAACAAGCTAGAAGCCCGGCTCGGCTTGGCTCGTTTCCTGGCTCAAGCCAGCTTGAACGGCTCACAAGCCATAATATGGCTTTCTACCCTAAGCCTTGAGTTTAACAAATCCATATCACATTTCGCAGCAAGATACTATCAATTGAAGCTAGGTTCCATCACAAGTTGACAACAAAATTTGTTTGCAAACACCAAGATCTCTATGGAGATAATATCAGATGGCTCTTAACTCGCAACAGAAAGAATATTTCTGAATGAACAATGATATAAAACATTTACAGCACACACATACAATTCATAAGCAGATAATCAACTGCATCTTCTTCTAATGCTACATGGATGCTCATACACAAAAGTGCATTAGAAGCTTCAGCTCAGTTATTGATTTGGATTCCTATCAAAACTGCAAAAATTTGAAAACTGGAGCTTAGGACATCAGTGAAAACATTATCACTTTATTTTTAGTAAGGAGAATCTAAGCCTTGTTCTGAATAACTAATCTAGCTATTCCTCTATCACTCATAGCGTATATTTCATCACAAGGATATCCCCTTAGTAGCACAAATTTGTCCACACTGATCACAAATGTTCAAGCACAATACATCACATGGCATCTACACGGTCAGATCTAGAAGAATATGGAATAGGGAGTCACCTTGCAGCCTGGGAGAGTCCTTGTAGCCAGGGAGAAGTAGTTGCTGCTACGTCGGAAGAGCAAGCCGCCACCACTTGGGAGGGGCGAGTAGTGCGGCGGGCGGTAGGAGGCACGGTGGGAGGTGGGATGCGCGTCGAGCGGTGGGAGGCCAGTGGCATCTTCTCCATGCCAGTTGAGCACCATCGTCTTCCTCCTAGCTGATGTCCTTCTCACCGTACCTAACGTCCGGCCATTGGATGTCGCTAACAAATCTCGTCGCCTCGGGGCCGCCACCTCCAAATCCACCCCGTGGATGGTGCCGTCCCGGCCCACCACCACCAGATCCTGCCACCCCAGCCCTTGGTTGCCGGACCTCGCTGCCCCGGGTCTACCAAATCTTGTTGTGGCGGAGTAGAGCGGTGGTCGTTGTGTGTGGTCGGAGGCGGAGGGGGAGGATGTGAGGAGGAAGGGGAGGGGGGGGGAGGTCCGCTGGAGTAGAGATGGAGGGGGAGGATGCGAGGAGGAAGGGGAGGGCCGCCGGAGTAGAGACGGCGGGGGAGGATGTGTGGAGGAACTTCCTCCGAGGAAGCAAAGGGGAGGGCTGTCGAGTGGAAGGGGTGGATGAGGTGCGATGCGAAGCAGTGAATTAAAGTAGAGGCTTCATGATTGGGCCGACTGTGGACAGCAGACGCGAGCCAAAATAAGCTCGTGAACCGGCTCAAGCTCGGCTCGAGTTTTTTGCGAGCTGCGAAGGAGGCTCGCTCGGCTCAAAAATTCACGAGCTTGAGCCGAGCCGGCTCGCAAGCCTCGAGCTATTTTTTCACCTCTATTTTCATCCAATTTTTTGTGAATATCTCTCTAACATGGTGGTCCCACAGCTTAAAACGATGGCAAAATGGAAATTGCGACGTGCGAATTTGAACGCACAACCTGCTGCACGCCTGTGAATTGCTCCTATCGCCAGGCTGCTATCTACATACACCTTCTTTTAGTATTGCTCCTACCACCATGCTATCTGCATACACCTTCTTTTAATAGTGGTTGGGGACTCGTTTTACGTTTAAAGTTTAAAAATTCAAATTTGAATTATACCAATTGAACGAAATTCGTTCAGAAACCACCGAATTTTGGTATTTCGGTTGGTGGCAAAAAAGTGAGAACGAATTCTGAAACCCTGATTACACGTCAAAATGATTTGTAGGATTGTAGTGGGTTACTGACAAAGATAGCAAATTTAAGGCGAGGTGGTTTGTATTTTTCATTGGGTTGACCGACTTTAACGGCAAATGAGTATTTGTTGGGTTAGCTGAGACGCTACGCCACACATATATATAAACAGTGGCACGCCGCTGGATTGAGAAGCTCGAAGAGCCACCATGTCGAGTAGGAGTTGCTTACTGTCAGTTCTGTTGCTGGTGATCCTACTACCCTCGGCGGTGGCGCTCGTCGCACCTGCGTATACTTGTACGTAAGCTCCTCTTCTGTACGTGAATAACTTTACTCTCTGTTGTCACTTGATCCGTATTTGCGCCATTGATGATCTACGGGAATTCTCATAACAATCTAAGGAGCTTTGCTTACATAATTTGAACCCTTTTTTGAATAACGAGAGAACGGGTAACGGCAGATATGTTGGGATCACCGGAAATGTTCTCTAAAAAGTATGCTATGTTCCTCAAAGATTGTAGTGCTCTGTGTAGTACTAAACTGTAGTTACTGTGCATTGCAACTAATCTTTTTCACATCGGTGGTGAGCTAAATGTTGCACCTTCGTAGCTTCACTTTGATGACACTAATTAGTAAAAAGCAATGAATTTGTATCATCAAAACCCAAAGGTTGGTATATTTTCCAAGGTCTGTCAACATCAGTCAAACTACTCGGTTTTTACTTCAGTTCAAAAGTTGCACAGTGCAATCATACAAATCTCCAAGGCCCACTTTTGCTAGAAGAGAGTATCGTTAGTGGCACAAGTAATTAGAGTTTCTACCGTGTGATGACCGTAGTGGTTAGTGACTGAATTCATGAAACATGATGCACACATCCACCAACGGACTTTTTTTTGAGACAATCCACAAAACGAACTGACCGTCCACTACTAACCCTTTCTGCCTACCTTCCTGCTGTATGCTCTGAAAAGCTTAACCACAACACTTTATACCTAGTGACGACCAGTAGCTCCGTGAAAATGAAAGCGTCATGCAGAATTTGGCCAAGTGCAGCGTGAGCAAGCACGTATATGAATCTGGACATATGTTGGTCTGATGTGTCGAGCTGTTGTCATGACTTCCACTTGACACACTGCCAAACAGTAAAAAAACCGAAATAAGTGTTGAAAATATAAGCACATGTAGGTTCAATTTATTCCATAAATAAATCATGACATCATGCACGCAAAATAACAGAATCATCACAGGCATAAAAGATCTAGACATGTAAACCAGGAAACTGTACATGAACAGATCTAATACGGAGAACATGACTGTTACGTACCGATGATTCTGTTCTGATCGGTTTGCCGATGTTGACGCTGCAATCACGGTGTGGATGACACGAGGTCGATGACGATTCGCCGAAGACGAACGACGAGGAAGACGAGCCAGAACTACAGCAAGCAGTCGCGCAGAGCGCTTCCCAAAAACCTTATTCGCCCTCTCCCGGTGCAGGACTTCAAAGGCGACGGTTCCGGAGACCTGCTCTCCCGAACGACAGTGCACGCCGGCGGACGGGACGGAGTAGATTACGTAGGACGGCGCAGTACAATGGAGGAGGCAAAAACCCTAGATTGATTTGCATATACTGTATGGAGGCGGCGACTCAGTATTTATAGAAAAATCAGGACGCGTGATCAAGATGCCTGCACGTTCTCCATAACTCGTAACCGAAACGGATTAGTCATGCGTAACCGATCCGGATTCATCGCCACTCAAAACAACAAAAATAAAACTGCAAAAGGAAGCCGCGTCTGCGCAAGCACCTGGAGCCGATTTTGGCGGACCATTCACGCAGGTGCCGTGCGCCCGCGCCCCCCGGCCCGCCCCGCGAGGCGAGGCGAACGAGCGCGCGCGTGTGATCCTCTAGTTTTCTCCCACACATGCCTCAAGTGGCTAGGAGTGCACCATCCGTTTTAAGGTGGTCTTCCTCTCCTAGAACTAGCAATATGGTACTAAAGTTCACATGCAAGCCTCCTTTGCATGAGTGGACCTTTGAGATTTAATTTAGGAATTATTCTTATTGTATGGGCTTGGCCCACATAATCCAACAATAAGCAGCACCTAATTATGTAAATATGTGTTGTTGCTTTCTGTCATGCGTCGTTCAAATGTATCGTGAATTTGATGATGTTCCTGTTCCTATGCCATAGCTTAGCATTTAGGAGTATGCCCACAAGACCGCTCCAAACGGCTTTAAGCTACGGCTTCCAGCAGTAGCTGTTAGTTTTTAGTTAAAATTATACCATATTGTCTATCAATTTTTTCTAAGTTATTTAATTAAAAATAAGAAAAAAATACAAAAAACTAAAATTAAAAAGGCAACATACTCCAAGTGTCTTCTGGCTTCTGAAAGCTGAAACCGGATGGAGCAGGGATACGAATTTGGCATTATGTGTGGAAAAGTGGCCACAAATAACATGCAAATGTGAATATGAATTTGACATCATGTGTATGATTGCCATGGCGTCGCCAAGTCATCATCTTGGCATCCTGATGATCCAGGGGACATCATAGAGACTTGCCTCGCCTTGTCCATCTATGCGACTGCCCAGAAATTTCATGGCATCCGTTGTTAGCTAAAATTATAGTGTAACAATGTTTAATTTTTTTTGAGTCATTCAATTAACGAAAATTAACAAAAAATATGAAAAAAACACCATTATATCTCTACGGATAATGCAAAGAAAAAGGAGAAAAAACAAAAGTCAAAATTGGAAGCCGACCTAAGCCTAATCGTTCATACGTTCATCGGTACCTTTTACAGGTTAATTGCTAGACAAGTTAATTGCCAGACAATTAACCTAGAAGAAGAGAATTGTTTGCTCGGTGGCAAGCCCTTCCCCTGCGTGCACAGTATCCTGTGTTCGAATCCCTTCTGATATGTCCATCCAAATTTTCATGAATATCTCCCTCTGACATGGTGGTCCCACAGCTCAAAACGATGGCAAAGTGGAAATTGCAACGTGCTGCACGCCTGCACACAACCTGCTGCACGCCTGTGAATTGCTCCTACCGCCAGCCTATCTGCATACACCTTTTAGTATTGCTCCTAGGCTTTCTGCATTCACCTTCTAGGGTGGGTTCGGCTCCACTTGAAGCTTCACATCACTTCCTACTACAGTAATTAGTTTTTAAATGATAAGTATTTTTAAGACGATGTTTACAAGTTTATTGTAATACACACTGTACCAAGTTCGATTATATCTACCAAAATTGTATGTGACTGTTTCTCTTTTTTGTACTATATCTCGTGAACAGTCAGAATTCAAAAGCCGTAAGCCAAAAGCCACAGCCCAAAAGAACCTAGTAGTGGTTGGGGACTCTTTTTTTACATTTAAAGTTTAAAATTCAAATTTGGTTCAAACCAATTGAACGAAATTTGTTTCGAAATCACTGAATTTCGGTTGGTGGCTATCAGCATACACCTTTTAGTATTGCTCCTACCACCAGGCTATCTTCATACACCTTCTTTTAGTAGTGGTTGGGGACTCTTTTTGCGTTTAAAGTTTAAAAATTCAAATTTGGTTTATACCAACTGAACAAAATTCGTTCCAAAACAACCAAATTTCGGTATTTCGGTTGGTGGCAAGAAAAAAAAAAGAGAACGAATTCTGAAACCCTGATTACACGTCAAAATGATTTGTAGGGTTGTAGTGGGTTACTGACAAAGATAGCAAATTTTAGGGGAGGTGGTTTGGATTTTTCGTTGGCTACTTGGTTGACCGACTTTAACCCGACAATGTTCGGTTAGCTGAGGAGCTATGTCACACATATATTCTCAAGAGTAACGGCCCTGCTATCAGTTGTGAAAAGCACGCCGCTAGATTGAGAAGCTCGGAGGAACACCATGTCGAGCAGGACTTGCTTACTGTTAGTTTTGTTGCTGGTGATCCTACTACCGTCGGCGGTGGTTGCCTTCGATTTCGATAGCTCCAGAAACATTCCAGCGTTTACGTACAACATTCCAGCGTTTACTTGTACGTAAGTTCCTTTTCTGTACGTGAATAACTTTACTCTCTGTTGTTCTTGATAAATTCCCATTTGATCCGTATTTGCGCCATTGATGATCTTCAGGAATTCTCATAACAAACTAAGGAGCTTTTCTTCCATAATCAATTAAAGCGAGAGAAACAGAAATGAGTATAGGGGCGTCCAATACGCCAACAAGAACAGGGATGTATAGTGGAAACGAGACATCACCAAGGAGCCAACACTGTATCAAAAATGACGACGGCTTATTGCCGTCACATTTTCCTTGACAAGAACCAACTAATTTTGACAATAGCTAGACATTACAACTGCGTAGACAATAACTAGTTTTTTTTTGAAATACAGACAACTAGTTTTGGCCTCTGCGGACTAGTTGAAAGGATGGATTTGCCTATAATTATTCGCTTCTAACTCCAAACCTGAATGCACTGGTCTATCCCTTCCTAGATGAGGCTATTTCTCTAACCAAACCCTGAGTGTTTAAGCTAGCTCCTCTGTTGTTTGCTCGATCGGTTGGATGCATGGTACGGTGTGTCAAATAGAATTACTAGCTCAATTACAACTGAACCGAGTGACAAATATATTCTCATATTTTGTTTGCTTTCGGATTCTTGTGCAGGCTTCATCGGTAACAACTATGACCCAAGCATAGGTGCCTGTTCTCCAACGGCGCCACACAAGCATAATTGTAACCATCCACGATGCTAGTGTGGTGTAGCATGCATAAAGCTGATATTTATCAGGTTATTTTTTAGGGACATGCTAGTGATATGTCCTAAGGTAATTATGGAGATGATTGTATCACTTCTATGTTTATGATATTTTCAATAACATGTTATTTTGTCCCTTAAATAATTATCTTTCGTATTGATCAATAAGTATGTAACTTGTTTGTGGAATTTTTTATTCATGTTTTAATGTTATTCTAAATTATCCCTGATCTTATATCATTATATGGGACAATTATGATTTATAGATCAGCACATGTATTAATTGATGATCATGTTTCACGGATCATGGATCAAATCAATAATGTGGACATATGTTAGAAAACATGATGTTGGATTGACCCACCATAAGACACTACAGGAATTGTTATATTCTTAAGTTTCATCAGTTGGTCTCATACATAGTGTATGTAGGATCTTTAGACCTGAGATCGTCATTGTTTTCTACATGTGTAATAGTTTACATAGGGGTTACCAAACACTGCTTCGTGACTGGGTGGTTATAAAGGTAGCTTTTGGGTTCACTACAAGCATGCGGAGGAATATGAGCGATCAAGATGGAATTTGTCACTCCTATATAACAGGAGAGATATCTTTGAGCCCCTTGATGTGGTTGGATTAAGAAAGTGCATGATCATGCCAAACCCTGAGTGTTTAAACTAGCTCCTCTGTTGTTTGCTCGATCGGTTGGATGCATGGTACGGTGTGTCAAATAGAATTACTAGCTCAATTACAACTGAGCCGTGTGACAAATATATTCTCATATTTTGTTTTCTTTGGGATTCTTGTGCAGGCCGGATCGGTCCCGACTATGGCCCAAGCTTAAAGGCTTGTTCTCCCACGGCGCCACCCAAGCGTCATTGTAACCATCCAGCTGGATGCTCTAGTGTGGTGTAACATGCATAAAGTTGAAATTTATCAGGTTATTCTCTAGGGACACTTCTTTCATGTGCGTGTGCGTGCGCCCACGTGTGTGTCTATATCTATCTATCTATCTATCTATCTATCTATCTATCTATCTATCTAGTAGATTACATAACTTAGCTGGGTGCCTAGGCACTCACATCAAGAACTGTCCGATACGTGTGAATGATTGATAAAAAAAATCTAGAGTTTTGATATGAAAATATTTTATACACTTGATATATTTATGTTATGTGAGTTTTGAACTCAGATCAAACTAGTTCAAATTAGTTTGATACCATGAAACTAGCTCAAACTAGTTAAACTAAAGTTGAATTTAATTTTTTTCGAAGTTTGATATCTTAAATATACTTTAATTTTCTCAAAGTGTGGTTGGGCCTAGTTTAGGCTCAAGAAAAAGTCCACGCTACTTCTAAGAAATGAATGGTTAAATAGATCTAATTTATTCGGCCATCTTCTACTACTAGTACAATATACCATAAAAATTCTCCAAACAAAACATCAACCAGAACGCAACCCCTCTCGATGACACACAGAGCCAGCACAATTACCCCCAAAAAATTGCAGGAAAAGCTATCCTTTATATTACATTTCCAACAAGTCCCTGCTGGAACTGAAGGATGTAATGGTTGTGTTGTTTTGGACTTGCTGCTTGTGTCTTTTGGCTTTTGGTACTGTAACTAATTTTCAAACGGTGTGTTTTTTAGCATGGGGTCTACAAGTCGATGAAAGTAGACATTGTACTGACTTCATCTATACTAACCGAAATCATATGTGACTATCTCTCTCTTCGTACTCTCTCTCACAAACAGTCAGAATTTAAAATTCATAAGCCAAAAGTCATAAACTACAACCCAAAAGAACTCACCCAATATCTATGATTCCACAAAGAGACACGTGCACGTCCTTTCTGCTAAAAATATGTGCAATATTTTAATTTTAGATTTTAATAAATAATAAATAACTAGCGATGCATAAATCAGTACTAACAGTAGATAACACATTGTACTTCAAAATATATGATGAAACATAATTCAAATAGAGTCGATTGGTCACGTGAGTGACATACAGTTATCTGGTCTATCCCTTCCCACATGAGACTATTTCTCTAACCAAACCCTGAGTGTTTAGTCTAGATTATCTGTTGTTTGCTCGATTGGTTGGATGCATGGTACGGTGTCTGAAATAGAATAACTAGCTCAATTACATCTGAGCTGTGTGACAAATATATTCTCATATTTTGTTTGCTTTCGATTTCTTGTGTAGGCAGAATTGGTTTCTACTATGACCGAAGCTTAAGGGCATGTTCTCCTACGGCGCCACCCAAGCCTATTTGCATCTCTCCACAATGCTAGTGTAGTGTAACATGCATAAAGTTGATATTTATCAGGTTATTTTTTTAGGCACGCGTGTGTGTCTATATCTGTCTATCTATCTATATAGTAAATTACATAACGCAGCTGGGTGCCTAGGCATCCACATCAAGAACCGTCTCTGATATGTGTGAATGTGTAGGATCAAGGATACCGACTAGAGGGGGGTGAATAGGAGGTTTTAAAATTTTTCTCGTTCACTTGATTAATTCTTCACAAATTAAATAACAAGAAAGTAAAGAGTTTTACCCTATGCACTTCTAGACAACAATATTGCAATTCTAGCTCTAAGCAATCAAATGATCACAATGAAGCAAATAAACAAGAGCTAAAGAGACAAGAGACACAACCGATATTTTTACCGTGGTGATCGGAAACTTGCCGGTTTCCCCTAGTCCACGTTGAGGTAAGCCCGGACGAATCGGACCGGCTCCACGAATTTGAGCCAAACACCTCGATCACTAATGTAGCTCTTCCCCGCTCCGGGTAGGTGAGCTCCAACCTTCACAATTTGCCAGGTCTTCTCACAATCTTCTTGAGAAGATCACCAAGCTAACCTCCACCGGATCGTCCAAGTGCCGGCAAGCACTAAGAGTAATAAACCCCGGTGTTCACTTGAATGCAATTCTAGTGCTAAGTGGATCAACAAATGAAAATCTTGCACTAATTGCAAAACCACCTCAATTTAATGCTCAATGTGAGAAAGTGGGTGCAATGAATGCTCTTGGGCTCAAAGAATATGCAAGGAGTCTCTAAACTCTGCCCTAGTGCAGTGGTGGGGGTATTTACAGCCTCCACCAACCAAAACTAGCCGTTTGACACAAATTTCAGAAAAATTCTGGTCGAGCGGCACTACCGCTACCAAATCTTCGCGCCAGAACGGCTATGTTAGAGCTCTACAGTGACCGTTGGATTTGACAGCGCGGTACTTCCGCCGTTGACATTTGCGGTACTACCGCTCCCCGGTAGTTCCGCAATGTCGGCGCGGTACTACCGCTCCAGCCGACCTCCAAAAGGTCCCAATTTTGGTGCTCTCTGGAAAAATTGATCAGCTCTGAGGCCGGATCTTCCGAACTCCGGAAGTACCGCTCTGGACAGCGGAACTACCGCACACAGCGGTAGTTCCGGCGTTGAAATCGCCGGTACTTCTGCTCCAGGAAAATCCAGACTTCATCCGGAGGGTGCTCTCTGGAAAAATCGATCTGCTCTCCCTCCGAATCTCCCGGGCTTCGGAAGTACCGCTTCATAATGCGGTACTACCGCTAGGTGCGGTAGTTCTGGCGTTGAAATCGCCGGTACTTCCGTTCCCGCAAGAGCTCAAATGCATTCGCAGGTGCTCTCTGGAAAAATTGATCCGCTCAAGAAACGGATCTTCCGCTCGCCGGTACTACCGCATTTGGGCGCGGAACTACCGCTCTCTGGTAGTTCCGACGTTCAAAATTGCGGTACTACCGCACTTCCAGACAGAGCACATATTCTGATTTTAAAGCTGATTTTTGATGGATGCAAGTTTCTAATGTTGATCCATATGGCACAAGAAATATGTTTTCAAACTACTAGCCAAGATCCCCCTTGATGGTACGATCATCTACCCTATAATCCGGTCTTCCACCATTCTCCAAGACCGGTAAAAATAAAAAAGGGATCCTACACTAGGTGTACCCTCTTCTTGAGCCAGTTTTGAGTCTTCATATGAATTCTTTGGCTTGCATCTTGTCGCTCATGTGTGGACTAACCCTTCGCATGCTCATAAAACATGTTAGTCCCATATTCACATAATTTCATTAATTACCAAAACCATTTTTAGGGGCCTAGATGCTTTCAGAATGATTGATAAAAAATTTGAAGTTTGGGTATGAAAATGTTTATACCCTTGATATATTTATGTCATGTGAGTTTTGAACTCAGATCAAACTAGTTCGAACTAGTTTTAAATTTAACGTGGCTATAGTGAGTATATACCATGAAATTAGCTCAAACTAGTTAAACTGAAGTTGGATTTAATTTTTTTAGAGTTTGATATCTCAAGTACACTTTAATTTTTTCTGAGTTTGGTTGGACCTGGTTTAGGCTCAAGAAAAAGTCCACGCTACTCCTAAGAAATGAATGGTTAATTAGATCTAATTTATTCAGTCATCTTCTATGGCTAGTACAATATACCGTAAAAATTCTCCAAACAAAACATCTACCAGAACACAACCCCTCTTGATAACCCACAGAGCCAGCAAAATTACTCCCAAAAAATGCAGGAAAAGCTATCCTTTATATTACATTTTTCAACCAGCCCTACTGGGAGTGAAGGATGTAATATATACGATTCCACCAGTAGATACATGCACGTCCTTGCTATTGAAAATGTGCGTAACATTTTAATTTCAAATTTTACTAGGATGCAAAATTAACAAATAATTAGTCACATATAAATACTAACAGTAGACAACACATTATACTTTGAAATATATGCAGAAACATAATTCAAAACAGAGTCGAACGGTCACATGAGCAACATGTTGTTGGGCCTGATGAAGAACATTAAGCAGCACAGGTAAAAGCATATAGACCCCTAAAAAAGTTTTGGTAATTAATTACATTATGTGAATATAGGACTAACATATTTATTAAGTGTTCGAAAGGTTTAGTCCCCGCGATGAATGTGACAACTTGGAAATGCATGCTAAGGGTCAACATGAGGATCAATATGGTCCAAGACAAAGGTATAAGTAGCCTAGGATCCCATTTTGATTTTACCGATCTTAGGAGAAAGGATGGAAGACCGGATTATAGGTTAAATGTCGTATTATTAAGAGCGACCATGGCTAGTAACTTGATAGCATGTTCTTGTGCCAATTGGAACAATTTAGAATCATGCATGCACTTAAAATTAAAATTGAAAGCCAATCATGCACTGTCAGAAAAAATCAGCAGTACTGAGGTTTACTCGACAGTACTACCACTTAGCAGTATGACTGGGATGGTAGTGTGGTACTACCAAAACCTGAATGACTCAACATTTAGTTGGTGGTACATTTTCTCCAGAGAGTACTGGTGTTACTGGTGGTACTGGTGTTTCAACGGTAGAACTACCACAAAGTGGTATGATCGCAACTCCTGAGTGGTACTACTGGACCATGGAAGTATCAAAAATCTAGGCGGTACATTTTTTCTAGAGAGGACCAAGTTTTGGTTCTCGATACAAACGAAAGTACCGTGCCAGAAATTGGAACTACCAGAAAATGGAACTACCACAATTACAACGTCGGTAGTATCACACTGAATTTCAACAGGTAGTTCAGAGCCTCTAATATAGTCGTTACTGTTGCATCAAAGCAGGTGCGTTTGTAATATCCCAAAAGTTTATTGATTAATAATTGTTTGTTTGTAGAGAGGGCCCTTAAAGGAAAGAAAGAAATAACGAGTCTTTGAGGGGGGGGGATTTCTGAATTTTTCGGGCAACCTGGGCCTGGGCCTTGGCCCAAGGGAAACCTGGCCTAGAGGGGGGGAGGCGCCCACCCCCTCCAACCCTAGCCGCCCCTCCCTGCCCCTTGTGCGCCCATCCCTGCCCCCTTGCGCCCCCTCCAGCAACTCCTCCCCCTTCCCCTCCCCCATTGAAGCCCTTCTACCGGTGGAAAAGGCCTTCCCTTGGCTGCCGGTCGAACGGAGGAGGGAGATCAACTGCAGCGAGGCAATTGGATCCGGAGGGAGGGAAGATGAAAGAAAAAAGGGGGAAAGGAGAAGAGGAGGAGTTCGTAGGGCGTTCATCGTAATCTACAGCGGTTCGTCAAGGGTAATCCCCATTGTTCCCTAATTAGATGCATCTTTTTACTAGTTGTTTCAATGTCGGTATTCTGGACTGCTAGGACAGATTTAGTTGGACGGATGTTTTGGGGTAGTTTCGTGGCGATTCAGATCTGGACTTCTCCTAGAGAGTTGTAGAGGACGTCGTTATCTTTCCATGAAGTTCTAGAACACATCGATCGGACCTTTGTAGCAGAAGTTATGATTTTTTTTCTTGTAAGACTGTTCTGCAGATCGGGAGATCTCTGTCAGATATTGGTAGATTGGATTAGGCGATTAGAAAACGGGCGAATCAGAGGATCTCCATATTAAGAAAGTTGTAGATAATTGTCTTAGATTTCCAGGAAGGTCAAGAAATTATGATTCGGACACTCGGGCTGGAAGTTATGCATTTTTAGTGCTCTGTCCAGAGAACCCGACGTGAAATTGATGTTTTAGAAAATTGGATGGTGTGGGTAGAAGATGGCCGAATCAGGGATGCTCACCAACTAGGTTTAGTTAGATAATTTAATTATCTTTCCAGAAAGTCTAATAACACCCTATTCGGACTCCTGTACCAATAGATAGGAATTTTTTAAGTTGACTGTCCACAGGTAGGCGGGATGACCTGTAGGAGTTGGGAATTGGAACCGAGATAGACGAATTTACTAGTTTGTGTTTGTTTTTATTTGGGCAAGGGTCTGCTACTAGTATCTTAGAATATATTATAATTATTATTCAGGTGGAGGACGGATCCCAGAGGTGGCACCTTCTGCATGTCCCCCGTTTTCTCGCGGTTAAGGCAAGTATAATGATGGTTTAAAATTTATAGTGTGGAAGGTCGATGTTTGATCTATAATATGAATATATATGTGTTCATGGTTGTGGTAAGGATGTATTGGTGCTGTTTATGGGTGATTGCAATTTACAATGTTCATGAGTATTTCTGCTGCATAGATAATGTGATTGCAAGATTTATTTTATTGAGACATTCACGCATATGCATCATGTTGATTTATTGAAGTCTTGGTCACGGGATGACTAAGCGTCGAGGTCCCCGTCATGTTGATGACATGACGGGCTAAAGGTCCCCATACTTGTGGAGTATGGGCAATTGGTCCCTGTACCAGGTGGTACAGGCATGGGTGTGTATCGACGGATGCACACTTTGCATTACCGGTAAAATGCAAAAGAGAAAGAGATAAAGAGATTTTTGATCATCTTGCATAGCATGACTTATTTATATGGTTGATGGATGATTGTGTGAAGTGATGTTCATGAATGTTCTTATTACTATCTATTATATTTGCTGAGTCGTTAGACTCACTCTTGCTGTTGTTGTGTTTTTTTAGGTACCTTTATGAGATCGGCATGCATGGGGAAAAAGAAAGATTAGTCTTATTGCACTTTGCACTTCTACCCACAATGGAAGAAAGGAAGAAATTTAAATACTAGTTGCATGAATTACTTAAGTAGAAAAATGACTATTGACTGTCGGACTTGAATTGTAATAAAGGATTAGAATTCTTTTATGATGCTTCCGTTCTTTTTCTAAATATTATAACTTTGGATGCTCTAGTTATTCATTTTTTTTTAGTTATGCTTGTTGAAACCCCTGATTTAGACAATAAACAAAGGAGGTTCTGCCCAAAATTTTGTGTAGCCTATTTAGTTCATTATTTTTATACTACTAGTTTGGTAGCATTCCAGGTCATTGTTTGGCTAGGGTGTTACAGCGTTAGTACCGCAGTTTGTACAGCAGTACTACACTCACTCTAAAAATTTCAGGAATGAGCTTGCAACGGATGTATATGGTTGGTGAGGGTATAAATACCCCTCCACCATCTCAAGGGCAAAGCTAGAGACTTCATTTAACATCCTTGATAAATAGAGCACTCTCTCCACACCTCATTTATTCACTTTGCATTCATTTGAGATAGTTGAGCCAAATCAAGTGCATTTCATTCTAGATTGATCATTAGCACTTGATCGCCATCAAGCGAAGCTTTGGATTATTACTCTTGGTGCTTGTCAGTACCTAGACGGCTTGGTGGGAGCTTGCGAGGTGACCTCTTCAAGAAGATTGTGAAGAGGCCCAGCACCAACTTGTGAGTGGTTCGGTGTTAACCATCTCCAGAGTGGAGAAAGAACAACCACTAGTAGAATTGACGAGTGAGGCTTAATTCGTGAAGCCGGTCCAAGTCGCTTTGTCTTTCCTCAATGTGGACTAGTGAAGATTGGCAAGTCTTTGACACAATGGGAAAATATCCCTTGTCTTTTGGTTATTTCTTTGCCTCTACTTTCCACTCTTATGTTTCTAGCTTATTGTGATTGTTGAGATTGCTATTTAATTGAGCTAGAGATATATTTGTAGAGACTTGTCTTGGTATGCCTTAGGTATACTAGAATTGTGTAGGTTTAAATTGCATTACAAATCTTTCTTAGCTCTAAAATTGTGATAATTAGTTTTAGAAAGTAAGAATTTTTAGAACCTCCTATTCACCCCCCCCCCCCCTCTAGTCGGTTATCCTTGATCCTACAAGTGGTATCAGAGTTTGGTTCCTAATTGAGTTAGACTTAACCGTCTAGAGAGAAAAGGATGGCTAGTGAGGGGATTGTTATAGGGAAGGCACCTCTTTTCGATGACTCTAATTATTCTTATTGGAAGATTAGAATATCTATTTATCTTAAGGCCATGAATCTAAGCATATGGAAATTGTAAATGAGGGTTATGTCATGCCTCTTGATCCACTACATCCCACAGAATAAGAGGGGTGTAATGCTCATTTAGATGCTTGAACTATGAATGCTCTTTTTGGCATTTTAAACACAGATGAGTTCAATAGAGTGAACAATTTGGAAACTGCTTATGATATTTGGACCACCCTCTTGAAAATTTATGAGGAACATCCACAGTTAAGGAAGCTAAATTGCATAAGTTTCGGATCAAACATTAGACATTTACAATGTTGCCTCATGAGGATACTAATGAAATGTATTTTCACCTTAACAACATTGTAAATGAGCTCAAAGGCCTCGACACATCGCTAACGGATGTTGATATTGTAAGAAAAATACTTAGGGTGTTACTGGAGAACTACGAGATGTTGGTAACTCTATTTCTCAAGTACCTCGAGTTGACGAAGATGACACCAACACAACTCTTGGGAAACCTCATAACCAATGAGTTGAATAAGAAAGACAAGGAGGAGCTTTTGCAACAATCCTCATCCAAGAGCAAGAAGATCACTGTTTTCAAGGCCAAAACGGTATCAAGTGATAATTTCAAGGACAATGAGGAGGAATCCAAGGAGGAATTGGCCCTCCTTGTGAGAAAGATGAAGAAATTCATGAAGAAGCACTAATTCCAAAGTGCTAGCCATGAGAAGGGCAAGAAGGGGCGCTCTGTCGGACCCCAGGTTTGCTACCTGGAATCCTCTGTGATAACACTGCATTATTCCCTAGATCAGTAGATAATGCTCACAGATACAACGCTGCATCATTTCATACACGACAAAACCATACATTACAATACCAGAGTTCAAATAGACCGCATCGGGTCGAGGTTACAACAGGGCCGTCAGGCCAAATGTCTTACAATACATAAAGAGCGGAAGCGAAAGCGTACATAAGCGTAGGGGCACAACTCGCCACAGGCAAGCGACTGGGTCAACCTGAGTACTACCGCTATTAATCAGGGACCTGACTAATAACGGAAGCACTCACCAAAACTAGCCTGGTCAACTGGACTGAGACGAGAGGCAAGACTACCGAAGACTATTCTAATATTCACCATCTTCATTGCCTTCAGCGTCCTGATCCTCGTGGTAGACATAGTGCTCTTGATTCACAGCTTCTGAAAAGGGGGTTAAGAGCGAGAATGAGCACCAACAACCGTGCTCCGTGAGCCAACACACAGAATGCATATAATTATAGATGCAAGGCTAAACAAGGATGGCTCGGGTTCTTTTATTTGCTTAAAGCGGCTTTTGGAATAATCATATTTAAAAATTCCTATGACTTAGCATTTTACAAAACATGCCTTAAGGAGTTTGAAAATTGTGCAGTAATCATAGCGGGGTAGGTTCCATCCACCAATTTCATGGTTCCATCCACCAATGCTAAATTTTGAGTAGCAGGTTACTTCCACCTTAATACCAACACTGGAGTACATCCCTCCAGGGAAAATTATCAAAGTCAGGGTACATCCACCTGACAGTTTTCTTCTTCCCAACCTCAAATGTTTTGAAATAGAACTAACTCAAGTAAGTTCCCATGTCCGCCCTTGACCGTGGGCACGGCTATTCGAACAGTTTTACACTCTGCAGAGGTTGTACACTTTCACCACAAGAGATGAATTATCTTAATAGTCAACATACTTCCTTAGGCATGAGACCCAGATAATTTATCACAAAGCCTTTACCTTACTCCGATCTAGCCAGACATCACCCGCTGAGGTTTCACCGCTGAAGGGTTACATCCACCACAGTTAGAAGCCCCCTCTTGCGCCGTGCGAGTACAGTAAATCCCTGTGCCTCACTGTGAGTAACCAGTACACCCTGGCACCCACTTACCACTAGTGGTATCCGAACTAAACCTTTGTATACCCATTATAGACTTGTGGTTGTACTATTTTACACCGGGAGGTCATCACAAGATTCAGTCCTTAATCTGTCCAGGCGGTTCTTACCACAAACCACGGGTTCTCGTGCTACTTCCGCACCAACCACTCTTACCACCCGCCCAGACAGTTTTAGCAGATTTTTAGGGTTTTGAGAAGCATATCACAATTTAACATAAATACTCAGCCACGTACATCCCATGACTGTCCCAAAACTAGTTTTCCATGAGTAAAGAATGATTATCAGGGCCACTAGTGCCCTGGACTTGACATGACCAGCATGGCAGTATTATGACTTATAACTACCTTAGTTAAAGTTTATATCTAGGGCGACAAATGATACGGTGAGTTCAAAAGTTACTGGTGGGATATCTTATTATTAGATGGACATATGGTTGTTAGCTACCTTAAGAGTGACATACTTTTGCATATAAAGTAGAGCATGCAGTTTTGATAATTTAAATGAACATAGTTTCACATGAAATATAGGCGCAAAATGATCAAAGTATTGACTCGCCTGGATCGAAATCTTGGGGGTCTTGTGCTGCTTCAGGCGGGGGCTCGTTCGCGTCTTCGAACTCTACTCGGGAGATCGAACCGGAAAAACAACACAAACGAGAACGGAAGCAAATAAATACCGAATAAAATAAAACCAAACTCAAATTAACTCAAAACTGAACCAAAATGGAACCATCAAATAGATCTTTATTTTAGAAAATTTTAGAAATTGGTTTCATTAAATTTGGAGTTAGGGTTATGAAATTATGGCGATTCAAGTTTTAATTTCTGGAAAATGCGAAAAATAGAAAAGGGAATGGGAGGGGTATTGCCGATAGGTGGGGCCCGAGGGAATTAATGGATGCTTGGGTGGACACTGCGGCCGGCAGGTGGGCCATTAATACAGCGCTTTTACCCCTTTAAGTGCCGGCTTAGGACAAATTAATGGTGGGTTTGGGCAGCACTTAATGAGCTAAGTGGTGCTTAGCTCCCTCTGCTCTGGTTCGTCCCGACCGCGAGGGAGGCGGAGCCGACCGGCGGCGGAGAGGGCACGGAGGCGCGGCGGCGCTGGCCCAAACGGGTTGCTTGACCCGGTGAGCGCCTTGGGGAAAAGGGAATTGACCCGGTTTGGCCGGATTGGCGGCCGGCGGCGGCCGCAACAGGGGAGTTGGGCGCCGGCGCCTCAGGCCGTGGGAACTCGATTCCTCAACATGGGAGCATCTCGGGGCGTCATGGAGCTCACCTGGGGTGTTGGTTGGGGCCGAGATGGAGCAGGGCGGGCCGGCGGCGGAGGCGTGCTCGGCAGGGAAGAAGGAGACGGCGGCGGCTCGTGAGGAAGGGCGGCGGGGTCCGGCGAGGTGGGGGCCGTGTTCCCGGGGTCCAAGAGGTGCTCCACGCGCGGTGAATTGACCTTTGGCGCGGCGGTTCACCGTCGGAATCCGGCGCCGGAATCGGGGAAGGAGGAGCCCGCCGGTGGCCTGCAGGGGGGGAACACTCAATTGAGTGGGGGAGGAGGAAGAGAGGATAGAGGAGAGCACGGGGAGAGACTCAGGGGGCCCGGTTGTCGACCGGCGGTGCTTGGCGGCGGGGACGGCCGGCGGCTCTTCTGCGGGTGGGGAGGAAATGCGGAGGAGGGAAATGGAGCAAGGCTCGGCGCGATTTATAGGGGTCCGGGAAAAAGAAGGGGACGACGGGGAGCAAAGCGACGTGGCCCCAGCATGCGAGGAGTGT
The DNA here is from genome assembly GCA_036346575.1 of Dendrocalamus sinicus. Taxonomy (NCBI): domain Eukaryota; kingdom Viridiplantae; phylum Streptophyta; class Magnoliopsida; order Poales; family Poaceae; genus Dendrocalamus; species Dendrocalamus sinicus. Next base: position 38,086,582 of record CM070671.1, read on the forward strand.
CAACTCTGTGCGGCCGCAGGACGGGCAGGGCCCCGGTGGTTTGGTCGGGCGCCATTGAAGATGGAGGCGGCTTCGTTTTGTCCGATGGTCGCAGAGGAGGAGGCGTGGCGCAGGGGCAGCCGGGCGAGTGACGCCGACGGGATTGGTGTGACCGGGACGTACCACAGCGGTGCAGCGCACGGGTGGGGGCCGGCGAGGTGCGTGCACGGCAGGGCGTGGTCAGCGTTGCGGGGGGGTCGCGCGGGAGGTGAGTGGGGCTGGGTGCTGAAGGCGAGGGGCGGCACTGAAGACGAGGTTGTCGCCGCATTGAATTGCCGGCGTGGTTGGTGGAAGGAGGAGGGTGCTGTGGCCATGATGAAGGAGGGAGAAGCATTGCCATCAGGAAGAAGAGAAGAATGAGGGCTGGGATGGCATGGAGGAGGAAATGGATGGCCAGGAAAGCTTGGGGAGAACAATCCTCCAATCAGCATACATACATATGTATTTTTATATATGTACCTTTTCTTCACCAATCTTAGTCTCCTGAATCCTTTAATCCTTGAAGCATATTTCAAATTCCGGATTTTAAAAAGGTTAGTTTGATTAGCCTCTTGGAGATAAAGCGAAGTTTTCATTTGGAGTACTTCTCACATTTTTTTAATTTTCATTTTGAAAAGCACAAAAACAACAAAGCTGCAGATAAAGCCTTTTAATTTTATTAACATAGCTTGAATTTTACAAAGATACAAAGTTTTTGAAAATGGGATGTTACACGCTCCTACACCGACAATAAGCGCTATAGCAATATTCGTTGCTATGAGTGCGATGAAAAGGAGCACACTACCTCTCATTGCCCCACGAAGATGGATGATAAGGGCAAGTCAACTAAGAAGAAGGACTTCAATGGAAAGAAGCTTCACAAAGATGGCAAGAATGAAGCTAACATCAAAGAGTGAAACTTCGATAAGGAGTACACGGACTCCGACTCCGATGAAGATGAGTCCCCCAAGAAGAATAGACTTGTCAGCATTGCCATCATGGAGGCTCCATCACTCTTCCCATCTCCTACATGCCTCATGGCAAAAGGAGAAAAGGTAAAAAAAACTTGATGATGATGAACCTTCTTATGATAAGCTCATGGACATGCTGGTAAAATTAAATGAATATCTTAGAAAAGAGAAGTCAAAATTCAAAGTTTTAAAGAGATATTATCTCTCTTTTAAAGAATCTTATGAGGATCTAAAGGAAGCTCATGACTTGCTTGTTCAAGAAAATTCTAGCAAAACCTACACTAGTATTGAGATTACATGTGATATTTTTAATGGCTTGCATAGTGTAGAAATTGCTAGCACTAGCACTTATACTTCATGTGATGATCTAATTTATATGCATGTTGCTCTAATGTTATCACAAATCATGCAAATGTTAAGTCTTGTGATGCTGAACTTATAATTGAAAACAATGAACTCAAGGAGCAAGTGTTAAAGCTTAACAAAAGCTTGAAAATGTGCTTCAAGGGTAAGGCTACCCTTGATAAGCTTTTGAGTGAGCAAATGTGCTCATTCAACAAGGAGGAACTTGGGTATGTACCTAAGAAAGGTAAGAGACCGGCAAGAAAGCCTACAAGGTTTGTGAGGCAAAATGGCAAATATTGCCACAAATGCTAGGAAATAGGACATATGCAACAAAATTATCCTATTGATAAGACTCCATCCATTGGATTATATGATTCTTGTTATATGCTTAAGAAATCTAAGGATGGTAGATTTATTGCACGTTTTCTTGTCACTTCAATTCTTGGTGCTAAAAAGAATGCTATTTGGGTGCCTAAAGCCTTGGTTACTAACCTCCAAGGACCTAAACAAATTTGGTTACCTAAAAGAACCTAATTTTTCTTTTGTAGGTGAACTACAGGAGCGGTGGAAGGCATTGGGTGCTTGATAGTGGGTGTACTCAACATATGACCGGAGACTAGAAGATATTCACCACATTTGAGAATAGGAGCAATGAAAGGATCACATATAGAGACAATAGCAAAGGAAAAATACTTGGATTGGGTAAAATTACCATCTTAAATGACCTTTCAATTTCAAATGTATCTCTAGCAGAATTTCAATTTGCTATCCGTTGCTCAATTATGTGGTCTAGGTTTAATTTGCTCATTCTCTAAAAGTGAAGTAACCATTTCAAAAGAAAAGGAAAATAAACTTATTTTTGAAGGTTTTAGATTTGGAAATCTTTATTTGGTTGATTTCTTCTCTAGTGATTGATTCTTAAAAACTTGTTTGATGGCAAAAACCTCTTTAGGTTGGTTATGGCATAGAAGGCTAGGTCATGTAGACATAATCCAACTCAAAAAGCTTTTCAAATATAACTTAGTAGTTGGCTTGAAAGATGTAAAGTTTGAGAAAAATAGATTGTGTAGCACTTGCCAAGCTGGGAAGCAAGTTGAAAATTTTCATCCTTTCAAAAGTATCATGTCAACTTCTAAGCTATTGGATCTCTTACGTATGAATTTGTTTGGGCCAATAACCTATAAGAATATCGAGGTCAATAGCTATTGTTTAGTCATTGTAAATGATTACTCTAGATATACATAGGTATTCTTCTTACATGACAAAGCCAAAACCTCTAGTATTTTCAAAAGATTTGCAAAAGGGACTAAAATGAATTTGATTTCAAAATAAAGAAAATCCATAGTGATAATGGTTCTGAGTTCAAAAACACTAAAATTGAAGATTTTTATGATGAACTTGGAATAAAGCATGAGCTTTCACTACCTATACTCCAGAGCAAAATGGAGTTATAGAAAGGAAAAATCATACATTAATTGAAATGGCTAGGACAATGCTTGATGAATATAATACCTCCGATAATTTTTGGGTGAAAGCTATTAACACCACTTGTCATGCCATCGTCTTTTCAAAAAGACTTCATGTGTGCTTCTCATTAGAAGAAGACTAAACATTTCCTATTTTAGAGTATTTGGTTGCAAATGCTATATCTTGAGAAAGAGTGTTCGGCTCTTAAAATTTCAAAGTTGATGTGATGAAGGATTTTTGCTTGGTTATTCTTCTAATAGAAAAGCTTATAAAATCTTCAACAAAAACTCTAGTTTAGTTGAAAAAACTTGTGATGTTCAATTTGATGAGACTAATGGCTCTCAAGAAGAGTAAGAGAATTTAAACAATGTAGGTGATGAAGGACTAATGTGAGCAATGGAGAACATACAAATTGGTGATATCAAGCTAAAGGGGGACACAAGTGAACCACCTTCATCAACGCAAGTTGAAGCTCTTTCCTCTTCCACAACAAATAACATTCAAACAATGATGTGGAAGGCAAGGAAGAACAACCATCAACTCTACCACCGACGATCCACAACGCAATCGCCAAGGATCATCCAATAAATCAAATATTGGGTGACATGAGTAACGGTGTCCACACTAGATCCCGTGTAGCTTCATTTTATGAACATTACTCTTTTATGTCTTCTCTTGAACCAAAAGTTGTAGATGATGCTCTAGACAATGCGGTTTGGGTGAATGCAATGCATGAAGAGTTAAAAAAACTTTGTTCAAAACAAAGTTTGGAGATTAGTGGAAAAACCCAAGGAACAAATGTTATTACCATAAAATGGGTCTTCCGCGCTAAACAAGATGAAAATGGAGTTGTGGTAAGAAACAAGACAAGGTTAGTCGCTCAAGGTTATACTCAAGTTGAGGGTTTAGATTATGATAAAACATTTGCACCATAGCTAAACTTGAGTCTATCCGTATATTACTTGCCTTTTCTTCAAGTTTCAATATTAAGGTATTTCAAATGGATATTAAATGTGCTTTCTTAAATGGCAAAATAATGAAACTTGTATATATTGAACAACCTCCAGGTTTTGAAGATCCTAAAAATCATAATCATGTGTATAGGCCTGTTCTTTTTGGCTGCAGCTTGTGGCTTTTGGCTGCAGCTTGTGGTTTTTGGACTGTTTGTACGAGAGATTACAGAGTAACAGAAACTCACGTGCGGTTTTTAGCGATATAAATGAAGCTAGTAAAGTATGTACTACAATTAACTAGTAAACCCTATCTTGAAAAGATACTCTGTTTAAAAGTTAGTTACTATAGAAAAGCTGAAAAGCAGCTTTTAGATGCTGAAAAGAACAGGGCCATAAACTCTCTAAGGTGCTATATGGCTTAAAACATGCTCCTACAGCATGGTATGAGCGTATTTGAGATTTTCTACTCTCTAAAGGATTCAAAATTGGGAAGGTTGATACAACATTGTTTACTAAAATTATTGACAATCACTTATTTGTATGTCAAATTTATGTTGATGATATTATATTTGGTTCTACTAATCAGGATTGTTGCAAAGTGTTTGGTGATATGATGTCTAGGGAATTTGAGATGTCCATGATAGAAGAATAAGCTTTTTTCTTAGACTTCAAATCAAGAAACTCAAGGATGTGACCTTTATAAACCAAACAAATTATATGAGAGATTTATTCAAGAAGTTTGGCATGAAAGATGCAAAACCGATCAAGACCTCCATGGCAACAAATGGGCACCTCAATCTTAATGAGGGAGGTAAACCAGTAGATTTAAAGTTCTATAGATCTATGATTAGTAGTTTACTTTATCTTACTGCATCTAGCCCCGATATCATGTTTAGTGTTTGTATGTGTGCACGGTTTTAAGCATCTCCAAAAAAAATGCCACTTGATAGCCATAAAAAGAATTCTAAAATATTTAAAACATTCCTCTAGCATAGGCTTATGGTATCTTAAAGGTGCTAAATTTGATTTCATTGAATATTCAGATTCCGATTATGCTGGTTACAAAGTGGATAAAAAAGCACCTCAAGAAGTTGTCAATTGCTAGGAAGGTCTTTAGTATCATAGTCTTCCCAGAAACCAAATTCTGTAGCTCTATCCACCACCGAAGCCGAATATGTTTCCGTAGGTAGTTGTTGTGCTCAATTGCTATGGATGAGGCAAACTTTGATGGATTATGGAATTAAATTTGATAAAATGCCTCTTTTGTGTGATAATGATTGTGCGGTGAAAATAACCAAGAACTCGGTCCAACACTCAAGAACCAAGTATATAGATACGCGTCATCATTTCTTGAGAGATCATGTGAGCAAGGGAGATATAGTAATTAGCCACATTCGAACCGAAGACCAATTAGATGACATTTTCACCAAACTATTAGATGAAAGCCGCTTTTACAAGTTGAGGAATGAATTAAATGTCATAGACTACTCTAATGTTGCTTGAACTCATGCCTTATTCCTTCGTTCTCATTTGGTGTTATTTGCATAATTTAATAGGGATTTTCTCAATCTTTTCATTAAAAATCTCTATGTTCATAAAAACTATGTTTCTAGGTTTTCTTTAGTCTTCTTAATGCATAATGATGCTGAATGGTTCTTATTTGAGTGTAAAACTATGGATCATTTGCATATTTCTCAAATTCCAAGTTTAGTTCCCAAAAAGTTCTAGAAAAATCGGAACTACCATTGTGTATTTTGCGGTATTACCACTTTGTGGTACTACCAGGATGAAATCTACGATACTTCTGCTCCCCGGTACTACCGGCAGTCAAACTGCGGTGCTACCACTCCGGTCGGTTGAGCTCATTAACTACTGTGCCCAACTCTTCTCTTTTATTTTTTTTCTCTCTCCTTTTATCGGAACTTTTGCACCCCACTTCCGACCAAGACCGTACACTTCTTCTCTCTCTCTCGCCCCCCCCCCCCCACAGAACTCCCAAAATCCCATTGCTAGAACTCCAAATCCCTTTAGGATTTCTTCATTCACTGGTGAATTGTTGGCCTCCATGGGTTCAACTCCTCTGCTCCACAAGGTAAATAGGATCAAAATTCTCTTTTTGCCTTGTTCTAGAACCCTAGGTCAAGTCTAGGTTTTGATAAGAAATGCGAATGATTTAGTGATCTTTTTGCCTCGTGCTGAAGTATTGTTAATATACTAGTCTTTTAGTTTAAGTCCCGTATGGGTTGAACTTCCACCTAGAATGAAAAAATTCATTTTTCCACAGCTGATAAATGGACTATTCCTTGAATTCATAGCTTTTTGTGATCAGACTTCATTTGAAATCTCAATTGATACTAGGTTGTTAATGAACCATGCATAAATAAAGCATTATATGGTCATACTCCCTTATCTACTCATGAGCTTTCAAGATAATGCCTCATTCTCGTGAATTGTGATCACACAGTTAGGCTCAAATAGATGTATTCTTTCTAGGTATCCTATAGGCTTATACCTTTTCCTTATTTTGACAATAGAATATATTAAGGCTTTATGCTAACTTTCTATACAGTCGAGAGTACTTTGTCTATTAGGATACTGATACAATGAATTTGTACTCTTTTATTACAATATCAATTTTTTTCATTGACTAAATCAAAGGATCTCTGATCAAGAAGGTATGTGTTACCATTGTTGTGTAAGTCAAATGGGCTTCATACCTATGTCCGTAGTGTCCAGACACAAGGTGTTGAATACCCATAATCCTCGGGTGTATACCATACTAGTCCCATGATCAATGGGTAGTACACTCACCACAACATTGATGTCACATCCATAAATATCACATTTATTTAATTTACAACAAAAGAATCAAATACATAAGCGATGAATATCTAGTTTACAACATAAGGGCCAATTGGTCAAATAAATATAACTATTAGAGATTGTAACGAAAGACAAGTAAGTAAACCAAAAGCATCCAGTGGTATGTCATCCATTTCCCATAGGCAACTGACAAGGATTAGGCCCAAGAATGACCGATTGTTGTACCGTCTGGTACCAGGTGCAAAGTATGCGTCATCGGGTATAGTTTCTTTCTCATTCTCTGAACAACAATTTAAGTAAGGTTAAGTATATTATATACTCTATAAGACTTATAGTGTATTGAAAAATTATACTAATGCAAGGCTAAACAAAGGATACGGCTCTACGGTATAAGTTATTTTCAGCACGAAGCAAGTTTGCATTTGCAATATCGATAAATAATGATTTGCAATTAAACTTTGAAGAGCAATTGACATGCATGTAATGAAATGACAATTATATAACTTTAATAAAAATAAATCAAAGCCCTCCTTGGCTGGGAACCATGAACAAATCTTAGCCATAGACATGATATATACGTTACAACATACCATCCCATCATTTCTAGCAAAACCGTTTTGTCAAAAATAAAAACTAGACCCATTGCAGTTGCACCAAGCATACTCATGACCACGAACATGGCTATTTAAATAGTTTTATACTCTCAAGAGATTGTACAGCTTTACCCATATAAGACAATCAACTCTTCTGTCAGCCACTACAGGCTTCCTTAGGCATGTGACGAAGTGATTATTATATAGGCTTTACATCATCTAGTCCTCACCTTATACCAGCATGATGTATGACAAACCGTCGCCTCAAGGGATACCCTCCATTTAGTGAGGCATTCACCATTGTATTAGCAAGATTTGGTCTCAACACCTTGGTGAAGGGAGCGCTATGAGCATCCTACTTTGTATACTCTCACTACTTCAGCCTACCAAAATGCAAGACTAGTCCTAGATAAATTAGTCAGCTAAAGCTGGAGCTCATATAGCAAATATAGTTATACAGTTTAGACTTAGATGTGTAACAACAGAGTTCGATCCTTAATCAACACGGGCTAGAATCTCCCCTATCTATATGCGAGATCCTCTATCAAATTTTTCAGTTCGTATCATAACTCACCCATATCAAAAACTAGGTTTTTTATTTTATTTTTATATGAAACTAACAGATGTCCCTCCTTTGGTCCAACATTTCAAAATCTCCCATTTCCATGCACAAGTTTTTTTGAATATTCAAACTTAGTAAAAACTAGTTCGTGGCTAAGCATCTAGACAATATACGTGAATGTAGGATGCTTAAATTGACATTAGTTATTGTCTAAACTATGTCCTACAGTCTACAATAGTAAGTATATCAATATCACAAGGATAGTCAATGCATACAAGCAGGAATAACTACCATACCCATAAATATAGCGATTTTATCCAAACATACACACATGAATAATATTTTTTGCAAACAATATACAATAATTGAAACATTAGGATTAATATGGTCAAAGAGGGTGTTTGCCTTGTTCTGGTTGCTCAGAGAGTTGCTTGGGATCATTCTCACAATTTTCTGGTGCAATGGTGTCTAATCGATAAAACCAAATGAGCACAAATAAGAGCAAAGTATATTCAAATAGAGACCAAATTCTAGGGGCAGGTGGTGGATCTGGGCATAGAGAGAGCAGAACTGAAGGGTGTTGAGAGGGGGGAGACAGTATCGGGGCGGCTAGAGATGTCGACAACAAGTGTTGCTCTGCGCTGCTATAGCATTTCTCCATCTCCATTGAAGCACGCAAGTGAAGCTCTGATCGAGATGAGATGTCAATAAGAAGTACTCACTTCCTCCCAACTTTTTTTTGCTGCTGTTGCTTGTGTTGTGCAGCAAGCCAGTTCATCCGGACACTCCGTAATTAGCAAATTCATTTAGGTGTACTGCTTGTAGAAATTTTTAAATATAGTAAACAAGCTCAAAAACTTATAAAAGTTTTTATAGAGCCTTCTGATAGAGTGTACTTGATTGTATAGTTTTTTCATAATTTTATCCATTCCGAATTGTACTAAAAAATTCATATAATTATACTATTTGTAGCAATTTTTTAATATAGAACATGAGCTCAAAAAATTATGATTTTTTTAAGGATCCTTAGATAGTGGACTTGATTGTGTATTTTTTTAGGATTTATATTTTGTAAATTTTTCTCAAAAATTAAGGGTTTATTTCTCAAAAAATTGAGATTTTAGGTAGAAGCCACGCGTCAGCTAATTCTCTGATGGGTTCTATTCTTTCTAACACAAATTGAAAAAGTGCCAGTACGGTGGGAGGCCATGTGTCGCTCCTCTTGGGATAGGGGACTGATGTATGTGATGGGAGATGAGGGGAGGAGGTGACGTCTCTTCGGTGGAAAAGTAGCCGTCGTCCAAGGGTGAGTTGGCCCGAAGGATCAAATGGAGTGAGGGCCTCCCACATCCAAATGATAGATGGCCAAAGAGAGGGAGGGCCTGGCTTTGTTAAATGATAGATGGCAGGTGATGCTGGTTTTTTGTTTGTTCGGAGAACCGAACCGCTGTCGCATGGCTTCCACCTAAAATCCCAATTTTTTTAGACATAAACCCTTAATTTTTGAGACGATGTTACAAAATATAAAATCCTAGAAAAATTACAAAATCAAGTCCACTGTGTAAGGATCCTTCAAAAAAGTTCGTAATTTTTGAGCTCCTTTTCTCTATTAAAAATTGGTACAAATAGTACAATTATATGAATTTTTTAGTACAATTCAAAATGCATAAAATTATTTTAAAAAATACACTATGTTGAGAGGCACCACAAAAAAATTCATGAGTTTTGAGCTCGTTTCGTCTATTTAAAAATTTCTACAAGTAGTACACCTAAATAAATTTGCTAATTATGTATCAATGAATGTTAATTAACATGATGAACAGTACCCACCCGCACAGTGGTTGTGCACTTGTGCCGAAGGGGAGCCCACCGCACGGTGGCCATGTGGGAGTGGGCCCACCGTACGGTGGCCGTGCGGTTTGGCTCCACTGCATGATGGCTGAGCGGCAGGGGTGCATGTCGACCGGAAGCTGCCTCCGTGCGGTGACCGTATGGCCTTCGTGCCAAATCTGCATATTCTTCACACTCGGCACTACTATAATTACCGGTCGCAGCACCGCTAAATCAGCCAAAAACTCGCTTTTCACCGTACATGACCTAGTATATTACTCTACTCTCCAGGTATGGCTAGTCACCGGGCACCACCTCTTTGTGCCAGTGGCGCCCACCTTCACTCACTCCTAAGGTCAGGCTTTATGTCACCAGAACGAACAAAAAAAGTAGCACCAAGATAGTAAGCAGAGAGCACCTAAACTTGCGTTATAATATTTACCTTTTGATATTGTTAATCTTGCTTATTTAAAATTTAAGTGCTTCCATCCATGCTGCTACTAAATGATGTGAAGAAAAAAAAACAAACATGAAATGAATTCTGACTCATTTTTGCTACTCAATTCCTGGTAATGCAGACCCAGTACAGCGTGATCCTGCTCCCTGCCGCCCTGCACCACCTTGTCCGAGAGCTCCGTGTCCGCCATGCCCACCGTGTGCACCGTGAAACAAACTTGAACATGTCATATCGGCTTCGTCTGCTATCAATTTAAAGATATCGGCCATTCTACTTACTATATCGAAAAACATTTACAGTCAGATAGTTGCATTCTCTCGCCCTGCTCTAAGATTTTAGATTTTAAATGTCTCCGTTCCAAACGGATTCATCTTTTGGTTTTTTTTTTTTTTTGCTTTCAACTCATTTAATCTAGAAGTCATTTGGAACACATCAGCTTTTAATTTTGTCTTATTTTGACTTTTTTAGCTTTTTTCGGCTTTTTTGTCTTTATTTACCATTATTCTTTTGTAGTGTCTGTGACGATATAATGATTTGTTTTAAAACAAATTCTCAATTTTTCTTTATTTTTCTCAGAAAAAACTATTAGTCGCTATAATACAATTTTAGCTAAAAACTACAGCTAGAAACTTAAGTTAAAAGCTAGTTAGAGCACCACCAAAAACATGTGAGAATCACAGGATGTACGAAAGCACAAGTTGTATCACTAGCTGTCAGCATTCAATAAATATACTATTCTACTGGTATTATTGAACGACATGTAACCAAGTACTATATATTTGGTTGAATCATTTTAAGCAGAGGCACTTCACAGTCGATCAGAGCCCAAATTGAACCTCAAACACTGGCTCCTTTTCTAAGTGTTGTATTTTTAGCTTTTAACTTTTGGTTGAAATATCCCTGTAGCGGTTGTTAGCTTTTTATGAGATATTTAATTTTAAAAATAGAAAATAAAAAATATTACTATATCTCTATAAATAATCTAAAAAAAAGGAAAAAAACCATGGTAGAAAACCAACACAGTCCGATCGGCTCATAAGCCATCACTGTTGGGAACGCGTTCCCTGCCCGATCGGTTGGGCAAAAAAGCTGTGGTTTATGGCTGAAATTGCACTGTAGCAGCTGAAATTTTACTGTAGCTGAAGGTGGCTTATTTGGCGTAATTAAATTTTAAAAAAAATAAAAATAGAAAAAATATGCTAGCTCATCACAGACAATGCAAACGAATACAGGAAAAAAGAACCGGCAAAAAACTCAAAAAAACCAAAAATTTAGAAAAAAAATGAAATTTATAAATAATGAAAAATAAGTCAGAAGCCAGAAGTTGAAGCCGAAATCAGCGAGGCCGCAGTAGCTGTCGATGGGTCTGTGCTCGGTTCCCCGGCCCATGCTTCTAGCCTTCGACGTACTTCAACATTGCGGCTGCCTCCCTGGAGTGGAGTTGTTGGTCCTTGTGAGTTGTGTGACTTGTGTCCATCTCCCTCCTTTTGTATTCTTGCCCAGTATGTCCAAGAACACTGCGATCGTTAATATATTGTGTATGACACGTTAACTCACAGGCTGTTTCTAATTGGCTGCGTGATTTCAAAGTGATGTGTTCAATGCTCCTGCTGCGGCTTGCCCTGCGAAACACTCCTGGGAGGGATTAAAATTTCAGGCTTCGTGAAAATTACCAATTTTTGCTTTTCTCGGTCCATCCCGAGAAAAGGCCCAATCGGGCAAAAAATTTGGCCCAATTCGAAAAAATCAGCCCAACGGGTACTAGCACAGTAGCGCATTGCGTCGTTCCTCATTTTCGCAAGACACGAATCGCCAAGACGCCGTTGCAGTGTAAAAAATTAGAGTAAAGTCCATTACCAGTCCTTAAACTTTTTATGCTGTGTCATCTCGATCCATAGACTTTCAAAGTGTGTCATCCCGGTCCATAGACTTTCAAAGTGTGCCATTGCTGTGGTAACAACCATGGACCGGGATGACACAGCATAAAAAGTTTAAGGACCGGGATGACACAGCCAAGACCCGTAACGGGCTAATTTTGAGACCCAAAGAGTGTTTAGGGACCAGGATGACACACTTTGAAAGTCTATGGACCAGGATGACACAGCATAAAAAGTTTAAGGACCGATAATGGACTTTACTCAATTACTATAGTATAAAATAATCTATAAGCTCGAACTTCAAAGTCCAAATAAGCACCACCTGAAAATGAGGTCCACACGTCATGGAGCCAATGCACGTTTCATTTGTTTCCTTCAAAGATGACTCTACTCTTTTTTTTCCACGCGGATGGAGCGCTCGCGATGAAGGTCGGATGACCTCCCATCAGAGCTCGCCGGCCAGGTCCTCTGCCGCCTCCTTGCCCAAGTCGTGCCGCCGCCGCTATCGATCGGATGGCACCTTCTACAGTTTACCCAAGAGCAAGCCCTTCCGCTTCCCCGATTGCGTCGGCTACTTGGGGGAGCAGAGTGTGGCCTACCATGAAGCCATCACGGGGATGAGGAAAACAATGAAGAACCATTCATTTCTTGGGAAGTGGCAGCAAGCCCTCAATTTGTGACAACTAGTTACATTGACTAATCAAGTTGAGCACTTCATCATTTTAGTTTTTTAAGCTAATACTGAGTAAAGTCCATTACCGGTCCTTAAACTTTTTATGCTGTGTCATCCCGGTCCATAGACTTTTAAAGTATGCCATCCCGGTCCATAAACTTCAAAATGTGCCATTACCGGTCCTTAAACTTTTTATACTGTGTCATCCCGGTCCATAGACTTTCAAAAGTGTGCCATTACAGCTGGACCCGTAACAGGTGGTAATGGCACACTTTGAAAGTTTAGGGACCGGGATAGCATACTTTAAAAGTCTATGGACCGGGATGACACAGCATAAAAAGTTTAAGGACCGGTAATGGACTTTACTCTTTTTTTATCCCTAAAGGACACAAAACCAGTGGATTTCCAAATTGCAGCATCTTTCATTCAGCATTGCCAGATTTAGGCACTAAATAAAAGTTCTTCGGCTACTTTGAGCCTCTCAACTCTTTTTTACTATTTTCTCCACCCGTGACAAGTTCCTAGTTATGAACCCAGCTTCATATTTATGTATACTTTGATAGGTAAAAAACTGAGCTATTGTCATTCTACTTATCAAATATGTAAGTTCTCTTTTTGTGTCGAACTGCTCGAATTCAATCAAGACTCTGCTTCTCCGTTAATTGTGACCTAGCATAGTAATGCACAATTTTGACACCGACCGATGCATAAGACTTGTTCATTGTACTGAACAAAACAGCTGCAAAGAAGCTAGACTGCTGATTTGTGCATTTCGATCATTATCCATAATTCTGGAAAATATCAGGATATAATGTATTCTCATGTAAAGCTCAGGTATGTTGCAAATTCTCAACCATGCAGACCGGCCATCTACTCCACTTGAAAAGTTATGGTAGCATTACTAAAATGGCAATGTTTTCCCCTCCCATTAGTCCGAAATATTTATTCTGCATTTCAATCATTGTCATTTGCTCATGAGTTTATTTTCCATGCATAACAGGCCACATGCAAATAATGATACTTCCTCCATTTTAGTGGGAAATTGCCATGGAATACTAATCCTGCATATTAAGAGATTAATTTTTTATTATGAATTATTTGTGCTCTAATTATATAAAGCATCTGAGCGAACACGAGATATATAACTTTGTTTCATCTATATGTATGCTGCGATCTAGAAGTGATCATTGTCAGAGAGAAACAACCCCTCTCTGCACAAACTCTGTTCTCTGAACTGTGCCGAACTATGAACAGTACCTAACGACAAAATACAGAAAGCAACCAGAGTTCAGAGTTTGTGGAACAAGCAGAGTATGAAAACACACGTTTGTGCCGCGCACACACCAGCGGCTTTTCAGTTTTCATTCCTTTTATTCATGGCTGAATACATGGAGTCTGTTACATGCAAATCATGGACCAAGACTTCCTCAGAACCCTCCAAGATCCGAAGAATCCGTTCCACCAAGAAAAAGAAGGAAACTAGTGCAGAGTGCTTCCTACTAGTAAGGGAACAAACATGTAGTGCTAAGCAAACATGCAGAACTGAATAGACTACATAAGGTGCGGTGAAATTAACTAACAATCACACATGACATGTAACTAGAAAATTATAAAAGGGCAAGCCAACGAACTAAGAACTTAGACTATTTTCAATAAAGCATAATACACTACGGAATAACTTGTGAATTGTGGTAATATTGAATATTGATCCAAATCATCAACTGTGCAGTGCTGAAAATGTTTCTTTGATAGCGATGATTCCAGCATAAACATCTTGCATTTCTGGCCGATCTTTCGGTGAGTCCACAGAACATTTTAGGCCCATATTAAACAGCTGCATGATACAGCTTTGCATTCCGATCATCGCAGGATTCCCATTGTCTAAGTTGTGATTTTCTTCTTCAGGTTTATAACATGGAATGAGACTGAGCTCTAAAATGTCACCAATATTGTGTGGAAATGCAGATTCCACCAATTTGTGAAGGTTCAGCCCATCCTTAAAGATGTCATCTGTTGGGTGTTTCCCTGTGAGCATTTCTAGCAAAATAACTCCATAACTATAAACATCACCCGCAGTCGAGATATCGTAACCCATTCCATATTCTGCAATTAATGTAATGTGAAACTGTTTAGAAGCTCTTCTCATTTGCTAAATTGTCTTAAATAATAAACTCTTTTTTTAAGAAAGAAAGGAAATTTCTTCAGATGATAGCTACAAATTGTTTTCTACGAGAAATATTGCCACATTAATGGATGTTAATAAGATAAGAATGAATGCTCACCAGGTGCAATATATCCGACTGATCCTCGTGGCCCAGCTATACTTGTTAAACTGTTAAGCCTTGTAGAAGATTGACTGTAAAGAAATTTTGCTAATCCAAAGTCGCTAACATGAGCACCCATGTCATCATCCAAAAGGACATTGCTTGGCTTCAAATCACAGTGAACCAAAGGCGGTGTGCACCAATTATGAAGATAATCCAAGGCAGCAGCAATGTCCATAGCTATTAGTATTCTTGATCCTAGACTCAATGGTCTCTTCTGTCCATGTTTGAGCACTTTTGAATGAAGCCAGCTTTCCAGGTTACCATTGGCCATGTACTCAAGAATAAGAGCTTTGAACTCGTGTCCCATTTGATCGAAGCTTGAACATAGACTAATCACCCGCATGAGGTTTCTGTGGCGAGTGTTTCTTAACACCTCACATTCAGTTAAGAAGTTCTTTGGTGCTCCAATTTGGTCAAGTTTGAACACCTTAATAGCAACCGGGTATGCTTCAAACTTGAATATACCTTTATAGACCACTCCAAATCTCCCCGAACCAACTAGGTTGGCTGAACAGAAATCATTGGTAGCTTTAGCAAGCTCAGCATATGAGAATTTTTTCAACTCCTTGCATAATTGGTCAATATGTTGTTTCGGTTGATTTCTCTTCTTGAAAAGAATGGTTGTAATACATGCCATTAAGACTATAACAATGCTAGTGAGTGGAACAGCTATTGATATGACAAAAGAAGTATTCTTTCGTTTGGATGTAGCTGCAGATGTGCAAAGTGGTAATTGTTGCATTGGAAACTTGGTGCATAACTTCTTGTTTCCTTGTATGAACACCTTGCTTGAATTGCTAAATGCACCACCTGTAGGAACTATTCCCTCAAGGCTGTTGAAGGATAAATTGAGAAGCTGCAAAGAGCTAAATGTCTCAAAAAAGACTGGGATTTCACCGGACAAGTTGTTTTGAGAAAGATCCATCTCAGTGACGCCTCTTAAGCTCACGAAGGATTCTGGGATTGTCCCACGAAGAAAATTCACCTCTAACCGAAGGGATTCCAAGTGAATGCATTCACCAAGTGTATGTGGAATCTCTCCAGATAATTGGTTGTTGGAAATATTAAGGGAGCCAAGGTTAGTTAAGCTGCCAATCTGAGGTGATATGGATCCAGTGAGTTTATTGTAGGATAAGTCTAGGCCTTCCGAAAGAGAGGAAATGGAAAGGAGTTCAGGTGGGATGCTTCCATCGAAGCCATTACAGGAGAGGTTCAGCATCACCAAATTTTTACAGCCTGCTAAGTGTGAAGGTATGGGCCCACTCAAGTTGTTTTCTTGCAGATAAATCGCACCTAGGCTATCAATGTTTCCAATTGATGGTGGGATTTCTCCAGAAAGTATGTTGCGTGATAAGCTTAGAGCAAACAAGTTTCTGAGATTTCCAAGTGTGTCGTGAATGCCTCCAGAGAATAAATTTCCCGCTAAATTAAGAACTGTGAGCTTTGTAAGGTTTCCTATCTCTGAAGGTATAGTTCCGATAAATCTATTTTCTGTTAGAAACAACATTTGTAAGCTTTTCGAGAGATTGCCAATGGAACTAGGTAATATTCCATGCAGCTTGTTGTTGTCCAAATATAATATCTGCAATTGGGGAGAGGTTGTTGTTGAGGACAAGGCGCTCCAGTCCACAGCTTCGAGCTGGTTTGCACCAAGGTCTAATTGGAGCAAGTTGGGCAAGGACCAGAAAGAAGGAACCACACCACTGAATGCGTTGTCACGGAGTTGTAGCATTTGGAGATTGGAAGCATTAACTAAAGACACGGGGATTCGGCCATCAAATTGGTTTCCTTCCATGACCAACGTTCGAATGTTTGGAAGAGTGTATCCAATCTCGCTCGGAATCCTCCCAACTAGTTGGTTGACGCCAAGGCCAAGATAAGTGAGAGACGTGATTGTGTAAAGAGCTGGTGGAACTGTGCCAGACAAGTTGTTATATGCCAAATCTAGTTCTTGCAAACCGGGAATTCTGGTTAAACTCTCCGGAATGCTTCCTTGTAAGTTATTTTGAGCGAGCAGCAAGGAAGATAGGGAAGAAATGTTTCCGACTGTGGCAGGAATTTCTCCTGAAAGGTTATTTCCTGTTAGGCTAATATATTGTAACTGTGAGGACATCGGGGAGGAAGATGGTACGGACCCAGAGAACTCATTGTATGAGAGATCTAAGGTAAGAAGAGATGAGCTATTGAAGAGAGCAGAAGGGATCTTTCCACTGAGCTTGTTTTTCATCAGGTCAAGGTAGTAGAGTGAAGAGCAATTTGCTAACAGAGGTGGAACTCCACCAGTTAGGCTATTATTCCGAAAGACAACCATAGACAGTGAAGGGCTATATCCCAAAGATTCTGGAATGCTGCCCTCAAGTTTGTTGCTAGGGAGAAATAGATATTTAAGGTTGGGAAGCAAACCGATCCCAGAAGGGATGCTTCCGTTAAGGTTGTTAACACTGAGAACAATTTCCTGAAGAGATGAGCACTGTGCAAGACTTGGAGGGATCTCACCTTCGATGGAGTTGCTCCACAGGCTGATGACCTCAAGGCGGGAACATGACGATATGGTATCTGGAATCACTCCGGTGATGGAATTCATGCTAAGGTTGAGGTACCTGAGGCGGGTTAAGCGACCAATCTCAGGAAGGATGTGGCCGCTGATTTGGTTGTCAGGCATGTGAATTCTATTGAGGAAACGAAGGCCCGTAATGCAAGGAAATATTTGACCCGTGATATTCAGTGATTCAAGGTCAAGAGCAACAACACGAGCTGTTTGCCGCATGCTGCATGTTACTCCATACCAATCACAGAAGGCAAGGGATTCATTTTTCCATGAGTCTAAGGCTGCAACAGATTGGGTGAGGTGTGACTTGAGACACAGGAGGGCCTGTCTATCGGTTTCGGATGCGTTATGGAGTGCAGATGTGTCTGAGGAACATACATAGGGACAAAGGCTAAGCAAGCAGATGAGCATTGCAGCAAGTAGTGGCAACAATGCGTTTTGGGATCCTACAACAGCCATCTTGCTTCCGCGTTGGTACATGCTTATGCTGGTGGATGCTTAACTGATTTGGCTCTGCTGATTCTTTCGCTGGACCATGGCATGCATTTATATAGGGCACATAGCCAGCTGACAAGTATGAGCGTGCGAGAGGGGGCAACTAGTTGGAAAATGGTAACAAAGACATCAATCACCGCGTCTAGTCCTAGTGCTTCTGGTAGCAAATGTAAAGCAGTCAATAATTATGCCCGCAAATAGGCACTACGACCACATGCAGCTGAAACTTCACTGTTACTAATAATGCGTAGAAAAATAGGGATGAAAAATATGAATTTTTATGTGAAAAATTCTTATGAGAAAAAACTACAGACGCACGAAGGCAAATCACTATAATAAAAAGAGATTACAATGGAGCGTTTGCACTTTCTATAAGCTACTGGGTTACATATGTAGGGCGAAGGAAATGAGTCCCACACGGAGATTGACACCATGACGGATACAAGCTGCGCATAGCTCTGACACTGTAGTACATCACATACTAATATGAGATATTATTATAGAACGTCATTACCAAAATAAAGAATAAGTAAAAGAAATAATAGAAATCACAAGTAAATTGATACTTTGTTATCACTTTATTAGAGAACTAACGGAAGCTATAAGTAAATATTTGAAATATGTGACCGGTCCATTTTTAACCAAATAAAGGGTAAATAAGATAATAAAATAGTGGTAAGCCATGGTGCTGAAAACTCGAGTGCTTCCACCTATGTAAGTTGCAATCACCCCACTGGCCTTTTACCTGAGAATGCAAAGAGCAAACGAGAGATTCGAAAATCTCAGCAAGCACCCAACACCGGTCGCAAGCAAGATGAGTAAAGAATAAGTAATTCAAACAAGTAATTAACACATGTTAATGCAAGGTGACTAGGTTACCAGAAATACTGATAAAGTCAGAGATAGAGGTAGTAGGAATAGTGAAATTAAGGATAATCGTTCACCATTGCAAAGCACACTATACTGGATGTCTCATCACAGATGGTTCCTGTGGAGCCGTCTGTGCTTTGATTATTACAGACGGTTCATGGCTAAAACCATCTCTGAAACTATCACGGATGGTTAAGTTTAAAAGCCGTCTGTGATATACACATTATCACAGACGGTTTTGAATTAGAACCGTCTATGAAACTATTACAGATGGTTTTTATTTACAACCGTCTGTGTTTTGTGCTTTGTCGTGTATAAACTACAGAAGCTACTGAGACGAGAGACAAATTCAAGGCAAATGTTTTACAAAAGTCCAAAAAAAGTGACTCCCAAATCTTAGTCTTTAGGATTTCATATGCTTCTTCTCCGACTTTTGGAGTTAGAGAATCAGCCACTGAGTTCTCGAATGCTGTGAAGATTGTCCTTGCCCCTCTGCACTCCCTCCTCCAGCTTGGGCAAATCATTAGCACAGTCCATAATCTCATAGAGGATAACATGATAATCTTCCTCAGAATCGGTCGCTTTTGCTTGATCAGCAATGTTATCCATGTGTCTCTCCACTGTCGCAAGAGCTTCTTCTGCTTTGTGCACATTGCAGAGAAGAACGTTGCTGAGGGTAGTTTCCCTTTGCTGAGCGGCAACGAGACACCTAAGTCGACGGTGGATAATGAGGTTCAGCTGACGGATGGAAGCGAGTTGAGGAAGGAGAGCAGGGCGTGAGCGGAGGAGCTGCTCTAGAGCTAAATTGTTGGCCGCCTGTGTAAGGTTATGGCTGAACAACTCATGATAGATAGATGAGAGGAAGGAGATCTAAAGAATATTAGATGGCATCATTAACAAATCTAGGGAAGAATATGAGAGAACAGTTTAGAAGAGCTAGATTAACCGTCTGTGATAATCAATATCAGAGACGGTTTGTAATATCCTGTAAATTCAACCACAGACGGTTACGGTTCGGAAATGTCATCACAGATGGTTTTCTGAACCACATGAATTTATGTGTCAGTGTCATCACAGATTAACCGTAGACGGGGTGTAATATCCTGAGTAATGAAAGTATACGACCCCCTGTACGTTACCAGGTGGGTGGAAATCTCCCCTATATGTGGGTAACCTCAGGCCAGGTAACCGTTATATTGTTAACAAGTCATATGGTGTGAATTTAAGGGAACTAAGAGATGGCTAAGATAATATTACGATGAGTGAAAGGATTTACTAAGGTTTGGAAATGAAGAAACATAATTCCTGATATGAGGGTAATGTGGAATGATAATTCCCACCCGCCGCCTAGCCACGCTGCTCCCGCAAGCCGCCGCGCTACTGCCTGCACAAGCCGTGCCACCTACCTTTGCGACGCTGCCTCCGCGGCTGCTGCCTGTTGGCTGACACCGCCTAACACCGCTGCCTGCCCCAACTGCGCTACCCCTGCAAGTCACCGGCCTTGGGCCCTAGACCGGCCACACGGAGAGAGAGAGAGAGAAATGGGAAAAGGCGAGACCCATTTTTAGGGAGATTGGAAGTCTGGGCACGATGGGAATAGTGCATACCCTTTTAACTAGCTCTCAAGTCCATATTAAGGAGGTAATTAATTATATTAAATGCTAATTATGGTTTTACCGCTTTTGTGGCCCCTTCCAAAAATCAGGGTGCTACAGATACTTGTCATGTCACGTCTGGCATGAGACAATGCAGTGTTCTACATGGACACGGTACAAATTCAAATTAACTTCAACAATCTCTAACTTGAGCGGAATTCCATCCAGTAGTTGAAATACGTAATAAACTCCTCCAATAAAATTAGCATGTACACCTTGTGCGCTGAAATTCCAAAGGACCAGTGAGTAATACCCACTAAGCCTGAGCAAAGCTCATACTTAGTGGCAGGAACTAGTTTTGTCAATATATCAGCTGGATTATCATGAGTACTTATATTGCTGACTTTAATATTACCTTGAGTAATGACACTTCGAATATAGTGATAACTGATATCAATGTGATTTGTTCTCTCATAGAAACATTTAGTCTTTTATAAGGCAAAAAACACTCTTACTATTACAAAATATTGTAGTGTAAGATATACTTTCATAAAACTCAGTACATATACTCAGCTTCTGAAGTAGATAAGACAATAGTAGATTGCAAACTTACTTTTTAGCTAACAGCATACACTCTAACAGTGAACACATAATCAATGAGTAATTTTTTTTTATCCAAATCTCTAGAGAAATCAGAATCAACATAACCAACAAGTTTATCTCTAGTCTTCTCAAATTATAAGCAAACATTAGATGTACCCCATAAATATCTGAAATTCATTAAACTGCTTTCCATACCTTCGTAGCTTCACTTTGATGACACCAATTGGTAAAGAGCAATGAATTTGTATCATCAAAACCCAAAGGTCGATATATTTTCCAAGGTCTGTCAACATCAGTCATACTACTCGGTTTTGACTTCAGTCCAACAGTTGCACAATGCAATCATGCAAATCTCCAAGGCCCACTTCTGCTAGAAGAGACTATCGTTAGTGACACAAGTAATTAGAGTACCGTGTGATGACCGTAGTTTCTACCGTAGTGGTTAGTGACTGAATTCATGAATCATGATGCACACATCCACCAACGGACTTTTTTTTTGAGACAATCCACAAAACGAACTGACCGTCCACTACTAACCCTTTCTGCCTACCTTCCTGCTGTATGCTCTGAAATCCCATCTGATATTGTCATCCAATTTTTCATGAATATCTCTCCGTGACATGGTGGTCCCACAGCTTAAAACGATGGCAAAATGGAAATTGCGTCGTGCGAGTTTGAACCCAACCTGCTGCACGCCTATGAATTGCTCCTACCGCTAGCCAATCTGCATACACCTTTTAGTATTGCTCCTACCACTACCACTAGGCTATCTGCATACACCAGCCTTTAGGGTGGATTCGCCTCTATCTAAAAATGGATTTTTTTGATGATAGCTTATGGTTTAAATATTTAAATTCTGGTTATTCACGAGAGGTAGTACGCAGAGAAAAATAGTCGTATATGATTTTGACTGGTACATCTGAACTCAGTACATTTTTTACTACAATTTTCCTATTAACCCTGTCTTAAAAAACACACTGTTTAAAAACTAGTTACTGTAGACAGTGTAAGCATAAATCAACTTTAAGCCTAAAATAACCCAGCCTTTACTTATCACTTCCCACTTTAGAAACTAATTTTCAAATAGCTCACTTTTTCTACAAGTCAATTTTAGTACACTGTACTGAGTTCAGCTATACCAGCCAAAATCGTATGCGACTGTTTTCCTCTTCGTACTGTCTCTCGTGAATAGCTAGAATTGAAAAGCCATAAACCAAAAACCATAGCCACAACGTTGGGGACCCTTTTTACATTTTAGAATTTAAAATTTTAAATTTGGTTCAAACCAATTGAACGACCGAATTTCGGTTGGTGGCCAAAAAAGAGAGAACGAATTCTAAAGCCCCGATTACACGTTAAAATGATTTGTATAGGATTATAGTGGGTCACTGAAAAAGATAGCAACTTTTAGGGGAGGTGGTTTGGATTTTTCGTTGGCTGCTTGGGTTGACCGACTTTAACCCGACACGTGAAACGGCGATGAGTATTTGTTGGGTTAGCTGAGAAGCAACGCCACAAATATATAAACTGTGGGTTTCGTTGGCTGCTTGGGTTGACCGACTTTAACCCGTCACGTGAAACGGCGATGAGTATTTGTTAGGTTAGATGAGAAGCTACGCCACAAATATATAAACTGTGGCATGCAGTAGTTCTTCTGCAAAAGCACGCCGCTAGATTGAGAAGCTCGGAGAGACACAATGTGGAGTAGAAATTGCTTCGTGTCAGTTTTGTTGCTCGTGATCCTACTACCGTCGGCGGTGGCGTGCAATACTACCGTCGACTGCAATCGTGACGCTTCCCCGCATCATGAGTGTACGTAAGCTCCTCTTCTGTACGTGAATAACTTTACTCTCTGTTACCACTTGATCCGTATTTGCGCCATTGATGATCTACGGGAATTCTCATAACAAACTAAGGAGCTTTGCTTACATAATCAATTAAAAGGAGAGAAACAGAAAGGAGTACAGGGGCGTCCACTACGCCAACAAGAACAGGGATATATAGTGGAAACGAAACATCACCAAGGAGCTAACACCGTATCAAAATGACGACGGCTTATTGCCGTCACATTTTCCTCGACAAGAACCAACAAATTCTGACCACGGCTAGACATTACAACTGCTTAGACAACAACTATTTTTTTTGAAAAACAGGCAACAACTAGTTTTGGCCTATGCAGACTAGTTTAAAGGATGGGTTTGCCTATAATTATTCGATTCTAGCTCCAAACCTAACCTTGTTATTTGGCTTGGGGCTGGAATGCACTGGTCTCTCCCTTCCTAGATGAGGCTATTTCTCTAACCAAACCCTGAGTGTTTAAGCTATCTTCTCTCTGTTGTTTGCTCGATCGGTTGGATGCATGGTACGGTGTCTCAAATAGAATTACTAGCTCAATTACAACTGAGCCTTGTGATGCAAATATATTCTCATATTTTGTTTGCTTCCGGATTCTTGTGCAGGCTTCATCGGTAACAACTATGACCCAAGCATAGGTGCCTGTTCTCCAACGGCGCCACACAAGCATAATTGTAACCATCCACGATGCTAGTGTGGTGTAACATGCATAAAGTTGATATTTATCAGGTTATTTTCTAGGGACACTTCTTTCATGTGCGTGTGCGTGCGCCCATGTGTATGTGTCTATATCTATCTATCTATCCAGCCATCTATCTATATAGTAGATTACATAACGCAGCTGGGTGCCTAGCTAGGCACTCACATCAAGAACTGTCTGATGCGTGTGAATGATTGATAGCTCAAGAAAAAATCTACGCTACTTCTAAGAAATGAATGGTTAAATAGATCTAATTTATTCGTCCATCTTCTACTACTAGTACAATATACCATAAAATTCTCCAAACAAAACATCAACCAGAACGCAACCCCTCTCGATGACCCACAGAGCCAGCACAATTACCCCCAAAAAATTGCAGGAAAAGCTATCCTTTATATTTCATTTCCAACAAGTCCCTGCTGGAACTGAAGGATGTAATGGCTGTGTTTTTTTTGGACTTGTTTTGGACTTGCTGCTTGTGTCTTTTGGCTTTTGGTATAGTAGCTAATTTTCAAACGGTGTGTTTTTTGAGCATGGGATCTACAAGTCGATGAAAATAGACATTGTACTGACTTCATCTATACTAACCGAAATTATATGTGACTATCTCTCTCTTCGTACTCTCTCTCACGAACAGTTAAAATTTAAAATTCATAAGCCAAAAGTCATAAGCTACAACCCAAAAGAACTTATCCAATATCTACGATTCCACCAAGAGACACGTGCACGTCCTTGCTGCTAAAAATATGTGCAATATTTTAATTTTAGATTTTAATAAATAATAAATAATTAGCGATGCATAAATCAGTACTAACAGTAAACAACACATTGTACTTCAAAATATATGCTGAAACATAATTTAAATAGAGTCGATTGGTCACGTGAGTGACATACGATTATCTGTATATCCCTTCCCACATGAGACTATTTCTATAACCAAACCCTTCGTGTTTAATCTAGATTAGCTGTTGTTTGCTCGATTGGTTGGATGCATGTCTGAAATAGAATAACTAGCTCAATTACAACTGAGCTGTGTGACAAATATATTCTCATATTTTGTTTGCTTTCGATTTCTTGTGTAGGCGGAATTGGTTTCAACTATGACCGAAGCTTAAGGGCTTGTTCTCCTACGGTGCCACCCAAGCCTATTTGCATCTCTCCACAATGCTAGTGTAGTGTAACATGCATAAAGTTGATATTTATCAGGTTATTTTTTAGGCACGCGTGTGTCTATATCTGTCTATCTATCTACATAGTAAATTACATAACGCAGCTGAGTGCCTAGGCATCCACATTAAGAATCGTCTCTGATACGTGTGAATGATTGATAAAAAATTTGAAGTTTGGGTATGAAAATATTTATACCCTTGATATATTTATGTCATGTGAGTTTTGAACTCAGATCAAACTAGTTCGAACTAGTTTTAAATTTAACGTGACTATAGTGAGTATATACCATGAAATTAGCTCAAACTAGTTAAACTGAAGTTGGATTTAATTTTTTAGAGTTTGATATCTCAAGTACACTTTAATTTTTTTCTGAGTTTGGTTGGACCTGGTTTAGGCTCAAGAAAAAGCCCACGCTACTCCTAAGAAATGAATGGTTAATTAGATCTAATTTATTCAGTCATCTTCTATGGCTACTACAATATACCGTAAAAATTCTCCAAACAAAACATCTACCGAACGCAACCCCTCTTGATAACCCACAGAGCCAGCAAAATTACTCACAAAAATTGTAGGAAAAGCTATCCTTTATATTACATTTTCAACCAGCCCTACTGGGAGTGAAGGATGTAATATATACGATTCCACCAGAGATACATGCACGTCCTTGCTATTGAAAATGTGCATAACATTTTAATTTCAAATTTTACTAGGACACAAAATTAACAAATAATTAGTCGCATATAAATACTAACAGTAGACAACACATTATACTTTGAAATATAAGCGAAACATAATTCAAAACAGAATCGAACGGTCACATGAGCAACATGTGGTTGGGCCTGATGAAGAACATTAAGCAAGACAGTGAAAGCATATAGACCCTAAAAATAGTTTTGGTAATTAACTACATTATATGAATATAGGACTAATATGTTTATTAAGTGTTCGAAAGGTTTAGTCCCGCAATGAATGTGACAACTTGGAAATGCATGTTAAGGGTCAAGATGAGGATCAATATGGTTCAAGACAAAGGTATAAGTAGCCTAGGATCCTATTTTGATTTTACCGATCTTAGAAGAAAGGATGGAAGACCGGAATATAGGTTAAATGTCATATTATTAAGAGCGACCATGGCTAGTAACTTGATAGCATGTTCTTGTGCCAATTGGAACAATTTAGAATCATGCATGCACTTAAAATTAAAATTGAAGCCAACTATGCAATCGTCGAAAAAATCAGCAAGATCGAGGTTTACTCACGGTACAACCACTTAGCAAGATGACTGGGATGGTAGTGTGGTACTACCAAAACCTGAATGTATCGACATTTAGTTGGTGGTACATTTTTTTCTAGAGAGTTCCCTTTGAAACCTTTTGTTTCTTTGGAAAACGGTGGTACTGGAGTTTCAATGGTAGAACTACCATAGAGTGGTATGACCGCAACTCCTGAGTGGTACTACTGGACCTTGGAAGTACAAAAAATCTGGGCTGTACATTTTTTCTAGAGAGAACCAAGTTTTGGTTCTCGATACAAAAAAAAGTACCGTGCTAAAAATTGGAACTACTGGAAAATGGAACTACCGCAATTACAACGTCGGTAGTATCACACTGAATTTCAACAGCTAGTTCAGAGGCTCTAATATAGCCGTTACTGTTGCGTCAAAGCAGGTGTGTTAATACCATAGTTTGTACAGTGGTACTATGCTCACCCTGAAAATTTCAGGAATGAGCTTGCAACGGCTATATGTGGTTAGTGAGGGTATAAATACCCCTCCACCAGCTCAAGAGCAAAGCTAGAGACTTCATTTAACATCCTTGCGAAATAGAGCACTATCTCCACACCTCATTTATTCACTTTGCATTCATTTGAGATAGTTGAGCCAAATCAAGTGCATTTCATTCTAGATTGATCGTTAGTACTTGATCGTCATCAAGCGAAGTTTTGGTTTATTACTCTTGGTGCTTGTCAATACCTAGACGGCTTGGTGGGAACTTGTGAGGTGACCTCTTCAAGAAGATTGTGAAGAGGCCCAGCACCAACTTGCGAGTGGTTCGGTGTTCACCATCTCCAGAGTAGAGAAAGAACAACTACTAGTAGAATTGACGAGCGAGGCTTAATTCGTGAAGCCGGTCCAAGTCGCTGGGCTTTCCTCAATGTAGACTAGTGAAGACTGCAAGTCTTTGACACGATGGGAAAACATCCCTTGTCTTTTGGTTATTTCTTTGCCTCTACTTTCCGCACTTATATTTCTATCTTATTGTGATTGTTGAGATTTATATTTAATCGAGCTAGAGATATATTTGTAGAGACTTGTCTTGGTATGTCTTAGGGATACTAGAATTGTGTAGGTTTAAATTGCATTACAAATCTTGCTTAGCTCTAAAATTGTGATAATTGGTTTTAGAAAGTAAGAATTTTTAGAACCTCCTATTCACCCCTCTTTAGTCGGTTATCCTTGATCCTACAAGTGGTATCAGAGTTTGGTCCCTAATTGAGTTAGACTTAATCGTCTAGAGAGAAAAGGATAGCTAGTGAGGGGATTGTTATAGGGAAGGCACCTCTTTTCGATGAATCTAATTATTCTTATTGGAAGATTATAATATCTATTTATCATAAGGTCATGAGTCTAAGTATATTGAAATTGTAAATGAGGGTTATGTCATGCCTCTTGATCCACTACATCCCACAGAATAAGAGGGGTGTAATGCTCATTTAGATGCTCAAACTATAAATGCTCTTTTTGGCGTTTTAAACACAGATGAGTTCAATAGAGTGAGCAATTTGGAAACTTCTCATGATATTTGGACCACTCTCTTGAAAATTTATGAGGGAACATCCACAGTTAAGGAAGCTAAATTGCATAGGTTTCGGATCAAACATGAGACATGTACAATGTTGCCTCATGAGGATACTAATGAAATGTATTTTCTCCTCAACAACATTGTAAATGAGCTCAAAGGCCTCGACACATCGCTAACGGATGTTGATATTGCAAGAAAAATACTTAGGGTGTTACTGTAGAACCACGAGATGTTGGTGACTCTATTTCTCAAGTACCCCGAGTTGACGAAGATGATACCAACACAACTCTTGGGAAACCTCATAACCAATGAGTTGTATAAGAAAGACAAGGAGGAGCTTTTTCAATAATCCTCATCCAAGAGCAAGAAGATCACTGCTTTCAAGGCCAAAGCGGTATCAAGTGATAATTTCAAGGACGATGAGGAGGACTCCAAGGAGGAATTGACCCTCTTTGTGAGAAAGATGAAGAAATTCATAAAGAAGCACTAATTCCAAAGTGCTAGCCATGAGAAGGGCAAGAAAGGGTGCTCCTACACCGACAATAAGTGCTATAGCAATATCCATTGCTATGAATGCGATGAAAAGGAGCACACTGCCTCTTATTGCCCCACGAAGAAGGATGATAAGGGCAAGTAAACCAAGAAGAAGGACTTCAATGGAAAGAAGCTTTTCAAGAAGCTTTACAAAGACGGCAAGAATGAAGCTAACATCAGAGAGTGAAACTTTGATAAGGAGTACACAGACTCTGACTCTGATGAAGATGAGTCCCCCATGAAGAACAGACTTGTCAGCATTGCCATCAAGGAGGCTTCATCCCTCTTCCCATCTCCTACATGTCTCATGGCAAAAGGAGAAAAGGTAAAAAAACTTGATGATGATGAACCTTCTTACGATAAGCTCATGGACATGCTGGTAAAATTAAATGAATATCTTAGAAAAGAGAAGTCAAAATTCAAAGTCTTAAAGAAATATCATCTCTCTCTTAAAGAATCTTATGAGGAGCTAAAGGAAGCTCATGACTTGCTTGTCCAAGAAAATTCTAGCAAAACTTGCACTAGTATTGAGATTACATGTGATATTTTTAATGGCATGCATAGTGTAGAAATTGCTAGCACTAGCACTTATACTTCATGTGATGATCTAATTGATATGCATGTTGCTCTAATGTTATCACTAATCATGCAAATGTTAAGTCTTGTGATGTTGAACTTATTGTTGAAAACAATGAACTCAAGGAGCAAGTGTTAAAGCTTAACAAAAGCTTGAAAAGGTGCTTCAAGGGTAAGGCTAGCCTTGATAAGCTTTTGAGTGAGCAAATGTGCTCATTCAACAAGGAGGAACTTGGGTATGTACCTAAGAAAGGTAAGAGACCGACAAGGAAGCCTACAAGGTTTGTGAGGCAAAATGGCAAATATTGTCATAAATGCTGGGAAACAGGACATATGCAACAAAATTATCCTATTGATAAGACTCCATCCATTGGATTATATGATTCTTGTTATATGCTTAAGAAATCTAAGGATGGTAGAGTTATTGCACGTTTTCTTGGCACTTCAATTCTTGGCGTTAAAAAGAATGCTATTTGGGTGCCTAAAGCCTTGGTTACTAACCTCCGAGGACCCAAACAAATTTAGGTACCTAAAAGAACCTAATTTTCTTTTGTAGATGAACTACAAGAGCAGTGGAAGGCATTGGGTGCTTGATAGTGGGTGTACTCAACATATGACCGGAGACCAGAAAATATTCACCACATTTGAGAATAGGAGCAATGAAAGGATCACATATAGAGACAATAGCAAAGGAACAGTACTTGGATTGGGTAAAATTGCCATCTTAAATGACTTTTCAATTTCAAATGTATCTCTAGCAGAAACATTGAATTTCAATTTGCTATCCGTTGCTCACGTATATTGGAACTTTCGCACCCCACTTCCGACCAAGACCGTACACTTCTTCTTCTTCTCTCTCTCTCCCCCCTTCCCCCCAAGAACTCCCAAAATCCCATTGCTAGAACTCCAAATCCCTTTAGGATTTCTTCATTCACTAGTGATTTCTTAGCATCCATGGGTTCAACTCCTCTGCTCCACAAGGTAAATAGGATCAAAATCCTCTTTTTGCCATGTTCTAGAACCCTAGCTCAAGTCTAGGTTTGATAAGAAATACGAATGATTTAGTGATCTTTTTGCCTTGTGCTGAAGTATTGTTAATATACTAGTCTTTTAGTATAAGTCCCGTATGGGTTGAACTTCCACCTAGAATGACAAAATTCATTTTTCCACAGCTGATAAATGGATTATTCCTTGAATTCATAGCTTTTCGTGATCAGACTTCATTTGAAATCTCAATTGATACTAGGTTGTTAATGAACCATTCATAAATAGAGCATTATATGGTCATACTCCCTTATCTACTCATGAGCTTTCTAGATAATGCCTCATTCTCATGAATTGTAATCACACTGTTAGGCTCAAATATATGTATTCTTTCTAGGTATCCTGTACGCTTATACCTTTTCCTTATTTTGACAACAGAATATATTAAGGCTTTATGCTAACTTTCTATACAGTCGAGAGTAATTTGTCTATTAGGATACAGATACAATGAATATGTACTCTTTTATTACAATATCAATTTGTTTTTCTCATTGACTAAATCAAAGGATCTTTGATCAAGAAGGTATGTGTTACCATTGTTGTGTAAGTCAAATAGGCTTCATACCTATGTCCATAGTGTCCAGACATAAGGTGTTGAATACCCATAATCCTCGGGTGTATACCATACTAGTCCCATGATCAATGGGTAGTACACTCAACCACAACATTGATGTCACATCCATAAATATCACATTTATTTAATTTACAACAAAAGAATCAAATACATAAGCGATGTATATCTAGTTTACAACACAAGGGCCGACTGGTCAAATAAATATAACTATTAGAGATTGTAACGAAAGATAAGTAAGTAAACCAAAAGCATCCAGTGGTATGTCATCCATTTCCCATAGGCAACTGACAAGGATTAGGCCCAAGAATGACCTATTGTTGTACCCTCGGTACCAGGTGCAAAGTATGCGTCATCGGGTTTAGTTTCTTTCTCATTCTCTGAACAACAATTTAAGTAAGGTTATGTATATTATATACTCTATAAGACTTACAGTGTATCACAAAATTATACTAATGCAAGGCTAAACAAAGGATAAGGCTCTACGGTATAAGTTATTTTCAGCATGAAGCAAGTTTGCATTTGCAATATCGATAAATAATAATTTGCAATTAGACTTTGAAGAGAAATTGACATGCATGTAATGAAATAATAATTATATAACTGTAATAAAAATAAATCAAAGCCCTCCTTGGCTAGGGAACCATGAACAAATCTCAGCCATAGACATGATATATACGTTACAACATACAACTAGACCCATTGCAGTTGCACCAAGCATACTCATGACCACGAACATAGCTATTTAAATAGTTTTATACTCTCAAGAGATTGTACAGCTTTACCCATATAAGACAATCAACTCTTCTGTCGGCCACTACATGCTTCCTTAGGCGTGTGATGAAGTGATTATTATATAGGCTTTACATCATCTAGTCCTCACCTTGTACCAGCATGATGAATGACAAACCCTCGCTCAAGGGATACCCCCCATTTAGTGAGGCATTCACCATTGTATTAGCAAGATTTGGTCCCAACACCTTGGTGAAGGGAGCGCTATAAGCATCCTACTTTGTATACTCTTACTACTTCAGCCTACAAAAAATGCAAGACTAGTTCTAGATAAATTAGTCAGCTAAAGCTGGAGCCCATATAGCAAATATAGTTATACAGTTTAACACAGAGTTCGATCCTTAATCAACACGGGCTAGAATCTCCCCCTATCTATATGCGAGATCCTCTCTCAAATTTTTCAGTTCGTATCATAACTCACCCATATCAAAAACTAGGTTTTTTTATTTTATTTTTATACGAAACTAACAGATGTCCCTCCTTTGGTCCAACATTTCAAAATCTCCCATTTCCATGCACAAGTTTTTTCCCCAAATATTCAAATTTAGTAAAAACTAGTGTGTGGCTAAGCATCTAAACAATATACGTGAATGTAGGATGCTTAAATTGACATTAGTTATTGTCTAAACCATGTCCTACAGTCTACAATAATAAGTGTATCAATATCACAAGGATGGTCAATGCATACAAGTAGGAATAACTACCATACCCATAAATATAGCGATTTTATCCAAACATACGCACATGAATAATATTTTTTTGCAAACAATATACAATAATTGAAACATTAGGATTAACATGGTCAAAGAGGGTATTTGCCTTGTTCAGTTGCTCGAGAGTTGCTTGGGATCATTCTCACAATTTTCCGTGCAACGGTGTCTAATCGATAAAACCAAATGAGCACAAATAAGAGCAAAATATATTCAAATAGAGACCAAATTCTAGGGGCAGGTGGTGGATCTGGGCATAGAGAGAGCATATATGAGGGGTGTTGAGAGGGGGGAGACAGGATCGGGCGGTGGAGATGTCGACAACAAGTGTTGCTCTCACGCTATAGCATTTCTCCATCTCCATTGAAGCACGCAAGTGAAGCTCTGATCGAGATGAGATGTCGATAAGAATTAAGGGTTTATGTCTAAAAAAATTGGGATTTTAGGTAGAAGCCACACGTCAGCTAATTCTCTGATGGGTTCTATTCTTTCTAATACAAATTGAAAAGGTGCCAGTACGGTGGGAGGCCATGTGTCGCTCCCTTGGGATAGGGGACCGATGTATGTGATGGGAGATGAGGGGAGGAGGTGACGTCTCTCCGGTGAAAAAGTAGCCGTTCAAGGGTGAGTTGACCTGAAGGATCAAATGGAGGGAGGGCCTCCCACATCCAAATGATAGATGGCCAAAGAGAGGGAGGACCTGGCTTTGTTAAATGATAGATGGCAGGTGATGCTGGTTTTTTGTTTGTTCGGAGAACCAAACCGCTGTCGCATGGCTTCCACCTAAAATCCCAATTTTTTTAGACATAAACCCTTAATTTTTGAGACAATGTTACAAAATATAAAATCCTAGAAAAATTACAAAATCAAGTCCACTGTGTAAGGATCCTTAAAAAGATTCATAATTTTTAGCTCCTTTTCTATACTAAAAATTGGTACAAATAGTACAATTATATGAATTTTTTAGTTCAATTCAAAATGCATAAAATTATTTTAAAAAATACACTATGTTGAGAGGCACCACAAAAAAATTCATGAGTTTTGAGCTCGTTTTGTCTATTTAAAAATTTCTACAAGTAGTACACCTAAATAAATTTGCTAATTATGAATCAATTAATGTTAATTAACATGATGAACAGTAGCCACCGCACGGTGGCTGTGCCGAAGGGGAGGCCACCGCACAGTGGCCATGTGGGAGTGGGCCCACCGCACGGTGGCCGTGCGGTTTGGCTCCACTGCATGATGGCTGAGCGGAGGGGTGCATGTCGACCGGAAGCTGTCTCCGTGCGATGACCGTATGGCCTTCGTGCCAAATCTGCATATTCTTCACACTCGGCACTACTTCTATAATTACCGGTCGCAACACCGCTAAATCAGCCAAAAAGTCCCTTTTCACCATGCATGATCTAGTATATTACTCTACTCTCAAGGTATGGCTAGTCACCGGGCACCACCTCTTTGTGCCAGTGGCGCCTACCTTCACTCACTCCTAAGGTCAGGCTTTATGTCACCAGAACGAACAAAAAAAGTAGCACCAAGATAGTAAGCAGAGAGCACCTAAACTTGCGTTGATATTTACCTTTTGATATTGTTAATATTGTTTATTTAAAATGTAAGTGCTTCCATCCATGCTGCTACTAAATGATGTGAAGAAAAAAAACTAACATGAAATGAATTCTGACTCATTTTTGCTACTCAATTCCTGGTGATGCAGACCCAGTACAGCGTGATCCTGCTCCCTGCCGCCCTGCACGGCTGCACCACCTTGTCCGAGAGCTCTGTGTCCGCCATGCCCACCGTGTGCACGGTGAAACAGACTTGAACATGTCATATCGGCTTCGTTTGCTATCAATTTAAA
Organism: Dendrocalamus sinicus; assembly: GCA_036346575.1. Taxonomy (NCBI): domain Eukaryota; kingdom Viridiplantae; phylum Streptophyta; class Magnoliopsida; order Poales; family Poaceae; genus Dendrocalamus; species Dendrocalamus sinicus. Next base: position 38,120,199 of record CM070671.1, read on the forward strand.
GATATCGGCCATTCTACTTACTATATCGAAAAACATTTACAGTCAGGTAGTTGCATTCTCTCGCCCTGCTATAAGATTTTAAATTTTAAATGTCTCCGTGCCTAACGGATTCATCTTTTGGCTTTTTTTTGCTTTCAACTTATTTAATCTAGAAGCCATTTGGAACACATCGGCTTTTAATTGTGTCTTATATTGACTTTTTTTTAGCTTTTTCGGCTTTTTTGTCTTCTTTTACCCTTATTCTTTTGTAGTGTCTGTGACGATATAATGATTTTTTTAAACTTTTTTCTTAATTTTTCCTTATTTTTCTCAAAAAAGCTAATAGTCGTTATAATACAATTTTCGCTAAAAACCACAGCTAGAAACTTAAGTCAAAAGCTAGTTAGAGCACCACCAAAAACATGTGAGAATCACAGGATGTACGAAAGCACAAGTTGTATCACTAGCTGTCAGCATTCAATAAATATACTATTCTACTGGTATTATTGAACGACATGTAAGCAATTACTATATATCTGGTTGAATCATTTTAGGCAGAGGCGCTCCACAGTCGATCAGAGCCCAAATTGAACCTCAAACACTGGCTCCTTTTCTAAGTGTTGTATTTTTAGCTTTAACTTTTGGTTGAAATATCCCCGTTGTTAGTTTTTTATGAGGTATTTAATTTAAAAAAATAGAAAATATAAAAATTAAAAAATTGCTATATCTCTATGAATAATCTAAAAAAGGAAAAAAACCATGGTAGAAAACCAACACACTCCGATCGGCTCATAAGCCATCACTGTTGGGAAAGCGTTCCCTGCCCAATATGTGTGACTACTCTTAGGCCCCGCCGATTCTATTTGAAAAGTCAGTGGTTTATAGCTGAAATTACACTGTAGCGGCTAAAATTTCACTGTAGCTAGATGTGGCTTATTTGACGTAATTAAATTTAAAAAAATTAAAAATAGAAAAAATATGCTAGCTCACCACAGACAATGCAAACGAATACGGGAAAAAAAACCGGCAAAAAACTCAAAAAAGCTAAAATTCAAAAAAGAAAAGAAATTTATAAATAGTAAAAAATAAACCAAAAGTCAGAAGTAGAAGCAAACGAGCGGGGAAGCAGCTGTCGATGTGTCTCTGCTGGGTTCCCCGGCCCATGCTTCTAGCCTACGACGTGCTTCAACATTGCGGCTGCTTCCCTGGAGTGGAGTTGTTGGTCCTTGTGAGTTGTGTCCATCTCCCTCCTTTTGTATTCTTGCCCAGTATGTCAAAGAACATTGCGATCGGTTAATATATTGTGTATGACACGTTAACTCACAAGCTGTTTCTAATTGGCTGCGTGATTTCAAAGTGATGTGTCCAATGCTAGCTAGATTCAGGAATTGACGAGGGCAATCCAATCGAATTCGATGGAGGACAACTAATTTCAATCTCGCCACCGGTAGATTAAATAGAGGGATATGACAACCTCGAAGCTCCTGCTGCGGCTTGCGACGGGAGTCGCCGACGATGTACTGGATGCCCTGCGAAACACTCCCGGGAGGGATTAAAATTTCAGGCTTCGTGAAAATCACCAATTTTTGCTTTTCTCGGTCCATCCCGAGAAAAGGCCCAATCGGGCAAAACATTTGGCCCAATTCGAAAAAAAATCCACCCAACGGGTACCAGCACAGTAGCGCATTGCGTCGTTCCTCATTTTCGCAAGGCACGAATCGCCAAGACGTCGTTCCCCATTTTTGCGTGGTTCCCCATTTTCCCAATTCCGACTAAGGCTGTAATAAAAGCTCAAAGCTCGCGAATTATTTAAGTTCAGCTCGTTTTAGGTTTGATTCGAATTCAGTTCAAATTTTAAACGAGCCAAACTTAAGCTTGATCTCGAGCTCACGAGTTTCACCGAGCCGAGCTCGAATAGTTCGCGAGGCTCAATTCGAACTTAAATGGTGATACATATTAACTCTTACTGAGTTTACTCGAGTCGAACTCGAGCTCAAGCTTTTCTTATTATTGAAATTTTTTAAATTATTTTTATTGTTATTGGGCTTACTAGAACCAAGCTCGAATTTAAAATTTTCTTATTATTGAAAATAGTGCATAATAAATTATTTTAATTGTTATCGAGCTTTAACGAGCCGAACCCAAACCTACTCGAGCTTAGGCCGAGCTGAGCTCGAGCCAGTGTTCGATCTCGGACCCCAACTTGTTACATGTAAAAAAAGTTACCAACGATTCATACAGTGTAAAAACATTAATTACTCTAAAAACGTTAATTACCAAAAGTTACTTTTTAAAAAAATTAATTATGCTAAAAAGTTACCAACAGTTATAGTGTAAAAAATTACTATAGTATAAAATAAGCTATAAGCTCGAATTTAAAAGGTCTAAATGAGCACCACTGAAGATGAGGTCCACACGTCATGGAGGCAATGCATGTTTCATTTATTTCCTTTAAAGATGAACTCTACGTTTTTTTTCCACGCAGATGCCTCTCAACAAGATGGTGCGGATGGAGCGCTCGCGATCATGGTCGGATGACCTCCCATCAGAGCTCGCCGGCCAGGTCCTCTGCCGCCTCCTTGCCCAAGTCGATGGCATCCGCTTCGCCGCCGTGTGCCCGCAGTGGCGCTCTGCTGCACGGGAGCACCCCGGTCGTGCCGCCGCCGCTATCGATCGGATGGTACCTTCCACAGTTTACCCAAGAGCAAGCCCTTCCGCTTCCCCGACTGCGTCGGCTACTTGAGTAAACAATAGATAGATTTCCACTTGACTACAAGACACGTCAGGTGCCGCTCAGTACTGATAGTAATGGAGACAATGTCTTGCAGAACACAAGAATCCACCAGCTTCTAGCTAGGAGGTCAAAAAAGCTCGTTTCAGCTTTAGCTTCTAATTTCTGACTTATTTTTTATTATTTATAAATTTTGTTTTTTTTCTAATTTTTTTCGCTTTTTTAGCTTTTTTTGCCGGTTCTTTTTTCCTGTATTCATTTGCGTGGTCCGATATGAGCTAACATATTTTTTCTATTTTAATTTTTAAAATTTAATTACGTCAAATAAGCCGCCTTCAGCACCAGTGAAATTTTAGCTAGCTACAGTATATTTTTAGTCATAAGCCATAGCTTTTTAGCCCAACCGAGCAGTGCCATTAATAATGTCTTACAGAATACAAAAATCCACCAGCTTCTAGCTAAGAGGCCAAAAGGCTCGGTGGAAGTGTAAAACAGCCATTTCTTCAGTAGCAACACATGGGTACATCCATGGCCCAACAAAAACTCATTCCGAGATCCAATTACTGAAATGCACCGAAAATTTCAAACCTTTTTGAATTCTTCCTGGATTTTTGGGTGAATTTTGAATCCTTTCCCAATTCAGAAATTTCTAGCGAAATTCGCTTTCCTTTCTCGGTATTTCGCTTTCTCAGTTCGTTGGCGCCTCTGTCTTTCCGCCTTCTCCTCTCGATCGTGCACGCGCCGCGCGCGCAGTTCCGCCGCGCCGGCTCGCCGTCGCCGCCGTTCCCGATTGCGCCAACCCCGTCGCCGCCGTTCCCGGTTGCATTTCAACCTGGAAACGGGGCGTTACAATTACATCCTGGAATTCGACTGGGAGGATAACCATTGAAAAGTTAGTACATCACAGCTCGAGCATGCATCAAATGAGCCCAAAAAACTAACAACCAACCCAGGTAACTAGGAACCAGAGTGTGAGCGGAAAGTGATCCGTCTGACATTGCGTAAAATCGCCTACCTCATGGCTTACCATGCATGCATTACCCGGAGAGAGGAGCCATGTCGCCGGTCCCGGCCTTTTTGCTTTTCCATGACACCGCCGGCATGGGGGAGCTGAGTGTGGCCTACCATGATGCCATCACGGGGATGAGGAAAACAATGAAGAACCATTCATTTCTTGGGAAGCGGCAGCAAGCCCTCAATTTTGTGAGAACTAGTTACATTGACTAATCAAGTTGAGCACTTCATCATTTTAGTTTTTTAAGCTAATACTGAGATTTATTTTTATTCCTAAAGGAGACAAAACCAGTGGATTTCCAAATTGCAGCATCTTTCATTCAGCATTGCCAGATTTAGGCACTAAATAAAAGTTCTTCAGCTACTTTGAGCCTCTCATCTCTTTTTTACTATTTTCTCCATCCATGACAAGTTCCTAGTTATGAACCCAGCTTCATATTTATGTATACTTTGATAGGTAAAAAACTGAGCTATTGTCATTCTACTTATCAAATATGTAAGTTCTCTTTTTGTGTCGAACTGCTCGAATTCAATCAAGACTCTGCTTCTCCGTTAATTGTGACCTAGCATAGTAATGCACAATTTTGACACCGACCGATGCATAAGACTTGTTCATTGTACTAAACAAAACAGCTGCAAAGAAGCTAGACTGCTGATCTGTGCATTTCGATCATTATCCATAATTCTGGAAAATATCAGGATATAATGTATTCTCAAGTAAAGCTCAGGTATGTTGCAAATTCTCAACCATGCAGACCGGCCATCTACTCCACTTGAAAAGTTATGGTAGCATTACTAAAATGGCAATGTTTTCCCCTCCCATTAGTCCGAAATATTCATTCTGCATTTCAATCATTGTCGTTTGCTCATGAGTTTATTTTCCATGCATAACAGGCCACATGCAAATAATGATACTTCCTCCATTTTAGTGGGAAATTGCCATGGAATACTAATCCTGCATATTATGAGATTAATTTTTTATTATGAATTATCTGTGCTCTAATTATATAAAACATATGAGCGAACACGAGATATATAACTTTGTTTCATCTATATGTATGCTGCGATCTAGAAGTGATCATTGTCAGAGAGAAACAACCCCTCTCTGCACAAACTCTGTTCTCTGAACTGTGCCGAACTATGAACAGTAGCTAACGACAAAATACAGAAAGCAACCAGAGTTCAGAGTTTGTGGAACAAGCAGAGTATGAAAACACACGTTTGTGCCGCGCACACACCAGCGGCTTTTCAGTTTTCATTCCTTTTCATGGCTGAATACATGGAGTCTGTTACATGCAAATCATGGACCAAGACTTCCTCAGAATCCTCCCAGATCCGAAGAATCCGTTCCACCAAGAAAAAGAAGGAAACTAGTGCAGAGTGCTTCCTACTAGTAAGGGAACAAACATGTAGTGCTAAGCAAACATGCAGAACTGAATAGACTACATAAGGTGCGGTGAAATTAACTAACAATCACACATGACAAAACCTGTAACTAGAAAATTATAAAAGGGCAAGCCAACGAACTAAGAACTTAGACTATTTTCAATAAAGCATAATACACTACGGAATAACTTGTGAATTGTGGTAATATTGAATATTGATCCAAATCATCAACTGTGCAGTGCTGAAAATGTTTCTTTGATAGAGATGATTCCAGCATAAACATCTTGCATTTCTGGCCGATCTTTCGGTGAGTCCACAGAACATTTTAGGCCCATATTAAACAGCTGCATGATACAGCTTTGCATTCCGATCATTGCAGGATTCCCATTGTCTAAGTTGTGATTTTCTTCTTCAGGTTTATAGCATGGAATGAGACTGAGCTCTAAAATGTTGCCAATATTGTGTGGAAATGCAGATTCCACCAACTTGTGAAGGTTCAACCCATCCTTAAAGATGTCATCTGTTGGGTGTTTCCCTGTGAGCATTTCTAGCAAAATAACTCCATAACTATAAACGTCACCCGCAGTTGAGATCTCGTAACCCATTCCATATTCTGCAATTAATGTAATGCGAAACTGTTTAGAAGCTCTTCTCATTTGCTAAATTGTCTTAAATAATAAGCTCTTTTGTTAAGAAAGAAAGGAAATTTCTTGAGATGATAGCTACAAATTGTTTTCTACGAGAAATATTACTACAATAATGGATGTTAATAAGATAAGAATGAATGCTCACCAGGTGCAATATATCCGACTGATCCTCGTGGCCCAGCTGTACTTGTTACACTGTTAAGCCTTGTAGAAGAATGACTGTAAAGAAACTTTGCTAATCCAAAGTCGCTAACATGAGCACCCATGTCATCATCCAAAAGGACATTGCTTGGCTTCAAATCACAGTGAACCAAAGGAGGAGTGCACCAATTATGAAGATAATCCAAGGCAGCAGCAATGTCCATAGCTATTAGTATCCTTGATCCTAGACTCAATGGTCTCTTTTGTCCATGTTTGTGCACTTTTGAATGAAGCCAGCTTTCCAGGTTACCGTTGGCCATGTACTCAAGAATAAGAGCTTTGAACTCATGTCCCATTTGATCGAAGCTTGAGCATAGACTAATCACCCGCATGAGGTTTCTGTGGCGTGTGTTTCTTAACACCTCACATTCAGTTAAGAAGTTCTTTGGTGCTCCAATTTGGTCAAGTTTGAACACCTTAATAGCAACCGGGTACGCTTCAAACTTGAATATACCTTTATAGACCACTCCAAATCTCCCCGAACCAACTAGGTTGGCCGAAGCGAAATCATTGGTAGCTTTAGCAAGCTCAGCATATGAGAATTTTTTCAACTCCTTGCATAATTGGTCAATATGTTGTTTCGGTTGATTTCTCTTCTTGAAAAGAATGGTTGTAACACATGCCATTAAGACTATAACAATGCTAGTGAGTGGAACAGCTATTGATATGACAAAAGAAGTATTCTTTCTTTTGGATGTAGCTGCAGATGTGCAAAGTGGTAATTGTTGCATTGGAAACTTGGTGCATAACTTCTTGTTTCCTTGTATGAACACCTTGCTTGAATTGCTAAATGCACCACCTGTAGGAACTATTCCCTCGAGGCTGTTGAAGGATAAATTGAGAAGCTGCAAAGAGCTAAATGTCTCAAAAAAGACTGGGATTTCACCGGACAAGTTGTTTTGAGAAAGATCCATCTCAGTGACGCCTCTTAAGCTCATGAAGGATTCTGGGATTGTCCCACGAAGAAAATTCACCTCTAACCGAAGGGATTCCAAGTGAATGCATTCACCAAGTGTATGTGGAATCTCTCCAGATAATTGGTTGTTGGAAATATTAAGGGAGCCAAGGTTAGTTAAGCTGCCAATCTGGGGTGATATGGATCCAGTGAGTTTATTGTAGGATAAGTCTAGGCCTTCCGAAAGAGAGGAAATGGAAAGGAGTTCAGGTGGGATGCTTCCATCGAAGCCATTACAGGAGAGGTTCAGCATCACCAAATTTTTACAGCCTGCTAAGTGTGAAGGTATGGGCCCACTCAAGTTGTTTTCTTGCAGATAAATCGCACTTAGGCTTTCAATGTTTCCAATTGATTGTGGGATTTCTCCAGAAAGTATGTTGCGTGATAAGCTTAGAGCAAACAAGTTTCTGAGATTTCCAAGTGTGTCGTGAATGCCTCCAGAGAATAAATTTCCCGCTAAATTAAGAACTGTGAGCTTTGTAAGGTTTCCTATCTCTGAAGGTATAGTTCCGATAAATCTATTTTCTGTTAGAAACAACATTTGTAAGCTTTTCGAGAGATTGCCAATGGAACTAGGTAATATTCCATGCAGCTTGTTGTTGTCCAAATATAATATCTGCAATTGGGGAGAGGTTGTTGTTGAGGACAAGGCGCTCCAGTCCACAGCTTCGAGCTGGTTTGCACCAAGGTCTAATTGGAGCAAGTTGGGCAAGGACCAGAAAGAAGGAACCACACCACTGAATGCGTTGTCACGGAGTTGTAGCATTTGGAGATTGGAAGCATTAACTAACGACACGGGGATTGGGCCATCAAATTGGTTTCCTTCCATGACCAACGTTTGAATGTTTGGAAGAGTGTATCCAATCTCGCTCGGAATCCTCCCAACTAGTTGGTTGACGCCAAGGCCAAGATAAGTGAGAGACGTGATTGTGTAAAGAGCTGGTGGAACTGTGCCAGACAAGTTGTTATATGCCAAATCTAGTTCTTGCAAACCGGGAATTCTGGTTAAACTCTCCGGAATGCTTCCTTGTAAGTTATTTTGAGCGAGCAGCAATGAAGATAGGGAAGAAATGTTTCCGACTGTGGCAGGAATTTCTCCTGAAAGGTTATTTCCTGTTAGGCTAATATATTGTAACTGTGAGGACATCGGGGAGGAAGATGGTATGGACCCAGAGAACTCATTGTATGAGAGATCTAAGGTAAGAAGAGATGAGCTATTGAAGAGAGCAGAAGGGATCTCTCCACTGAGCTTGTTTTTCATCAGGTCAAGGTAGTTGAGTGAAGAGCAATTTGCTAACAGAGGTGGAACTCCACCAGTTAGGCTATTATTCCGAAAGACAACCATAGACAGTGAAGGGCTATATCCCAAAGATTCAGGAATGCTGCCCTCAAGCTTGTTGCTAGGAGAAATAGATATTTAAGGTTGGGAAGCAAACCGATCCCAGAAGGGATGCTTCCGTTAAGGTTGTTAACACTGAGAACAATTTCCTGAAGAGATGAGCACTGTGCAAGACTTGGAGGGATCTTACCTTCGATGGAGTTGTTCCACAGGCTGATGACCTCAAGGCGGGAACATGACGATATGGTATCTGGAATCACTCCGGTGATGGAATTCATGCTAAGGTTGAGGTACCTGAGGCGGGTTAAGCGACCAATCTCAGGAAGGATGTGGCCGCTGATTTGGTTGCCAGGCATGTGGAGTCTATTGAGGAAACGAAGGCCAGCAACGCAAGGAAATATTTGACCGGTGATATTCAGTGATTCAAGGTCAAGAGCAACAACACGAGCTGTTTGCCGCTTGCTGCATGTTACTCCATACCAATCACAGAAGGCGAGGGACTCATTTTTCCATGAGTCCAAGGCTGCAACAGAGTGGGAGAGGTGTGACTTGAGACACAGGAGGGCCTGTCTATCGGTTTCGGATGCGTTATGGAGTGCAGATGTGTTTAAGGAACATACATAGGGACAAAAGCTAAGCAAGCAGATGAGCATTGCAGCAAGCAGCGGCAACAAGGCGTTTTGGGATCCTACAACAGCCATCTTGATTCCGCGTAAGTACATGCTTATGCTGGTGGATGCTTAACTGATTTGGTTCTGGTGCTTCTTTCCCTGGAATATGGCATGCATTTATATAGGTCACAAAGCCAGCTGACAAGTATGAGCGTGCGAGAGGGGGCAACAAGTGGGAAAATGGTAACAAAGACATCAATCACCGTGTCCAGTCGTAGTGCTTCTGTTAGCCAATGTAAAGCAGTCAATAATTGTGCCCGCAAATATAGGTCACTACGACCACATGCAGCTGAAACTTTACTGTTGCTAATAATGCGTAGAAAGATAGGAATAAGAGATACGAATTTTTACATAAAAAACTATTGGGGAGAAAAAAAATCATAGACGTACAAAGATAAATCATTGTAATAAGGAGAGATTATAATACGCTTTCACTTCTTATGAACTATTGGGTTGCATATGTAGTGCGAGAGAAACGAGTCCTACACGGAGATCGACATCACGTCTGATACAAGCTGCGCATAGCTCTAACACCTGTTATGTCATGTCTGGCATAAGACAATGCAGTGTCCTACACGAACACGGTACAAATTTGGATCAACTTCAACAATCTCAATCTTGAGCCGAATGCCATCTAGTAGTTGAAATACGTGATAAACTTCTCTAATAAAATTAACATGTACATCTTGTGAGCTGAAATTCCAAAGGACTAGTGATTAATACCAACTAAGTCTAAGCAAAGTTTACACTTAGTGGCAGGAACTAGCTTTGTTAACATATCAGCTAGATTATCATGAGTACTTGTCTTGCTGACTTTAATATCACCTTGAGTAATGACACCTCGAATATAGTGATAACTGATATCAATATGATTTGTTCTCTCATATGATATTTAATCTTTTGCAAGACAAATAACACTCTTACTATCATAAAATATTATAGTGTATGATGTACTTTCACAAAACTCATAAATTGTAAAGCAGTCAATAATTGTGCCCGCAAATGGATCACTACAACCACATGCAGCTGAAACTTTATCTGTTGTTAATAATGCGTAGAAAGATAGAGACGAGAGATAAGAATTTTGAATTATTACATAAAAAACACTTAGGGAGAAAAAATCATGGACACATAAAGACAAATCATTGTAATAAGGAGAGATTATAATAGAACGCTTTCACTTCTTATGAACTATTGGGTTGCATATGTAGGGCGAGAGAAACGAGTCCTACACGGAGATCGACATCACATCTGATACAAGCTGCGCATGGCTCTGACACCTGTTATGTCATATTTGGCATGAGACAATGCAGTGTCCTCACGCGAACACGGTACAAATTTGGATTAACTTCAACAATCTCTATCTTGATCCGAATGCCATCCAATAGTTGAAATACGTGATAAACTTCTCTAATAAAATTAACATGTACATCTTGTGAGCTGAAATTCCAAAGGACTAGTGAGTAATACCAACTAAGTCTAAGCAAAGTTCACACTTAGTGGCAGGAACTAGCCTTTTTAACATATCAGCTGGATTATCATGAGTACTTATCTTCCTGACTTTAATATCACCTTGAGTAATGACACCTCGAATATAGTGATAACTGATATCAATATGCTTTGTTCTCTCATATGATATTTAATCTTTTGTAAGACAAACAACACTCTTACTATCATAAAATATTATAGTGTATGATGTACTTTCACAAAACTAAGTAAATAAATCTCTTAGTCAAACATCTTCTTTGCAAGCTACGAAAATAGCCATATATTCAGCTTCAGAGTAGACAAGGCAATGGTAACTTGCAAATTTGCTTTCCACTAACGGTACATCCTCTAACAAAGTGAACACATAAACAGTGAGAAATCTTCTTTATCCAAATCTCTAGGAAAATCAGAATCAACATAACCAACAAGTCCATCTCTGGTCTTTCTAAACTATAAACAAACATTAGATGTACCCATAAATATCTAAAAATTTATTAAACTGCTTTCTAGTACTCTTTTCTAGGGTTAGCTATTTATCTACTAACCACATTTAACGATTAAAATAAATCCGATGAAAACATACTATAGCACGGGTAAAGTAATTAGAGTTTCTACCGTGTGATGACCGTAGTGATTTAATTGGAGTTTCTACCATGTGATGACCGTAGTGGTTAGTAAGAACCGAGAACAGTAAAGTAATTAGAGTTTCTACCGTGTGATGGCCGTAGTAGTTAGTGAGAACCGAGAACCCCAAATTAAAGACTTTGACATTGGATGAATTCATGAATCATGATGCACACATCCACCAACGGACTTTTTTTTTTGAGACATCCACAAAACGAATCGACCGTCCCACTCCTTACCCTTTTCTCGCCTACCTTCCCGCTCTATGCTCGGAAAGCTTAACCTCAAACTTTATGTTGAGAAACCGTCGCTGGCGACCAATCCGAGCGATTTCTCTGCTTAGAACAAGAACGAATCAATCACAGAATCACAGAGAGAATAGATTGAACACAGAGAGGTAGAGAGAACTCCTGGTCTTTCTTTATTGCTTTAGATTGCATCGGGTACATAATGAGGGGGGTCTAGGTCCCTATTTATAGTCTACGGTGGGGTGCTCAAATATGCCAGGACTCTTGGCCATGGGCCCAGTTTCCTAACACTCCCCCTTGGGCACTCCCCAACATGCTCATGCCTCGTCAAAACTCCATAAAAACCAGTGGAAAAAATTTGGAGAAAGAGTACATGATACATGTGATGGCTGCGATGCACGAATTGCCTCATTAAAAACCTTGGTCGAGAAACTTCATGGAAAACTCGTCAAGGGAAAAGAGTACAATTCACCCAAATTCATTTGGTCTGCAAGACTTTATTTTTGGGTACTTAATCTTCATGATCAAGATTTATTAGCGGGCTTGTGAGAATTCTCCCCCTGAATTCTGCACTTCTCTAAGTCTCATCATTCCAATTCCACGCACGCACCTTTTAAAGCTAGATGCGGGGAGTGACTTAGTGAATAAATCTGCGAGATTTTCACATGACTTAGTATGCAGTACTTTAATCTCGTCCATCTTTTGCAATTCATGTGCATAGAAGAACTTGGGGTTGATATGCTTTGTGAGATGACTCTTCACATAGCCCGTTTGCACTTGTGCAACGTAAGCAGCATTATCTTCATAGATAATTGTGGGGGTTTGCACAATGTTCATCCCACATGACTGCTGGATGTGGTGAACCATTCGGCGGAGCCAAGCGCACTCTCGTGCGGCTTCATACAGTGCTATAATTTCTGAGTGGTTCGTCAAGTAGCTACTGTGCTTTGCTTAGACGATTTCCATGAAATTGCAGTTCCACCACACAGAATACATAGCCTATTTGTGACTTAGCGGTATGCGAGTCCGAGATACCCAAAGATCTGCATAGCCAATCAAGTTCAGATCTTGATTCTTTCTGTAAAACAATCCAAGATCCTTGCTTCCTTGGAGGTATCGGAAGATGTCCTTTATGCCCCGCCAATGCCTTTTGGTGGGCTCTGCAGATCTGCACCTTGCTAAGAGGTTCACGGCAAATGCAATGTCCGGTCTAGTGCAGTTTGCTAAATACATGAGTGCTCCCATCGCACTCAAGTATGGGAATTCCGGTCCCGGACTTCCTCCCCTCTTCCCTTGGTTGGAAATGATCTTTTCTTGCTGCAAAGACCTACCGATCATCGGTACTTTCGAGGAAATGCCTTCTCAAGCCAAACCTTTCAAGCACCTTCGGGTGTAGGTCGACTGATGTACCAAGACTCCTTCAGGGACATGCTCAAGCTGCAGGCCTAAGCAAAACTTGGTCTTGCCCAAATCTTTCATTTCAAATTCTGACTCCAAGTAGGAGCTTACTTCTTTTATGTCTTCGGCTGTCCCGATGATGTTCAGATCATCTACATACACAGATATTATACAGAACCCATTCTAGGATCGCCGTATAAATACACAAGGACAGTCTTCATTGTTCGTGTAGCCTTTCTTGCAGAGAAAGTCGCTTAAGCGATTATACCACATTCTTCCAGATTGTTTCAATCCATACAGTGACTTTCTGAGTTTCACACTGTACAGATTTATATTTGCTCTGTCTTGGTTCGGGAGAGGGATTCCTTCAGGGAATCTCATATAAATCTTCGAATCCAAGTTACCGTAAAGGTATGCAGTCACAACATCCATCAATTTTATTTCCAAATTCAAGTTCACTGCCATTGAGATCAAGTATCTAAAGGTAATTCCACTCATGACTGGGGAGTAGGTTTCTTCATAATCAACTCCAGGACGTTGAGTGAAACCTTGGGCTACCAGCCTTGCTTTGTATCTCACTACTTCATTTCTTTTATTTCTCTTTCGAACAAATACCCACTTGTGCCCAACGGGGTGTATGTGGGGAGGCGTGCGGCATACGGGCCCAAACACCTCTCTTTTGTTCAGAGATAGCAATTCAGTTGCTATTGCCTTCTTCCAATCTTCCCAATCTGATCTTTTCTTACATTCAGCGAGCGATGCAGGCTCGGGATCAAGATCAATGATGGTGGCAATTTTCTTTGCGAGGTAGATATCAATATTAGCTGTTGTCCTATTCAGGGACTCTCCCGTGTGCACATAATTTATAGCTATTTCTTCATGAGTTGCTTCTTCTGGAGCTTCACCTTGCGCATGGCTTCTTTCAATTGCGGTGGCAAGTTCCTTTAGTTTTTTGGCTCCGATGTGTGCGCACACATCCATGCCGATGGGGATATTCAGATCCGGTATGCCCTTTTCTCAAGGTGTCATACTCGTGCAGTCTCAACGCCTCCCTTCTCATTCGGGAGACTTCAATGATCGGCCGTGATAAATCCCTTTATCCTTTTTCACGGGCGCCCCGGTTACTTTGGACTCGAGAAACCGAGTCCTCGTCCTTTTATTCTGAGGCCTCCGGACGGGATTAGGGATACCTTCAATTTTCTTTGGTATTTCAACCCTCTCCGGTGCATTGCGTGCAGGCACATGCGACTTAATCACGCTCTTCAAATCACTAAAGTGATCGGGCAGTTGATTTGCTAATGCTTGCAAGTCGATGATCTTCTGGACCTCTTTTTCAGTTTCACTAGTGCGCGGATCATGTGCATGAATTCCCGTGGCTTTCCACGTAATTTCCCGACATTTTTCATCAACGGGTTGATTTCCTCCCCCTAATGACGGGAAATTATCCTCATCAAAAATGCAATCAGCGAAGCGGGCAGTATGCAAATCTCCCGTCATGGGTTCCAAATACCTGATTATGGATGCAGACTCATAACCAACGTATATCCCAGTACGTCTTCCGGAGTGGGCCCATTGCAGTACGCTGCGGAGGTGGTATTGGTACATAAACCTTGCATCCAAACCTCCTAAGATGAGAAATTTTCGGTGGTGACCCTTGCGCTAGTTGCATAGGTGTTGATGAGATTTGCTGCATGAAGGACTGCGTGTCCCCAACATGTAGCTGGCAAATTACTTTTATGCAAGAGGGGTCGGGCAATAAATTTAATTCTTTTAATTAAAGCCTCTGCCAAACCATTCTGGGTATGAACATGCGGTACCGAGTGTTCAACTGCAATTCCCATCGCCATGCAATAATCATCAAATGCCTTCGAAGTAAATTCTCCAGCGTTGTCCATTCAGATGGACTTGATATGATGATCTGGAAACACATTTCTGATGCGAATGATCTGCGAGATCAATTTTGCAAAGGCATGGTTTCTTGTGGACAACAAACCCACATATGACCACTTCGAAGAAGCGTCAATGAGCACCATGAAATACTTAAACGGCCCTGAGACGGGCTGAATGGGACCGCAAATGTCTCCCTGGATGCGTTCCAGGAATGCAGGGACTTCATCCTTCACTTTCAGTGGAGGGTCTAGTAATTAGTTTCCGTGGCACATGCAGGTACACAAAATCTTCATGATTCGGAAATTCTTCACATTAATATTATGCCCATGTGAGTTATTTATTATGCTTCTCATCATCCTAAGACTTGGGTGGCATAATCTATCATGTCGAGACGTAAGAGTTCGAGCTTCTAAACGCTGCTTTTCAGCGATTATGCACTGCAGCGCTTTAATTGTGGTATAATATAGCCCAGCTTTCAAATGAAGGAAGCTTTTCTAATATTCTTTTGCCATTCTCTTCGCGCCGTGATGAGCGGTATTCCTACCGTACTCTCGCCGCCTCAACGTGGAAACCATTGGCGCGAATATCCTTAAAACTTAGGAGAGTTCTAGTCGATTCGGGTACAATAAGGCTTCTTCAATGACCAAAATTGTGCCCATGGGAAGTATAATTGTGGCTCTTCCGAACCGATTATACACGCATCGCTCCGCGATTGTCGTAAGGTGCCATTGCTCTTACGGATCGATCGAAATACTTAGTCTCTCTTAAGATAGTATTCGTTGTGCCGTCGATAAGGCATACTTCCTCCATAGGGCGCCACACGTGTTCTAATATAACGTATTTAATTAACATGTATTAGAAGGCATTCAACACATAAAATACGCCAATATCGTAACATATAATGCCAATATAAACTGAATAAATGAATGTTTTATTCCAAAATCATCCAACCATCACGAAAGCAAAATCCTAAAGCACCAACCATGCAAGTTCTAAACTTGTCCAGCTTAACACAAAAATAAATGACAATTAACGCCTCATGCATTCGTGCATCGACGGAATCAACTAGAAAATCATCGACTTCTTGGCTATTTTCTCAGCAGTGATATTCTCTTCAAGAGAGATCATGGCGGTGGCTGCCTCTAAGTCGTAAGGGGTGCCGGATGGACTCAACCTCCATCATCTCCGGCACTGCTCGCCAGCCGCCCCTCAACGGTGCAAAGTGGGCTTCAGGTTGCCCTTTGCCATTCTTCTTTGACCTTGGTGGGCATCAATGACATGTTGCGGTTCTTTGCATATCCGCGACCAATGCCCCCACTTGCCACACTTGTAGCAACCCTGGTTCTGCTGGCCATAGGTCTTGCCACTCTTCTTAGCCTTCTTGTCGTTTGGAGCATCTAACTTGCCTTTCTGGGCAACGATCTTACCCTTCTTCCCCCTTTTCTTCATCAAGGGCTTTCGCACCTTGAGGCTGCTAGCATTGGCTTCATGGCCAGCGGAGCTGCCTGGTGGCTGCGAGACGTAATTCTTGCGGAGAAGTTCGTCCTGAGTCTCTGCTACCTGCATCATATCAATCAATTTGGCGTACTCCTTGTAGTCGTCCTGACGATAGTTGCGGGCAGTCTGCACAGCACTGGGGTGAAAGGTGGACAGGGTCTTCTCGATCTTCTGGTCCTCTATGATCTCCTTGCCACAGAGTTTAAGGTTTGTACAAATCCTGTGTAAGGCAGAATTGTACTCCCCGACCATTTTAAAGTCGGCAAACCTCAGTCTGATCCACTCCTGCTCTGCTTGAGGAAGAATGGTGTACTTGAGCCTCTCAAACTGCTTCTTGAGTGCGGTCCAGAGTGCTAGCGCGTTCCTTTCCGCCATATACTCATTCTTGAGAGTCGGGCAGAGATGGTGCCTGAGAAAATGAAGTGCCTGATCATTCTCCTCAGGTGTGGGTCTAGCGTCTTTCTGTCCGCTTATCCCAATAGCTGTGCCGAGCTTCCGGCCCCCAAGCACAATCTCGACATCGGATGCCCATGTCAGATAGTTTCGGCCATCCAATCTCTATCTTGATCCGAATGCCATCCAATAGTTGAAATACGTGATAAACTTCTCTAATAAAATTAACATGTACATCTTGTGAGTTGAAATTCCAAAGGACTAGTGAGTAATACCAACTAAGTCTAAGCAAAGTTCACACTTAGTGGCGTGAACTAGCCTTTTAACATATCACCGGATTATCATGAGTACTTATCTTCCGACTTTAATATCACCTTGAGTAATGACACCTCGAATATAGTGATAACTGATATCAATATGCTTTGTTCTCTCATATGATATTTAATCTTTTGTAAGACAAACAACACTCTTACTATCATAAAATATTATAGTGTATGATGTACTTTCACAAAACTAAGTAAATAAATCTCTTAGTCAAACATCTTCTTTGCAAGCTACGAAATAGCCATATATTCAGCTTCTGTAGTAGACAAGGCAATGGTAACTTGCAAATTTGCTTTCCAGCTAACGGTACATCCTCTAACAGTGAACACATAACAGTGAGAAATCTTCTTTTATCCAAATCTCTAGGAAAATCAGAATCAACATAACCAACAAGTCCATCTCTGGTCTTTCTAAACTATAAACAAACATTAGATGTACCCATAAATATCTGAAAATTTATTAAACTGCTTTCTAGTACTCTTTTCTAGGGTTAGCTATTTATCTACTAACCACATTTAACGATTAAAATAAATCCAGATGAAAACATACTATAGCACAGGTAAAGTAATTAGAGTTTCTACCGTGTGATGACCGTAGTGATTTAATTGGAGTTTCTACCGTGTGATGACCGTAGTGGTTAGTAAGAACTGAGAACAGGTAAAGTAATTAGAGTTTCTACCGTGTGATGGCCGTAGTAGTTAGTGAGAACTGAGAACCCCAAATTAAAGACTTTGACAGTTGACTGAATTCATGAATCATGATGCACACATCCACCAACGGACTTTTTTTTTTTTGAGACGATCCACAAAACGAAATGACCGTCCACTCCTTACCCTTTTCTGCCTACCTTCCTGCTCTATGCTCTGGAAAGCTTAACCCCAGCACTTTATACCGAGCGACGACAGCACTTTATACCGAGAGGGAGGTGGTTTGGATTTTTCGTTGGGTTGACCGACTTTAACCCGATCGACACGTAAGACGGCGATGAGTATTTGTTGGGTTAGTTGAGAAGCTATGCCACACATATATAAACTGTGACATGCAGTAGTTTATTCTCAAGAGTAACGGCCTTGCACGCCGCTAGATTGAGAAGCTCGGAGGGACACCATGCCGAGTAGGACTTGCTTACTGTCAGTTTTGTTGCTGGTGATCCTACTGCTGTCGGCGGTGGCGCTCGTAAGCTCCATTGGTTCAGGTCATTCTGCTTGTACGTACGCTCCTCCTCTGTACATGAATAGCTTTACTCTCTGTTGTGCTTGATAAATTTCCACTTGATCCGTATTTGCGCCATTGATGATCTACGGGAATTCCCATAACAAACTAATGAGCTTTCCTTACATAACCAATTAAAGGGAGAGAAACAGAAAGGAGTATAGGGATAATAGTGGAAACGATACATCACCAAGGAGCCAACACTGTATCAAAAATGACGACGGCTAAACATAAAGTCACAACTCACTAGTTATTTTTGATTGAGATAAATGATGCCCATATATTTCATGGTAACACTAACATGGTCTTGTACACCTTACAATTTAAATGAGATAAAGGCAAAGTCAGATCACATATCACAATTGACAGCTAAAACTATGACAGTCAGAGTAGTAGTTATTTTAAAATACCCTTCCAATGAGATCTTGTAGCAATAATATATGCCAAGATGAGAAAACGAGAACTAATTATCCATAAATTCTTCTAGAAAGTAGTTAGGCTGCTCATGTTATATTTCTCAATAACTACAAAAGAAACATCGAAGGGCATGAAGCAAATCACATACTCTCTAGTGTGTCAGGTTATATGAAATAGGTCATAGTGGCCGTCTCTTTCCCCTCATCATGCTGCATATTGAGCTTGGTTGCTGTCTTAGACATAAAAAAAAGTTTAGGCTGCCGAGCTCTTCATTTATATGGAACGAAAACAAATGAAAAACCGTCTCCGGCGATGATTGTGGGGTCCACAATGCCACCTTCTCCATCTTGGGCGACGAGCTGCAATGGCGATTGGGAAAGAGAGAAAAGGACTGGTGAGGGCGGCGATTGGGAGAGAGAGAAGTTGGATCGGGAAGGATTGGTGGAGGGTAAGGGACAGAGATTGGGAAAGAGAAAACAGGAGGAAGAAGCCATAGTGATTTTTTTTAAAAAAAAATTTGTGCTAGGTTAGCTTTGTTGAGGCAGCGTCACCTGGGATGCTACGTTAGTAAAAATATGTACATGTATCAAGGCCACTGTCACATCAGCGCCAAAACCAGAATGTGATATGCACTGGTTTGGCAGTTGAAGAACGGGGTTTTATCCGATTTTGCAAATAAGAGGCGAAAATTAGACAAGCGAAAGAGTAAGATAAATCGACTTTCTCCTTCTGGCTTTCGGTACATACTGTACAACCTCCATACATGGGTTGTAGAGTAAATACTCGAAAGGTATAAAAAAAGGAATGAAACGAACTCTAGTTGTTAGTTTGTCGATTCCATAAATTGCGTCCAAAAATGTTCTAAGCATTGCTGGACAATTAACCTAGCTGGTTGCTCTCGTACATGCCACCCCAAGCCTAATCGTGACCATACGTATTCATCGGGTGCACCTCATACAGGTTAATTGCCAGGTAATTAACCTAGCAAAATTATTAGCTTGGTTGCAAGCCCCTTCCCCTCCGTGCACAGTATCCTGTGTTCGAATCCCATCTTTCCATCAATTTTTCAAGAATATCGAGTTTGAACACAACCTGCTGAACGCCTGTGAATTGCTCCTACCGCCAGGCTATCTGCATACACCTTCTTTTAGTAGTGGTTGGGGACTCTTTATACGTTTAAAGTTTAAAAATTCAAATTTTCTTCAAACCAATTGAACGAAATTTGTTCCAAAATCATTGAATTTTGGTATTAAGGTTGTTGGCAAAAGAGAGAGAAAGAGAACGAATTCTAAAACCGTGATTACACGTCAAAATGATTTGTAGGATTTTAATGGGTTACTGTCAAAGATGACAACTTTTAGGGGAGGTGGTTTGGATTCCATAAATTGGGTTGACCGACTTTAACCGGACACGTAAGACGGCGATGAGTATTTCTTGGGTTAGCTTAGAAGCTACGCCACACATATATAAACTGTGGCATGCAGTAGTTTATTCTGCAAAAGCACGCCGCTGTCAGTTTTGTTGCTGGTGATCCTACTTCCGTCGGCGGTGGCGGCCTTAGGTTTTTCTAACTATCCTCGTACGTAAGCTCCTCTTCTGTACGTGAATAACTTTACTCTCTGTTGTGCTTGATAAATTTCCACTTGATCCGTATTTGCGCCATTGATTGATGATCTACGGGAGCTTTGCTTACATAATCAATTAAAGGGAGAGAAACAGACAGGAGTTTAATAGGGGCGTCCAATACGCCAACAAGAACAGGGATATATATAGTGGAAACGAAACATCACCAAGGAGCCAACACTGTATCAAAACTGACGACGGCTTATTGCAGTCACATTTTCCTCGACAAGTAATTTTGACAACGGCTAGACATCACAGCTGCTTAGACAATAACTAGTTTTTCGAAAAACAGACAACTTGTTTTGGCCTCTGCAGACGAGTTTAAAGGATGGATTTGCCTATAATTATTTGATTCAAACTCCGAACCTAACCTTGTTATTTGGCTTGGGGATGGAATGCACTGGTCTATCTCTTCCTAGATGAGGCTATTTCTCTAACCAAACCGTGCGTGTTTAAGCTAGCTTCTTTGTTGTTTACTTGATCGGTTGGATGCATGGTACGGTGTCTCAAATAGAATTACTAGCTCAATTACAACTGAGCCGTGTGACAAATATATGCTCATATTTTGTTTACTTTTGGATTCTTGTGCAGGCAACATCGATCCCAACCCAAGCATATGTGCTTCTTCTCCTACGGCGCGACCCAAGCCTCCTTGTAACCATCCAGGATGCTATAGAAACTATCAGATATGATTTAAATTAGGTATAGAATGAACTATCATAGATGATTTTGTGATATAAACCATATGTGAAGGATTATCACAGACGGCTCAAACCAAAAACCATCTGTGATACTAGCACATCACAGATGGTTATATCTATCAACCGTCTATGATGAAAAAATATCACAGACGGTTCTAGCTACCAACCGTCTGTGATACTCATCCATTACAGACGGTTGGTAATTAGAACCGTTTGTGATGTGTGAATATCACAGACGGTTTTTGACTCGAGCCGTCTGTGATAGTGTTCTTCACAAACGGTTCTGGTTACAAACCGTCTGAGTTGTGATTATCACAAACGGCTCACAAACCGTCTGTGATAACCTCCGATTATCACTGACCTATAAATTCAGATGATTCGAAAAACCGTCTATGATGACCCTTTTTGTAGTAGTGCTAGTGTGGTGCAACATGCATAAAGTTGATATTTATCAGGTTAATTTTTAGGGACACTTCCATATCTGTGTGCCTGCGTGTGTCTATGTCTATCTATATAGTAAATTATATAACGCATCAGGGTGTTTAGACACCCGCAACAAGAACTGTTTGGTACGTGTGAATGATTGATAAAAAATTTGGAGTTTAGGTATAAAAATGTTTTATACCTTGACATATTTATGTCATAAGAGTTTTGAACTCAGATCAAACTAGTTCAAACTACTTTTAAATTTAACATGACTATAGTGAGTATATACCATAAAATTAGCTCAAACTAGTTAAACTATAGTTGAATTTAATTTTTTCGGAGTTTCATATCTCAAATATACATGAATTTTTCGGAGTTTGGTTGGGCCTAGTTTAGGCTCAAGAAAAAGTCCATGCCTGCTCCTAAGAAATGAATGGTTAACCTATATCTATAATAATTAAGTACTCTGAGGAAGTTTTTATATTAACCAAAAAAATCTAGCCATCTATCTATTTACTATATCTAAGTTATAAAGGTTCAGTCGACTCCAGATAATTGTATTGAAAAAATAATACATCTATATCTACCTCTATATTTATTAGGCACTCTTCTGCGTTGCCTTTCCTTTATTTCCTCTTGACAGGAAACCAATCCTGCCTCTTTCTTTCGTCACGAGCAGAGCAAAAGGACGAGCTGGTCGACAAGACGCCGGCGAGGGGCTACTATCCGCTGCCGTTCCGCACAGAGATGCGTTCTCCGGCTGCTGTGTGTTTTAATTATCAGAAAAGTGCCCCATGTAATTTATTAAATTTAAATCTAATTATAAAAAATCTAGTATAATGATTGATAGACTTAAAGTATTAGAATTATTGGGTTTTAATTCCCCTTGTCTCCCTTTGATAATCATATTGTATGTGTTTGCATGCAAAGTATTAATGCAGTACCAAGCAAATAGTTGTTGCATACGTATGTGTATACACGTTTGTGCAGCAAATAGCTATGAGCATTTAATGCTCATGCATGCAGCAGCCAGTGCATGCAAACGAACGGAGGAGTTTTAGTGGGACTCTTTATACGTTTAAAGTTTAAAAATTCAAATTTTCTTCAAACCAATTGAACGAAATTTGTTCCAAAATCATTGAATTTTGGTATTAAGGTTGGTGGCAAAAGAGAGAGAAAGAGAACGAATTCTAAAACCGTGATTACACGTCAAAATGATTTGTAGGATTTTAATGGGTTACTGTCAAAGATGCAACTTTTAGGGGAGGTGGTTTGGATTCCATAAATTGGGTTGACCGACTTTAACCCGATCGACACGTAAGACGGCGATGAGTATTTGTTGGGTTAGTTGAGAAGCTATGCCACACATATGGGATTGGATCATATACCCTTCCTTTAGTTGGGAAATTGAGGATTTATCCTCCACATCTCAATGACACGTAGGGTCATCATAAGTCACTGACACGTGGGCCAGGAGGGTAAATCCTCAATTTCTATCTAAATGAAGGGTATATGATCAAATTTTTCCATATATAAACTGTGGCATGCAGTAGTTTATTCTCAAGAGCAACGGCCTTGCTTACTATCAGTTGTGAAAAGCACGCCGCTAGATTGAGAAGCTCGGAGGTGATCATTTGGGTTTTTTTTTTTGTGGCTTATGGCTGAAAAGCACTGTAGCTGGCTGAAAAACACTGTAACTGGCAGAGGCTTATTTAGCATAATTAAATTTAAAAAATTAAACAATATAAAAAATATGTTAGCCCATTACGTATAATACAAACAAATACAGCAAAAAAAAGAACCGGCAAAAAAACTTAACAAAAAAGCCAAAAGTTCATGAAAAAACGAAATTTATGAATAATAATAAAAATAAGACGGAAGCCAGAAGCTGAAACCAATTCAATCATAGCAATGTCGAGTAGGACTTGCTTACTTTCAGTTTTCTTGCTGGTGATGTTGTACGTAAGCTCCTCTTCTGTACGTCATTGATGATCTACGGGAATTCTCATAACAAACTAATTAAGGAGCTTTGCTTACATGATCAATTAAAGGGAGAGAAACGGAAAGGAGTATAGGGGCGTCCAATGCGCCAACAAGAACATTGATATATATATAGTGAAAACTAGAATTCCCATAGCAAACTAAGGAGCTTTCCTTACATAACCAATTAAAGGGAGAGAAACAGAAAGGAGTATAGGGACATATAGTGGAAACGAAACTTCACCAAGGAGCCAACACTGTATCAAAAATGACGACGGCTTATGGCCGTCACATTTTCCTCGACAAGAAGTAATTTTGACAACGGCTAGACATCACAACTGCTTAGACAATAACTAGTTTTTTGAAAAACAGACAACAACTAGTTTTGGCCTCTGCAGACGAGTTTAAAGGATGGATTTGCCTATAATTATTTGATTCAAACTCCGAAACTAACCTTGTTATTTGACTTGGGGATGGAATGCACTGGTCTATCCCTTCCTAGATGAGGCTATTTCTCTAACCAAACCCTGAGTGTTTAAGCTAGCTTCTTTGTTGTTTGCTTGATCGGTTGGATGCATGGTACGGTGTCTCAAATAGAATTACTAGCTAGCTCAATTTCAACTGAGCCGTGTGACAAATATATTCTCATATTTTGTTTGCTTTTGGATTCTTGTGCAGGCAAACTAGATCCCGACCCAAGCTTATGGGCTTGTTCTTCTACGGCGCCTACCAAGCGTAATTGTATCCATCCACGATGCTAGTGTGGTGTAACATGCATAAAGTTGATATTTATCAGGTTATTTTTAGGACACTTCTTCCCTTTCTGTATGCGCGCACGTGTCTGTATCTATCTATGTAGTAAATTACATAAAGCAGTTGGGTGCCTAGGCATTCACATCAAGAACCGCCCAATACGTTTAAGTGGTTGATAAAAAATTTAAAGTTTGGGTATGAAAATGTTTTATATCCTTGATATATTTATGTCACGTGAGTTTTGAACTTAGATTAAACTAGCTCGAACTACTTTTAAATTTAACATGACTATAGTGCTCAAACTAGTAAACTGAAGTTGAATTTAATTTTTTAGAGTTTGATGTCTCAAATATACTTTAATTATTTCCTAGTTTAGGCTCAAGAAAAAGTCCACGCTACTCCTAAGAAATGAATGGTTAGATCTAATTTATTCGGTCACCTTCTACTGCTAGTAAAATATACTGTAAAAATTCTCCAAACAAAATATCTACCGTAACGCAACCCTCTCGATGACCCACAGAGCCAGCACAATTACTCCCAAAAACGCAGGAAAAGCTGCCCTTTATATTACATTTTCAACCAGTCCTGCTGGGAGTGAAGGATGTAATATCTATGATTCCACCAGCAGATACATGCACATCTCATCTGTTGAAAATATGCACAATATTTTAATTCTAGATTTTACTAGGATGTAAATATTACAAATAACTAGTGATGTATAAATTAGTACGAACAATAGATAACACATTATATTTCAAAATATATGCAGAAACATAATTCAAGCGGAGTTGATTGGTCACATGAGCAACATACAGTTGGACCTAATGAAGAACAGTAAGCAGCGTAGGATCAATGTGGTGCAGAATGTAGATGAAGCAGTTAAGCAAGCGATCGTGCAAATGTGAGCTGCCCAGAAACCTTATGGACGCCCTCGTGTAGGTCTTCACAACAACAACGGCTCGGAGACACCGCTTCCCTCCTTCTTGGTGCACATCGGGAAGAAGAGTCGACGAGATTCAGGCGGTGCATCACAACAACACAGGTTTGCAGGAGGAAGGGAAAGAAAAGGAGGAGGCAGTGATTTAGGATACTCAGCTCTGGACATCTCTAGGCATATATATAGATGTAGCCTATTAACTAACATGATTAATTAGCCATTTATCCACTGGTAACTGATGCAATTAAGCAGCTGCTTACCCACTGGTAACGGCCTGTCCTCAATACCCAATAAAATCAAATTCAACCTTTTGAATCTCATTCAAATAGAAAGATATGCACGATTCAACAAAAAATAAGGTGGACTTGGTATGCTAAGTGGCGCGCCACATTATAGCATGGTCGCTCATTGCAAGTCATGTAATGTACCATGCAAAAATATGTGAATATGCACTTATGTGTTTGTGCGTGCGTGTGTGTTAAGCCAAAGCCCTCTCATGCCATGTGTCTCAAGCTTTTACAGAATGGCAAAAATCCCGCCTTATAAATTGGTTTCCTCTGTCTTGCCTTAGCAATATGATACTACACTATGCTAGCTTTGAAAATATAGAAAATGGACCTCATACTCATATGGGCCTAATTTCTAACAATCCCCCACCAATTCCAAAGCAAGTAGCAAAGAGATGTCAAACATAATGTGCTGAAGTGTTGTTAATATACCAGTCTTTTAGTGCAAGTCCTGTATAGGTTGAACTTACATAATACAACTCAGACAAGTGTTGTTAATATACCCGCTCCCACTAGGCCACCATCACAATACGACTTACACGATGTACGGTGCTCTCCTGACAGGCTAACCTTCCCTTATGACCAGCCACACGGAGGAAGCGAACATCGGGCAACCCTTGACCCACTACTGTGTTCTATGCCAACTCTTCAGCTCAGTCATTTTAAATTACAAATTTTCAGTTGACAAATCTATTGGCAGAAAATTATTGCCTCTCATCTTATTATATGAGTTTGGAGTACTAATATATTTCTGTGAACCATCTACATATGTCATGATCTCAACTAAGGGCATGTACATAAAGAACTTCATAAACTAATAAGTAACAACCATGATATGATATCTAGCTAGTGGAAATCAAGCTAGGTAGCATCGATCAAATAGATAAAATTAACACGGAGTGGTAGTTAGACACGACAAGTAAAATACATATACATTTAGCTAACCACACTTCTAATTATCATGCATCATCATCATCATGCACATATCATATATGCACAAACTGATCATGCATGACTACATGTCGTCCAAACTTTAGCCAAAATTTTTAACAAAACACATACACACACATATATAGAGCTAAACACAAGGCAAATAAGCAACATATATGACACATGCATGCATTCTTTGGCCCCGTGCTCATGCGTGCTGCTTGCTTGCTCTGGTGCCCAAGGCCAGCTCGGTTGAGCCTACCACGCAAGGCCAGCTTGGCTGGCCTGCCAGCCATGCCTTGTCATCTGGCTACCGCGCCACCTCGCCTAGCCATGCACCACCCCTCCCACCAAGCTAGGGTGGTACGGTAGGAGACACATGTTGCCTGCTGCACCTTTTAAGCTCTAGGAAGGGTCCATTTCTGCAAAAAAAAAAGTGCTAGGGGCCAAAATTGAAAAAAAAACAATGCTAGGGGCCATATGTGTGTACAATTCAAGAATTTTGGACTTCGAACTCACGTGGAGGAAGTCCGCAAGCATATGTATTTTAATCTCTCTCCTTGTTGGTTGAAGATGCTCATTAGGCAAGCAACTGTGCTGCACCCACATGACATGCGCAGCACAGCAACATGGGGGAGGCACCTCGAAGTGAGCGGCATGGAGGAGCTCCAGAGCGAATGGCACAAAGAAGGTCTAGGGCAGAGTCTGGAGGGCCTCCCCTATTTTTCCATCATTAAGCCACTTCCTCACTTGATGAAGCAACTGATCATGCTTTTGCGCCTCCTTTACTTGCTCTGGAATAGCCTATTCTAGCAAATGACTATGTCTCACCCTGCGCTATACCAGCATAACAATAGGAAATTTCCATCCATTCAAAGTCAGCAACGAGACAACCGAGAGTGGAGGGTGTCATCTTGTGACTAAGGGTATCAACAACCACATTTGCCTTGCCCGGATGATACCGAAGAGTGAGACCATAGTCTTTGATAAGCTCCAACCACCGTCTTTGCCTCAAATTCAACTCCTTCTGGGTGAAAATGTATTGAGGCTTTTGAGGTCAGTGAAAATATCACAAGAATCTCCATACAAGTAATCAATCTAAATCTTTAGAGCAAAAACCACTACTGCAAGCTCAAAATCGTGAGTAGCGTAATTCTGCTCATGTTTTTTCAATTATCGCAAGGCATACGCGATCACTTTGGTATCTTGCATGAGCACGCAACCCAGACCCACTCGAGACACATCTGAGTAGACCATGAAATACTTCCCTGGCTCAGAAAGTGTGAGAACAAGAGCAGTTACCAACTTCTCTTTCAGAGTATTAGAACTGCGCTCACATTCATCGGCCCACTGGAACTTCACACCCTTCCGCATGAGTTGAGACATTGACTTGGCAACAAAATCCTCACCATCTATTGCAACCACATAGCTAGGGCACATTGTGGAGCTAGCAATGATACCACTTGGGGTACTAACCATAATTGATTAGGGAACTCTGTTGAACACTCAACTTGGCTCTTCTAGCAAACTCCCAGGACATAAAAGAATAAGCAGCACTTGGGTCGAAAAGAACAAAGGCATCACATAGGTCTACTAATAGGATACCTATCACCACGTCAGGTCAACCTACGGACTCAATAGCAGGCAGTGAGTAGACTCCGGATGATGTCGGGGCGGCAAGAGCCCCAACATTCTACTATGGCAGCATCAGGAATCGAGGCGATGTAGCATGCTGGAATGGAGGAGTCGGTGCAGGATGCTAGTAATACCTGGCAGGTGGAGCCCAGGAAAGAGGAGGCTACGATGCAGGGGCAGCCGCCAACATCTAAACTAACCCCTGAGGTGTAGCGTTTAACGAAGATGCATATACTAGCTCCCACTTAATGATGATAGAGGGATTCCTTCGACAAACCATCATCTTGTGGCCAACTTGGCCACAATGCCGATAGTTCTCCGACCAAGAACATTTGACAGCACGGTGCCCACCACCGCACTTGAAATAGATCATGCCTTGTCTTGGGACAGGATGATAGGCCGGGGTTGCTAATGAAGAACGAGGCACTGAAGAAGACAGCCTCAAAGACATGGACCTGAATGATTATAGGGGATGCTAGCCCCACTTGAACTTTTTAGGAGTAGGCTGCTGAGATGACCCACCTCCCTCACTAAAACTCCTCTTATGGTCACCACCAAAAGCACTCGGACCACTAGAGGGTTGTAGCCCTTCAATGAGCTGCATCTCTATCCCCATCCCTCTGGCTTGGTCTGCCATGGGCCTAAAGACTTATGGTGTGGTAGCTTCCATATAGCGTAACCAATCTGTAGCTTGTACTGGTGTCCTTGACCCATCGAAGGTAGCGGATCGCAGGGCCAACCACTCACGAAGGCCCATCCTTGCCTCTGGTACAACCAAAACGGTAGTAGGGGCAGCAACGGGTACAACCGCAACAACGACTGCCAGCACATGAAGCGCACGGACCTCCTCTACAAACTCTCGCAACAGGGCCAAGGACCTTGCCAGATCTCTAGCTATGGTTTGCTCAGCGAAAGTAACTTCGGCACCAGGTGCCTCATGCTGATCCTCAAGCGGTGGCTCTACTGGGCCACGACCATGTCCTCTACCTCTCGGCATCTCTGTTCATGACAGATAGCCAATCACACAATCAATCCACAAAAGCTACCTCAAGAAGACAATTCAAAGAACACACTAGCAAAGTGTACATGCAATGCAATGCAAGACCCATTCCCATCCTTATTGTGCACCGAGTGTGTCGAATTTTAATTTTTATTGCTAGGACTAAGTCAAATTTTGTTTAATAATTAAGCTAAGTGTCAAATTTCTTTACCACGGACCTAACGCCCGCTTTGATACCATCTGTAATACCCCGCCCACCCTCTAGGCCTAGAGTGCTACCATCATTGCATAACACTACCCCTATTTTTCAACTGCTAACCATTTTAAGCAAACACTACTTTATTCATAAAGCTGTGACCACTTACAACATATCATTTAAAATAACTATTCTAGCATATTAGAGGAGTTTAAACATGCTACCATAAGCTGATATGTGAAGTGCTGCTAGTACGTGAAGTTATTTATGTGCTACTCCTGCTCATGCATGACGTCCTCAATGGCCACCTAAAAAACAACAAAGCAAGGGTGAGTCCAAAAACTCATCAAGCACACGATAAAACAATGGCATTAACACACCACTTTAACGATTTCTATTTCTGTGAACTGTACATCACTATCTCTGCAACTATTTCATTGTTGTCACTTTTATCCAATGCATTGCATCTGTAACTGTAACACTATCCTGTTCTATTTTCATGCAATGCGATGCGATGCATCTGTAACTGTAGCTTATACCAGTATAACAGAATGTTCACCTGTCGATGAATCACTCAATCCCAGTCCTCTTTTATACAGGGATCTAAACTCCACTCCCGTGAAGTACATATCGAAGTAGGTCCTGTTGTCTGTGTATGAGTGCAATGCGTGATGCAACATGCTTTCAATGTTGGCATTTAATCATAAGTAGCACTCATTAAAGTATGATTAGCACGTAATCATAAGTATTGTAGAACATAGTACAGAAGACACAAAATACCAATCATTCACCACAATCCACTATTCTACCATGCACTTGTCTGGTTAGCCTCGAGGACAATGCGTGGACGGCTCTGATCTAGGACCTCTACCTATACAAACGTCAACCCGACTCAACACATTATATCGAAACTATTGCTTAAACAAGCGACGATAACCCTACAAACATAACTCGACTCTGGCACAAAAACGGCCGGGGTTAAGGACCAGTCGAGTAGGTACCAAACCCCATTTTTTTTCTTTTCCTTTCTCTTCTTTTCTTCCTTTTTCCTTCCTTTTCTTATTTTTTTAACCCCATCGGCCTTATCTCCTTTCTCTCTCTTTATTTTGGTTTGGGCGAATGGCCTCAGCTCCTCTAGGTGATTTGGCAGCTCATGGCTGAGCTTGGGCAAGCCGGCCCCGAGCTCATTGCTGGCCACCAACCATCGGACGCTGGTCCCCTGTCGGATCCCCCAAGGTGTGCCTCTACTCCCCTCTGGTTCCTCTTGCTTTCTCTCTTCGACGTTCTCCCTAGGGGCGCAAGGGGCCTCCCGGCTTGCCGGTCTAGGACTCACTACCGTGGCGGCTCACCGCGACTCCACCTCCATCACTTCCTCTTGGTCCTAGTCTCCTTGGCCATCGGCCAGTCCTCCCGAGCCATCACCACCACCGACAAAGACCTAGCGCCACCACCCTGGTCTAGGCCCTCCGATGCCGTCCCATGGCAAAATGCCTCCTCCTCTCGTGCGCATGGCCAGCTCCAGATTGACGTCACTCTCGGCACCAACTTCCAGCCACTACGCCTCCAACTGTCGGTGGATCTACACCGCCGCCTCTACTTTGCATACTACCCAGGACGGTCCAACACTCCTTCCCCCTCCTTACTACATGCATTTCATTTTGGATTTAGCTCTGTTTTTGCCTTGCTCTGTTCTTAAGAACACACGGCCGGGAAGGCTCAAGGTGGCCGCCATGATGAGACTTGGTGGAGTGCATGTGCCGGGGAGCATGCACTGCTATCCAAGGGTGCACGACAATGCTATGGGCTCACCGCCAATGCATTTGAAAGGACAAGGAGAAGGGTTGGCAAAGAATAGAGGCTTACTGTCGAATGAAAGGGACTGGGGGCGGACGATGATTTCAACAGCCTCCCCTTGTCATTTCCGACGATGTCGGCTCGCTGCCACCGCCCTTGCTCCCCTTCTTCAAGTCCTTCTTCTGCCTTCCTCTTGTGGCTTGGCTATGAGATGGAAACAAGGTGGCTTACCTTGAGCTTTCCTTGTGCCAGCCAAATGGAAGGATTGTGTGTGTGGGGGGGGGGGGGTTTAGATCCATGGGAAATGGAAAGGAGGAGATAGAGATAGCTGCTTTCTGGTGCTTGCTCTAGTGGAAATGGTTTCCTTTTCATCTCTTCTTTCTTCTCCCCTTTGAAGGGTTTGCTCTCTGAATGAACTCTTGGCTGGGGGAAAGAAATGGGAGTGAGGCTTTGTGGCTTTGGCTGGGAGATGGAAATGCGGTGGTGCACTATACATACTAATGGCCTTGGGCTTAAGAAGGGGCTCCGGTTAGCTCCTCCCTCCACTGCCTTGTGTAGTGCCAAGTTTGCCCTTCCCATTGGAGCCTTAGCTAAGGGAAAAACGAAATGAGGCTTTGTGTGGCTGGCCTGTGTTGGATTTTGGCTTAAGAGGGGCATGGTCAGCTAGCCTTTCCCCTGGTTTTGTGAAAAGACTAGAATGCCTTCGCCTTACTTTCATTCTTCTCTCACATGGCTGACTGCCCCAAGGGCATTTTGGTCCAAGGGGCTTTGCGATGTGCTTTGAGGATTTCTACTGCTGCAGGTAAGTCGGTAAGAGTGGGTGTTGGCTAAATTTTCTGCTGAATGACGAAGCCCACAATAGTGAGAGGCGCCGACCGGCCCCGGACGGTCTGGGAACCTCTATGAGTGCTACTTGTATTCGGTATTCTAAAGCCAATGGGTCTGACGGCAAAATTCTGCTTCATTTTCTTTTACTCTCTGTTGGATTGTTTCATTTCTCACTTCTCTTCCCTTTGCATTTTAGTGGTATTGCACTAGGTTCTCCGCCGTGTCCTTGCCCAAGTCAATGGCATCCGCTTCGCCGCCGTGTGCTTGCAGTGGCGCTCTGTCGCACAGGAGCATCCTGGCTGTGCCGCCGCCACTATCGATCGGATGTCACCTTCTACAGCTTCCCCAAGAGCAGGCCCTTCCGCTTCCCCATTGCATCGGCTACGACACCATTAGTAAACAATAGATAGATTTCCACTTGAGTACAACAAAGACACGTCATGTGCCACGCAGTATTGATTGTAATGGAGACAAAGTATTACAGTAGATGGCTTACAGAACACAAGAATCCATCAGCTTCTAGCTAGGAGGCCAGAAAAAGCTCAATGGAAGTGTAGAACAGCCATTTCTTCAGCAGCAACACATGGGTACATCCATGGCCCAACAAAAACTCATCCCGAGATCCAATTACATCATGGACTTCGAGCATGCATGCCAATGAGCCCAAAAAACTAACAAACCAACCCAGGTAACTAGGAAGCAGTGTGTGAGCGGAAAGTGATCCATCTGACATTGATTAAAATCGCCTACCTCAGGGCTCAGCCATGCCGCCGGTCCCCGCCTTTTTGCTTTCCCATGACACCGCCGGCATGGGGGGGCAGAGTGTGGCCTACCATGATGCCATCATGGGGATGAGGAAAACAATGAAGAACCATTCATTTCTTGGGAAGTGGCAGCAAGCCCTCAATTTTGTGAGAACTAGTTATTCACTAATCAAGTTGAGCACTTCATCATTTCAGTTTTTTAAGCTAATACTGAGATTTATTTTTTTATTCCTAAAGGAGAAAAACCAGTAGATTTCCAAATTGCAGCATCTTTCATTCAGCATTGCCAGATTTAGGCACTAAATAAAAGTTCTTCGGCTACTTTGAGCCTCTCATCTCTTTTTTACTATTTTCTCCATCCATGACAAGTTCCTAGTTATGAACCCAGCTTCATATTTATGTATACTTTGATAGGTAAAAAACTGAGCTATTGTCAGTCTACTTATCAAATATGTAAGTTCTCTTTTTGTGTTGAACTGCTCGAATTCAATCAAGACACTGCTTGTCCGTAAATTGTGACCAGCATAGTAATGCACAATTTTGACACCGACTGATGCATAAGACGTGTTCATAGTACTAAACAAAACAGCTGCAAAGAAGCTAGACTGCTGATCTGTGCATTTCGATCATTACCCATAATTCTGGAAAATATCAGGATATAATGTATTCTCAAGTAAAGCTCAGGTATGTGGAAAATTCGCAACCATGCAGACTGACCATCTACTCCACTAGAAAAGTTATGGTAGCATTACTAAAGCTCAGACTGACCATCAGGATATAGTGTATTCTCAAGTAAAGCTCAGGCATCTGGCAATGTTTTCCCCTCCCAATAGTTCGAAATATTCATTCTGCATTTCAATCATTGTCGTTTGCTCATGAGTTTATGTTCCATGCGTAACAGGCCACATGCAAATAATGATACTTCCTCCATTTTTAGTGGGAAATTGCCGTGGAATACTAATCCTGCATATTAAGAGATTAATTTTTTATTATGAATTATTTGTGCTCTAATCATATAAAGCATATGAGCGAACACGAGATATATAACCTTGTTTCATCTATATATATGCTGCGATCTAGAAGTGATCATTGTCAGAAAGAAGCAACCCCTCTCTGCACAAACTCTGTTCTCTGAACTGTGCCGGATTATGAACAACCCCTCTCTGCACAAAATTCAGAAAGCAACCAGAGTTCAGAGTTTGTGGAACAAGCAGAGTATGAAAACACACAGTTTGTGCCGCGCACACACCAGCGGCTTTTCAGTTTTCATTCCTTTTATTCATGGCTGAATACATGGAGTCTGTTACATGCAAATCATGGACCAAGACTTCCTCAGAATCCTCCCAGATCCGAAGAATCCGTTCCACCGAGAAAAAGAAGGAAACTAGTGCAGAGTGCTTCCTACTCGTAAGGGAACGAACATGTAGTGCTAAGCAAACATACATGACAAAACCTGTAACTAGAAAATTATAAAAGGGGAAGCCAACGAGCTAAGAACTTAGATGATTTTCAATAAAGCATCATACACTATGGAATAACTTGTGAATTGTGGTAATATTGAATATTGATCCAAATCATCAACTGTGCAGTGCTGAAAATGTTTCTTTGATAGCGATGATTCCAGCATAAACATCTTGCATTTCTGGCCGATCTTTCGGTGAGTCCACAGAACATTTTAGGCCCATATTAAACAGCTGCATGATACAGCTTTGCATTCCGATCATTGCAGGATTCCCATTGTCTAAGTTGTGATTTTCTTCTTCAGGTTTATAGCATGGAAGGAGACTGAGCTCTAAAATGTCGCCAATATTGTTTGGAAATGCAGATTCCACCAATTTGTGAAGGTTCAGCCCATCCTTAAAGATGTCATCTGTTGGGTGTTTCCCTGTGAGCATTTCTAGCAAAATAACTCCATAGCTATAAACGTCACCCGCAGTTGAGATCTCGTAACCCATCCCATATTCTGCAATTAATGTAATGTGAAACTGTTTAGAAGCTCATCTCATTTGCTAAATTGTCTTAAAGGCAAAAATCTTTTTTTAAGAAAGGAAGGAAATTTCTTGAGATGTAATGAGAAATATTACTACAATAATGGATGTTAATAAGATAAGAATGAATGCTCACCAGGTGCAATATATCCGACTGATCCTCGTGGCCCAGCTGTACTTGTTAAACTGTTAAGCCTTGTAGAAGAATGACTGTAAAGAAATTTTGCTAATCCAAAGTCGCTAACATGAGCACCCATGTCATCATCCAAAAGGACATTGCTTGGCTTCAAATCACAGTGAACCAAAGGCGGTGTGCACCAATTATGAAGATAATCCAAGGCAGCAGCGATGTCCATAGCTATTAGTATTCTTGATCCTAGACTCAATGGTCTCTTCTGTCCATGTTTGTGCACTTTTGAATGAAGCCAGCTTTCCAGGTTACCGTTGGCCATGTACTCAAGAATAAGAGCTTTGAACTCGTGTCCCATTTGATCGAAGCTTGAGCATAGACTAATCACCCGCATGAGGTTTCTGTGGCGAGTGTTTCTTAACACCTCACATTCAGTTAAGAAGTTCTTTGGTGCTCCAATTTGGTCAAGTTTGAACACCTTAATAGCAACCGGGTACGCTTCAAACTTGAATATACCTTTATAGACCACTCCAAATCTCCCCGAACCAACTAGGTTGGCCGAAGAGAAATCATTGGTAGCTTTAGCAAGCTCAGCATATGAGAATTTTTTCAACTCCTTGCATAATTGGTCAATATGTTGTTTCGGTTGATTTCTCTTCTTGAAAAGAATGGTTGTAATACATGCCATTAAGACTATAACAATGCTAGTGAGTGGAACAGCTATTGATATGACAAAAGAGGTATTCTTTCGTTTGGATGTAGCTGCAGATGTGCAAAGTGGTAATTGTTGCATTGGAAACTTGGTGCATAACTTCTTGTTTCCTTGTATGAACACCTTGCTTGAATTGCTAAATGCACCACCTGTAGGAACTATTCCCTCAAGGCTGTTGAAGGATAAATTGAGAAGCTGCAAAGAGCTAAATGTCTCAAAAAAGTCTGGGATTTCACCGGACAAGTTGTTTTGAGAAAGATCCATCTCAGTGACGCCTCTTAAGCTCATGAAGGATTCTGGGATTGTCCCACGAAGAAAATTCACCTCTAACCGAAGGGATTCCAAGTGAATGCATTCACCAAGTGTATGTGGAATCTCTCCAGATAATTGGTTGTTGGAAATATTAAGGGAGCCAAGGTTAGTTAAGCTGCCAATCTGAGGTGATATGGATCCAGTGAGTTTATTGTAGGATAAGTCTAGGCCTTCCGAAAGAGAGGAAATGGAAAGGAGTTCAGGTGGGATGCTTCCATCGAAGCCATTACAGGAGAGGTTCAGCATCACCAAATTTTTACAGCCTGCTAAGTGTGAAGGTATGGGCCCACTCAAGTTGTTTTCTTGCAGATAAATCGCACTTAGGCTTTCAATGTTTCCAATTGATGGTGGGATTTCTCCAGAAAGTATGTTGCGTGATAAGCTTAGAGCAAACAAGTTTCTGAGATTCCCAAGTGTGTCGTGAATGCCTCCAGAGAATAAATTTCCCGCTAAATTAAGAACTGTGAGCTTTGTAAGGTTTCCTATCTCTGAAGGTATAGTTCCGATAAATCTATTTTCTGTTAGAAACAACATTTGTAAGCTTTTCGAGAGATTGCCAATGGAACTAGGTAACATTCCATGCAGCTTGTTGTTGTCCAAATATAATATCTGCAATTGGGGAGAGGTTGTTGTTGAGGACAAGGCGCTCCAGTCCACAGCTTCGAGCTGGTTTGCACCAAGGTCTAATTGGAGCAAGTTGGGCAAGGACCAGAAAGAAGGAACCACACCACTGAATGCGTTATCACGGTGTAGTAGCATTTGGAGATTGGAAGCATTAACTAAAGACACGGGGATTGGGCCATCAAATTGGTTTCCTTCCATGACCAATGTTTGAATGTTTGGAAGAGTGTATCCAATCTCGCTCGGAATCCTCCCAACTAGTTGGTTGACGCCAAGGCCAAGATAAGTGAGAGACGTGATTGTGTAAAGAGCTGGTGGAACTGTGCCAGACAAGTTGTTATATGCCAAATCTAGTTCTTGCAAATCGGGAATTCTGGTTAAACTCTCCGGAATGCTTCCTTGTAAGTTATTTTGAGCGAGCAGCAATGAAGATAGGGAAGAAATGTTTCCGACTGTGGCAGGAATTTCTCCTGAAAGGTTATTTCCTGTTAGGCTAATATATTGTAACTGTGAGGACATCGGGGAGGAAGATGGTATGGACCCAGAGAACTCATTGTATGAGAGATCTAAGGTAAGAAGAGATGAGCTATTGAAGAGAGCAAAGGGATCTCTCCACTGAGCTTGTTTTTCATCAGGTCAAGGTAGTTGAGTGAAGAGCAATTTGCTAACAGAGGTGGAACTCCACCAGTTAGGCTATTATTCCGAAAGACAACCATAGAGAGCGAAGGGCTATATCCCAAAGATTCAGGAATGCTGCCCTCAACTATTAATTTGGTTTTGTTAGATCCAAATTATAATGGTTTAGATTAAAAGAAAAAGTCAATGTCATGTACAATCCAAAACTCAACCACAACCACCGCACCGCGCAACACCAAACGTCGCCTGGCCCCTCGCCATGCCGTTAGAGTCACCCAACGCGTCTCAGTTTACCTCCCCCCACAGACGTAAAATTTTTGCTTTTTAGCCCAAAATTTGAAAGTTTTTTACATATGGACTCCTGGAGAAAAGTTTTGCAAAAATGGACCCTTCTCTCGGCGCCAAATCATATGGCGCCCAGGGTACATATCACGGCGCCATATGCTTTGGCGCCGTGAATTGACACGTCGGAGCCAGGGTGGCACAAAACGGCGCCAAAGCACATGGCGTTGTGACATTCATTCACGGCGCTAACGGTCGTGGCGCCGTTTCCTGGGACTTAACACCGAGCACAGCCCCCGGCCCCCACCACCCCCTCAGTGCTCTGTTCAAACAGACCGAACAGAGAGCAGCCTCCGCCGCCGCCCCTCTGTCCCCCCTCAAAATCCACCCCAATCCATCGATTTTTTTCGCGATTTTGCTTCCAAACCGAGAAAGCAAGGTGAGCTCCCTCTCCTTTGATTTGTTGCAGTAGATATGGATTATTTGAGATACATTTCGTAGGGTAAAAGTTGAAACCCTAGATGAAATTAGTTGGATTTGGCTCGGTTTTAGATTCGATTCGCAATAGATATGCGTAATGTATTAGCAATAATGTGTATAGATCCGTTTTTAGGGTTGAAATTAGTTGGATTAGGGTTTGATTTGGGTAACTAGCTAACCTAGGGTTAGAAACGAGAAAAATTATAAATCTTATTCATTTCGCATTTTAGGTTGTCATGGGCTTCACTCGTTTGCCACCTCCATCCGGTGTTCCCGTGCCGATGTGTTATTGCGGCGATCCTTGCAAAGTGGAAAGGTCGGATGATCCGGATACATATAGGCAGAGGTACTAGATGTGCGCCAACTGGGCGTTCGATCCGCCACGTGCCGCCGTTGTCCTCGGCAAGATGGTATGTTGTATTGTCGATTCATTGAATTGGTATTAATTCTGTTGGTTTAACGAATGCATACATTTGCAGGAGCCTCCACCGCTTTGTGATTTTGAGCAGTGGATCGACACTGCGATCGCTGAGGATGACAAAAAAAATCTTGACGCCAATAAGAAGTGGGTTGAAGAACGAAAGGAGAGGTGGGAAAGGGAGAAGAAACAGGAGGAGGCCGCGAGGGGAACACCGTGAGGAGGAGCGTAGGAGGGCCGCGGCAAAGCGCAATGGAGAAAGGCAGAAGAAGTTAGAGAGAGTACCCTGATGCTCAGAGGAAGGGGAAGTGGCCTCGATGCACTCAGTAGGTTATTGCTATGTATATTTAATATTTGATGTATGCGGACGTATGTATTTTCTGAAAATTTATAAACTATGTATGTGGACTATGTATGTATGTGGACGTATGCACTCAGTATGTTATTTTGGGCTGTGCTTATTCATTTGGTGAATGTCAATTAGTATTATTTGTGCGGATGGAACGAAACAACTAGGGCGAGCTTGCAGTTTTAATACAAGTGCAGTAATCACGGCGCCAAACACCCTGGCGCCGTATGTAAGTATCACGGCGCCAAACACTCTGGCGCCGAGATATTGAAATACGGCGCGCAAAACTTTGGCGCCATACCCTGGCGCCAAAGTTACTGGCGCCGCTTTTCAATAACTTGGCGCCAGAGTGTTTGGCGCCGTGCTACGAAAACCTACAGAAAAAACAGCAAAGAGCTGTCTGTTTCTGCATATACAAAACACATGC
Source organism: Dendrocalamus sinicus (assembly GCA_036346575.1). Classification (NCBI taxonomy): domain Eukaryota; kingdom Viridiplantae; phylum Streptophyta; class Magnoliopsida; order Poales; family Poaceae; genus Dendrocalamus; species Dendrocalamus sinicus. The sequence continues at coordinate 38,158,822 of CM070671.1, forward strand.
ACACATGCACATATACAAAATACATACATTCACATATAAAACACATGCGCATAACGTCAATAAAGTCTAGATGCATACATTTTACATATATATATATATCTCAAATCATACATACATACATATATGCACACATACACATATAAAATACACATACACATACATATATGCACACATACATCGTCATGCACACATATAAAATACACATACACATACACACAACTCTCATCATCATGGGTTGGAGGACGCAGTATGGAAATCATCGTGAGCTTGCCGCGGTGCTCTCTGTCGTAGAACTCGTCTACCAGCCGGTACCTCGCCATCCTGTGCATTCAAAATTACGTTAGTGATAAAAATAACAAAATATCTAAAAATTATGCTCTCTAGACCTAACGATGCTAACCTGAGTGGAACGACGTTGACACGTCCGTGAATTGTGACCCAATAGACCACACATACCGCAGTGTGTCTCCTGTGGGTCCTCAACGAAGGGATTTGCCTTACCCCTCTTGGTGCGACCAGGTATCCGATCCATGTCCATCTTGTACCTTGACCGCTTCCTGCTGCCCCTCTTGTGCCAACGTAACCCCGCGTCCGCTATGTACCTGGGACCCGAGTAAAGTGGCCACTCGCTTTCATCACGATATGGCTCGAGCCGTGGGGCCCATGTCCTCACCAACGCATCCACGCTGAATAGTCTCGGGATTTTGGTCTCAACATCGACATTCCGGGCCCTACATGCGGTCACCATGTGGGAGCATGGAAAATGGAACTTGTCGGGAACACCGCATGTGCATGTGAAGGATGTAATCACGACCTTATGCTTTCGGGCCTCTCGGAGCTCTCCATTCTCGGTTGTCACTCCACCCTCAACAACCTCATACGTGCCCGTCACATGGTCAAAACAGTGGTACTCCTGTTCATTGGCTTGCATATTCGCTTTGGTAATGAAGCCGTGAGGACGAGGTGGCCAACATGCATGTGCCTTTAACATGTTTGAGGCTTCCTGGTGCCGGTTGACAAACCATGCAACACACTTGTAGAAAGTGAATGCCGCAATTGCGGTAACTGGCAATCCACGTGCCCCCTTAAGCAGCCCGTTGAAGCATTCTGCCATGTTGCTAGTCATGAACCCATACCTCCTTCCCAATGGGTCATGAGCCCTTGACCATTTGTGCACATCCCTCATTAAACCCCTTATCCAATCACGACCCTCGGCATTAGTTTTCGTTTTCAACTCCTCTAACTTCTCATCGAACAGCTTTACCTCCCTCTGGCGACATACCTCCTCGAAAAGTGCAAAGTTGGCCTTCACCCCATCTTTTTTGAACAAGTTCTCTGCAAGGTGCCTTGTGCACCAACGATGATGTACATGTAAATATCCTGGTATCACTTCCTTAACGGCGCTCAAGATCCCAGCATGCCTGTCAGACAACACACATACCTCCCTCCCCGGGCCAACCACATGGATTCGTACAAGCCGTAGAAATCAAGCCCAGCTAGATTTGTCCTCCTTCTCCACCAAAGCAAAAGCCAACGGCACAAACGAGTTGTCCGCATCACAGCCAATAGAAATCAACAACGTTCCCTCATACTTGCCCAACAGGAACGTCCCATCAATTGACAGAACAGGCCTACAATGTTTGAAAGCCTCGACACACTGACCAAAGCACCAGAATGCTCGAAAAAAATCTGTCTTCCATTAACCCATACATCGGGCTTAGGCACGTACTCATACCGCATTCCTGCATTGGCCGCTTTCATTGCGTTCAACATGGCCAGCAAACGCTCATACGCCTCCTCCCAATCACCATAAATCAACTTCAAAGCACGTTGTTGCGCCCTTCATGCTTTCCCATACTTGATTGTGTAGTGCCACTTTAGCTTAACGGCCTCTATCACTGCTGCCACGCGCATCGTCGGCATGTGCTTTATCATGGGGTACAGCCGGGTTGCAATGAACCGAGAAGTCAACTGACGATGTTTCTGGCTGGGCTCGGAAGACCCACAGCTGTGCGGTCCATCCACAGTTGTAATCTTAAACCTCTCTGTACCCTTCACCTTCCTGGCACAGACTTTCCATGCACACCCTGTGCTCTCACATTTGATGGTGTACCGACGTTTGGCGTATGAGTTCTTAACCCGGTATGGACGGTTGTGCACGATCGAGTACTCTTTCAGCCACATCTTCAATGACGACATATCCTCAAAGACATGACCCTTCTGAATTATGATACTAGCCCCAGGCCTAGGTACGTCCCTCTGCATTTGCCCTCCATCCGCGACAGCCCTATGTGCATTGCTTAGGTCATTATAATCGGACACTAGTGGAACACGGCCAGGAAACATTCTTCTCAACATCTCAATTTCGCTAGACGTCAAACTCGTGGATCGGTCTGTCATCATCCGAGTCCACAGCCCTCGCATCCTCATAAGCAGCCTCGTCTCCTGCAAGCTGTACATCCACCCTGTTAGATACTACACAAACCATGGGTTCCTCAAACACTGTCTCCTCGTCGAATCCACCAACAAAGCGGTCATCGACATCCTCAGAGTCAGCTTCTACCTGAGTCAATGGAACCTCACATACTTGAGCCGAGGATACAACTTGCACCTCGACCTCTTCATGATCTGGTGACCCAACCAACGGTGAGTCATTGGGATCCAATGCAGCCCTAGGAGGTGATTGATCTCTCACCACCCTCTGCACAAACAAGTCAAGTGCTCTGACCTCTGAGTCCAAAACAATGGCCACATAGTTATCCCATTCACCGTCGCTGCCAATCGAAACCAATCTCTTTATACGCGGCCCCTTTGACGACCCAACATCAATCAATCCTTGCATAACGACATCACCATGCTCATCTGTCCATCCCAATCTCTCTTTCAAGCGATAAATAACCTCACCATACGACGGACGTGAACTAAATAGCAATGTGGTCTCTTCCATGCTCTCCAAATCAACACCCCCATTGTCATTTCTCTTCACAGTACCACCATGGTGCAAAGTCACAACCTTATCCATCTATAGCACAACAAACAAACATACCTCAGTCATTACGTACAATAATCAAACCCTACAAACGGATCTATACACATTATTGCTAATACATTACGCATATCTATTGCGAATCGAACCTAAAACCGAGCCAAATCCAACTAATTTCATCTAGGGTTTCAACTTTTGCCCTACGAAATGTATCTCAAATAATCCATATCTACTGCAACAAATCAAAGGAGGAGAGGGAGCTCACCTTGCTTTCTCGGTTTGGAAGCAAAATCGCAAGAAAATTCGTTGGATTGGGATGGATTTGGGGAGGGGAGAGAGGGGCGGCGGCGGAGGCTGCTCTCTGTTCGGTCTGTTCGAACAGAGCACTGAGGGGGTGGTGGGGGGCCGGGGGCTGCGCTCGGTGTTAAGTCCCAGGAAACGGCGCCACGACCGTTAGCGCCGTGAATGAATGTCACAGCGCCATGTGCTTTATGTGCTTTGGCGCCGTTTTGTGCCACCCTGGCTCCGACGTGTCAATTTACGGCGCCAAAGCATATGGCGCCGTGACATGTACCCTGGGCGCCATATGATTTGGCGCCGAGAGAAGGGTCCATTTTTGCAAAACTTTTCTCTAGGGGTCCATATGTAAAAACATTAAAATTTTGGGCTAAAAAGCAAAATTTTTACCCCACAGACCCACCCTTGCTGGCGTCCTACCCATATCGACATGTGAGACGTGATCCATAGCCTAAGCAGATAAAGACCGCATGAAGCTTCTTGCCATTGAGCCATGGACGCGAATAGATCCAGCTCCTGTACATATAGATGCAACGAAGATCAAAGCTAAGTGCTATTTTCATCTTCATGCACGATCAAAGGTCCAATATATATGCATATATAAGAGGAAATCAACAAGCAAGGAATTAGGGAAAACACATCCACCTGGAGATTTCTATCTGCATACATGCATGTTTACTCGAATAAAAAGGAGAAGCCGATCCTGATTGATCTCCTACATATAAACATCAATGGCAATTCTAGGAAAAAATCAAAGTTGTAAAACACACATTATTGGTAAATGTGCATGTAGAATAAATTTTGTCTACAAATAATAAAATTAGCAAATTAAAAAAGAGTCTATGTCAAGTATAATCCAAAATAATTAAAATTAAGGGAAGAAAACAAAAACTAGCTATTTGATTTCCATACGAATTCCAAAGTAAATCCCCTAAAAAATAAAATATATCTATTATATACTAAAATTCGATCACATGAGTTTTACATTTGCTAAAAAGGATAAATAAACTAGAAATAATCAAACAAAAAAGAAAAACATTCATTCCACGATATAGTGGACCTTTATTATGGTTAGTAAATAATCATCAGTGGATGTCTTAGACAAAACAAGAAATCTTATAAGACAAGACTACCCATTAAAGATTCTAGATAAACCCAATAAATAAAAATAATCCTAGATGACCTGCACTAAAATTCACGTATGAGAGGAAAAGAAGGATATTGACGTGTAAAATAAATGAGTAAAAATCATGCACAAGAAAAATAAGAAAAAAGTGGCACTCGGCATGAAAAAATGAGAAATAAAAAAAGACAAGATCTATTCTACATGCATACTTACCAACAATATGTGTTTCACAACGTTGTTTTTTTCTAGAATCTCCATGATGTGGTAGATTTTAATTCAAGTTGAACTGTATCAACCATTGGGTATTACCTATCATACAATAAAAGTATAGAATAGTTGATTACATCATCTAATTGAAAAGAGAAAAATTGTAGAAATCCACCTAAAAATAAAAAAACACCTTGCCTTTAATTTGGTGTACCTTAATTATGTGTAGTAATCTATAACCGATAGATGTTACGTGATAAATGAGAATAATTGCTAGAAATTCTAAAAAAAATATCTAGCTCTTAACTAGGTGGACCTTTCTTATGATTAACAAATTATAACAAATAATGTTTCTTGATCTATGAAAGTGTGCATGAAATTGATTTGCACCATGACAGGTATGCATGTATAGTTGGCAAACTCTTGTATGAAATTAAGATGTGAGATAATATAGATAGAATTAAACTTAAGCGATCCACGCACAGGAACAAATTTTCCTATAATATCCATTATAATTTTCATCCTTTTGATTGTATTAATATGGATACAACTATTGTCTCTATTATTGGAGATGCCGATTATAAATTATAATGAACAAATATTTCCTCCTAAAGATATAATCTATATTCTTTGTTTTAACATATGCTACTATACAATAATAACATAAATGAAACCAATTATACAAATATAGAAATTAAATCAAATTGATAATGCTCTAAAATTCTAATATTTTAATTCTTTAATACGATTTGCAACTCTTTATTTTCTGGATATAGTTCATTTATTATCATCACATATGTACTGCTAAACTAATTAAATATATTTTAGAAATAATGTCCGCGTAGGTGTGCAAGCCACCATACTATTTTTCACATGATAAGAAATTCACGTCAATCCGAGGTAAAGGGAACTCAAAGCTGGGTGGCTCTCAGTCTAGGGATCTGAAAAGCTGTGGTTTATGGTTGAAATTGCACTGTAGCACCTGAAATTTCACTGTAGCTGAAGGTGACTTATTTGGCGTAATTAAATTTAAAAATTTTAAAAATAGAAAAAATATGCTAGCTCATCATGGAAAACACAAACGAATACGGGAAAAAAAAGAACCGGTAAAAAAATTCAAAAAAGCCAAAAGTTTAGAAAAAGACGAAATTTATGAATAGTAAAAAATAAGCCAGAAGCTGAAACCGAAACGAGTAAGGCCCAAATCCCAACATTTGCAGTTATATGCAAGTGTGTTAGATAGTATTTGTTTTCGGTGGGATTTTATCCTGTGGTTCACGGAAACATTCCTAGACGTTCGGCTGCGATCATTGTGGCTGATGCTACAGTGGTGGAGGCTTATTTGGCACTATTCACAAGTTTTATCTTTTTCTGAAATTTTGTCTTTTTGTTGAGCTTTTTTGCCGGTTCTTTTTTTTCCCGTATTCGTTTGTATTATACGTAATGGGCTAACATTTTTTTATTTTTAAATTTTTTTAAATTTAATTATGCAAAATAAGCCTCTGTCAGTTACAGTGCTTTTTTCAGCTAGCTACAGTGTTTTCAGCCATAAGCCACGGGCTTTTCAGCCATTTTGATCACAACCGAAGATTGTTTTGTGATACATCTGAAGTGAAGTCTACTACTGGTGGGTATTGGTATTTGGTCTGCGCTAGCTAGTTTCCATGTCGCGATACGGATGTACGATTAATTGGCACTTTGACTGGACTCTCGTTGGAATTCATTACTTCCACGCTAAGGCTGCATCACGGTTGGCACATGCGGAAGATTCGCAAATGACTGCTCTTGGTCGGAGATTCGACGTGCCTTTCTTGCTCTATTGGGCTTCAACTTTTTAACTTTTATTTTCTAACTTTTATTTTTTTAATTTTGTTATTTTATGGTTTTTTTATTCATTTGTATTGTTCATAATGATATAACCTATTTTTTCTATTTTTAAATTTTTTAAATTTAATTATGCCGAAAAATTTACAATAACTAAAGTGAAAAAATTAAACAGACCAAACAGTAAAAAAATTTCTAAAAACCAAAAGTTTAAACCAACTTGACCACCAACTTTGACAGGACTCTCGTTGGACTAATTCATGACTTCCACGCTAAAGCTGCATCACGGTTGGCACATGCGGAAGATACCCAAATGACTGCTCTGGACCCTTGGACGTGCTTTCCTTGAACTTGGACTCTTGGAGCGACCTGCCAATTTGCCATGCAGTCGCGCGCCAGATGGACACGTCGTTGTGGAACCCACAGCTTGTTTTGTGGATGAGCTGTGTCTACGCTGGTCTGCGTTTACACTCAATGACAGTCAATGTTCTGTAACAACGGGGAACAGTAAGCGAGCGGTCACATCATCAAAGTTGTCCATACCGCACCGAAGGTTGTACCGGTTTGATTTCCGATACCGGTATATACCAACATATCGTTTCGAATTTAATATAATAATATGAATATATATTTATAAGTACATATTTGTTTAATTATATGCACATCAAATATCACTTATAATATTATTTCAAATTCATAGTAGCGCTATCAAATATAACATATAGTTCAATAGACAATATTATCAATTCCGTCAATACCGGCCGGTATTTGACCGGTATCAAAGCAGGTAAGGTTGGTATTGGCCGGTATCGAGCTGGTATGACCGGCATCGGCCGGTATTTGGACCAGTATGATATGTGGCTTACTCTGTAACGATTTAGGTGGCGGTACGGTACGTACCGGCCGGTACCAAACTGGTATTCATAAGTATGCACACCATACCTAAGTGCTCATATGAATATCTGTATGTTTTTGTTAATGACATGGCATTTAAAAAGTAAGCAACACAATTTTCATAGTTGCTACAAAGAAATATACTTTTTCAGGAGACATCACTAAGGACACACATCACACACTCTACTCACCCAAAACATGCACACACAGGTGTGTATGCACTACACACTAGAAAAGGTTTTATTCATCATATACCCTCCATTTAGATGGAAATTCAGGATTTACCCTCCCGACCCACGTGTCAGTGACTTATGATGGCCCCACATGTCATTGAGGTGGGAGGGTAAATCCTGAATTTCCCAACTAAAGGGAGGGTATATAATCCAATCTCCCACTAGAAAATTATGAAGATTCCAAAACCTCTCGGAGCGTGGATTTGCTATTCAAGTTGTAGTTCAGTTCGTACCTGCTAGATCAAGGTGGCACAGAATGTTGTATTTGAGAAGGGGCTTTTTGGGAATTTCTCAATTGAAAAAGAAGTGGAGAAAACCTAAAGGTGGGGCCCACCAGTCGGTGGCACGCGGAAAGTGATTGGGGTGAGGAGACTTAGTCTCCTCCCCGAGTCGGCCCGTGGCTGTGGCGGTGCCTTTCTCCCGTGCGGCGGTTTTGATCCGCTCTCCCAGATCCAGGATCTTCGGTGCTTGAGGGGAGATGGCGAGCAGTGGGGCAGCGGCGAGGGCTGGCCTGGGTTCTTCGGAGCCGGCCGCTCACGCCACCCCGCAGCCGTGTCTCATCTCTTCTTCAAAAGGGGAGACGCAGCCCGACGGTTGGCATCTTTTCTCTTCCATCTCCGGTTGCCTCTCTTGACTGATTCTCCTCTCTGTTCTTCGGTTGGCGGAGATTCGGTCTTCGGGCCATCTCCGATTGAGGCCTTGCTTCCGGTTCCGTGTGTGAACCCTAATCTGGGTTTGAGCATCTCGGGACCTTGAGGGGTCTAGCCGAGGAAGAAGGAGGCGGCTCATACTCCCTGCTGTGTTTGATTGCTCTCGACCAGAGCAGTCTCGTGATCTTGTGCGGCATCTCTGGACCTCGGCTTCTTCTTTGGGCTTTCGGCTGAGAGAAGAAGTGCGGTATTGTATCTCCGTGAATCATCTACCTGCTAGCGACAGCGGGTTGATAGATTTTCTGGGACAGCGAGTTCTTCGTGCCTTGCCCGATTATTTGAGTTCATCGGTTTATTTGCTTCTGGACAGTTTGGATTACTGTCTGCTCAGTGAGTATATCTATTTCTTTGCAATTTACAGCAGTAAATCTTGATCTGTATTTTTAATCAAGTCATTGAGGGCTGCTGTGAATGTTTGTGAGCTTTGATGTTAGCTCTGTGATGATAATATCGAAAACTGAAAAATATGATTTACTGAACTAGGATTGAGCTCATTTGGGTGGTCTACTGTCAGGTCTGTTGATTAGTTTCATTTTGGCTGGTGAGATTAGTTTACATACTATTGATGTTTCTGTGATGCAGTAGGAGAATCTAGTCCAGTCTTGTTTAGTGCAGATTACTTGTATTCTATTGATCTGTGATGTCTGGTAGATTCTCTAATTGAAAACTGAATACTGCATGTCACTTCTTTACCTGTAAACTTATAAACCGAAATTACTTCTTGCTGTTTTCATTATATCACAGTCTGTCATAGTAGATATCATAATTGTGAGCTCAATTTCTAGTCTCAAGGAGTCAGATTAGTCATGATGAATGTCGATATTAGCATGAGAAGGCCAAAATCCTTGATTTTGCGCAACTCTGTTCTGAGAGCAATAATAAAACAATTAATTTGTTACATGCTGGAATTAGTTGTTTTACAGCTTTTAGGACTGTTCTGCACATTGTTGTTTTCAGCAGTGATGATGTTATATTCTTTGAATATATATATATATATATATATATATATATATATATATATATATATATATATATATATATATATATATATATATATATATATATATGAATGGCAAGATAGAATTTCATATTTATATGCAATTTATGTCATTCTTATTATGCTGGAAATATGTCATTTATGTTATTGTTTTGGCTGGAATTAAATATGAAAATATGCTTATACCGCAATATTTACAACACAGAATGCTAATTTCGATTATTAATGTAGATATAATACCCATAGGGGCCACGGCCACCCATATCATTGCCGTCCATTTACCTCACGAATCTTGCAGCAGGGGTCATTAGAGAGGGGCAGTGTGCTCGGTTCAGTGATGATATCCTTACTAGAGAGATTTTAGCATCTTTATCTTTAGCATAGCACAAGGAGTTGAGGGCAAGAACGATTAAGGATGACGGGTAAGATGATGAGCTGCTCAAGCATAGCACAAGAAATTGTCTGGAGTTAAACCTGGTTATCAGATTATAGAATTTCCGAGTAGTGGCTTGGTCGGGTAATAATCTTTCGACCAAGGGTACCCGAGCAGTAATTCTTCGACTGGTGGTACTCAAGCAGTATTGCTTTGAGAAGTCTATGATTATAATAGCTTAAAGTCTTAATTACATATGAAAGTCGTATTTAATGTATTATTTAATCCTATGCGCTGATCGTTTCGGTTGGAACCAAATCGGACGGGGCTAAATCATCAGGGTCGAAATTGACGTAAGTTTCTGCCTTTCTGTAAAGTACACAGAATGGAATTCTACTAATATAAACACAATATTTTTTAGTAGTGGAGTATTGTTTAGTTTCTATATATACTTTCCAAAAAAAACTAAATTGCACGGTACGAAAACAGTAAATTTAGCAGTGGGGTAGTGAGATTTGCCTGGCTTGCTTTGACTTCTAAAAGGTGCTGTTTGTCAGTAAATGGTTTTGTTCTTTTTTAACTTTTAGCTTTTGTTTTTGATTTTTTATAATAACTAACTTTTAAATAAAATGTATTTTTAAAATAGGATCTAATAGTTAATTATAGTATATACTATACCGACTATTTATACCGGCAAAAACTGCTGATGCAAAATCGGTGCAAAACCGTCGTCGGATCCAGCCACGCTGGCCAAGATCTGTGCCCGTCTCCGGCGATGACCGTGGGGTCCACAATGCCACCTTCTCCAACTTGGCCGACGAACCGCAATAGCGATTGGGGATGGAATGCATTGGTGATTGGTCTATCTCTTCCTAGATGAGGCAATTTCTCTAACCAAACTCTTGTGTGTTTAAGCTAGCTTATCTGTTGTTTGCTCGATCGGTTGGATGTATGGTACGGTGTCTCAAATAGAATAACTAGCTCAATTACAACTGGGCTGTGTGACAAATATATTCTCATATTTTGTTTGCTTTGGGATTCTTGTGCAGGCATAATCGGTCACAGCTATGAACCAGGCTTAAGGGGTTGTTCTCCTACGGCGCGACCCAAACCTATTTGCAACCATCCATGATGCTAGTGTGGTGTAACATGCACAAAGTTGATATTTATCAGGCAATATATTTTTCTTATTTGGACAATGTAATATATTAAAGCTTAATGCTAACCTTCTATAAAGTCGAGAGTACTTTGTCTATTAGGACACGAGAACAATGAATAGGTTACCATTGTTGTGCAACTCAAATGGACTTCATACCTGTCTATAGTGTCTAGACACCGGACGTTGAATATCTGTAATCCTCGAATGTATACCATACTAGTTTCAAGATCAGTGACTAGTACACACAACCACAACATTAAAATTACATTTAGACACATTGCATATATTAAGGGTCAAATACATAAGCAATATTTTTGGCCGAAAGTTTCCAAAAAAATCCAAAATTTTTAAAATTTTCGAAATTTGGATTTCTGGAAGCGTCCAAAATTTTTTTCTAAACCAAAATTATTTTCCCGGGGCTGGCTCCGCCTGTGAGCGTGGTTTACAGCTTGACATGCTTGACTAGGGTTATAACTCAATAGCCACGACAAAAACCAGGCCATCAGTAGCTCCACGAAAAGTACAACGTAACGCAGAATTTGACAAAGTGCATGGCGAGCTGTTGTCTGGTCATGACTTCACTGGAGACATCACATCACTAAATATGTGTTGTCTGCTTTCTATCGCTGGTCGTTCAAATGTACCGTGAATTTGGTTATAACTCAAGAACGACCACAAAAACCAGGCCATCAGTAGCTCCACGAAAAGTACAACGTAACGCAGAATTTGCCCAAGTGCAATGCGAGCTGTTGTCTGGTCATATACTGGTGAAACTGGTCTGATGTGTTGACTGGTCTGATGTGTTGAGCTGTTGTCATGACTTCACTTGAAACATCACATCACTAAATTTGTGTTGTCTGCTTTCTATTGCTGGTCGTTCAAGAGTGTGTTTGGTTGCTGAGATGGAGTGGGATAGGATGGGATGGGATGGGGATGGGATGAGATGGTTCCACAAAAAAAGTGAAACCACATGGTCCAGCATCTAAGAAGAATATTCTTTAAATTTGCACAGGCTCATCCCACTTTGGACCATTCTATCTCACCCTATCCCTCAAACCAAACACATAGATAGACTTGGTCAAAGAACCATCCTATTCCCAAATGTACCGTGAATTTGATGATTTTTTTAGAACAGAGCCATGGGTCTACCCTGCATATAGTAGAGGAGCCTAGAGCGTTGTAGCAGAGTATTGCTTGTAGCAGGACAGTGGTCATTGTCGTCAAACGCATCCCACTTGTGCGGTAGTTCTGCTGATGTACGTCTAGTTCTGTCAACTAGCGGTCAGTAATAGCTTTTTTTATTATAGTTGATTTATTTTTTATTATATCTAATAACAATTTATTTAATATAATTAAATTTAAAAATTTTTAAATAGAAAAAGGCTAGTTTATCACATACAATATAAATGAATACTAAAAAGACAAAAAAATATAAAAAAGTCAAAAGCTAGAAAAATACAAAAATAGTAAATTAAAAGCCAGAAGTCAGAAGCTTTCACCAAAATGAGCGGAGTCTAAGTTCTCACAACTATTTGAACGTTTTTTGAATAACAGGAGAAGAGGTAATGTGAAATATGTTGGAATCACCGAAAATGCTCTCTAAAAAGTATGTTATGTTCCTCAAATATTTGTAGTGCTTCGTGTAGTACCACTCTACGGTAGTTTCAGGAAGTCGGTGCGGTATTACCACTTGGGCCGGAGCTCAACTTGGTGCTCTCTGGAAAAAAAGCTCTGCTCATCCTCCGGAACTTCTGGGCTCCGGAAGTACCGCTCTATACAGCGGAACTATCGTATACAATGGTAGTTACAGCACTAAATTTGTCGGTACTTACGATCCCGCGAAATTTGAAACCTCACTCGGAGGGCGCTCTCTGGAAAAAGGCTCCGCTCGGAATCTGGAGCTTCTGGTCGCCGGTAGTATCGATTTTATCTGCGGAACTTCCGCTTTGCGGTAGTTTCGACGTTGAAAACTACGGTACTACCGCCCTTTCAGACAGAGCACAGATTTGGCTTTTAAAACAGATTTTTAATGAAGGCATGCTCCTATTTTGATCCCAATGACACATAAATTTTGCTATCAAGCTATTTGCCATGATCCCTCTTTATGGTACGATTATTTAGCCTATAATCCGGTCTTTCACCATTTCTCTTAAGATCGAAAAAAGTAAAAAGAGATCATATTCTAAGTATATCTTTGTCTTGAGCCATTTTTGGTCTTCACATTGATCCTTAGCATGCATCTTGTCAACCACTTATGTACTTAACCTTTTATCACTCATTGAAACACGTTAGTCCCATATTCACATAAATTCATTAATTACCAAAATCATTTTTATGGGCATAGATGCTTTCACTCTCATCCGGATGGTGTAGGCCACTGACGAGGACGAACCCGTCGTGGTTTATACAGCCTCGCCCAATGGTTTATATAGCGTAACTTCGGGCCATATTTGGTCAACGACATGACATGACCGCACGGGCCAACTTTGAGCAGCGACATGACTGCACAAGTCAGCTTTCTATAGCGATATAACCGCATGGGGCAGCTTTCCTCAGTGACATACAATGACGACGCGGTTTTTCGCAGTGTCATAACAGCATCGTCCAGCTTTGTGCAGTGAAAAGACCGAACATGCCAGCTTTCCTCAATGACATGACGTGACGACATAACTTTTCGCAGTGACATGCCAGCATAGCTCAGCTTTGCGCAGCGACATATCCGCACAGGCCAGCTTTCCGCAGCAACATGACCGTACAGGCCAATATTTCTCAGCGACATGCGATGACGATGCAACGTTTCGCAATGACATGATAGCATGACCCATCTTTGTGCAGTGAGAAGACCGAACGTGCTAGTTTTCCTTAGTGACATGACGTGACAATGCAACTTTTCGCAGTGACATGCCAGCACGGCCCAGCTTTGCCCAGCAACATGACTGCACGGGCCAAGTTTCTGCAGTGACATGACCACACGGGCCAATTTTCCTCAGTGACATGCAATGACAACGCAGTTTTTTACAGTGACATGACAGCATGTCCCAGCTTTGTGCAGTGAGAAGACTGAACGTGTTAGCTTTCCTCAGAGAAATGACATGATGATACAACTTTATGTAGTGACAAGACAGAACGCGTCAGCTTTGCGTAGCGACATGATTGCACGTACCAGCTTTCCGCAGAGACAAGACCTCACGGCCCAACTTTACCAGCTTTGCGCAGTGCCGGGACCACACAGGGACACTAATGTATCGACAGGGCAAAAACGGACTCTATAAAATGAGGTCAGTGGGATTTATCAGAGAACACTGCACACCAAACCCCACACTACACCTGTGCTTGTTTCACCACACCGGGATGGACAAGAGGTAGAAGAAGCAATGAGATAATATGATGAAGCAATGGGACGAGACCCACGATCTAGTATGGTCAGCTGTAACCCGCGATGAGAAAGCAAGGGTTGGTGCAGCCCAGGTAGAACAAGCCTAGCGTGCTACGAGGTCAACTCCCTGCAATGACGCGTCCTGTAGCAATAACCCCATCTCAAACGTTCTTACCGAGCGTTCGCCGCAACTCCCACCTGAGCGGGAGACGCCCCTTTGTTGGTGTCGGGATACATACAAGTTCTTTAAGTCTAGGCACTGCCTCAGCCTAGGTATGCGTTACTGGGGTTGCGCAAACTACTCCAGTGACTACCCTGACTGCCATCTAGACATCGCAGTCTATCGGTAGCTGGTAAGGACCAGGTGCACCGTTTTCGTCCCGACCTTTTCTCCTTCACAATACACACTAACAACCCCTCCCCTATATTTTCACAGTCCCCGGAACCCTTATGTGGCTACTACAAATGGATCAATCTTGAGATCCACCCAGAGGACCAGTGGGCCCTCGACTTCGAGGAGTGGAATGTCACAAGGTTATCAGAGATCCGGGAGGAGTAGCGCCGCAAGAACGAGCAAACCCTGCGTATACAACGCGAGACGAAAGCTTATTTCGAGGCGTGCACGTGTAAGGAGAGGGAGGCTCGCGAGAGGGAGCGCGAGAGAAAGAGAGGAAATGGCGACCAAGGCAAAAGAGGTCGTCAAGGAGTTCAACGCTGAGCTGGTAAGGAAGGGAAAATGGTCCCGATCCATTTAGTAGGTCATACGAGCAGTTGTGTGGGTTAGTCGCACATGGTGCTATATGTTATACATGTAATCAAAATATACGCGACATATTACTCTCAACTGTATTATGAAGTCTATTTAAATTCAAACAAGCTTATATCCTCGTCTTTTCACATTCAATTGTTCACATAGCAAGTCATGTAACAATATTAACATACCAGTTTTCCTTCGTATACGAATTTCAGTAACATCACAATATCACTTATTATCGTACTTACCGATCGTTCTAAGGTCCGTCGTTCCTAAAAAAATTTCACAAACTTTTTTACGCACCTATAACTTACAATGAGCATGAACTTCTTTTACAAATCCAGTAGATTATCCCCCCAGTTATAATATACAAAATTCACAAAATCAACAAAATTTGACGGGGGAATTGTGCAGTCGCCCTCTGGCTAGGCGGCTGCTTTTAGTTGCCCAATTCGGGCGACTAGAACTCTGTCGCCTGTCTATTGGGTGATTGGAATTCGGTCGCCTGACTGTTAGAAGATAGGCTCTAGTCACCTCCTGTTAGATGATTGGAGTCTATTTATGTAAAAAAAAATTGTAGATATATTTATGTAATTTTGAATAAAAAATAGATTATTCGTAAAACAAAATTCATGCACCGCCTCTCGAGTGTGGTTGACAGCGTGACGTGCTTGACTAGGGTTATAACTCAATAACCACACGACAAAATGCAGTTCATCAGTAAAAGTATAACGTAACGCAGAATTTGAGCGAGTGCAGGGTGAGCAAGCACACATATACTGTTCCGATGTGTTGAGCTGTCATGACTTGACTTGACACATCACATCAGTAGCTATGGTTGTTGCTTTTCTGTGGCGGGTCGTTCAAATATACTGTAGAACAGAGTCATGAGTCTACCCTGCATATAGGAGCTAGAGCTTTGTAGCAGACTACTAGTTGTCAGAAGATGACATGTTATGCCAGAGGTCTCTGTCGTGAAAGGCATACGACCGAATTTTTTTGTATTTAAGTCCTTTTTTTGAAAAATATTCACATTTAGACCTCTGGTGGTTTTAATTCCGTTTTTGGACCCAGGGGGTCGGCGCCGAGGTAACACGTCTCGGCGCCGTGGACCACGGCTCCGAGGTGCCAGGCCCGCGCCAGCGTGCCGACCCGCGTGGAGCCGACGTGGCAGGAGCTCGGCGCCGTGATCCACGGCTCCGAGCTCGGCGCCGTGACTCGTGGCTCCGACCTCGGAGCCGTGGATCTTGGCGCCGAGCTCCCTGCCACGTGGCGCCGAGCTCCCTGCCACGTCTGCAGACACTCGGCGTCTAGGGTTTGCACCGATCAGGCTTTAACGTTGTCGCAAAAAAAATTACTAGTTGTATTTTGTTAATTTGAACTGTAATGATTATAAGTTTTGTTAATTTTGTAGTTGTGAATTACAAAACAATTTGAAAAAATTGTAAAACAAGTTTATGTTGATTGGCTCGTTGTAGATGCATAAAAAAATATGGTAATTTTTTTTAGGAACGATTGTGCGTAGAACGGTCGATATATAAAATGGTAAGTGTCTTTTAAGGTTTGATTCCCGTGGTTTTTGCAAGGTTTGTTATTTTGTAGTTGTAATATGGGAACTAATCTGATGAAGTCGTAATAAAAATTTATGTTCATTGCAGGTTGGACATGCAAACCAAATTAAGCTAATTTTTTTTGCCGAAGGATTGAGCGTAGAAATATCGATGCATATAGTGGTAAGTGATATTTCGAAGGTGAGTGATATTTTGATATGGCAGGCATGTGGCATGTGTGCAACTCTGTACTTCTAATGTTCAGAATTCCACCACTAGTCCTAACATGCATGCCTTAGGGAAAATAACTTGCTGGGTCTATTACATTTTGTCTATTGGGTGTAGCGTGGTTGTTTCCCCTTTTTGTCACGCCCTGAAGATGGCTCCGCTGCATCCTTCTTCCTGTCACTCTTGGTCTTGAGAGCTGCCTCCCGAGCTTGGAGCTCCTCCTCCTGACGCTTGATGGCAGCTTCACGCAGATTTAACTGCTCCCGCCTCCTTTGCAGCTCATCCTCCTTGCCCTTCAGACGGATTTGGTCCACCCTCACGCGACGCTCTTGGTCAAGCCGCATCTGTCGTTCCACCTCGCGAGCCTGAGTCATCTTGACAAAGTATTGTGCTTTGTTTTCCACCTCCTCTGCCCGGTTATTTGGCCATGCCGGCGACACCCGATCCACCCATTCGATGAACCTGCAAGCCTATGTGTGGCGTGGTAGATGTCATCGATCAAGTTGAAAAAGATAACGAAACAAATGATTTAGTTGTGGTCGTTACCACGGTCGTCATCCGTGTCAGACATTTGAAGAACCTACGGCCGTATTTGGCTCGTTGTACTCGATCGATCCGGACTCCCAACATCGTCCTAAAGCCGCAATGGCACTTCGGCGCTCATGCCACTCCGGCACTCCAAATGGGTCGGACCTCCAGAAGACATTGTTGTATAGTAGTATTGTGATGCCTTGAGGAGGAGATGTGGTATGGAAGACATAGTAGGGAGGCCTTTATGTAGGCAGTTATCCAGTGCAATGGGCATAGTCCATGGAGAGGATATTTTCGCTTTCTGGATTCCAGTAGCAATAAATGACCCTATGTAGGCTTTTCAGAGACTATAGTCTCCTAATTGCAGTGTAGCCTTTTCAGAGATTGGACCATTCAAAGCCTAGAAAGCTAAAGATCTACGCCCTATATGTGTACAGCCTACAGTGCCTACTCCTCGTAAAGGCTAAAGACCTACGCCCTATATGTGTACAGCCTACAGGCCTACTCCTGTAAAGGCTAAAGACCTCGCCCTATATGTGTATAGGCTAAAGGCCTACTCCACATCACAAAGTCGCATATGCTGCCTCGTTTTGTCATGTCACTGAGCAAAATCTGAACTCTTTTGTCATGTCACTGAGCAAAGCTGCCCTGTTTTGTCATCTCACTGAGGAAAAGCTGACCTCTTGTGTCATGTCCCTGAGCAAAGCAGGGGCGTGTTGTCATGTCCCTGAGCAAAAGCCTCTTTTTTTGGTGGTCACTGCATTAAGCTGCCCTGTTGGCTATAAGTAGCAGGGTTGGGGTCTCATGACATTGTGAATCGAACAAAGTAGTACCCTCTCTTTCGTGGTGAAACATACCATGTCTGAAGTCGAGGGGCCAGTGGGATTTGGGTCACCGGCGACGACATTCCCTTAGAAACGAGGATATGTTCGGTCCGCAGATCGATTGATACCAAGCCGGCGTGCTCAACCACCGTGGCGAAATGCGGACACAATGAGTACGCGGTCGTCCAGATCTTGGATTCCCGAACGATGGCGGCGACGTTTCTTCCGATGCTCACGCCCGGTACAAATTAGTAATGTTACATTTTGTATTGCTTATGGACCCTCGAAGTTTACCGTCATTTTTGTGCAGATGGCCAAATGCGACTTCTCCCATGGATCGACCCTCCTCACGAACGGTATGTTGATCGTTATGTGGGTACATTATGGGCTCGAATATGGGACTTGGAGTACCGAATGGAGAATCTCACCGAGGAGAATAACGACCTCCGCGAATGGATGCAACGCGAGGGGCAACGAGGAGGTCGTGAATATAGGAAGCTCTTATGATCCCACATGTTGCTGCGCGAACCCGAGCTGCATATGTGCATGCCACTACCACGATGGACAACCACGTCCGAGGCGACCCCTCAAAGATTTCTCCATGTGGGTGCCACGAGGCTCGTTTGGCATGTAGGTAAGAAGGTGTATGGTTGTATTGTGTTTTAGTTGTTGTGTTCGTTGGTGTGTTGATGGCTGTAGTACTTGGTTTTGTTGTCATTTTTTGGTACCCTCCATGTTTACCGTCGTTGCTGTGTTGATGGTTGTAGTACTTGCTATATTTTATGTACGTGCAATCTATGTGTTGTTTCGTGTTGTGGTAGGCAAAGCTGTTTTATTTTAGGTCGTTTGCCTTTTCAGCCGATTGTGCTTTTTCAGGAAGCATAAATTCATTGCAGGAATTATAGAACAACAAAGTACAGACTACGGATTCGAACACAAATATCACATGAATATAACATATACACATACATACAAACAAGTAGCTCATTACAACACGACCCACAAGCCTACACATAAATATCACTGCCTCCTAGCCTTACCCTTACCCTTACCAAGGGCGTCGGTGCCTGGAGTGTAACGGCTAGGCTCCCGGCGGCGTCTGCGTGGTACAGGCTGTGAAGGCTGAGTCTCAGGAGCGCCTACGAGCTGAGACGGGCCTATCTCATCGTAAGTCTGCTGCTCCACCTCGTCGTCGTCCTCACCCCCCTCGTCAGGGAAAGTGTCGCTCGTGGGGGATGAGCTCTGTGCCGTGTAAGACCCTCGCCGCGTCGGGTCTGAAAGTCGTGTCGTAGGCACGTCTACGTCCCTCCCCGCGCCGGTGCTGCACCCACAACGACTAGCCGCACGACGTAGCCGACCTGCTAGCCTCTGTCATCCAACATTTTGTTAACCAACAAGATACGAAGATATTACGTACTATTTTTGTAAGTGGCTTTGTCGAAGCATACCTCTAGGAAGGTAAGCATCCGGGCGTCGCCGACTGTCCTGGAGAAATGCTCTATGTCCTGTACGGACTGCTTCAGGGTGTTGCCCTGCAAACAAGCAAAATAATGGATAATTTACTATATGTAGTGATATTTATTGGAAAATAAGCAATGAGATTGAACATTACCACACGGTCCAGGACTGGTGCCGTCTCCACCTGCGTCCCAAGGCGAGTCGACTGGTCGTACGGCGTGTCTTCGTCACCCGAGGACGCAATGTCGGCGTAGTCATCCTGAGTCCATTGGCCCTTAAGCTTGGACCGCGTCGCACGCTGGTACCAAACTTGGTACCGCCGGAAGTTCTCGTTGCTGTGCGGCTCGTCGTTGTCGTCCACGTGGTCCTGAAAGTGTGCCCACTCCTCAACGTACACGTGGTGGTGCTGCTCGAAATCTGTGACCTTCTTCTGTCGCCGACGATCAAATCTGCATGTCACGTAAACCAAACGTTAAAAATAGAAAAAGCTCTGTGCAATTGGATTCCAAGGTTAGAATTGAAATTGCATGCCACTTACTTGTGCAAGGCCACAGACGTGGAGAACTGCGCTACTGACCACATCTGCCTCATACCAAACTGGCGTGCAACTCTATGTGGCAGGTGATACTCAACAGCATAGAAACAGATAAGAGGGCACCTCTTCCTGTAGAGGGCCTCGTCTATGCTGCATAGTGCGCTAAACTGAATGGCCTGCACCTCCGGCTCGGCGTACGGCTCCCACTTAACCTGCATTGAAACAATTTAACGTTTAAGGTCATATACTAACAAATGAAAATCACGAAACCAAATGGAATTAACTTACACTGGAGGCCGTGAGCGCATCTAGCTCGTTCGTGTACTCTAGGTAGGCCCTCTTCGTCCGGGCGAAGGGCACTGAGACCTGGTCCCAAAGATATGCAAGTGTCGGACGTCGACGAAGAGGAACCTCTGCGAACCACGGACGAGGAGGCGAAACCGTGGGACGACCAACTGGTAGACGACACCACATCCACAGCTGGAGGAGGTAGAGGCAACCACCTACTGTCGAGTTCGCGAACTCCGACGACACGCCTCGCAGAGGTGGCGGTAAAGGAACGCCAACACCCCGGAAGCCCAGCTGTACTGCCCCGCCGTGTCCCAGTCAGTGAGGCAGTGGATGTACATCCACGACGCGCTGTCCCCCGTTCCGTCGGGGAAGAGAACGCAGCCAAACAAGTGCAGGATCCATGCCCTGCAATTATATGTGAAATGATATTAAATAAAACTATGTCAATTTAATCAAAAAGCTCGATTTGTACGACGAGTTGGCTCGATATCCACCCCTACCTGCAGTAGTACGCAACGGTGCGCTCGTCCGCGTGTGCGTGACACTCTGCGAATCCGCCGAGCCATGTGATCATAATCGCAGAATCGCGATGGATCGCCTCGGCGAGAAGCTCGCCCGAGGAAGGCCTCTACTCGGGCTCTCCAACCAGCAGCACGCACGGTCCGATCATCGGACGACCGTGAATGGCGACACCAAGTATCTTCTGAGTGTCCTGGAGCGTAATAGTCATCTCACCAAAAGGGAGGTGGAAGCTGTGAGTCTCCGGCCTCCACCTACATGATACAAAAAAGAGGACTACATGTCAGAGAATTTGAGGCGCACATAGCCGACCAACAATGAACATGCAAGTGGAGCAATGGTTTAGGAGAATACCTGTCAATCAGTGCAGTGATGGCCGGGGGGTTCAAGGTGGGCAACCCACGGCGAACCTGGTAAGAGATGGCATCTAGGCCAGCCCTCTCCAGGAAGGGAGTGTACCTCTCGTCGTACCGCATGTCCAGGAACCCGTCATGGGTTCGAGGACGAAGGATGGGCAGATCCTGTATAGAATAGACCAATTTATGTAGTTAATGCATCAATATAAACTCAAATTGTACAGAAAGTGATGAAGGCAATACCCCCCCCTCCGCGGTGAGCCGTCCTCGGTGGCTCTCCTCGTAGTACTAGTCTAGCAGGTGGAATTGCGCCATCCTACAAAAAAATTGAATTTGTCAGTCCAACATACAAGTAAACAAAAAATTGAACATGCATAAAATATGGAAAGAATAAGAAATTAAATAAGAAACATAACAAATTACATATGAAAAAATAACTAGACGAACTATGAAACATAACGAATAACAAGCACTCGCACCTGACTAAGTGGCCAATGGCATGTGCGTGAATTGTGGCCAAGTCTACCACATCCGCTACATTGGTTCTCGCTCGGGTTAGTAAGAAAGGGGTTGCTCTCCTCGCCTCGTTGTTCCTTGAAGCTGATCCATAACCATCTTGTGTCTCGTCCTTTTCCGGTTCCACGTTTGTTCCAACGGCTACCCGTATCCGCAATGTATTTGGGCCCGGTGTACGGTGGCCACTCTCCTCATCCCGATAAGGCTCGAACGGGAGACCACGTAAGCACAAGGTTGTCAACACTGAACTCCCGAGGTATCTTGCTCTCGTAGTCAAAGTTGCGATGCCTCGCTGCTGCCACATAATGAGAACATGGAAAGTGGTACTGCCTCGGTTTACCACATGTGCATGAGAAATCAATAAGAACAACCTTATGCTTCCTCGTCGGCCGGAGCTCTCCATCGGTCGTTGTACCACCCCTTTCTACAACCTCGTAAGTGCCCGTAGAGTTGTCAAAACACTGTACCTCATGTGCCTCAGCCCTCGCCTTTGCCTTTTCAAGGTGACGCTTCGGTTTTGGCGCTCATCTCTCTTGTTTACTCTGTAGCGCCATTGCATGTGTGTGTCTTTCGTTGAACCAGGCAACAAGCTTGTAAAAGGTGAATGATACTATAGCATTGACTGGCATACCACGTATACCCCTAAGCAAGTTATTGAAGGATTCGGCCATATTGCTTGTCTGAAACTCGTACCTCCAGCCACCATCGTCATGAGCCCTTGTCCATTTGTCTACATCTCTCATCAATCCCGACAACCACTGTCTACCTTCTGCGGTTGTTGCAGTATTAAGCTGCTCCAACTTCTCCTGGAATAACTTGACCTCAAGCATTCGAGCGACCTCCTCGAACAGAGGAAAGTTATCCTTCCTACCATCCTTACGGAGTAGATTCTCGGCAAGATGCCGAGTGCACCAACGGTGGTGCAAAGGTGGATACCCCGGTATCTGCTCTTGTACGGCAGCAAGTATGCCCTGGTGTCTATCAGATATGACACCCACCTCCCTACCAGGGCCGACCACGTGCCTCCGAACGAGCCGCAAGAACCATCCCCAGCTGTCTTTGTTCTCCCTCTCAACCAAAGCAAACGCCAAAGGAACCAACGTGTTGTCTGCGTCACACGAAATGGCTATCGGCGTGCCCGGTATTTGCCAAGAAGAAACGTACCGTCAATGGAGAAGACGGGACGACAATGCCGAAAGGCCTCGATGGACTGAGCAAAGCACCAGAAAGCACGGAAGAATATCTGCATCCCATCTTGAGTCCATTCGTTTGGTTTCGGGACGTACTCATAATGCATGCTGGATTAACCGCTTTGATTGCATTGAAAAGTGCTTGCAACGCAAGTACCCATCTTCCAGTCCCCATATATCATCTTCCGGATCGTTGCTTTACCCTCC
This sequence comes from Dendrocalamus sinicus, assembly GCA_036346575.1. Taxonomy (NCBI): domain Eukaryota; kingdom Viridiplantae; phylum Streptophyta; class Magnoliopsida; order Poales; family Poaceae; genus Dendrocalamus; species Dendrocalamus sinicus. The sequence goes on from CM070671.1 coordinate 38,181,963, forward strand.
ATGCTTTTCCATACCTTATCTCGTATCCAAATTTCTCCTTAACAATCCCAGAAGCGTCTTCACCTTCATATTGGGTTCTCCCTTTACTATGTGACACGGTGACTTGGCAATAATGGTAGAGGTCAATCGCCGATGCTTCGCTTGAGCTCGCTCGGCACAAGTGTGTGGGCCAACGATTCTTGTGATCTTGAACTTTCCGTGTCCTTCTGCTTCCTAGCACAAACCCTCCATTCACATGTTTCCTTCTCGCACACAACTGTGTACCTCCGCTCCACATAAGAATGCCTCACCTTGAATGGCCTTTTACGAATCACTGAATACTCCTGCAGCCACCTTCTCAATGCAGACAAGTCCTCAAACATCATGCCCTTCTCAATTGTCATGCTTGAACCGGCCTCAGGAGCATCTAGCAGCTCGTCATCCCTTCCTTCTGCATAAGCCCTATGAGAATGCCTAAGATCGCTGAATTCATGAACTGATGGATCCCGGCCAGGGCAATAACGCTTGATCAGCTCAATATCACTTTCGGTCAGCTCTCCCCAAGGGCGGTCATCGTCAGAATCAACGACCCTTGCGATCTCGTAAGGCTGCAGATCATCCACAATTTGAACATCCACACTGTTGGAGTCCCTACAGACTTCTTCAACGTTGCCAGATGGAGCAACGGGAGGAACACCAACATTATCAGGAATGTCTCCTGCATCATAAGCACGAAAACGATGGGATTGAGACAAAAAAACAGCAATGACGGGAAAAGGCTAAAGTGTGGCTCGACACTTACTGGGATGATCCTGAGGGGCCGCCACAACATCATCAGTCCGACATTCAACTCGAACTGGTTGAGAAATCTGAACCTCGTTCGGGGCAGATAGAGCATCGGGCACCTCAGGCACTTCTTCCACATCCACCGCAAGATCCGGTAACGGAGGGTCAAAGGGTGCCTGATCACCTAGTTCTGGTGAATAACCGTGAGTGGTGGGATCAATGGACACCTTCCGCACAACAACGTCCAAACATTTTAACTCATTCCTCATAACCAATTTGACATATTCGTCCCACTCATCCTCTGAACCAATAAAGATCAACCGCTTTGAGAATTGTGTCTTTCGAACGAAGTGAAGTAACCCTCAACCGTGATGCTCTCCTCGTTTGCATGACAATGTAGCTTCTCCCGAGCCCTAGCAACCAACTCACTAAACGACGGCCGATCACCGAATATCAGAGGCACCCTTTGCATTTCAACAAATTGAATATTTCCATAATCATCACTTGTCACACTGCCTCCATGATATAGGGTCACTAGGTTGTCCATCTAGTTCATATACAAAACCAAAATTAATACCTTTAAGCGAATTTTTGGATAAATCACATGCATACTTGTTTAAGCAATAAAATATCTAAATGAACCCTTTCCCATTCAAACATCTATATAGTCACATGAGATTTTTATTTAATAGCATACTTGTCTAAATGAACCCTTTCCAGACGACATGAGATTTTTATATAGTCACATGACATTTTTATTTAATAGCATACATTGTCTTTTTTTGAAGTCAAACACATGCGATTTACGACGACGCATGCATGCCCAGCCAACAAATTAGGTCCGTGCACGTTCGATTACGAATGATTTCAATCAGCATTCAATCCTAGCCTGGCTTCTGGATACTACTCCATCATACTCTTCCAAATTTCTGGATACTAATCCTAGCCTGACAGACAGATGCCCAGGCCACCAAATTAGGTCCGTGCACGTTCGATTACGAATGATTTCAATCAGCATTCAATCCTAGCCTGGCTTCTGGATACTACTCCATCATACTCTTCCAAATTTCTGGATACTAATCCTAGCCTGACAGACAGAAGAAGAAGACACAACGACGAACGAAACCACGAGACCCAAAAGGCATGGATAGTGCCCTGCCCGGCTGCCCCCCAACCCCAACGAGAGTTGCGTTCTTCATATATACTACTCCAGTACGTACGTATAGTATCTCTGTCCCTATGAGCTTGTTTCCCTCCCATCCATCACTAGCTTAATTAGCTACACACGCAGTCACACTCACTCCTGCTCCCATTTCTCTCCAACCAAACCAACGCCACGAGCCTCCCAACCATTCAATTCGTTCACTGCCCCTGCAGTCACCTCCTCGTTGCTCCATTGATTGTTTTGTTCGATCTCTCTCATCTGCTCGATTTCATTCTACTTCTAAGAGAAATAACAATACATCTTAATTGTCATTTGCTCCACGAATTGGCCATGCTCAGCAATCCAACAATGTGTAACATATGTGGAAAAAAATTCACGATATACTAGAGATTCACCTTGAAGGCTTGCGGGGCCGGGGAGCGCGGCGCGCGCGCGGCGCCGGCCGCGCGCTGGCGGCGGGAGCCGGCGTGGCCGGGAGGCGCTGCGCCCGGAGGCGGCCGGGCGGGAGGCGGCGGGGCCGGGAGCAGCGTGGCCGGGAGGCGCTGCGGCCGGGAGGCGGCTGGGCGGGAGGCGGCGGGGCGGGAGCGGCGTGGGCGAGGCGCCGCGCCCGGGAGGCGACGAGGCGGCCGGGGGAGGCGGCCGGGCCGGAAGGCGGTGGCGGGCGGGAGGCGGTGGCGGCGGCGAGGCGCCGTGGCCGGAGGCGGCGGCCCCGGAAGGCGGCGGGAGGCGGCCGGCCGGGAGGCGCCGGCGCCGAGGCGGGAGGCGGTGGCGGGAGGCGGTCACGGCAGAGGCGGGCCGAGGCAGACGCGACGCGACGAAATGAATGCTCGGCACGCCGATCGTAATGCCGCTAGCTCGGCGCCAAGATCCACGGCCCGAGGTCGGAGCCACGAGTCACGGCGCCGAGCTCGGCGCCGTGGATCACGGCGCCGAGCTCTCGCCACGCCGGCTCCACGCGGTCGGCGCACGCCGGGCGCGGGCTCGGCACCTCGAGCCGTGGTCCACGGCGCCGAGACGCAGTTACCTCGGCGCCGTGATCCACGGCGCCGACCCCCTGGGTCCAAAAACGGAATTAAAACCACCAGGGGTCTAAATGTGAATATTTTTCAAAAAAAGGGCTTAAATACAAAAAATTCAAGGCATACGAATTCTTAGTTTTTCTCCGTATACGAATTCCCAGTAACATCACAATATTATTTATCATTGTACTTACCTATCATTTTAAGGTTCATCGTTCCTAAAAAAATTTTCACAAATTTTTTACGCACCTACAACATATAATGACCATGAACTTCTTTTACAAATCCAGCAGATTATCTCCTAGTTATAATCTACAAAATCAACAAAATCTGACGGGGGAATTGTGTAGCCGTCCTCTGGGTGGGCGACTTTACATACAGTCGCCCTCTGGTTGGGCAACTGGTTTCAGTTGCCCAACAGTCGGGCGACTGGAACTCTGTCGCCTGTCTATTGGACGACTGGAATTCGGTCGCCTGACCGTTGAGAGATAGGCTCCAGTCATCTCCCGTTAGGCGACTGAAACCTATTTGTATAAATTTTTTTTGTAGATATATTTATGTAATTTTAAATAAAAAGTAGGTTATTCGTAAAAAAAATTTCGTGACCGCCTCTAGTGTGGTTGACTGCTTGACGTGCTTGACTAGGGTTATAACTCAATAACCACGACAAAATGCAGGGTGAGCAAGCTACATATATACTGGTCCGATGTGTTGAGCTGTGTCATGACTTGACACATCACATCACTAACTATGGTTGTTGCTTTCTGTCGCGGGTCGTTCAAATATACTGTAGAACAGAGTCATGGTGTCTACCCTGCATATAGGAGCCTAGAGCCTTGTAGCAGAGTACTGGTTGCCTCTGCTAATCAACGCCTAGTCCTGTCAGCTACGTCTGCATAACTTTTTGAACCAATTTTTGAAATAACGGGAAATGGGAAAGGCCAAATATGTTGGGACTTTGGGATCACAGGAATTGTTCTCAGTATGCTATGTTCCTCAAAGATTGTAGTGCTCCGTATAGTATTAGACTGTAGTTACTATGCATCGCAACTAATCCTTTTGACTGTGGATCTATTTTTTTTTGTTTTGGCTTATATAGATTATGTCTTATGATTTTTACTATATTTATAAGATAATATAAAGTGATAGAAATTTATTATTGTTTTCATAGATATAAATAAAATCGCTAAAGTTCAATCATATTACTCGGTTTTTACAGTTCAGTCCAAAAGTTGCACAATGCAATCATGCAAATCTCCATGGCCCACTTTTGCTAGAAGAGTATCGTTAGTGGCACAAGTAAAGTAATTAGAGTTTCTACCGTGTGATGACCGTAGTGGTTAGGGCATCCATAGTGTATATAATCCAAGAAGTTTTAAGGTGGGTCCTATCTAAATTTTAAGGTCAACTTCATAGTGTATATAACCCAAGGGGCCTTAAGACGGTCCCACTCGGCAGATAAAGAAAAACTGTATTTTAATGCTTGTGGTCAGGTCTTTAGCTTGAGGACCAGCCTTAAGCCTTTTTTGCTTATAGCCTGCTTAAGGTCACCTCTGTAATGTATAAGGTTGACTTTATGGTGGCTTAAGACCCTCTATTTTCATACACTACATATGCCCTTAGTGAGAACTAAGAACCCCAAATTAAAGACTTTGACAGTTGACTGAATTAGTGAATCATGATGCACACATCCACCAACGAATTTTTTTTTCCTGAGACAATCCACAAAACGAACTGACCGTCCACTCCTTACCCTTTTCTGCCAGCCTTCCTGCTCTGAAAAGCTTAACCACAGGTCCACAACACATGAAATTTGAACACTGTTGGACCCTAAAATACCCAAAATTCCGTTTTTAGCCCCCTTTACAAAAAAATTCCACTTTTGGACCCCTTCCCACCGCGGGATCACCCCAGGCCGCCACGTGGCCCGGTCGTGCGGTCGGGGACCGACGACCGCCTGCGCTGCTCCCCACCGCGAGACGCCTCCGACCGCGCGAGACGCCTCCCAACCGCGCGACCGGCTTCGCGACCGCGCGTCCCTGCCATCCTGAGCGCGCGAACGCTGTGCCGACCGCGCGTCCGCTTGCCCACCGCGCGAAACCCCTCCCGAGCGCGCGTTCACACTGTAGACGGGGAGCGTTAGGGTTTGAGCTGCGGTTAGGGTTTGAATTTCTCGTGGTTTTTGCAAGATTTGCTAATTTTGTAGTTATAATCTGGGAATGAATCTGATGAAGTCGTAATAAAAGTTTATGTTCATTGCAAGTTGTACATGCAAAAGAAATTATGCTAAATTTTTTTGCCGAAGGATTAAGCGTAGAAATATCGATGCATACAGTAGTAAGTGAATTTTAGGGTTTGGGTTGTTTTCAATCTCCGTGATTGTTTTAAGTTTTGACAATTTTGTAGTTATAAATAGGGTAAAAATCTGATGAAGTTGTAATAAAAGTTTATGTTCATTGCAAGTTGGACATGCAAAAAAAATTATGCTAAATTTTTTTGCCGAAGGATGGAGCGTAGAAATATCGATGCATACAGTAGTAAGTGAATTTTAGGGTTTGGGCTGTTTTCAATCTCCGTTATTGTTTTAAGTTTTGACAATTTTGTAGTTATAAATAGGGTAAAAATCTGATGAAGTTGTAATAAAAGTTTATGTTCATTGCAAGTTGGACATGCAAAAAAAAATTATGCTAAATTTTTTGCCGAAGGATGGAGCGTAGAAATATCGATGCATACAGAGTAAGTGAATTTTAGGTTTGGGCTGTTTTCAATCTCCGTGATTGTTTTAAGTTTTGACAATTTTGTAGTTATAAATAGGTAAAAATCTGATGAAGTTGTAATAAAAGTTTATGTTCATTGCAAGTTGGACATGCAAAAAAATTATGCTAAATTTTTTGCCAAGGATGGAGCGTAGAAATATCGATGCATACAGTAGTAAGTGAATTTTAGGGTTTGGGCTGTTTTCAATCTCCGTGATTGTTTTAAGTTTTGACAATTTTGTAGTTATAAATAGGGTAAAAATCTGATGAAGTTGTAATAAAAGTTTATGTTCATTGCAAGTTAAACATGCAAAAAAAATTATGCTAAATTTTTTTGCCGAAGGATTGAGCGTAGAAATATCGATGCATGCCGCGTAGATTTTGATTCCCCCGAGCGCGCGTTTACACCGAGCGTTAGGGTTTGGCTGGAGTTAGGGTTTGAAATCTCCGTGATTGTTTTAAGTTTTGGCAATTTTGTAGTTATAAACTGGATAAAAATCGGATAAAGTTGTAATAAAATATTATGTTCATTGTAAGTTGTAGATGCATAAAAAATTTTGGTAAATTTTTTTTAGGAAAGATTGACCGTAGAACGGTTGATACATAAAGTGGTAAGTGATATTTCGAAGGTTAGAATCATGGAATGCGAAAATACGAGATATTAAACTTCATAATACAGTTGGGAGTAACATGCCGCGTAGATTTTTATTACATGCATAACATATAGCATGATTGCGACTAACCCACCCAACTGCTCAGACGACCTCATCGTGTGGACCGGGCCACTTTCCTTCCTTGCCCGCCGGCGTTGAACTCCTCCGCGCCTCTTTTGCCTTAGCCGCAATTTCCCTCTTTCTCTCGCGCTCCATCTCGCGAGCCTCCCGCTCCCTACGCGTGCACGCTTCAAGATGAGCTTGCGTCTCGCGCTGTATACGCAGGGTGTGCTCGTGCTTGCGGCGCTCCTCCTCCAGCAACTCCTTCTCCTTTGTGACATTCCACTCCTCGAAGTCGAGGGTCCATTGGTCCTGAGGGTGGATCTCAAGATCGATCCATTTGCGGTAGGCACATAGGGGCTCCGGAGACTGTAAATAAAAGAGAGATATTGTTAGTGCGTGTTGTGAAGGAGAAAAGGTAGGGGAAAATGGTGCATGTGGTCGTTCTGCGCTGCCGATAGGTTGCGGTGTCAAAACGGCGGTTGGGGTAGTCACTGGAGTAGTTTGCGCAACCCCAGTACCGCATACCTAGACTGATGCGGTGCTTAGACTTGAAGAACTTGCACACGTCCCCGCACCAACAAAGGGGAGGTGTCTCCCCCTCAGGTGGTAGTTGTGGCGAACGCTCGGTGGGGACGTCCGGGATGGGGTTGTTGCTACGCGGGCGCTCTGGGGGGGACCTTTCATCGTAGCACGATGGGCTTGTTCTACCCGGGCCTGTATCGCCCTTATTTTCTCATCGCGGGCGGCATCGCGGGCTGCAGCTGACCGTGCTATGTCACGGGTCTCCTCCCAATCCTTCACCATCTTGTCCCATTGCTTCTTCTTGCCTTTGTTGTCATGATCCCATACCTCGGACATGTTGGTTGTCATGATCCCATACCTCGCCCCACCGGTGTCGTGCAACAAAGACCACATTTCCAAGTCAGGTGCATTAGACTGAACCCATTGTGAGAATACCCCGACTCTTGTGGAGCCCCCCTCCACGGCCCCTGCTGCTGCATGCACATGCTTCGTAGCCTCCTGATCGAGCTGCCTCCGCAAGGTGTCGAACTTCCGCTTCTGGTTCTGCATGCATAGCTTCTTGAACATCTTCATGAGGTCCTTACTACGGAACCTTCTGTGGAAGTTCGCTGCAATATGCCTCATGCACCAGCGGTTCTTCACATCGATCCACGGACGGGGCTGCGTCCCATCTCAGCAACGCTCGCAACGCAGACATCAAGCCTGCATTGCGGTCGGAGATAAGGCACACTTCGGGCTGTCTTGCACTACGGCATTCTTCAAATTGCAAAGAAACCAAAGCCGCCATCTCGTATTCTCGCTCTCCACAATTGCAAATGCCACTTTGAGTAATCGGTCATTTGCATCGGCTGCAATCGCGGTAAGGATAGTGCCCTTATACTTGCCGGATAGGAACGTCCCATCTACGGTTAGCACCGGACGGCACCACCGAACCCTTGTATCGCTGATGGAAGGCCCGAACACTCTGTCAAGAATGAAACGATTCGGGCCCTCCGTAGGATGGACCCTCTCTGCTGTTTATGTAAGTGCACAGGTTTGATTGTGCAATTTGATCCAGCATTCTTGGGACCAGTCGTGCGCCTCCTCGTGCGTCCCATACATACCGCGTCAGCACCTTTCGCCGCGCCACACCTTCTTGTAGCTCACTTCGTAGCCCGCCTCGTTCGCTACTGCTGCCATCAGAACCTTCGGGGTAATTGACACATCCGCCTGGACGAGGTGCGTGACCACCTCCGCAACATAACGTGATGTCATGTTGCGGTGTCTATGTATCGCCCCGCAAGCTCGCAATCGTGATCTTGCAGCACCGTTATCCGAACTCCGTGCCAACGCCCTTGTACCGTTGTGCACGGACTTTGCCACCACATGACCCGTCCACACACTTCACAACGTACGTGTCCGGCTTTGACTTGTGGACCCGATACGTCCGGCTTATGTTGACGGCATGTCTAGCAATAGCTCGCTGGACAACACTCTTATTACGGAAGCACCGCCCGTAAAGAGTGCGCCTCGCTGAACCCCATTCTCCTCCTCCGCTCGTGGCGAAACTAGGCTGCCGCTGCGATGTCGTCTAGTCTGGACGACACGTACGCACCGTCCGTGGTCACAACACGACCTACCACCCCTCCAGGTGCACCTTCGCCGTCCTCGTCCTCTCCAGAGCTGCCTGTCTCAACCTCCTCATCCTCCTCGCTGTCCTCTTCTTCCACCCGGTCCCCAAGATACTCATGACGGTCAATACGGCGGCCCACCACCGTCATGCACACCTTCGTTGGGCTGGAAATTCTGCGCACGCCTCCGCCGTCTTCATCACCCACTTCCTCGCCCACATGTTCTCCCGCGAAGGGTCTTCATGACCGCCGCCACTTCATCTCCACCGCCGCATCTCGAACCAACCATGCACGATGATTCGCCTCTCCACGAACTCGACATACACCATTGGCCTCCCATATATCGCAGCATCAGGGTTGCGCACGACCTCCATGTAGTTCGCCCATGACGCGTCATTGGTCACCTTCAGAAGTTGCCATATGCTCCCCCTTCCGTCATCCACCATTGAGGCATAGACTGCCTCGATCCGTAACTTCTTCCTTGCGGTCTCTCGATCGAACGCTGAACGGACACACCTCCGTAGCTCAGACAAGCTCATGGCACTCAAACCGGGTGCCCGGATCACGGTCCGCTCGCAATTTGACAGGTCCGCCCCATACGGCCCATCACGTACGAGACCACTCCCATAAAACACCATCAATTGTTCAATGCCAGCCATTGCGTACCTAACATAAGTGCATAATCAACCATTTTAGTACACAGCATGTAACAATCGTACCATCTAATTAACAGTTTCGATTAGTATATGTTTTGTATTTCTAAATCTACGATGTATTTGTAACTATTTTACTTTCAAATTGTACCATACATCAAATTAAATATTCATATCATTTTTATTTCCATACTACGGTCATTCACTAAGCATACTAATTATACAAATTATCTCTAATCTACAAATTTACCACCTACAAATGCTCGAACATAAATATTTACTTTTTCAACACATACACATTATTTACACTACAATCTTTTCTAACTTTTACTTAATATAGTCTTTTCTAAATTTTTAATTTTAATCTACCAAATTTATTTCTAATTTATTTTAATCCTAGTACTATTGTTATCACCTACAATTTCTCTAACATAAATATGTGTTTTCTCAACGTCTACACAATACAACTTCATATTTTCCACCTAACTGAAACTACTTTGCAGTACGTATGTTCACAAAAAATGCAACCCTATATACACTACAATATACACTACAATACATCATGCTAAACATATGCAAGATTTCCTATACATACATAGCGTATAAAATATTGACATAAAATAACAGTAATACAAGATGGTTTCGTTAATTAAGGCCTAATGACATACATTAAATTATAGTTGCATGGGCACAAAATTTACCTCTTGTTGATGCTCACGAGACGATCTACAACTTTTGTACTTGCCAAATCCGCTGATTCCAAACGAAAACAACTCAACTCTTCCGGCTTTCGCTCCTCACTTTTCTTCAGCAAAAACTAACTACATTACAATACGTAACTTCAACATAAATTACGACATTATCTACACTACAATAAAGCATGCATCATATGTGGATTTTTACCTACACATACACACTGTATGACACATTGGCTTATAATACATATGTTCACATAAAGATTACCTACAAATACATAACGTACCAAATATTGACATGGCGTATCACACATTCACATAAAATAACATTACCAAACGATAATTTGTGCTAATCAACTAATTATGGACTAATCACATACATAAAAATTTAGTTTCGCAGGCACAAGACTTACCTCTTCTTGAAGCTCACGACACGATCTACAACTTTTATACTTGTAAAATCCGCTGATTCCAAACATAAACTACTCAAATCTCCGTGTTTTCACTCCTCTCTTCCCTTCACTTTCTCCCTCGCTCTATCTTCACTTCAGCTGCAAATGAGCGTTCTGCCTTCGACAACAGTTTTTCTCCCTCCCTTGCGCTGTGGTTTCGGGTTTTTAAGTGTGCATTCAGCACTCATGGAGAGGGGGCCGTTCCTGCCCTAAAGACACGTGTGCGAGCGGACAGGAGAAAGCAGTGCACGCTGGGGTTTTTCCTTCTTTCGGCGGACGGACGGGACGTGGCAGAGATTCCCGCGGTCGGCAAATATTCGCGCGCTGGGGGACGGAAGTCGCGCGGTCGGGAAACGAATCGCGCGGTCGGCAAAGCGAACGCGCGCTCGCGCAGGGGACGCGCGGTCGGGCGGGGCGTGACGCGCGCTCGCGCGGCGCGGGAAACGGACGCGCGATCGGCGGCGGTCGTGCGATCCGTACCGCACGACCGGGACAGTGGCGGCCGCAGGTGATCGCGCGGTGGAGAGGGGTCCAATTTTGGAATTTTTTTGTACAGAGAGCCAAAAGCGGAATTTTCGGGGTCCAAGGGTCCAACAGTGTCCAAATTTCACAACACATGGCCATGTTCACTCGTACTCTCCGGTTACTACTTACTACAACGTAGTTTTTGACTTTTGTTGACCATTAGTATCTATAATATTATGCTTGCAGATAAGTACTGTAAAATTGTACCTTTATGACCAAGTAGATCTCTCTCGACTCTGATCCCCCGCATTACTCCGAGTAACTGGTGCTTGTAGAAAACTGTAAAGGGCTGTTTGGTTGTCTGTATGTACTTGGTCTGTATTAGCTCATGTAATGAGCGTGTATTTGGTTGTCTGGTTGGCTCTCGGAGCCAGGTCTATTGCGTGTAAATTTTCACCCCGAGCCAGGCCCGAAGGAAACGAGCAGAGGGAGCTTCGCTCCTCAGCCTGGCCCAACGGATGCAAAGAGCGGTGTGAAGGCAGGCAACCAAACAGCCCCTAACTGCATTATCTGTTCTTGTGCCCTAGCTAGCGTATGGGAGTCTGAACATGAGACCGCACCTAATGTGAGTCTGAATATGAATTTCGCATCATGCATGGCAAAGTAGCCACACGTAATATGCAAATATGAATATGAATTTAGCATCATGCGTGAAAAAATGACCACACATAGGTGTTTGGTTGGGCTAAAAAATAGTGGCTTATGGCTGAAATTGCACTGTAGCTGATTGAAATTATATTGTAGCTAAAGATGACTTATTTGGCGTAATTAAATTCAAAAAATTTAAAAATAAAAAATATATTAGCTCATTACAGATAACACAAATGAATAAAAAAAATTTATGTCATGACGTCTCTCAAGTGCGTCGTGGTCGCCAAAGATGTCGTGACAATCATGATCATGTGTGGAAAACATTTTTCCCTGCTATACATCTAATTCCACTTTACATTGTTTATGCGTCCTTAATTCCGTAGTTCTAATTATAACTTTGAGGCCTTCTGTGCGACGCCAAGAAAAAAAATATCTAGACAAGTAACGATCCATTGGCCAGACACCTAGTCCCTCGAAACTCGTGCGACAACCCCACACGACTATCATTGTACCTAACGAATAGCGATGACAGCACTTCACTAGAGCTCCATAGCTCGATGCCGACGAGCGCCTACCCTGCCGAGAGGGCTGGCACGGGCGCACGGCCCTTGAGTGTGGTTGATAGCTTGTGCTTGACTGGTGTGGGTTCTTTTTAGGTTTTGTTTTATAATTTATGATTTAAAATTATATTTATTTCTGAGAGATAGTATATAGAGAAAAATAATTATATATGATTTTGATGGGTACAACTGAACTCAGTATATTTTTTTACTATAATCTTTCTGTTAAGCTTGTCTTAAAAAATATATTATTTAAAAATTAGTTATTGTAGAATAAATCATAAACCATATGCTATATATGAAAAAGAAAGGGCCTAGCTCAATAACCCAGGTCATCAGTAGCTCCATAAAAGTATAACGTAATGTAGAATTTGACCAAGTGCAGGGTGGGAACGGCTCAGGTGCAGGGTGAGCAAGCACATACATGCCAGACTGGTGACAAACTGTTGCAAAGACTTCCATTTGAACAATATGTGTTGTTGCTTTCTGTCGCGGGTCATTCAAATGTACTGTGAATTTGATGATTTTCCAATAACAGTTATGCATCTACCCTGAATATAGGAGCCTAGAGCATTGTAGCAGAGTACTAGTTCTTAGAAGATAGACATGTCAGGTCATTGGTCATTGTCGCCAAACGCATCCAGTCCGGTACATCTCTCAAGGCGGGTGGTCAAGCGGACGACTGTCGGCCTATTCTTTACTATTTTTAAAAGTGATTTTTGTATACGCTATAGTACTTAACTTTTAAATTACAGTGACTATTACTTTTTGGAAGTTATTCAATTAAAAAATTAAAATAAGAAAAAAATAATGTTATATCTTTATGGACAATAAGGAATCAGAGAAAAAAAGCCAAAAAACTGAAATTTAAAAGGCAATGGCCCTGTTTGTTTAGGCTTAGGCTTTTAGGCTTATAGCTTAAAGCCAGCCTTTTGGCTTAAGCAGCTTAAAAGCAGTTAGCTTTTAAGCCAAGTTAGACTATTTGGTATCCTAGCTTTTTGATAGGTTGAATGGTGTGGCTTATTACCAGAAAGTCTGAAATGCCCTTATTATATGTATTGTTGCACTCAAGAGGAGGCCAGCGGGGTCACCGGAGGACGGCAGATCTGTCGGAGGATGGCAGACGAGGCCGGCGGGGTCGCCGGTCGCTGGCGGGGTTTGTCGGAGGACAACGGATGAGGCCAGCAGGGTTGCGGGTCGCCGGTGGGATTTGTCGGAGGCTGGCGGGGTCGTCGGTCGTCGGTCGCTTGCGGGGTTTGTCGGAGGACGACGGATGAGGCCAGCGAAGTCGCGGGTCGCCGGCGGGGTTTGTCGGAGGACGGCGGATGAGGCCAGCGGGGTCGCGGGTCGCCGGTGGGGTTTGTCGGAGGACGGCGGATGAGGCAAGCGGGGTCGCGGGTCGCCGGCGGGGTCTCGGGTTGTAGGAGGACGGTGGTGTCGCAGGTCGGCGGCACCGCAACCCTAATCACATAATTCCGTTTGGGAGGGGATCGGGAGAGGTCTGTCGAACGGGATCGGGAGAGAACGGCCGAACGGCCAACGGTTTATATACCAATGACATTTGTGTGTAAATCTTTCGAAGTTCAGTGGCAAAACATTATTTCTATTCCGCAAAAGCCAAAAAAAACTCCTTTCAACTGGCTTTTGGCTTTTAGTTATACAGTGGCTTTTGGCTTTTAGTTATACAGTGACTTTTGGCTTTTTAAAAGCCCAGTACAAAAGCCAGCCGTTTGTTTAGGCTTAGGCTTTTTTGCTTATAAGCCACTGAAAAAGCCAAAACAAACAGGGCCAATATATTCTAAATGGCTTATGGCTTCTGCAAGCCGAACCGATAGGAGCAGTGCCTAAATATGAATTTGGCATCATGTGTTAAACGTGGCCACGCCTAACAAGCAATTATGAATATGAATTTGACATCATATGCATGATTGTCATGGCGTCGCCAAGTCATCATTTTGGTGTCATAACGGTCCAGGGGCGCCGTAGAGGTTTGCCTCGCCTTATCCATCAAGGCAAGTGCCCAGAAATTTTGTGGTGTCTGCGGCATCGTTTCGACGTCCATGGCGAGAGGCTGGGCGGGTATCTTGACTAGATCGCAAGGGGTGTTTGGGCGGGAACCGAATCCTCTGACTTTGCACTGTGCAAAGTTAGAGTGACTTTGCATCCGAACCGTCCAACGCAAAAAGAACGGTCCAGATTGAGCCCTGCTACAGTGTTTTTTACTGTAGAAAAAACGCTGTAGCAATGATCAATCTGGACCGTTCTTTTTGCATCGGACGGTTCAGATCACGCCAAAGTCACTCTGACTTTGCACAGTGCAAAGTCAGAGGATCCGATTTCGTTTGGGCGAGATAAGTGGCATTGAAGGGGGCATCCGAGCAGGAGAAGTGGTGTTTCGCTCGGTTGAAAATGAGCGAGAGAGGTGGCCACATGGAACTATAGTCGCCACCCCTCATTGCACGGGCTGCTGGTGAGCTTCCCTCCCTCCTCCACTCCCTTTAACGCCAGGTATTCTTCTTCTTTCTCTGCCTCTACTACTTCTTTTCTTTTCTACTATTCCTCTTCCTCTGTTCCTTTGCTCCCGCTGTGCTCATCCTTCGTTCTTCTTTCTTGCTTTGCCACAGCAAGCCACCGGCAAGGTCTATCAAGTCCTCACCGCCTCCAAATTTCCTCCCTCCAATCTTTAACGAATCTCTCCAGTCTCCAATCTACAGATCTGCGATGTGCTTCTCTCTGCTTTGCATTCCCGATACATTGCATTGTGTGCCTCCACCCTTTGATCTAATGTCAGGACTCGAAATTTGCATTCCGAGCCTTTATATGTTTACAATGCTAGTTTTATGATTAGTGACTAGCACACACATTTAGCGACAATCATATCATATCAATACACGATAAATTTAAACAAAGTAGCGTATATAGGTAGCAACCGAACATACCTGGCAATTTGCCAAGCTTGTTTTGTGGATGAGATGTGGCTATGCTGGTCTGCGTTTCCACTCAACGACATTCAATGTTCTATAACAACGGGGAACGGTAAGCGAGCGGTCACACCATACCTGAGCGCTCATGCGCATATCTGTATGTTTTTTTGTTAATCACATGGCATTTAAAAAGAAAGCAGCACAATTTTCATAGTTGCTACAAATAAATATTCTTTTTTCGAGATAATTTATGAAGGAAGCACATAACACACCTTACTCACACCAAACATGCACACACAGGTATACGGGCTGTTCATATTGGTTTCTGCTTCTAAAAGCAGAAGCCAATATAAACATCTTAACTTCTATAAGTCATTTCTATCCGTCATTATTTTTCGCTTTCATATATTATAACGTATTTTGTATTTTATTATATCATAATTTCGTAAGTCCTATAGCAGTCTGAATGTTGCAGTGTTTTTTGTTGCACCGTCTTTCTTACGTAATGTAGTACTATTCATCAGCCACTACTATTCATCAGCCGCAGCCAAAATCCATTAGTAAAAGCCAAAAGCCATCAGTAAAAGCTAATATGTTTCATAGATCATGGATATGAGATATCAAATCAATAATATGGACACATGTTAGAGAACATGATGTTGGATTGACTCACCATAAGACATTGCGGGAATTGTTATATTCTTAAGTATTATCAGTTGGTCTCATACATAGTGTATGTAGGATCTTTAGACTTGAGATCGTCATTGTTTTTTACATGTGTAATAGTTTACTTAAGGATTACCAAACACTACTTCGTGACTGGGTGGTTATAAAGGTAACTTTCGGGTTTACTATAAAACATGGAGAGGAATATCAGCAATCAAGATGGAATTTGCCTCTTCTATATAATAGGAGAGTTATCTTCGGGTCCCTTGATGTGGTTGGATTAAGAAAGCGTATGGTCATACCAAATGTGGTTAAGAAGTGAATCACAACTGACATTAAAGAATTATACTCCCCACATTATTTGGTTTACACAAATTATTAAAAAAAAGAAAAAAACTAAAATTAATTACATGCATATATCTTTGAGCAGATGGACTTGTGTCTTTCTTTAAAGTGTAAAGTGTACGCATGTCCCATTTCCACACGCTTGAAACTGCAGAGGAGGGGAATAAATCCGCAACTTTGTACACGCTTTCGCACTCAGACGCACACCATAGAACTTACACTAAACCCAGGCCACTGATACGGAGTCCTACCCATGACCCACTGGAATAAGGGTGTCTTGATACAAAGATAACGGGGATGATCACACTTTAGGGAGCTGGAGCAACTTTTGTTTACCATCCAATTTCGGGAAATGGCTCTCCGGCCGGATTAATATTGAGATTCGCCGAAACAGACTGGAATTACAATAAACCCTATGCCTTCAAACAGGCTTAAAATAGAGAACACTAGCCACGTAGGCGTGGCGGGACGCCACGCCAGCCACCGTATAGGCCGAAGTAAAAGAGGCAAAAATTCGTGAGAAGCTTTTTTAAAAAAATCGAGGACACATGTGTATTTTCGGAAAAGCCAAAGGTCTTTTTCGTAAAAAATTGAGGATCTGTACGTAAATAAACGAGGACCCGTACGAAATTTAGAAAATTACGGGGCGCTATCTGCAAAGGATACAAAATTTCGGTGAAGTGGGGAAAAAATCGAGGATACATGCGTATTTTCGGAAAAAACAAAGGGTTTTTCCGTAAAAAATCGAGGGCCTGTACGTAAATAAACGAGGACCCGTACGTAATTTAGAAAACTGCGGAGCGCTATCCTGTAAAGGATACAGAATTCGGTGAAGTGAAGGGGTGTTTTTTAAAAAACAAAACTGGTAGGGACCTTTTTGCGAGGGAAAAGGACTTTTTTGCGAGGGAAAAGGACCTTTACGTAATTTCCGGAAAACACAGGAAATCAGCTCCTCCGACCGTACCGAATTTTGGCGGCCACGCGCCGGCCGCAGCGCGCGCGCGGGCGACGTGGCCGCCCTCCCCTCGCGCGAATCCTTCCGGGCGTAATAGCGGGTGATTTGGCGAATATATGCTTGATTTTAGAAAATAGAATTGTCTTTACTTACTAAAATATATAAAAGTAGCCTAGACTACAAAGGATTAATTTATAAGTTTGTGGGTTTATGGTGGAGCCTAGTCCCTACGGGAGAAATCTTTAGTGTGCGGACGGCACGACGTGTTTGATACAGGGGGTGTTTGGTTGCCTGCATGCGGGTGGTTCGCACCCGCGCATGCAGGGAGATGGTGTTTGGTTGGTTGCGGAGAGGAGAGAGCCTGCACGAGCGGATGCAAAAAAACAACTGGAGCCAGGCTGAGGAGGAACGCAGCTGAGGAGCTTCTCTCCTCAGCCTGGCCACGTGTATGCAGCCTGCATCAGCTCATCCGCCAACCAAACACCCCCATAATGTAGCCCTTTCTTAGGAAGTTTGGGTATTTTTAGCCCCATGCAGCGCCGTAATTCTAAATATAACCTCCTAAACTCCGATTTTTGAGATCTGGCTCCCTCTTTGAGCGCGGGATAACTGGGAGCTGACATGTGGGAGATGTTGTGCCTGGGTGGTGCAGCAGCGCTTGCTGCGCCCGGGAACTGCATTACGTGCTGCTGCGCCCCAAGCCCGCATGTGCTTTCCCTGATGTAGCCGGGGAGTGCGTTATCTACCTGGTGCGGTCAGGAGCGCATCAGGTAGCTAATGCGATCGGGGAGCGCATCAGGTGGTGCAGCCGGGGAGCACAGTAGGTGGGCCATCCAAATTTTGGAAGCTCAAAAAATTATTATTTTTTTGGGAGCCTCCCGACACAGCGTACTTAGTTGTGTAATTTTAACCGTTCTGAGTTTTTTTCTAAATTTTTAAGTATATTATTTGTATGCGTTTTTTAATATAGAAAATCGATCCAAACATTATGAAATTGATTTTGAAGGACCCTTGCACATCGTACTTGATTGTATAGTTTTTGTAGAATTTTCTATGCTCAGAAATTGTCTCAAAAATTTAGGGTTTAGGTCTTGGAATTTAAGATTTTGGGTTTCGAAAATTAGGGTTTCATGATTTTATGTAACTTCGAATGTGGGAAGTAAAGTTTACTACCACATGATTATTGTAGGAAAGAGACATTCTTAAGAGACACTTATTAAGGATTTCATTTTGTAACGGTCAAGAGAGAAATGTAGATGATTGAGTCATGATCTAAGAGATAGACAGCCCCAAAAGTCTTACTTTGTGCGTTACATGAATCTTTCGTACATACGTTTTTTTATTTTTTGTCAACCTCATAACTACTATGGTACAGTGTGACAGAAGCATCTGAACCATGTACGAAAACATGCCTTTTGGAGAAACAAAAAATATGGCGGGTAGAATTTAGGGCTACTATGGAATTACCCAATCTACTGCATAGACTAGGACCATTTGCCCTTCCTACTGAGTTTGGCATTGTAGTTCTTGCTGTCTGCCCTGGCCTTGGCCACCCTTTTGCACTTTCTCTCGTGCTCCGCCTCGCAAGCTTCACACTACCTATGCCTGCATACTTTCAGATGAGCTTGTGTCTCCCACCGGATACGATCGCTATGCTCTTCGTTGCGCCGCCACTCCTCCCTCCTCTCATGGCCCATCTCGGCATCTCACTCCTTGTAGCCAAGACACCATTGGTCGTGTAGGTGGATCTAATGATCGATCCATTTGCAGAACGCATATAGGGGATCCGGAGACTATGGGTAGATTGGACAAGTAGTTAGTGGGTGCTTTGAAAGAGAAATGCATGGGAAATGTACTGTAACTGGCTCTTACTAGCTGGCGGTACTACCCCATGTCCCAACGCCGATCAGGGTAGTCCCAAGCATAGTTAGGGCAACCCTAGTAACACATGCCCATGCTTAGCCAATGCTTTGGTTTGAAGAACTTGCACGTGTCCCCACACTAGCAGAGGGGTGGTGTGTCCCCTTCGGGTGGGTCTTGTGGGGAATGCTCAGTAGGAACGTCGTGGTAGGGGTTGGAGCTATGGGGGGCATCGGTGTGGGGAGGTGCCCTCATTGCACACCCTCGTTGTTCATCATGAGCTGTAGCAGCCCTTGCGAGTTGGCGGAACTCGTCCCATTGGTCTCCATCTAAGTGAGGAAGCATTGTATTCTCGTTGTAGGAGAACCCATGGCAGAATGGGTAGTACTTATGGGGTGAGTCGGGGTGGCGTACACCACTAATTAAATTGCAATTTGGTTCATGCATTATCGCATCCATGAGGCAGCAGGGCCGAGGAGGTATCTTCTAGCAACGTTGGGTCACGTTGGTGTGGAAAGCTAATTAATTGGGTCACGTTGTTGCGGAAAGCTATGTCGTTGCATCACATAATGGAGCAAAGGTGACTGGTTGGGTCACGTTGTTGCGCAAAGCTACCTTGTAGAAGCATAAATGTACAATGTTGTGCTGCTATGGTATATCCATACGTGTTACTGCAATGCAAAGACATTGAAGTGGTAATAACAGTGTGCAACCTCGTAGAAGCAAAGATGTACAATGCTGCGTGGATATGCACTATACGGACATACATCATAGAAAGTAGTGCATGCAACAATGCAATGGTACCGAAGGCGGTATACGTGAACTCATGGTACATCCATCCGTCACTTCCTCCAACAGCGTAGCTGATCCTCAAGGAAGGTAAGCCTAGCAGGGGAGCGGCACACATCTTGGAACTCATAGTGTGAGCAATGAGTCGGAGGCAGGGCTTCATGGAACTCAGTGCAGGTGTGTGGTGGAGGGTCGAGCATATCGTCCACCCAGTCAATTGAAGAGGGGTCCAATGAGCAGAGGATGAACCCTAGCCTAGCTGTCGAAATTCCTCTCTCCAAACCTACAAAATTGGTGGGATGCGTTAGTTCAGCGTAGCTTATAGTACATAAAATATGTTACCTATGTTACAGCGTATCAGTGTACGTGGTTGTGCTGATGATGATCCTTTAGGGAAGTTTGCGTCGTAGTGCTGCACTGTGTATCCCTAGTATGTCTCATCGAACCATTGATCGCGCTCATTTAGGTGTGACTGAACTCCCTATGCGAACGTGCCGAGCATGTCACTCTCGTGGTGGGGCGAGTCAAGGTCACTGCCCGAAGTTGCACCTCGTCGACCGGTGAGGAAATCCATTCCTCCATCTCCCTCCGTGATGATGGTTGTAGAAGACTGTTGTCTACTCGTAAGATCTACATGAATAAACAGTGGTGTAAGATATGTTCAAAAGGAGTGCTCAAAAAAATAATGCAGAGAAGTACTCGTAGCTAACGTACTGCTAGCCCAAGGTGCGTGGAGGAGGAGCGACTGTAGCTACGACGACTCCTAGAGTGTGATGGACGTGTGGAGGGAAGCACAATGGCGATGGGGGTGGAGGCTGTCCACAGTGTCGGCATTGATGTATGACAACATCGCCGTGTCGACCATAAATGATGGTCCTCATTACAGCCCTCGTGTTATTGTAGATGGCACGCATTGCACCTAGTAGGCATTCCACGGTGTTACCCCTGCCATGGCGCAGAGCATCTGTAGATTTGAACTGGATACGATCGAGGTGGTTGTAAGGCAAGGAAAATGAGAACTTGTTAGAAATGTTTTGCCATACCAGAAATCTATGAACATTAGGTTGCCGTCTCGTTGTGCCATGCAGCCCGGTGCACGAAACATACCACCTCAAGTACATAGTGTATGTCTCAATGTCATATGGTCATGCCTTCTGCACGATGTCTATCACCGCCCTCTCGGCACACATCGTCGTCCACTATAGTTATGCCTACATCTAATCATCGCTCCTTTGCCCTATCTTCATTTGCTTGCAAGTGAATTCAGATGTTGCACAATCAAAGAAAGATCTATAGGTAATAGGTCAACCGACAAAATTCAAAAATGACATACCCATGCACCTGTGCTGGAAGCGATCATCTCGAGGTTAGTGGCACCTGTTGGTAGAGCCCAAACTATCTAAGGACCCACTATGGGTTGTATGCCTTGACCATGTAGGAGAACACTAGGTGGTTGGTCGTAAGCCAGTGCATGTGGTCCTAACCATATTGAGAGGACAAACCGTAGGGGGCAGTATCTGTAATAAACCATCCAGTCCATGGCCACCAGATGACCTCATCCTCATACAGAGTCTCAAACAGGTTATGAAACTCAGGGTACACATGCCACAGTCTCTCCCTGGCCCACCCTAACTGAGTACATGTCCAACATGTACCCATTGTAGGCCTATCAATGGGGTCATCACCACCAGCTAGATCGTAAAACTCAAGGCTCAACTAGAAAGAGTGCACGACGCTCTGGAAGTATGGTCAACCAACCAGGAATTGCTCGCATGACCACAGCTGCAACAAAGTGTAGCAGAGCGCGAGGATTGGCTCCTTGGCCATACCATGGAGGCCCAACTATACTGTAGCACCTCATCTGGTCAAGCATTCGCCAACAACTCGGCACGATGGATGTAGTTAGGGTAAACACAGTCTTCCTGAGTCTTAGGAAACAAGATCCACCCAAAAAGGAATAGGTACGCAAGAAAGTGTCCTCACTACCTCCTGAATCGCATGCATGGGGTAGGTCATGTACTGCCATAGCCAGGAGCGTGGCACACCTGACATGTTTTGAGGGATGGGGTGACTGAACCTCTTAGCCGGATGTACCTTCTAGTCTCCTCACTTTGGAGGTGGCACTACTGCAACACCCTGCACCGAGAGACCCATAAGCAAAGCAACATCTTGAAGAGTAACGATCATCTCCCCCCACTGGAAGTGAAAGGTGTGAGTCTTCGGTCTCCATTGGTCCACCAGCACTGATAGTAGTGCTGCATTAAACTAAAATGTGTGCGGTAGGTCCAACATGCGGGCAAGGGTGAAAGCATCTAGGCCCCTAAAAATGGTTTTGGTAATTAATGAAATTATGTGAATATGGGACTAACGTGTTTTATGAGCATGCAAAGGGTTAGTCCACATATGAGCGACAAGATGCAAGCCAAAGGATTCATAGAAAGACTCAAAATTGGCTCAAGACAAAGGTATACCTAGTGTAGGATCCCTTTTGCTTTTTTACCGGTCTTAGGTGAATGGTGGAAGACCGGATTATAGGGTAGATGATTGTACCATCAAGAGGGATCTTGGCAAGTAGCTTGAAAACATATTTCTTGTGCCATATGGATCAACATTAGAAACTTGCATTCATCAAAAATATGTTTCAAAACTAAATTTGTGCTCTGTCTGGACGAGCAGTAGTACCGCAGTTTTGAACGTCGGAACTACCGGAAAGCGGTAGTTCTGCACTCAGAAGTGGTAGTACCGGCGAGCGGAAGATCCGGCTTTCGAGCGGATCATTTTTTCCAGAGAGCACCCTCGATTTCATCTAAAAACTTGCGGGAACGGAAGTACCGGCAGGTTGAATGCCGGAACTACCGCAGTGGGCGGTAGTACGACATTTTGAGCGGTACTTCCGGAGCCCGGAAGATCCGGAAGGGAGCGGATCGATTTTTTCAGAGAGCACCCTCCGGATGAAGTCTGGATTTTCCTGGAGCGGAAGTACCGGTGATTTCAACACCGGTACTACCGCTGTGTGCGGTGTTCCGCTACCTAGAGCGTTATTTCTGGAGTCCGGAAGATCCGGTTTCAGAGCGGACACATTTTTCCAGAGAGCGCCAAATTTGGGACCTTTTGGATTTCGGC
Source organism: Dendrocalamus sinicus (assembly GCA_036346575.1). Classification (NCBI taxonomy): domain Eukaryota; kingdom Viridiplantae; phylum Streptophyta; class Magnoliopsida; order Poales; family Poaceae; genus Dendrocalamus; species Dendrocalamus sinicus. The sequence goes on from CM070671.1 coordinate 38,204,654, forward strand.
CAGAGCGGTAGTACCGCGCCGACTTTGCGGAACTACCGGAGAGCGGTAGTACCGCAAATTACAACGGCGGTAGTACCGCGCCGCCAAATCCAACGGTCACTGCAGAGCTCTAACATAGCCGTTCTGGCGCCAAGATTTGGTAGCGGTAGTACCGGCCCCAGAGGGCGGTAGTACCGCTCGACCTGAATTTTTTCTGGAAATTGTGTCAAACGGCTAGTTTTGGTTGGTGGAGGCTATAAATACCCACACCACTGCACAAGGGCTAGGGTTAGAGACTCATTGCATATTCCTTGAGCCCAAGAGCATTCATTCCACCCACTTTCTCTCATTGAGAATTAAATTGAGGTGGTTTTGCAATTAGTGCAAGAATTTCATTTGTTGATCCACTTAGCACAAGAATTGCATTCAAGTGAAGCCCAGGGTCTATTACTCTTAGTGCTTGCCGGCACTTGGACAATCAGGCGAAGTTTGGCTCGGTGATCTTCTCAAGAAGCTTGTGAGAAGACCCGGCTATTTGTGAAGGTTGGAGCTCACCTACCCGGAGCGGGAAAGAGCTACATTAGTGATCGAGGTGTTTGGCTCAATTCGTGGAGCCGGTCCGATTCGTCCGGGCTAACCTCAACGTGGACTAGGGGAAACCAGCAAGTTTCCGATCACCACGGTAAAAACATCGGTTGTGTCCCTTGTCTTCTTAGCTCTTGTTTATTTACTTCAGTGTGATCATTTGTTTGCTTAGAGCTAGGATTGCTATATTGTTGTCTAGAATTGCATAGGATTAATTGCTTTACATTCTTGCCATTTAAATTGTGAAGAATTAATCAAGTGAACAAGAAAAGTTTTAAAACCTCCTATTCGCCCCCCTCTAGTCGATAGCCTTAATCCTACAAAGGGGCAGGAGCTCGGTGTCCCATAGTAGTGGGATTGGTTGAGAGGCCAGTGCTCTCTAGGGCACCTCAGCACAAAACTCAGAGGACCGTCATTGGATGACCATGCTAGGCTTCAGTGTCATCCATCCCAGCGTGGGTCGAGCAGCTCATACATGACGTCAACTGTGAGGTGCGCCATCTCCTGCCGAAAGTACAACAATAAGTTAGGTCCAAAGTAAAAACATGATCTACAACAAACAAAATAGAAGTGTGACATATGACAGGATGAAACAACGTGCATAGCATTATCAAAATATAGTATGACATATAGAAATTGCAGTATATTACATCGTAGACACGGAAAAATTGAAGGCACCACAATGAAACTACCATTGTCTAACACTTTACAACATGCACACAATGAGAACAACTAACGGGAGTGCATCTAAATGCATGAAAACAAATAGGCAACATCACTACACGGGAATTATATCTTCATCGCCATGGTGTGTTGCTTGAGCTAGGCCTATTTGGGTAGTTGGTGAGGGAGTGCCCAACTGTCATACAGAGTCTACATCTCACGCGCCGAGCCCGTTGCCCACGCTGGCTATTGTCCATGTCATTACAGACACGTCAAGACTATTGTCTTTCACGGCTAGCCAGATTAAGCATGTCGTTTAGTGCCCACTTCACCTACCCTGGCCAGAGGTCCCGGTAATGCATGTCCAGCCCATACGAATTGAACTCGGCACTCCAAGTGTCGTACAAGTGCTGGATGTCATAGTACTCCAATATGTAATGCGCTGAGGACTAGCGCCATGCCACGCACGTCACGTACATATGGGAGCATGGCTTGTGAAGAAACTATAGCTTGTTATAGGTGCACGAAGCTTCGTCATTGATCATGTAGACTTATTGTGATTCCCTCTAGCCTAACCTATGACATACTTCTCCCTGAGATGGATCTTGAACTTCTTCCTGATACCATCCATGGTACGAGCAACATGTGAACGAGCCTCCATCATCTTCTTGTCCATGCTCACCTGCATTACTTTCAAGAATTGTTTGCCTTCCTCCAAATGTTTCTTGGCCATCATGGCTCTATTCATGTACCCGACGGTACGATTCCAGTTCTCCTTGATGATTACAGTGATTGGTAGGGATCGCACACCCTTTAGAACACCATTGTACACCTCTGACATATTGGTCATCATGATTCCATACCTTGCACCACTAGCGTTGTGCAGAAGATACCATTTCTCCAAGTCTGGTGTGTGCGAGTTCACCCACTATGTGAACTCCCCAACTCTCATAAACCCTCCCACCATTGCCCCTAGTTCAGCGTCGTTCAAATGCGTAACATGCTTGCCAGTTTTCTTATCAAGCTGTCTCCACACAGCCTCAAACTTCCGTCTGTGGTTCTGCATGCAGAGCTTCTTGAACGTCTTCATTTAGCTCCTTACTCAAAAATCTTATGTGGAAGTTCACCGTGAGATGCCTCATGCACCAATGGTTACCCAAAGCATTCCACTGGAAGGGGACAACATCCCATTTTGCATAGCACTATTGTTAGGGAAGCGCTGTCCTAACAGTAGTGTGTCTTCATTGAACCCCCATTGTGCCTCCTCTGGCTGTGGCAAAACCAGCATTGTTACCGTGAAGTCATCTAATCTAGACGAGATATAAGCAACATCAGTGGTAACAACACCACTGACTACACCTCTCGTAGCAGCTTCTCCTTCTCCCTCATCTCTGAAACTGCTTGTTTCCACATCCTCGTCCTCGTCACTTTTCACTTCTTCCACTTGGTCGGCCAGGTACTCGTGGCAGTCAATACGGGTTTCCTACCATCTATGTACACCTTCATTGGGTTCAAAATTCTCAGCACGCCTTCTCAGGTCTCCATCACCCACTGTGTCACCCGCATCTCCACCAACAGCGGTGTCTACATGTCCACCAGAAATCAACCCAGGCACTTCCTCACCACCACCTCCACCGAAACCACACGTGCCGGATGATTCCATCCTCTCCATGAATGGTACGTACGCCATCAACCTTGAATATATTGCAGCAACAGGGTTACAAACAACCTCCATGTAATTGCCCCCACAAACCATGACTTGTCACCTTCATAAGTTGCCATAAGGTCTCTTATGCACCACCCACCATTGAGGCATACAACGCCTCAATGCACAGCTTCTTTATTGTAGTTGCTCGATTGAACATGGAATACACGCACCTCCTAAGCTCCGAGAGGCTCATGTCCTTCAGACCAGGAGCCCGGATTACGGTCCGGTTACAATTCGATAGGTCCGTCCCATACAGCCCGTCGCGTACGAGACCATTCCCATGGAACACGAACAGATCTTAAATGTCCAACATGGCGTATCTAACATAGGTGCATATGAAACACACTTAGTACATGACATCGCGCACAAGACCATACAAATTGTTGTACCGTCAAGTACCATACTTTTTTTATTGCATTTCGAAGTTCACGTACTAAAATAAATTTTAGTTTTATCCGTCAAATAGCCGGACTTTAACAGCACACGCAAAAAAAACCACACATTACATGAAATTTTTTTCTATCTCAAATACTTGAACAATTTTTTCTACGCAAATTCAATGATGCTACCACTTCACTTTCAACATTCACATTGTTGTACATAAATGCTAAGTTTAACTACTGGGCCTTGAACAAGTCCAAAGTATAGGGATATGTGTATAAAATAATGTACCAATGTATTGTAATTATTGAGGGGTAGGATATGAAATTCCCAACGTATCCTATTCATGTATATAAACGCCAAGAGGGGTACAAGAGGGTCATGTACACTCATTTTACTAATTAGCTCTGTCTCTCTCGGTTGGCTCTCTAGCTCATACAACATGGCACTTTTTATAGGTTAATTGCCAGACAATTAACCTGTAGCAGAAGAGAATTGTTTGCTTGGTGACAAGCCCTTCACCTGCATGCACAGTATCCTGTGTTCTAATCCCATCTACTATGTCCATCCAATTTTTCATGAATATCTCTCTCTGACATGGTGGTCCCACAGCTTAAAACGATGGCAAAATGGAAATTGCGACGTGCGAGTTTGAACGCACAACCTGCTGCACGCCTGTGAATTGCTCCTACAACCAGGCTATCAGCATACACCTTCTTTTAGTAGTGGTTGGGGACTCTTTTTATGTTTAAAGTTTAAAAATTCAAATTTGGTTCAAACCAATTGAACGAAATTCGTTCCAAAATCACCGAATTTCAGTATTTCCGTTGGTGGCAAAAAAAGAGAACGAATTCTAAAACCCTGATTACACGTCAAGATGATTTGTAGGATTGTAGTGGGTTTGGATTTTTCGCTGGCTACTTGGGTTGACCGACTTTAACCTGACAGGTCAAAATGATTTGTTGGGTTAGCTGAGAAGCTACGCCTACGCCACACTTCTATAAACTGTGGGGTTGCCCACCGGGCCGGGCATGCAGTAGTTCTTCCACCGCTCGGAGAGACACCATGTCGAGTAGGACTTGCTTACTGTCAGTTTTATTGCTCGTGATCCTACTACTCCCGGCGGTGGCGGCCTTAGTTGGTTGTGACAATCCTTGTACGTAAGCTCCTCTTCTGTACGTGAATAACTTTAATCTCTGTTGTGCTTGATAAATTTCCACTTGATCCGTATTTGCGCCATTGATGATCTACGGGAATTCCCATAACAAACTAAGGAGCTTTCCTTACATAATCATTTAAAGGGAGAGAAACAGAAAGGAGTATAGGAGGGCGTCCAATACGCCAACAAGAACAGGGATATATAGTGGAAACGAAACATCACCAAGGAGCCAACACTGTATCAAAAATGACGACGGCTTATTGCCGTCACATTTTCCTCGACAAGAACCAACTAATTTTGACAACGGCTAGACATTACAACTGCTTAGACAACAACTAGTTTTGGCCTCTGCAAACAAGTTTAAAGGATGGATTTGCCTATAATTATTCGATTCTATCTCCAAACCTAACATTGTTATGTGGCTTGGGGATGGAATGCACTGGTCTATCCCTTCCTAGAAGAGGCTATTTCTTTAACCAAACCCTGAGTGTTTAAGCTAGCTTCTCTGTTGTTTGCTCGATCGGTTGGATGCATGGTACGGTGTCTCAAATAGAATTACTAGCTCAATTATAACTGAGCCGTGTGACAAATATATTCTCATATTTTGTTTGCTTTTCGGATTCTTGTGCAGGCCGAATCGATCGCAACTATGACCCAAGCAAAGGTGGCAGTTCTCCGACGGCGCCATCGAATCCTAAGTGTAAACGTCCGGGATGCTAGTGTAGTGCAGCATGCATAAAGTTGATATTTATCAGGTTAATTTTTAGGGACACTTCTTCCATATCTGTGTGCCCGCGTGTGTCTATGTCTATCTATATAGTAAATTACATAACGCAGCAGGGTGTTTAGACACCCACAACACGAACTGTTTGGTACGTGTGAATGATTGATAAAAAATTTGGAGTTTAGGTATAAAAATGTTTTATACCTTGACTTATTTATGTCATATGAGTTTTGAACTCACAAACTAGTTCGAATGTAATGACCTACGTCTTTAATTAACCATAAGTGGTGAGTTACAACGTTAATCAAGATTAATTATGTAACTAATGATCTAAAATACGGAGGGATTTAAAATTTTTGTGTATATCCGTGTAGGGTGAAACCAACGAACGATAAACAAATACGTTACTACCGCAATCCCATTGACGAGGGCGAAGACCAAATTGTATAGACTAGAGTGAGATAAAATTTGATTGCACTACAAGTAAAAGCTTTCAACTCAATTAAAATATATATAACAGTCCGTAGTACAATAGGGTAATCATTATAATCCTTGTAGAACAAATCAATTTACATTCATCGAGATACAACTAAAAATTAGCTTAAATTAAACAAAAATATTACAACTCTCTTTACATTAATAACGACAATACAAATTGCTGTGAATTTACAATTTTCAAACCCAACCGAATGACTGTCTCACAAACATAGACAATGGCAGCACAACTGCAACTAATTAGAAATTACAGAACCTTATTTATATCGGTAGCATTTCATACATGTATACAGTTTAATTAGAAATGGTAGAAATTAATTGCATGCATCCCATATCATATAACAATTGTGAATTGCCAGACACCCAAAAGAAACACCGTTTCAACAACGACAGGAGCAAATATAAAGATACCAAAAAAGATCAAACAAAAAAAATAATTAAAAGGAGAAATTGCCGTCAGAACGCTAGAGGTTAGTTTCGGGAAGGACAATCTATTCACGGAGACACCTGACCGTTCGGGGGCCAATCGGCACCTCACAACCATAGGATCTTCACTCGATATAAACAAACCTGACATTAATCCCAATACCATCGCAATTGGCACAATGCTCAAAACCCTAAAATATCAGTCGGCCGCTATAGTAAGGCTACAGCAAGAGACAGCATGACCTCTCTGGATAACCCAGCAACCGAGCCACAGAGAGGACAGCAAAGCATCGAGAAAATGCCGCACAGCCACAAGCCAATTACCACACAGAGCCAACCAAGCAAAGGACAGGGAGAAGAAACATCACGGCTCTAGCAAGCTAGTTCTTCCTCCAATATCATTCCCCAAACCCTCAAATCCTTCGATCATAGAGCATCAGCCACCACAGACAAGCACCAGGAAGCACCAAACAGCAGTAGGAAGGCAGCAAGGGGGCCAATTGGGCCAGCCAGCCGTAGCGGAGAAGACCACCGCCAAGGCCAGCCAGCACGCCCACGACCAGGAAAGGGACCGCCGAGCACAAGTGGCCATCCTCGCCCAAAGCTCAACCGGCAAAGGTAGCCCACCAATCACCCATAATATCCTCGCCCAAAGTACATATCATGCGGAGCGTAAATATAATAGTAGACTTACTCGTGGGCCGATTAGGCCGAAATCCATAAAATGCAGCAGCGGAAGAACGAAGCACACAGATGGGACCTTCAGGACATGCCCACAGGCAGCCAACTGGAGGTTCGCGACCTAGCCCTTGACATCTTCATCTTCTCTGCCAGCTTGTCCAATCTTGTTGCTGAGGCAAGGTGATTTGATTCTTGATTCTGAATTTTGTCGCAAAAGCGAGTGTGAGCACTCCAACCCCGTGCTCCGCGAGCCAATACACAGAATACAAATAAATAGTATGCATGGCTTATCATAGGAGAGGCTCGGGTTATTTTATTTGCCATAAATTGCTTTTGATAGCATTGTTATTATTAAATCATATCGTTATTAATTCTACCTAACTCCACATGACGATTGCCATAATTGACTTAATCCACCAAAGACACACTTTCCTTACTGATTGCTGTCTAAGACTCCAAACAGCGAGTGCCATCATTAAGTTAATCCACCGATCATATGCTTTCTATATTGATTGCTGTCTAAAACTCCAAACAGCAGATAACATCAATTATACAATCCACTAATCAATTGCTACCTAAATCCCCAGACAGCGAGTATCATAATTTATATAACCCACCGATCATTTACTGCCTAAATCCCCCAAACAGCGGGTATCATAATTTTTATAATCCACCGATCAATTGCTGCCTAAGACTCCAAGCAGTGAATGCCATCCTTTAATTTTAGATCTGCCAATATCTTTTGTAATCTAAATTCCTAACCATCCAATCTTGTGGTTGTTAATCATCTACTCTTCATTTCTAAATTCCAATGATTAACTAACACCATTGCTTTTAAATCCACCGAAATCATTCGTATTCAATCCTTTTGTTATTGATCCAAAACCATAATTCATTCTTCCAATAATCAATCCCATTTTCCCTTATATATCTCTAACTAATTCACTAGTATACCTCCACCAAATACATCAATGATCACATCTACGACTTAATAGTATACATCCACCGAGAATACACTTTATCAAGTTTTATAATCCAATAATTGTTATCATTCCTCCAATATTCTCAGAAATTCAATTCATCCATCTAGTGTTTAATCCAATCCTATTAATTCCCATTATCGCCAATATCTTCCCAGAATTTATATTGATCATCAATGTGGTAATCCAATAATTACCTTTGCACTCCCTAATTCTCCAAAAATCATTTAAATCATCTATCTAGCCTATATATTCATTTAGGCTCCACCAATTTATTTCTCCCAGAATCCACACTATCATTCTCACCACTATGATTGACATGAATCCACCAACATATTTATGGGTTTAATGCAAACATCCATTTCCTTTCCTCACGACTCTATTTATTCCTACCATATTTTGTTTTGCAAGAATAGACGTGTCATTATTCGAAATACAATACATAAAAATTTCGTGAGACCTAGCAGATTTGCACAAAAACATAATGTGTAAAGGAATGCAATAATAATAGCGATCCAGATTCCATCCACCATTACATGGCATCCGCACCATATGCTAACATTTCAGCGTTATAACCGCTTACATTACCACTGGGACGACACCTAGGACAACTCAAATCAGGGCTTTCCACTGCCCTCCACTTTTTCCATTCCCACCCACAAAGTTTTTGAAATAGAACTATATCTGGTTAAGTTCCCATGTCCGCCCTTGACCGTGGGCACGGCTATTCGAATAGTTTTGACTCTGCAGAATTTGTACACTTTCACCACAAGAGACAATCTGCTCGTTGCCCCACATGATTCCTTAGCCACGTGGTTGAGTAGACCATTACAGTGACTTTTCAAAGTATCTAGCCCCTTTTGTCATCTCACCTTATGGGAACCTCGCCCACTGCGGTGGGTCCCATCTATGCACGGGATGTAACCACGTCTACTAGCGAAGACACAGGCTCCACTTCCAGCAACGCTAGTACGGCTAGTTACTTCACCCTCCAGCTCGGTGTCCCTTTAGGCCTCCCATTGCCCTTTTGCGTATCCACTTCCATCCACTACCAGTGAGATGAGTCCGGGGGTTTCGATAAATTTACTTAGCCAAGTTGTACTTTACAGACTTGTGGTTGTACTGTTTTACACAGAAGGTCATGACAAGATTCAGTCCTTAGTGGTATCTGGGCGGTTCTACCACTACCCACTTTGTGCTTCCACTGCACCACATACACACACCCTCGAACCATCCGCCCAGATAATTAAGCAATTTGAGGTTTTTGGGAATATAAAATAATCATATCCGACATATACCAGTCATTAGCACCATGACTGCCCAACCAAATTCTCTCATGATTAAAAGCGATGCTTGAGAGTTTTTCGCAACCATGAGTATCTAAGCAACACTATGCATGGCATATAATTAGGGACTTATTTTCGAAGTGTTACTATTATAATTTTGATAGTGCGACAAGGTTCACACATTCAAATATTCCAAAGGAAGGGTAATATTATTCAAGGTAAACAATCGACATATAACTAGAATCTTAAATTAACATGTATTTGCATATAAAATAACAGCATGCAGTTTGCTAATTTAAAACAAATTAATTTGCAGAAAATGTAGGATCAACATGATCAAAGTATTGACTCGCCTGGCGTGGTTTACCACGGACTTGAGCTCACACGATGCTTTCTCTCGAGCTGTTGGTCTCTATCTTCACTTTGCTCTTGACCACGCTTAATCCCTTGATTCTTCGGGGCTTCAATTTCTAATTACGTGCTAAATGACAGAATCCAAATAAAAGCAAATAACTCAAGAAATCCAAATAATTCCAAATAAATTCAATTTAGTTTTATTATGAGTTAATGGTGATTCGAGTGATTTGAGGCAAGGCCGGTGGTAGAATACGATAACTTGATCTTTTTATTAATACTCTTTTATTATTTTTGTATTTATCGAGGAAGTTCCATAAATTAGATTAGGCCTATGATTCAGTGTACAAGTTTAGTTGAGCATTGTTTTTGTTGAGCGTTAATCTTCAGGGCATATGTTATATTTGCGATGTATATAATTTTTAGCTTACCGAATTAATCCTAGAGTCCGGTTTTATAGCATTTTGTGGTACACCATTTTACGTATCTTTAGTTATTACTTGGCATAGTGTTAGTTGAATTAGGATCCATTTACACGGGTCCTAACTTGCTACATTCAATTATGTCCCGCATTATTACTTACTAAATCTAACGTTAAGATTTTAATTAATGGTACCATTATTGTTTTGTCTATACTTTAGTTATTATTAGGCTTAGCTTTATTTTTATTTTAAATTTATCTATCTCGCAAGGCTTGTCATACAGGTTCATATATATATTAATATAGCTTCTTAATTAATTCTACCAAGGAGATTGGTTTGTTAAATGTTAGTGCATATATTATGATTAAGGGTAATCTTTTTGAGTATTTAACCAAATTCATATTTATTTATTATTGCTTTGCATTAATAATTAGCCTTTTAGATGATTGCTCAAACCATATTAATCATGCATACATGAACTAGTCTAAATATTCGTGGCTTAATATCCAAATCATCTAAAAGTCAAAAAGGGTTCTTCTAATTGCTTGGGACATAGAGATGATGGTTATGTTTTAAACCATGCTATGGTTAATTCTATTACATTTACTGGTATACCACGGTTTAGGATTTATTTCTTTAGACCATCCCCATTTGTTAAGTCATCATTTCATGTGAGCATAAACTAAACAAGATTATAGCTAAATTCCTCACTATGCCTTTGCGCAATAAATAAGCTTTTAGAATAAAGATTGAAGACACATTAGTCGTTAACATTTATTGATTAATCCATGACTGAACATTTAATAAGCTCAGTTATACTTCAATAAAATTTAGTATTATCTGTGGGTTAATCTCATATTTTTCTTGATTTTTCTTTCTCTAAAATTACTAACAAAACAACCAAAAGAAAACCTAATCTAAATGCAGCGGGATGGGGAACCGAACGCGGGTCAGCGAATTGAGCGCGGGCGCCGCTGGCCAACAGAACGCGAGATATTACCTGTCTGTAATCGAAAACTGTTGCAGGTGAACCGAGCGGCAGAGGCTCAAAGCAGAGGAGGTCGGAGGCAGGTACGGCCGGCGGTGGCGCCGGCGAAGGGTGGCCGGAGAGAGGCAGGTGACCGCCAAAATACGTTGCCGGCGGCACGGGGAAGGTGATGGACGGGTCGGTGGGGGCCGAGGAGCGCCGGAGATGGGTCGGCGGCGTGCGGCGGTGGCGAGCTCGGGGAGGCGCTCGGTGATGGCGAGGTACGGTCCACGGGGAGCTTGGGGAAGGCCGGGAGTGAGTTCACGGTATCCCGAAGATGGTGTAGATGGGCGGAATTGAAGTATGGCGGTGTGATTTGGCGGGGAAGGTGTCGCCGAAGGTGGGGACGAAGGGTGAGACCGGCGGCGGTTTACGGGATTTCGACTCGATTGCTTTAAGGGGAGTAGTACTGGGAGCTTGGGAAACTCGGAGAGAGCCTCGACGGCTTTTATAAGCGCGCGAGGAGGGCTGGCATCGGGAGCTCGCCCGCGCAGTCACGTCGACGAGCAGCAGAGTAGGCGGCGGGGCAGGGTGGAGATCCTGCGCAAAGGATATCGCATGATGGCCCTGAGCAGCACGTGGGTGGCGAAGGGAGCTGGCACTGCGCGCGCGTGATGCGACCGAGCAGGGAGGGGGCGAGAAAAAGAGGGGCGGTGGCAGAGTTCGGTGGCGCGGCAAGAAAAAGAGGCGGCGGCAGGCGGTTGCGGGCGGCGCCCGCTGGTCCGAGCCGTGTGCTCGCTGGTCCAAGCGCGGGGTTCGCTACGGAGGCGGAGGCACAAGGGAGCAGGGGCTGCGGCCCGGAGAGAGAAGGAGACGGGAAGGAAGAAACACAGTGCGGAGCGCGCGGGTCCACGGGCCAGAGAGGGGGATTGCACGGTGAGGGCGGAGCCACGCGCCAGAAGCGCGGCATGCTGGCCCGGTTGGTGGAGGGAAGGCGCGCGGGGGTTGGGCTGGGCCGACTAGCCTGGTTTGACCCCCATTTTTTTATCATTTATTTTCTTATTTTTGCTTTCTCTCGATATGCATATTTTATACTTATATATATATTTTACTGCTCCCTTGTAATCCATGCCCTTACGCCATTTTTCTGCTTGTAAAAACGTTTGCATTTTTAATTCAAAGTTCTTCCTCCTTTTACGGATCATCCTTTCAGATTCAAATTCTTAATTATAATTCTCATTGTTTTGAACATGTTGGTTCCTTTCTTGAACTTCTTAATTTTTGGAACCTCAACCAAATTTTCAAAAGTGTATCATAAACTCCAAATTCAAATAAAATATATTGCAAAAATAATTCAAGAGCCTCACATTTTCAAATTCAAATTTTGGGATGTTACAAACCTACCCCCCTTAAATGAATCTCGACCCCGAGATTCCGATAGAGTAGAAAGAAATAAGTCAGGTCAAATTGGCTAGCAATAGGTTGGCTTGTCGTAACAGTCTTGCAAATTTTCTCAGTCTGATCTGCTTTGATCTAATACAGCATCATTGCATCTCCAAGATAGTCATACATCAGTTTGTTACTTCCAAAAGTACTTATACATCATAGTAGTCCTTCGACAATCTTGTCTACTCTTGCTACCCCCCTTAAAATAAATGGCAACTAACATTAGTTATCCTTTCTAACTTTAGGCATGACAAGTCTTGCTTTACCACATTCTATGCATATGTTATTTAATGAAGCTTCCTGGTCGGGTGGCAGCAATTTTGTAGTTGCAGCTTGTTCCTCTTCGAAGTTGATAGGGTTTCCTTTGTCAGAGTTGGAGCTAATGGTGACGTCATCCATTATTTGCTTGTCTTCCCTCTTGATGGGGCAATTCTTCACATAATGTCCTGATTCGCGACAATGGTAACATTTGCGCTTCCTTCCTCGAGGCTTACTTGATACAGGGCTGCTGTTACCTTCATTGTGATGGCTTCTCCTTGACATTTCTTGCAGGGTGAGGTTATGTAATGGCTGGTTCATATGGCTGAGGCTTTTGATATTGGCAGATCTTCCGTTGCTAAAATTAAGGTGGGTGGCGATGGCTCCCTTTGCTGGTGTGTCTAGATTCCTTTGGGGGCACCTACGGGCATAGTGCCCCACTTCTCCACAACTAAAGCAAGTAAGATCTTCTTGATGTTTGCCTGGAGCAGTCCTGTTGTTATTTTTATTGTGACTGCCTCCCTTTGGCACTCTTCGCGGAGTGGGGTTTGGTGACAGATTGTAGGGACGGTTAGGGTTTTGGTGAGCATCAATTATTATTCTCCCTCCCTTGCGTCTGATTGTGGCAGTTGTCTTGCTGCTATCCATTGGGCCTGATAGGATTTTCTAGAAAAGGTGAGAGGGAATAGCATGAGATGAGTATTAAATCGTAGAGATCCGATGTCCTAAACCCATTCAGAATTTTAAAAACAAGTTGTTCCCATGACTGCGAAATAAGATGCCCAAGGGCAAGAAGGCAGTGCGCAGGGCCCCAATGAAAATCTGGCAATAGTACAACGTCTACTCGGGGAAAGTACACATAAGAGGGCGTAGGGTTCATCTACATAGTCTGTTGAGAACGAGACCACCTTAACTTCTTGACCATCTTCGACGATCCTAGTCTTAGATTTTTGGAGTAAAGGTACGAGAAGAGGAACAAAATTTTTCTTTTAATAATCAATAGAAAGAAGTGGAAAGTATTTGGGGCTAATTTCATTGGTTTTAGCACTCACTCTCTCACTCTCTCTCTCTCTCTTTTGTAAATGATTCTTCGGTTTTGAAATCCGATCGCCGCCAGGGACAAATTTCCCCAATCCCACGCCTCTCCTTTCCTTTCTCGCCCCCTCTTTCCTTTCTTCCCCTTCCCTTCCTTTTTCCGGCCGCCATCTCCGGTGAGCAATTAAAGTACCCCCGCTCCTCGTCGGCCCCTATAAAACCCCCCTCGGCTCCGCCTCCCTGCGCACAACCTCCCACTGCCGCTTCCTCGCCACCGGCCCGCCACCGTGCTCCGTGACCCCCACCGACCCCACCTTCGGCATCTACTCCGCTCCAGGATCGCATTTTTTGGACTCCCCGAACCTCTCCGGCCACCCCTCGCTATCGGCGCCGCCGCCTTCGTCCTCCTCTGCCCGACCCCGCTGTCGACTGGTTCAAAAGGTAAAAGCCCCCTATATGGGTAACCAACACCCGAGTGACCAGATGGCAAGCAGCGTTATCTCTCCCCCCTTGCTCACTCGGCGCGCGTTCGAGCCCCGGCTTCGCACGCTGAGTTTGAGCCGTTTCTTTTATTTTCCGTGACCGACACCGGTCCCACTCGTCGGGCGCGCCGTCTGCGCGAGCCATCGGTGTCTGGGCCCCACCCGTCTGCGTTGGCCACTAACATATGGGCCCAGAGCCTGATGGGTCCCACCTGTCAGTGACCAACAGCTTGTATGGTCACTGACAGAGGGGTCCCACTGGTTAGAGACCGAGGGCAGTAGGTTCGCTGTCATGTGGGTCCCACCTGTCATAGACTCAAAGTAAAGCAATAAAAAGAAAAGGTTAAAAAGTAAATTCTGTGGTGGGCCCCATATGTCAGAAATTTAACAATTTATGGATTTATTCAAACTGAGATTTTCAAATAAGCATAACTTATTCATTTTAACTCCGAATTGAGCCGTTCAAATTTCTAAATTTTTCTAAAATTATAACCTATCAAAATATTCCCTCTTTTTCAATTTTTGAATTTTATTTGAATTTTTGCTTGTATTTATTTGCTTTGTTTGTTTGTCTTTTTGCGCGTAGAATCCGACGTCGCCGAAGAGTTTGTCGAGCCGCAGCAAGAGGGACCAAACAGTGCACAAGAAGGCAAGTCTCCTTTGATCATTTTGAACCTATGCTTGTGAAATGTTTTGATTATTTTAAATTTATGTGCATCGCTATTTACTTAGAATCTTAATTTTGTTTTAGCAAGTTAGTTAATCCAATCATTGTTATGCCCTCATTTGAAGTTGAAAGCCATGTACCTTTGTAACCTTAGGATTGCCTTTGTCTCAATTGTTTAGACTAGGGTGGATGGTTGGATTGGTTTGGTGCAATTAGCACGAGATCTTGTAAAGTGTATGTTCCGCCCTAGTCAATTAAGGACCGACGCTTGTGTTTGTCCAGACTGAGCACTACCGTACAACCCCAAGTCTATATGGGTACGACCTAGCTGATTAACTTATGATAGTCTAGTTTAGGTTTCACTAGTGGAAAGTGGGTGCCAGGAATTTACTGGTTATTCACAGTGAGGGACAGGGATTTATTGTACTCATATGGCGCAAGAGGGGGCTTCGGACTGGGTGAATTTAACCCTTCTACGGTGAAACCTCAGCGGGTGGTGTCTAGCTAGACTAGAGTGAGGTAAAGGCTTTGTGATATTTTATCTATGTCTCATGCCAAAGGAAGCGTGGTGACTATTAAGATAATTTATCTCTTGGGGGTAAAGTTGTACAACCTCTGCAGAGTGTCAAACTATTCGAATACCGTGCCCATGGTCAAGGGCAGGCAAGGAATGCATTCACATGGTAGATCTTTGGTTTTGGTTTTAAAAACAAAGTTTTGGCATTTTGAGAGTGGAGGGAACTCTCGGAAGGGAATCCTGGTGGATGGAGCTAGTGTGGGTGGATGTAACCCACAGTTTTAAACTTTATCAGTTAGAGTTGGTTAACTAGTGTTGGTGGATAGAACCTTCACTATAAAATGCTTATTAGTTTCAGTTAAAGCAATTACTTTGTTAAAACAATGCCTTCGAAAGTATTTAGTAGTATTTGAAATAAAATATTGCTTTGTGCAAAAGAACCATATAGCCTTCCTTTGTTAAGCCTTGCATCTACTGCATTTTTCCCAAGACTTGCGGAGTACTTTATGTACTCACATGCTGCACTAAAAATCAACAAAGAGGAATTTGAAGCTCAAGAGGGAGACTACGACTACTTTGCTTGCGGATTCGATGAAGGATTCCCAGAGTACTAGGTCGCACTTCCCCAGTCAATTGCCTGTGGCGTATTGATGGGTCTTTGCTGGATTTATTTCTGCTTCCGCTGTGTTTTGTGAGTGTGTGAGGTCTTGAAACCTCAGTTGTAATAAGGAGACCTTTCGGTCTGTACTCTATATTATTGTAATAAAGCGTTGTTGGTTTTGTATCATCACTGTTTGACTGTGTGCACTAGCTTTGATCTGGGACTAGTGCTATAATACATAGAGGGTCCGGATTCGGTATTCCGGGGGTCCCGACAGAGATGGTATCAGAGCCAATTTGACTGTAGGACGTGACCTAGTTAGAATGGTCGTTAAAAGAAGAGCTTCAAAATTTATTTTATAAAATAAAAATTTAATAATGTGCTATCCTTGTCTTTTCTTGTCTTTCTATCCTTACCTTCGTCATGGCATTCTCCCTTATCTATCTGCTTATTTCCTTTTTGGAATGGTAATTGTACCCCCTTCCCTTTGTAATTTCTATAGCTGGCTCAGTAAGTCTGTGTCTAAGAAGCACTTGGAGAAGCTCGTCATCATGAAGGAGCAAGGACTAGCTCTTTAATTGTAATACCCAAGTAAAGTCTTACGATTTTAGAACGCTTATATATTACTTGCTTGTGTATTAGGTGGACTGTACCAAGTCTTTGAATACTTGTAGTACAGTCATCCTTAAAAACTATTTTGATTTCAAGCTAAGCTTCTCCTAGTTGTTGTTTGTTTCTCTCTTGTGTGTTTGTTTGGGATGGTGTTTAGTCGTTCCCCTAATCTCTTACATGTGCCTTTTCCCTCTTATCTTTTGCTACCCCAGATGCCGCTTCAGATGGTGAACATATGTTGGACCGAAATGGCGACAGAGGGGGGGGGGGTGAATGTCGACCTCTCAAAATCGTCCCATACAAACGAGGCAACCTCCTTCAGTAGCTATGTAGAAAAGCCATGAAGTGATTGAAACAGGATCTCTGGAAGAAATACTAATCAAGGAGAAAACCAGAGAAGAAAAGGATAGGAGAGAAAAATCAAGCCAACAAGGATCTACAGCAGAAATCCCCACGGGCGGTCTGACCGCATAGCTTGGGCCGGTCAGACCGCCCAACTGCCGCCGGTCTGACCGCCACTGTCAGACTGGTCTGACCGGTCCACCGGTCTGACCGCAGGCAAGGGTCCGGTCAGACCGGTTACCCTGAAAAATGCACAGAGAAGCTCGGGCTGAAAATCTGGGATGAGCAGGACACGATTACATATAGAGGAATGATTTCATGCTCATCAATCCATCCTTTCCCTCTCCCAAGCCTAGAACTCACTCATACCCAATCACAAGAACACAAGAGCACTACATGCTAGAGCACACTCAGAAAACTACGAAGGGAACATGCTCTGTCTCTCCCAACAACTCTCACCCACTAAAGAGCAAAGGAGAAACTACCTCCTAAAGCTTCTTTTGACTCACAAAACCGTAACTCTCTCTAGAATCCATGAGGAGGCATGCAGCCCCTCCAACCTATTTATAGCCCATGGCTAACGGGTCTCCACCCCGTTACGCCCGGTAAATCCAACGGAGCCCGCTCCCGCTTGCGTAGCCTTGTGAAATCACCATTTCGCCCCTCCTGCACCTTCCGGGAAGCTTCCGCGCTCCTTGCCATCCAAGCCTCGCAACCACCTCGAGTCCACGTCGTCATCGACACATCCCGACCGTTCTGACCTCAGCGCCACCTGCGCCTAGTCCGGTCCACCGTGTCTCGCCACGACTCCGCCTCGATGTCCTGCAGCCAACACAGACAAGAAACACATCAAATAGCACCGCTCAATACATGAAAGCGTAAATAGCATAAGCACATCATACTTACTCATGATGAAGTCCAAACCTGTCGAATCATCGGAATATGCAACCTAATCCCATACGACCAAGTTTGACCAAGTCCGACCGAAGCCGAATGCACCGTGCAACGACGTGGTCCGACGACACACACCAAACTCGACTCACCTAAACCACTGTCAATTACTCATCACACACAATGGGTCTCAACCACTTGGTCTCTCAATCTCCCCATTGATGAGTATATTGACAAACCCAGAAAAAGCATGAAGTTGAGTTTGTTTTGAGAATTTGAGAAATCCAACATGGTCTAAAGGAAGAAAATGAAGCTAATGACCATGTCGATAGAAAGAACACTAGAGCAACAACAGAAAGAGCACATTTGTCTCCAAAGCTCTAAAATGTTCCCAAATGACTTTTTCTTCTCTATTCTCCCCCTTTTGGCAATAAACACATCAAGGATGCAAAAGAGAGAATAAGGTCACAAAAATGGATGAAATGGCTGAAATGACTGAAATTTGTTTATTTTCAGGCAATTAGAGCCATGAAGATTATCCAAAATGACCATTAAGTATTACAGCAAGCCATAACTCAATAGAATGCTATCTAGATCATGACAATATATATAAGCCAGCTAGACCAAGCAAATGACAATCTGAAATGTAAAGCGATTTTTGTGAATATGTCAAGTCATCCAAGGTCGAAGTCTAACAAGAGTTATCCAAGGATGATGCAAATCATGTCAATTACGCTAAGCGGAACCAAGAAGCTAAAAGTGAGCAAATCTAGAGTGCTAGAAGCTCAAGAATAAGACATTAGTCTAAGTACTTGGTTCTTTTTGTAGATTAAGCAATTTGAGCGTCAATGTCATGATTTTTCTTTTAAAAGCTCATGGTCGTTTCCAACCAAAATTTTCAGACATGTGCTAGATCTCAAGTCTTATGCGACCACTCCAAGCGATAAGCTTAAGAAAATGATTTAGGTCATCCAAAACTCCCCTTGAGTTCATGCCAAGTGCAATGGCAAGCCGTCTCATGAGAAAGAATTGGTGAGATCAGTTTTTTTCACACAAAAGAGATCTTTTTGCATTTTTAAGATTGTACAAACTCATGTATTATCGAGAACTATCATAGCTCAATCTAAACGCTCAATTACAGATTCAAGACTCTACAAAGCCTAGTTGACATGGCCGGAATCATAAGAGGATAACTAGTGCAAGACTAATCTCAATAGCATGACAAATTTTAATTTGAGCAGTTTTAATTAGCTTATCAAGAGCTAGCCTACACATGTGAAGTCATGATCAATCTAGCAACTTAGGCACAAGTCATGGCAAGAGTAATGCATTGTGAATATGTCATGAATGGATAATAATCAAGGCTCCATGCAGAATGCTAGAAAAATGCAGAAAATCCAACCCCCCTCAACATGAGATGCATCTTTTAGTTCAAGTTGAGTTATGTCAATATTAAGCTCTAGAAGCTCCCAAATGAACTCCCCCTGAACCAAAGTAATAAATCGAGAAGCTGGCAAAGAAAATCAGAACGGGCAGTCCTTAAAGCATAGATAAGATATAGAGGCAACTATGGCTCAGACAGACTCTCATCTACCTCATATGACTCTAGGACTATTAGTCCGGTAATCAATCTCACTAAGGAGCAAACACGTGTCGTGTCTACCTGAGGGTGGCCCGACCCTTGCTAGAACCTAAAAGCAGTGAGTGGGCTCAACCTAGAGGAGAACCCTAGATCACAAGATGAGAGGAAGACGTCTAAGCAACTAGACTTAGAGAAATACTCTAACCTATGCTAGAAGGACTAACCCAAAGCACCCCGAAAGTAATGCAACAAATAAGGAGCAAGAGCATAATCAACATAATAAAGCAGTAAAGCACAAAACTCTCCCTCACAACAGTCCATAAGGACAAACCACCCCAAGCTCTCCCCGCAGAGCTGAAAACCTAGAGCTATCCAAAGGCTTGGTGAAAATATCAGCCAACTGGTGGTCACTCTCCCCAAACTGGAGCACGATGTCACCCTTCTCTACGTGGTCTCTAAGGAAGTGATAACGAATATCAATATGCTTAGTCCGGGAATGCTGCACTGGGTTCTTAGCAATGTTAATCGTAGAAGTGTTATCACAAAAGAGTGGAACACTGTCGAAAGCTAACCCAAAGTCCCGCAGAGTCAAGACCATCCAAAGCACTTGGCTACAGCAACTGGCTGCAGCAACGTACTCGACCTCTGCGGTGGACTGTGCAATACCGGACTGCTTCCTAGAAGACCAAGAGACAAGAGAAGTGCCAATGAATTGGCAGGTGCCAGAAGTGCTCTTCCTATCTATCCTACAGCCAGCAAAATCTGCGTCCGAGTAGGCTCTCAAGGAAAGACAAGAAGAGGAAGAGTACCAGATACCATAGTCAATGGTAGCTTGAAGGTACCGAAGAATGCGCTTCACCGCCTAGCGGTGAGATACGCTAGGAGAAGCCTTAAACCGAGCACAAAGACACACAGCGAAGTGTATATCCGGTCTCGAGGCAGTGAGGTACAAGAGGGAGCCGATCATACTACGATACTCCTTCTGATCAACTGGCTCGCCATCCTCGTCTGGGTCAAGAGTGGCAGAGGACGCCATGAGAGTCGACACTAGCTTACCATCAGTCATGTCGAAGCGTCTCAGGAGGTCTTGAGTGTACTTGCCCTGATGCAAGAAGGTACCCTCCCGAGTCTGCTTGATTTGGAAGCCAAGGAAGAAGGTCAACTCACCCATCATGCTCATCTCAAACTCGGTGCTCATGACATCCGAGAACTGTGAAACGAGAGCATGAGAAGAGCCACCAAAGATGATATCGTCCACATAGATCTGGACGAGCAGAAGGTCCATGCCAAGCCGGCGGATGAACAAGGTCTTGTCTACTTTACCCATCTCAAAACCATAACTCAGTAAGTAGGACTTAAGCCTCTCATACCAAGCTCTAGGGGCCTGCTTAAGTCCATACAACGCTTTGGAAAGCTTGAAGACATAGTTTGGGTATTCGGGGTTCTCGAAACCAGGAGGCTGTCGGACATAGACTTCTTCCTCAATGAACCCATTAAGGAAGGCACTCTTGACATCTATCTGGTAAAGCTTGAAGCCCTTAGAAGCTGCAAAGGCAAGCAGAATTCTAATGGCCTCAAGTCTAGCTACAGGGGCAAAGGTCTCCTCGAAATCTAGACCCTCAACCTGGGAGAACCCCTGAGCTACCAGTCTAGCCTTATTTCGAATGACTACCCCATCCTCGCTCTGCTTGTTCTTGAACACCCACTTAGTCCAAATAACATTGTGACCTCGCGGGGGCTTAACAAGCAATCAGACCTTATTTCTCTCGAAATTTTCCAGCTCTCATGCATGGCATTGACCCAAGACTCGTCTAAAAGAGCATGAGAAACATCTTTGGGCTCAAAGGTGGCCACAAAGGCAGAATGGAGACAGAAATGTGACATGCCAGACTTTGAGCGAGTGACGCGCTCAAAGAGGTTTCCAATAATCTGCTCAGAAGGAGGGTCTTTTTGAATGTGTCTAGGAGGTCCAAGATGAGAAGAAGAAGTGGCCTCTACCTCGTGAGCTGACGAGGTAGGGACAGAGCCACTAGCTCCAGAGGAAGCCGAAGGCATGGGCTGATCACCTCGAGGTGCGGTGGAAGAAGGCACCTCAAGGGGTGGATGAGGGACTGGATCAGGTAGACAACCCTCATCTCCATCATCCTCATCATCCACAAAGATGGGCTCGGACTGCTCTAAAGAACCTGTGATATCGGGCCTAGTCCCCGGACTGGCCTCATCGAAGGTCATCTCACAGGTCTCTACCATTTTACTAGACTCGCAGTTCCAAACCCGATAAGCCCGCGAAGAAGCCGAGTAACCTAGAAAGATCCCATCACAAGATCGTGACTCGAACTTGTCTAGGTTCCCGGACTTCAAAATAAAGCACTTGTAACCAAACACACGAAAATGAGAGACACTGGGCTTTCGCCCGTATCTCAACTCATAAGAAGTGCGATGCAAGTGAGCCCGAAGAAAAACTCGATTAGAAACATGGCACGCGGTAGCTATCGCTTCAGCCCAAAACTTCCTCGGTGTAGAATACTCATCGAGCATCGTCCTGGCCATCTCGACCAAGGTACGGTTCTTCCTCTCCACGACGCCATTTTGCTGGGGGACGTGCGGAGAAGAGAACTGGTGCTCTACACCGGTCTCATCACAGAACCTCTCAAAGTAGGAATTCTTGAACTCCGTGCCATTATCACTGCGGATCGCTCGTAAGGCACCCGGGAGCTCAATAGAAAGCCTACTAAAAAGACCTCGGAAATGTGTAAACGTCTCATCCTTCGAGGCTAAGAAAAACACCCAAGAAATCCTCGAGAAGTCATCGACCACGACAAGGACATACCACTTCCCTCCTGCTGACTGCACTCGAGCTGGTCCAACAGTGTCC
The DNA here is from genome assembly GCA_036346575.1 of Dendrocalamus sinicus. NCBI lineage: Eukaryota > Viridiplantae > Streptophyta > Magnoliopsida > Poales > Poaceae > Dendrocalamus > Dendrocalamus sinicus. Next base: position 38,226,772 of record CM070671.1, read on the forward strand.
ATGTGGAGCAGCTATCCTAGTGCATCGGTCATCGTCACTGTGACCGGAGGGTGAGAAGCGGCAACCATCTTGTCGTGCCGGCATGGAGCACAAACCAGATCTTTGACCATCTAGAGTTTCGGCAAACCACGAATGAGATCGTGGCCGCTAACTCGGGTCAAATGGTCAAATCCTATATGACCAAGTCTCCTATGCTAGAAAGTCAAATCGCGGGACTCTGAAGCAACCAAACACCGCAGAGGATCACCAGAAGACTCAGAAAAATCAGCACGAAAGATCCTCCCAAAACGAGAAATCTCGCAAACCAGACTACCCAAAGAATCAAGAATTTTGCAATTGTTTTTCTTAAAGCTCACCTCAAAGTCGTCATCGGTAAGCTAAGAAACAGAAAGCAAATTATACTGCAGCTTACTCACCAAAGCAACATCTTTCAAAATGAAAGAATCATTAACGCGCACTGTACCTTTGGCGATGACGCGCCCAGATGAAGCATCTCCGAAGGTGATCGTCTCATCACCTGGAGCACGGGCAAGGGAAGAAAACCAACGGGAATCTCCGGTCATGTGTCGTGAACACCCAGAGTTTACGAGCCAAACCTTTCCCTTCCCTGCCTGGCGAGCTTGAGTCAAACAGAGAGTAAAGTCTCAGTACTGGGGTTAATCAAGAGTGATTTTGGCACCTAATACTGAGTAACACGTCGAGCAGATGAAGTAGTCAAGCATGACTGACCTCTATCTACCCTACACTCTCTGTCACTCAACAAGCCAGAAGGTGCGTGTGCGGACCGAAGGCGTTGTTGGGCTTGATCGCTCTGAGGAGCAAGTCAAGACACCAGCAACACGCTGATCACGCCGTGGGTAGCTATCTCGACGGGGGAAACGAGATCTACCCTCAGGACGGCGGTAGTCACGACCAAAGGGAGCATGAGGACGAAAACTAGAAAACTCGGAAAAACCAAGTCCTCGATGCTGCCCAAAACCATCAGAGGCATCTGAAGCAAACCTAGACCTCGTGTTGGTCTTAGATGCACTCAAGGTCTGGGGCTAACCCTGAATACGCCTAAGAGCTGCAACACGGTCTCTCTGCGCAATCCTGGCGCGTCTGAAGCATTGATCGATCAAGTGTCCATCCTTCTGATAGAAAGTGCAATGATACTTCGCCTTATGAGAGGCAGAAGTAGCACGAGATGGCTTCGCCTTCTGAGAGAATGAAGCTGCAGGTGGACTCACCTTACTGTCAGAAATCCCTTGGACAAAGCCCGCAGACTTGAATTTAACTTCATCAGATCTGGGCTCAACCTCGATCGCACCTCCTACTATGGGTCTGAGAATAGCAGGTGGATGCTTCCTCATATCCTCATAGAAATCGTATCCTAGACCCTGATTAAATCTGCAGATTTTAGATTGGTCTAGAATAAGATTGAGCTTCTTCTTGCCGCCTACAAATCTCTCGAGAGTGTTCATAAGGTACTGACACTCCCGAAAGAGAGAGGTGCAAGAAGAGCAGGGAGAAGAAGGAACAGCAGAGGGTAAGAGAGCAGAAGAAGAACCAACAGCAGAGGAAAGAATGGCTTGTGCACGCACAGCCGACTCTGAATGGACAGTTCCACTGCTAGCTAATTGGTTCGTGTTACTAGGCGTCTCTACCTTACCCTGGGGCTTCTCCCCCACACCAGCAATCACATCACAATCTGTTGGTGGCTTTACTAGTTGATCCTTAGTTAGCTTCACATATTTGTCATTCAAAGCAACGAGTTCAAGCTTTAGTTTTTCACAACTTAAGCATGGTGAGCTAACAGGATCCTTAGTCGCAAACTGAGCCATTTTCTTATTTGTGTCAATCATTTCTTGAAATTGTTTTGAGACAGATTCAAGTTCAGCAGTTGATTTAGGACAGTTTGTGCAAGAAGCAACAGGCTCAAGCAACCAAGCATACAACTCAGAAATTTTATGATTTGCCTTCTTTAGGTTCAATTTCAAATTATTACAAATTTCACATGACTCAGGCAGATCAAGGAGCATGGTATAAAGACCTCTAAAAGCATTGTCCTTATCCTCACATGAGGTGCAAGAAGTAGTCTCAACAATAGTAGGTGAAGCAATAGCTATCCTACTCATCTCTAACTCAGCAAGCAGACTAACATTCTCCACCTTAACAATATCAAGCTCAGAAGACAGACTAGCATGAGAGGTCCTTAATTTCTCCATATCACCCAACAGAGCACAGCATGTATCACAATCATCACGGGAGGAGCAGATGGAAGTGAAGTAAGCTCTTGTGATAGTCTATCTACTTCCTTCTCCAACTCAGAACACCTAGCCCTAGACTTAGCATGGAATCTACCTAGCTTAAGAAAAGCATCATTAAGCTGGTCGTAGGTGGGGCTTACCTTGTCAGAGTCGGAGTACAGCTCGCTGTCGCTCAGTTCGCCCTCAAGGGCCATGAAGCACATGCCGGAGAAGTCGTCGCTCTTGGGGTCTTGGTCACCGGTCCCGTCGTCGTCGCTCCATCCATCCACCTCGCTGAGGTCGAGGTCGTCGAAGGCGGTGAGGACGCGGTGGAAGAGCTTCTTAGCTTTGCCAAGGTTGCGGAACGTCTTCTTGCCTTGTGCATGAACTGGAGGCTTCTTGTTGCGGTTCTTGTCGGTGTAGTCGTTCTTGCCCGAACCGCCGTAGTCGGTTTTGCCCTTCTCCAGTTTGGGGCAGTTTGCCCGAATGTGGTTGGGGCCACCACACTCGAAGCAAATCACTGGTCCGCCTCTCTTTCTATCCCTCCTCCTCTTGTAAGCATGGAAAAACTTCTGAGCTAGGAGGGCCAGCTGCTTATCCTCAAGCTGCTCTAACTGATCATCAGTTACGTCACAGAGAGCAGCTAGGGAGAACCCACAAAGCGAATCAAAAGAAAGACCAGAAGCCGAACTGGGATCGGTGACTAGAGCCATCGACTGTGACTTCACTTGCGCGAGACAATGTCAATCTCGTGAGTCTTGAGGCGCGAATACAGCGCATCAAGAGTCAAAGTCGAGAGGTCAGTGGTGTCCTTGATGGTAGTCACTTTCATCTCCCAAACACGAAGATCAAGTGCAGCGAGCATCTGACGAGCGTTGTCCGAGTCGGGGTATGTGAGACCGACCGCTCGGAGGTTGCTCAAGATTTTGTGAAAACGCGCAAAACACTCATCCAACGACTCACCGCAAGCATCTCGAACTTGTTGTAGTCCCGCTTGAACTGGTCCTGTCGCACCGTCTTAATCTGGGAGGTGCCCTCATGGTAAGCGTCGAGGGTCTCCCAAATATCGAAGGCGGACGAAAGATGAGATATGCGGTCAAACTCGCTACGACTTAGGCCCTGGATAATGATGTTCCTTGCCTTAGCGTTCGCCTCAACATCAGCCATGTTCCCGGCATTGATGTTTTCATCGGCAGGAACAACAAACCGGACATTGACTTTGCGCCAGATGGCGTACCCCTGAGCCTGGATATAAGTTTCCATCCGGCTCTTCCAGAAGGGATAATCAATCGCCATGGCTCTTGAGACCGGTTAAGATCTATTGAAAAGAGCTAACCGGCTCTGATACCAATTGTTGGACTGAAATGGCGACACAAGGGGGGTGAATGTCGACCTCTCAAAATCGTCCCATACAAATGAGGCAACCTCCTTCAGTAGCTATGTAGAAAAGCCATGAAGTGATTGAAACAGGATCTCTGGAAGAAATACTAATCAAGGAGAAAACCAGAGAAGAAAAGGACAGGAGAGAAAAATCAAGCCAACAAGGATCTACAGCAGAAATCCCCACGGGCGGTCTGACCGCAGAGCTTGGGCCGGTCAGACCGCCCAATCGCCACGGCCGACCGCCATCGTCAGTCGGTCGACCGGTCCACCGGTCTGACCGCAGGCAAGGGTCCGGTTAGACCGGTTACCCTGAAAAATGCACAGAGAAGCTCGGGCTGAAAATTTGGGATGAGCAGGACTACTGAAATTTCAAGATTTTGGATAAAAAGAGGAGTCCTGCTATTATCCTCTGGCAAAAAGATCATATATCTATTTTAAATAGCATTTGGCCTCTGAAGATCAAAGAAATCCAACCCAAGACCGAGAATATCAGATTTGGGGATAAAACTGAAAACCTACAGAGTGTTCCACCAAAAACCAAATTACTCCCCGAACCTTGATCCTTTGGCCATGAAACTTTGAGGGTAGCTAATGGATAGTCTTTGGACTCTTTATGCCAAGTTTCAAGCCATCTCAAAGAGGGAAACAAGATTTGCACCAAAACCCTAGAAATGCAAAACAAGAACAGGGGAGGCTCAAAACTAGAATATGAAATTAAAATGAAGTTAGCTCATGGGAAATCGATCAAATGATCTTGAGGCATCCTCCCATCCTAGAGCAACCCATTTTGGGCCTTCCCAGCAAGAATCAAACCAAAACACAAAAAGTCAAGAAATCACCAAATGAGGGCATCGATGAACAGAGACAACAGAGAGCTCAGGAACTGAAACAAACACCATCTCATATTGATATAGATGAAGAGACATGACACGATTACATATAGAGGAATGATTTCATGCTCATCAATCCATCCTTTCCCTCTCCCAAGCCTAGAACTCACTCATACCCAATCACAAGAACACAAGAGCACTACATGCTAGAGCACACTAAAAAAACTACGAATGGGACATGCTCTGTCTCTCCCAACAACTCTCACCCACTAAAGAGCAAAGGAGAAACCACCTCCCAAAGCTTCTTTTGACTCACAAAACCCTAACTCTCTCTAGAATCCATGAGGAGGCATGCAGCCCCTCCAACCTATTTATAGCCCATGGCTAACAGGTCTCCACCCCGTTACGCCCGCTAAATCCAACGGAGCCCGCTCCCGCTTGCGTAGCCTTGCGAAATCACCATTTCGCCCCTCCTGCACCTTCCGGGAAGCTTCCGCGCTCCTTGCCGTCCAAGCCTCGCAACCACCTCGAGTCCACATCGTCTTCGACACATCCCGACCGTTCTGACCTCAGCGCCACCTGCGCCTAGTCCGGTCCACCGTGTCTTGCCACGACTCCGCCTCGATGTCCTGCAGCCAACACAGACAAGAAACACATCAAATAGCACCGCTCGATACATGAAATCGTAAATAGCATAAGCACATCATACTTACTCATGACGAAGTCCAAACCTGTCGAATCATCGGAATATGCAACCTAATCCCATACGACCAAGTTTGACCAAGTCCGACCGAAGTCGAATGCACCGTGCAACGACATGGTCCGACCACACACACCAAACTCGACTCACCTAAACCACTGTCAATTACTCATCACACACATGGGGTCTCAACCACATGGTCTCTCAACATAAGGAACAACCTAGGCAGCAGTCGTGGTGCCAACGCCCAACCGGAGAACAACATTCCACCACCTCCTGCTCAAGCCCCTAACTTGGAACATATGATGGCCATGCAACTGCAAATTCTTCAAGCCCTTGCTCAGAATCAGGTCCAACAAGTTCCGCAGGTACCAAACCAAGCACCGCAGTCTAAGCTAGGAGAGTTTATGAGGACAAGACCTCCTACCTTTGCCGGTTCAGTGGATCCGTTGGTGGCTGACGATTGGATCAAGAATGTGGAGAAGAAGTTGAATTTGGCTCAGTGCAATGACCATGAGAAGGTGTTGTATGCAGCCCATCAGCTAAAAGGAATAGTTGCTAATTGGTGGGAAAATTACTGTGCTGCCCATCAAGATGTGCAAACCATCACATGGGCTGAATTTGTTGAAGCTTTTCGCACTGCACATATTCCTATGGGAATAATGGAAATGAAGAAGGGAATTTCACAAGTTGCAGTAGGGAAACCTTAGTGTTTCTGAGTACCTGAATAGGTTCACTCAACTATCTAGGTATGCACCAGAAGATGTTGCATCAGAGGCAACAAAGATTTGGCGGTTCATGCAAGGACTTGATTCCAACCTCAAGGTGCAGTTGGTGTCCAAAGATTTTTCGACATTTCAACATATGGTAAATGAGGCCCTTGTCCAGGAAGATACTCAATATCAATTGCAGGACTCTCGTAAGAGAAAGATGGCTTTTCAGACACAGTATAATGCAAGCAGTTCAAGACCCCGAATGAATCCACCCCAGTTCAACAAAGCTCCAGCAGCAACAGATGCACCAAGAACTCCAGGATCTGTGCCTCGTTCCGAGATGCAAGAACCCCACATCTTTACCGGAGTCCGACCTCAGAAAAGCAACACCTCAGCCATAGGAGTGCAATGTTTCCGATGTCACGAGATGGGGCATTATGCAGGCAATTGCCCACAGAAGCCTTAGGCTATCACTCCAATTCCTTTCAATTTGGGAAATACTCCAGCACGAACTCCAGTTGTAGGACAAGGACGGGGAGTATCTCCAACTACAGGAAAAGCTCCAAGAACTCCGCAATCACAAGGAAGAGGATGAGTTAACCACATCACCACAAAAGGTGCCCCAGGGGCAGCAATCATGCTTGGTAAGTTTCAATTTGGTTCAAATAAAGAAGCAGCTTGAGAGCACAGCAAGGAACCAAGAGTTGCGTTTTCCTCTCCTTTTTTTTCTAGTCCATCCGAATCTCGGGGACGAGATTCTTTCTAAGGGGGTAGGTTTGTAACATCCCAAAAATTCGCTTTCTGAAAAATTTAATTTCAAATTAATTATTTTAAAGTGTTTGAGTTTTATTTGGCTTTTATTTGGTGTTCTGAGTTTTTCTGGAGTTTAAAGTCTATTTTTGAAATTAGAAAGTATTTTAAAGTATAAAAATTAAATACCAACATTAGTTGGAAATATTTTTATTAAGTCCAAAATGTCACCAGGAGCTTCTGTGAATTTTCCTGGAATTTTTGGAGTTTATTTCATATTTTTCTAAGCCTTATTGAATTTCCTAGCCTTTTCTAAAAAATCAAGAAAATAAAATTTAAATCCAAAACCCAGCCCCTCCCCGCGGGCGACGCGTGGACGGCCCAGATCCATCCACATCCCGCCTCCCTCTCGGGCCGACACGTGGTCGGGCCCGATCCGCTCTACGTCGCCTCCCCCGGCCCATCTGGCCATCCGCCCCCCTTTTTGCGCCAGCCACCAGATCCCCGCCTCAGCCGCGTGGCGCAATCGCCGCCGTCCCCTCCCACTTAACCGCAACCGCTGCCCGATTCCCCCTCTCCCCGCGTGGCGCCATCCTGGCCGCCCACGCCCCCTCTCTCGCTGCCGCCCGGGCCAGCTGGTCAGGCCCGTCTTCCCCACCGCGCCGCCCCTTTCCTTCCTTCTCTCCTCCCCTTTCCTTTTTCGGCCGCCGACCGAGTCCTCGCCGCACCTCCTTTCCTTCCCCGCCTCTCTTCGGTTTTGAAATCCGATCGCCGCCAGGGACAAATTTCCCCAATCCCGCGCCTCTCCTTTCCTTTCTCGCCCCCTCTTTCCTTTCTTCCCCTTCCCTTCCTTTTTTCGGCCGCCATCTCCGGTGAGCAATTAAATTACCTCCGCTCCTCTCCGGTCCCTATAAAAACCCCCCTCGGCTTCGCCTCCCTCCGCACAACCTCCCACTGCTCTCCTCCTCCCTTCCCGAGCACGGTAGCGCCCCGCCACCGTGCTCTCTCTCTCTCCGAGCTCCGCCGTACTCCAGTGAGCGATCGCCGCCGCCCAGGTCCTCCCTAGAGCCCACCGCCGCCACCTTGAGCATCCCCGCGCCCGTGCGAAGCTCCCCGACCCCTCGACCAAGCCTCCCCGCCGCCGGAACGCCGCCGCACCTGAGCACCCGAGTCGTCTCCGCCGCTTTCTCGCCACCGTGCTCTGTGACCCCCACCGACCCCACCTTCGGCATCTACTCCGCACCGGGATCACATTTTTCGGACTCCCCGAACCTCTCCGGCCACCCCTCGCTGCCAGCGCCGCCGCCTCCGTCCTCCTCTGCCCGACCCCGCTGTCGACTGGTCCAAAAGGTAAAAGCCCCCTATATGGGTAACCAACACCCGAGTGACCAGATGCCAAGCAGCGTTATCTCTCCCCCTTGCTCCCTCAGCGCGCGTTCGAGCCCCGGCTCCGCACGCTGAGTTTGAGCCGTTTCTTTTATTTTCCGCACTGACAGCCGGGTCCCACTCGTCAGCGGCCGCCGTCTGCGCAGGCCACTGGTGTCTGGGCCCCACCCGTCTGCGTTGGCCACTAACATATGGGCCCAGAGCTTGATCCGTTCAAATTTCTAAATTTTTCTAAAATCATAAACTATCCAAATATTCCCTCATTTTGAATTTTTGAATTTTTGAATTTTATTTGAATTTTTGCTTGTATTTATTTGCTTTGTTTGTTTGTCTTTTTGCGCGTAGAATCCGATGCCGCCAAAGAGTTTGTCGAGCCGCAGCAAGAGGGATCAAACAGTGCACAAGAAGGCAAGTCTCCTTTGATCATTTTGAACCTATGTTTGTGAAATATTTTAATTATTTTAAATTTATGTGCATCGCTATTTACATAGAATCTTAATTTTGTTTTAGCAAGTTAGTTAATCCAATCATTGTTATGCCCTCATTTGAAGTTGAATTCCATGTACCTTTGTAACCTTAGGATTGCCTTTGTCTCAATCATGAGATTATGATTAAATCTTTGATAAATATTAGAACGGTAGTAAAATGCTTAGTCATGCTAGTTAACCTTTGTAATCTTGAATATGGGGTATTAAAATTCTTTTAACTAGTCTTTGTATCTGGGAATTAGTGGCGATTGGAGTTGCCACTGTTCTTTTAAAATAAAATAAAATGTAAAAATTGTTTAGACCAGGGCGGATGGTTGGATTGGTTTGGTGCAGTTAGCACGAGATCTTGTAAAGTGTATGTTCTGCCCTAGTCAATTAAGGACCGACGCTTGTGTTTGTCCAGACTGAGCACTACCGTACAACCCCAAGTCTATATGGGTACGACCTAGCTGATTAACTTATGATAGTCTAGTTTAGGTGCCACTAGTGAAAAGTGGGTGCCAGGGATTTACTGGTTATTCACAGTGAGGGACAGGGATTTGCTGTACTCATATGGCGCAAGAGGGGGCTTTGGACTGGGTGGATTTAACCCTTCTGCGGTGAAACCTCAGCGGATGGTGTCTAACTAGACTGGAGTGAGGTAAAGGCTTTGTGATATTTTATCTGTCTCATGCCAAAGGAAGCGTGGTGACTATTAAGATAATTTATCTCTTGGGGGTAAAGTTGTACAACCTCTGCAGTGTGCCAAACTATTCGAATAGCCGTGCCCATGGTCAAGGGCGGGCAAGGAATGCTTTCACATGGTAGATCTTTGGTTTTGGTGTTAGAAACAAAGTTTTGGCATTTCGAGAGTGGAGGGAACTTTCGAAAGGGAATCCTGGCGGATGGAGCCAGTGTGGGTGGATGTAACCCGCAGTTTTAAACTTTATCGGTTAGAGTTGGTTAACTAGTGTTGGTGGATAGAACCTTCACTATAAAATGCTTATTAGTTTCAGTTAAAGCAATTACTTTGTTAAAACAATGCTTTCGAAAGTATTTAGTAGTATTTGAAATAAAATATTGCTTTGTGCAAAAGAACCATATAGCCTTCCATTGTTAAGCCTTGCATCTACTGCATTTTTCCCAAGACTTGCGGAGTACTTTATGTACTCACATGCTGCACTAAAAATCAACACAGAGGAATTTGAAGCTCAAGAGGGAGACTACGACTACCTCGCTTGCGGATTACGACTACCTCACTTGCGGATTCGATGAAGGAATCCCGGAGTACTAGGTCGCGCTTCCCCAGTCAATTGCCTGTGGCGTATTGATGGGTCTACCCTGTTGGTAGTATGTCGGACCCCAGGTTTTGCAACATGGAACCCTCTGTGATTCCACCCGAGGAAGCCAGAGTGGAGCTTGGGGAAGCTTCAGGGCCGCGTGGTGGTACTCCACACTCAAGGAATCGAGCTGCTTTGCGTCAAGTTGGAGACGGTGGCGAAAATGGCGGTTTTGGCCAGCGGCGAGGAAGAACAGCCGCGCGGTGAGCCGGGGGCGCCAGAGTCTGATTACCCAAGGGAGGAGGGAGGAGGCTACTGGGGGCACGCCGTGATACGGTTGGTTTTGCTAGGGCGTCACCGGAGCGGCGGGACGGTGTGGGGGCGGCCTCGGCGGCGGCCGGTGCGGGACAGAGGGAGGAGGGGTGGAACGCAGGAGGCTAGAAGTGAGCCGTGACCATTTGTGGCCACGAAGGGGAGAGTCTGTTTTGCTGCTATAGCCGTCGACCCAGGAGTAGGGCACGACAGAGCGAAGCGATGGTGAGGCGATGGCCGGTAGTGGGATTCGCCGGAAGTGATGCTCTGAATGGCGATGCTTCAATGGGGTCAACCCCTCGGGGGTGCGCGAGGGCTTGGCGTGATGCAGGGGCAGCAGGGCCATAGGACGACCGTGTAGCGCAGGTCATCACGGGTGTCCATGGTTTGGAGCGGGGTGGCGCCGTGGTGTTAGGGTGCAAAAGATGCGATGGGACCGGGGCTAGCTGGCCGGCTCGTGTAGCGACATGTGTGTGAGGCTAGGCTGGCTCGGTGCCAAGGGAAGCAATGAACAGGGGACGCAGCAGGTGGGCCGATGGTCGGGTGTCGTTGGATGCAGAGCGAGAGGGAGGAGGAAGAAGGAAAGAAGAAGGATGCGTGGCAGTTGGGCCAAAGGCCAGAAAGAGAAATTTGGATGACCGGGAGAGAAAATGAAGTGGGCCAAAAAAAAAGATGGGCTGAGGCCCAAGAAGCTTTTGTCTTTTTTTTGAATTTTTCAGAACATGATGAATTGGCTAAATTAATTAAATGCAGAAAATTTTTAACTTTTGATTTTAAGCTTTCCAGTGTTAATTTAATTTAATTTTAATTATTATATATATATTTAGACTTTAGTGCTTGCAAAGGAAATTTGAAATTTCCATGATTTGATTTTCCGTCTTGGCTCTTGATCAAGATTTACATTTTATTAATTTGGATTTTTTGCAAGGGACCCAAAACAAGAAATTCGAATAAACACCAAAATTTTTAAACAACACTGGAAAAATAATTAAAAGATTTTAAGTTTTCACAATTACAATAATTCTTATTTTGGGATGTTACAGAACCTACCCCCTTAAAAGGAATCTCATCCCTGAGATTCGGGTAGAGTAGAAAGAAGGAGGTGGGGACAAGCAGGCTAGCAATGGATTCTAGGGTACTGCCTGATATTACGCCCTTTCATTGGAGTCATCTGAAGAGAGGATATCCATACAAAAGTGGGTCACACCACACAGGAGGAACCTTGTGTCTTCTAGGTTGATTGCGGCTAGCTTCACTTCATCGATTAACATTTTCTGGGGCTTGCTATTTTTCAACGCTGGTTGCTGAATTTTCTTTATGCTGGAGTGGTAGCAGTGGCCCATCATCCTAGTGCTCTGACACTCCTTGTTTATTCTGGCTACCCCCCTTAAAATGATGGGTGACTGGTACTATTCGTTCTTGCCAGCTTAGGCATGACGAGTCTGATAGCAGCTTGGAGGCTCAGCCATTGTATCTCAGCTGCTTTGGTTAGCAACAGGTTCATGGAGCAGCCCTTTGGGCAGTGATTTTGTCCTTCACAGAGAAAACATGTGACTTTGCTCATTGGGCATTCTCCAGGTTGATGGTGTTCCTCACAATTGGGGCAATTTGCAGTGCATTGATCTTCTTGGTGTCCTTTTTCTCATGCCACTAGGTGCTTGAGGTAACCTTCTGGTAGATGGTGTTCCTTGCAGTATGAACAGTAAGGAATTGGGCAACTGTAGCTGTAGTGTCCTGTTTTTCCATAGGCAAAGCATGTAACCTATCAAAGTGGAGGGCATGATTGGGTGTCATGTCCCATCTTGCCACATTTAGTGCATGCAGTAGTCAATAAAGCTTTTGGTCTTGGTAGTCGAACTTTAACAAGGGTGGTTTGTTTCTTGATGGGGTACTTGAAGCTGGTGAGTTCTTCTATGCTGAAGCTGAGGTTGGTTGCGACGACATTCTCTTCTAGTTTGTCTGACTTCTGTTGAGGGCATTTTCTCACATAGTGTCCTGGGTCACCACATTTGAAGTAGTTGGCCCCTTTGTCTTGCTTCCTCTCAGGGCATTGGTTGGCGTAGTGTCCGATATCTTGGCAACAAAAGCAAGCAATACCCTTTTGAGGTTTGATTGGCACCATGCCAGTATTGTTCCCATTGTGATGACTGCTTCTTAGTAGCCTTTGCGGAGTGAGTCTGAGGGAATACTTGGATGAGTGGTAGGGACCAAAGCGAGAAGAAGCTACTGGTTTTTGCTTCTTACTCCTAGCCCTGTCTTTGGCCATTGACAATATCTTGATCAGTGAGTTCACAGTGAGAGGGGGACTTGAGTCTTGATTATCTTGACCGGACTATTTGTCACTTCTCACTTGCAGACCTGACGGAGTTTATAGCAAGAAGGTGAGGGGGAAATAGCATGAGATGTGCAAAAAGATCGCGGAGATGAGATACCCTAACCCATTCTAGGGAGTGCACACCCAGGAAATTGGGGCAGTAGATAGGCCACACAGAAAAACCAAGGTTTTGAAACAAGCTTTTCCTGTGATTGTGAAATACAATGCCCGAGGGCAAGAAGGCAGTGCACAGGGCCAAATAAAATCTTTTAACCAAGCAACGCCTATGCGTGAAGACACACAGAAAAGGGCGCAGAGTTCTGAACGCTGGGCTTGTTGAAGCAAGGCCACCAAATCTTCACAAGCAATGCAAGTAGATTCCCAAGTCTTGATTTTGAAAGCAAGTCCTTAGGAATTAAGTTTTTGGGTTTTCAAAGACCGGGGTGAAGTTTGTAAAGGAATTTTTAAATCTAGCCTCTTTGCAACATGATACGCTATATATATTTGATATAGAATTTTTATAGCAAGACTGATTTTCCAAAAGTGGTTTTGAAATACTTGAATTTTGAAATACCCCCTTTTTTTGCAAATGTATCCTAATATCTTCCAATATCGCAATATCAATCAACTAACTGATTTATTCCCATATTCTTCTATTCATAGGCTTATAATCTATAGCTTATTAATTCTATTTCTACTTGACTAACTCAATGCTATCTTGCTTAATCACAGTATTACTGTTGTTAGCTCTCCAAACATCGGATGTTATCATTCATCTGGTCCACCAATCATATAACTTTTGTTGTATTATTTGTAGTCTTATTAATCAAGGTTACCTATTTTTCACATGAATATTAATTCCCACCATAAATTCATAAACTCAATCTTGGATTTATTTTTGAGTGATACTCCAGCATCTTTACTTGTAAATCCACCAGTACCATTTGTATTATGGTTTCTTAATACTCCAATCTTTTCCATTTTTGATGCATACTCATAATCCATTTATCCAGTGATCAATCCCACTATCTACAATCTTGTGCCAAACAACTTTATTGGCATAGACATCCACCAAGAACAATGTTTATTAATCAACTCCATAATTCAATGGTTATTATCACTTCTCTTAATGTCTCAAAAATTCCCATAATCCACCTGGTAGTCAACTATATTCTATTACCCCACCATTGTAAACATTCATCTTGATTCATACTATTTATTAAAGCTACAGACCAACAATTGTTATTACACTCCATATTTCTCTAAAGATTCCCTTGGTCCACTTATTTAGTCAATCCAATCATCTAAATTGGTCCATTTATTTAACCAATCCAGTTATTTAGCCAATCCAATCATTTTAAATTGGTCTACTCATTTTTCATCTAGAAGTTCATACCATTGATTATCTCCCATGATTGACATGAATCCACCAAGATTTATATATACATCTGAGAAACCAAAGGAAAATTTTGGAATAATTTGGTTGGAAGTTAAATCTTTGAAAATTTTCCTCGGAAGATTAGGTTTGCTAAAATGGGTCTAAAAATGAACTTTATAAATAATTTGATAATTGAACTTCCAAGGGCAAAACAACTTTCAAAAATAAATTTCAAATTTAATCTTTGTGATTCTGATACAAAGTAGGTTTTCGAAAGGAGTTTACACGAGGAGTTCTAGACTTTTATTATTTGAATCCGGGATAAGAGAGCTTCGAAACTGAGAATGGTCAAGACAACATAAAGATGAGAGGGAATCATCTAAGAGAGATGAGAATGAGCAATATTACTTATATTTCCTGGAAATAGATTTTGGAGAAATATTCTAGTCATAACACCATCGGCTATGCTAACTAAGGTCATGACCTACAGTTGATATGCTCGGATACCAACCCTGTCGGACCCCAGGTTTTGCAACTTGGAACCCTCTGTGATTCCACCGCACTAGTTCCTAGATCAGTAGATAGTGCTCACAGATACATTACTGTATATCAAAAAAATATCATGCGGAAGCGTAGATAATACAATAACTACTTACTCATGGGCCGGTCAGGCCGAAATCAATAAACTGCAGCCGCGGAAACTTCACTCAAGTGGGAACCTCAAGACTTGCCCACAGGCAGCCAATTAGGGTTCGTGACCTAGTTCTTGGCCTCTTCATCTTCCAGCTCTTTTGATCCCCTCAAGACAACGTAGGTCTTGATCTCCTTTTCCTTATTGACTGAATGATGGTAATTGAGCAACAGTGAGTACAACGGTACTCAGTAAGCTACAACACAGAATGCAAATAATAATAGATGCAAGGCTGTCAAGTGAGGCTTGAGGTTCATTTATTTGCTAAAAGCAACATTTGCAATAATCATAATTAAAATTCTTATGACTTAACATTTTACAAACATGCTTTAAAGAGTTTGAAATTGTGCAGTATTTATAGCGGTGTAGGTTCCATCTACCGATTATATGGTTCCATCCATCCACCAGTGCTAGCTTTTGATCATTAGGTTACTTCCACCTTAGTATCGACACTGGAGTACATCCCTCCAGGAAAATTTCCAAAGTTAGGTTTACATCCGCTTGACAGTTTTCTTCCCACCCCCAAAAGTTTTGAAATATAACTAACTCCAGGAAGATTTCCATGTCCACCCTTGACAGTGGGCACGTCTATTCGAATTGTTTATACTCTGTAGAGACTATACATCATTAACCACAAGAGACAATCATCTCGATGGTTCCACATGATTCCTTAGCCATTCAGATCGAGAGATTATCATGAGGCCTTTACAATACCTCGCACTCTAGCATTTCACTCCTATGGGGTTGCTTCCATAGGTTGTGCGGGATGTCTACCATAGGTTAGTGCAGTCCGACTCCACTCTCCACAAACGCTAGCCCTGGCAACGTCACCTCCATCCGGTGTCCCATTCCATGTGGGGCTTTTATTACCCACCTACACACGGCCTCCGTGAGATGACTAGAGAGCTTAGTAAATTATCCAGCCAAGCCTACATTTTGCCAGCTTATGGCTGCACTGTTGTACACGGAGAGGTCATCATAGGATTAAGTCCTTAATTTATTCGGGCGGTTCATTCCACTAACCACAGACCTTGTGTTACATCCACACCCACCACTCTTACCATCTGCCCAAATAGGTATATCAGATTTTTAAGGTTTCTGAGAAGCATAATATAAGTTATCATAATTATTCAGCCACTTACTTCCCGTGACAGCCCAAAACAAGTTCTCATGTTTAAAAATTGATGATTAGGGCAACTAGTGCCCTGGACTCTAGATAGGACTAGCATGGTGTTTAAGTTTAACTTATAGCTACCCATATTAATAGTATAATCTAGGGCGACAAGGTTCATGGATATTCAAGAGTCATGGATGGGGTATCATATTACTAAGTAGACAAGTGGATGTTTAACTACCTTAAGAGTGACATATGTTTGCATATAAAGTATAGCATGCAATCTTGTTAGGTTAAATGGACATAATTTCACATGAAATATAGGCGCAAAATGATCAAATTATTGACTCGCCTTGCTTGATTTACCATGGCCTCGATTTCATTCAAAGCCTTCTCAGTCGATTATTTGGATTATTGATCTTCGTCTCTTTCCAAGTCTTGATCCTGCTCGAACTTGCCATCTCTTTGTGGCTCCAGTGACTAGTTGCACGACTAACGACTAACAAATTCAACAAATCCAGTAAAAGTCCAAATAAGTTTAATTGAGTTTATTTATGATTTGCTCATGATTAAGGGTATGTAGTGAGTTGCAGGATAGAGACGGAGTCAAACGAATTTTTGGGTGGAAGTGAAGTGACAGAGTAACTAAATCGTGAAAGGATATAAAGGAAGGATCGGCGTCGAAGGAATATTCACGAGAATATTCCGCTTTTAGATTAGAGCGTGGTTAGACATAGCCGATTGCAAGACACCGAGAGTCGATCTTGCTTTATTTATAGTTTAAGTTTATTTATCAAGGGCAAAGCTTGTTATACAGGTTCATATTTCAATATTGCTATTTTAACAAAATCTACCATTGAGATTTATTTATTTGTTTTTGTTTGTTCTGTCTTTTCACGCGTAGAACCCGTCGTCGCCGAAGACTTTCCCGATGTGCAGCAAGAAGGTCCAGACAGCGTGCAAGAAGGCAAGCCTCCTGTGAACATTTTGCACCTATATTTGAGAAATGCTTTCTATTATTTTAAATTTATTTGCATTGCTATTTACATAAAAACATTAGCTTCTATCTTAAGGTATTAGATAATCCGATCTTGTTATGCCCTCGTTGAAAATTGAATGCCTTGTACCTTTGTAACCTTAGGATTTCCTTTGTCTCCGTAATGAGAGTATTATATTCGTTGCTAAACATTACAACGGTAGTAAATGCTTAGTCAAGCTATTCAACCTTTGTAACCTTGGAATGAAAAAATTATATTTCATGGATCTAGTCTTTTTATTCAGAAATTATTGGCGATTGGTGATGCCACTGTTCTTTTAAAATGAAACAAAAGGTAAAAATTGTTTTAGACTAGGGCGGATGGTTAGATTGGATTGATGCGGTTTTAGCACGAGATTTTGGTAAAGTGTATGTTCCACCCTAGTCGATTAAGGACCGACTCTTGTGTTTGTCCAGACTGAGCATTACCATATAACCCGAAGTCTATATGGGTATGACCTTGCTGACTAACTTACAATAGTCTAGTTTAGGTGCCACTAGTGGAAAGTGGGTGCCAGGGATTTACTGGTTTATTCACCGTGAGGGACAGGGTTTTACTGTACTCATATGGCACAAGAGGGGGCTTCTGACTGGGTGGATTTAACCCTTCAGCGATGAAACCTCAGCGGGTAGTGTCTAGCTAGACTAGAGTGAGGTAAAAGCTTTGTGATATTTTATCTGAGTCTCATGCCAAAGGAAGCATGTTGACTATTAGGATAATTTATCTCTTGGGGGTAAAGCTGTACATCCTCTGCAGAGTGTTAAACTATTCGAATAGCTGTGCCCACGATCAAGGGTGGGCAAGGAATGCATTCACATGGTAGATCTTTGGTTTTGGTTTTAACAACAAAGTTTTGGTATCTCGAGATTGGTGCGAACTCTCGGAAGGGTATCCTGATGGATGGTGTAGTATCGGAAATCGCAACAGAGGGGGAGGTAAATGGTGCCTTTAAAAATCGCCCCGAAGTATCCACAAAAAGTCTTCTTCTTAGATAGCTATAAAAGCTATGAAGACAGAGAAGGTTTGCTCACTGGAAGCCAAACAGTAGACCGATAAAATCAAAGTAGAGAAATAGAGCGCCAGACCAACAAAAGTCTACTAAGAGAAGAGAGACAATCTTAGCTGCAAACATGTAGACTAACTTGCAAAAGAAACACATCTTGTACAGATTTGCAAACAGTCCTACTGACATGAAGAGATCAAGGGTATGACTCTGTTGTTATAGACTGCAACAAGTGACCTAAGGGCTATATGGGCAGGGCATGCTAAAGATTTGTTGAGCCTCCTCACTGTCTGAAATCAGTACTACAAGCAAAAGAGAAACCAAAACCAGCAGGGGACTGCACCATTCTGCTGCCGAAAAGTAGACTGCACACCAAGCTGAAAACAATAAAATACTGCAGCTGCTGGCCGAAGATAGCTAGAAGGTACAGCTGAAAATAAAGTGATGAAATGCCGGCCGAAAAGACTGCAGTAAAGAAGTTTTTGACAGCACATCCGAACAGCAAAGAAATAGCAAGCCGCTGAAAACCAAATCTGCACTGAACCGAAAATTCACCTAGAAACAGTAAATATTTCAGCAAGCCAAAAACTAAGAAATTGTTGAGTTCTTGCTGCTCTTCTCAAATCAAAAGATTTGAACCACAAGCTAAATAGCAAATCCACCTCAGGAAGAAAAAAGATCTAGTCTCAAACCACAGGAAAGAGAATGCTATTTTGCCAAAAAGCTTCAGCTGACAGGGACAAAATCCCTATTTCTCATGAAACATAAATCTTTAGCTCAAGAGACTTTGCATTTCAACAGGAGATGACTTCAAGGCAAGAACACACAAATTTGAACCCAACTTCTAAAGGGAATTTAAGACCATCAAATGTGCTCTGGGTTCAAACCCTAGAAATCCCAAAACAGGGGAATGAGCAGTAAGCACATTTTGGAGAGAAAATTGCTTCTAGAAATTATTGCTCTCGGGTAATGATGCCTTGGAGATCCTATCCCAGTTCATAGCAATTCATTTTTGCAGCTACCTAAACAAGAAACACTCAAGAGCAAAAGAAACAACGGAGAACAACAGAAAGTAGACAAAGACAGAATCCACTAAGGAGAGAAGGAAATCAGTCCATCATATATTGATAGGAGATGAAAGATTACATAAGGTTAAAAACCACTACGTCCCCATACGCAGTTGCGAAGAGAAGTTTGCTCACTACATGTTTCTCTCAAGAACACGCACAAAGCACTGCCTCTCCTACAGAGCTCACTCCTACTCACTTGCTCTCTTGTGCAGAATGGAATACCTTTCTCCCTCACATCCTTCTCCTTTTAACAACAGGGCTCATCCCAAAGAAGGAAATCAAGAAGAGTCATACAACATCCACTCCATGCCTCTCACACTCTTGAGGCAAAAAATCAACAACCAGATTTTTGGAGGGAAATCCACCCACTCCACACATTTACTTGAGTCAATTTACCGAATTGCCCTCAAGCACCTTCCCGGAAGCTTCTACATCCGGTACCTTGATCATTTGGACCTTGACTCCTCCCTAAGTATAGTCCGGTCCTCTCCGCTGCACATGACCGCACCCGGCATCCTGACCGTCTGGACGTCAACTCCTCCCTGAGTCTAGTCCCGATCCACTCACCGCTGACCGTCGCGTCCGCTCGACACTGACCGAGACCTCCGACTCCACCTGAGTCTAGTTCTGGTATGTTCCGTCGCACACAACTGCAACAGACCCCCAACCATCTGCACCTCCGACTCCTCCCTGAGCCTAGTCCCGGTTCTCTCATCGTCGCCCATCGTGTCCGTTACCGGTAGCTCTAGCTCTGGTTCCTTGTCTCCCGACTTGCAACCACCTCACCAGCCTCAATTATCTTCAGCATCACCGACCGTCTGGACCTCAACACCTTCTGTGCCTAGTCCCGGTCCTCATTGCCTCACCATGACCTAGCTCCGAAGTCTTGCAGTCACACAGACAAGCAATCCGTCACATAGCACCGCACGAAACAACATATCAACAATAACATAAGTAAAAGGTACTCAACCTTAGAATACCCAAAACAAACTCAAATTCTCTAAACCAACCGTCAATTACTCATCACCAACATGGGGATACCTCCACATGATCTCTCAATCTCCCCCTTGATGAGTATATTGACAAACATAGAAAAAGCATAAGATTAAGTTTGTTTGAAAATCAAACATGGTTCAAGAGAGAAAATGATGCTAATGACCACGTTGACAAAGGAACAAAAGAAAGAGCAAGTTTTCCTCAAAGGCTCCCAAAGCTCCCAAAATGTGGCTTTTTCTCTAATATTCTCCCCTTTTGGCAATAACATCATCAAGGTTCTTTGGAGGAAAATAAAACATGGTGTGGCTGAATTTTATTCAATCTAAGCAATTAGAGCCATGAAGGTTATCCAAATTGACTTTTGAGTATTACACCAAGCCATAATTTATAATAATGCTATTAAGATCATGACAAAATATGCATAATCAAGCCAAGCCACATAAGTAATAATCTGAAAATTAGATGAATTTGTTAGCATGTCAAGCCATTCAAGATCAAAGTCTAGCTAGAGGTATCCAAAGATGATGCAAGCCATGTCAATAATCTAAGTGGAACTGAGAAGCTAGTATTGAGTCAATTTAGAGTGCTACAAGTTCAAGAATGAATCATTTGTTCAAGTACTTGAGTCTTTTTGTAATTAAGCAAATTTAGCACAATTGATATATTTTTCTTTTAAAACTCATGGTCGTTTCCAACCAAAATTTTAGTCATGTGCTAGATCTCAAGTCTTATGCGACCATTCCAAGCAAGAAGCTTAAGGAGATGATCTTGGTCATCCAAAACTCCCCCTGAGTTCATGCCTAGCGCAATGGCAAGAAGTCTCATGAGAAAGAATTGGTGAGATCAGTTTTTTCGCACATAAAAGAGATCTTTTTACTTTTTAAACAGTTGTACTAACTCATGTTTCATCAAGAAACTAGTATATCTCAATCTAAAGTTCAATAGAGATTCGAAGTTCAACTTAGCCTATTTGACATGGCACGAATCATAAGAGGATAACTAAAGACAGACTAGTCTCAAGAGCTAACATGACATCTTAATTCAAGTTGTGCAATTTTAATTAACTTATCAATGGCAAAGGCTTGACGACACATATAAAGTAATGATAAATCTAGCAAATAAGCATAAATCATGGCATGATGTAAAGCATTTTAAACATGTCATAAAAGGATAATAGTCAAGGCTCCATGCAGATATATTACAATGCAGAAAACTGAAATGCAAGGAAATCCAGCTCCCCCTCAACGTGTGATGCACTTTTAGTTCAAGTGGAGTTATGTCAATATTAAGCTTCAGATGTTCCCAAAAGAACTCTCCCTGAACCAAGGCTAGAAACTGAGAAGCTGGCAAAGAAAGCAGAATAGGCAATCCTTAAAGCATAGAGAAGATATAGAGGATATTATGACTCAGACTGACTCTCATCTACCCCATATGACACAAGGACTATCAATTGCTCTTCTAACCCACTAAGGAGCAAACATGTTCCCTGTCTACCCAAGAGTGGCCCAACCCTTGCTAGAACCTATAAGAACTGAGTGAGCTCAACCTAGTGAGAAGAGAGACAGCTAATAAGTAGCATCCTAGATCACAAGATGAGAGTAAGAAATCTAAGCAACTAGACAAGAGATACACTCTAATCTATGCTAGAAAGACTAACCCAAATGCATCCCGAATGCAATGCAACAAAATGAGAATAGGAGCATAATATACAAGATAAAACAATAAAGCACAAAGCTCCCCCTCACTACAGTCTATAAGGACAAACCACCCCAAGCTCTCCCCGCAAGGTTGAAAACCTAGAGCTATCCAAAGGCTTGGTAAAGATATCAGCCAACTGGTTGTCACTCTCCACAAACTGGAGCACTATGTCACCCTTCTCCACACGGTCTCTAAGGAAGTGATATCTAATATCAATGTGCTTGGTCCGAGAGTGCTGCACTGGGTTCTTAGAAATGTTAATAGCAGAAGTGTTATCACAAAAGAGTGGAACACTGTCTATAACTAACCCAAAGTCCTGCAGGGTCGAAGCCATCTAGAGTACAGTAGCAACAGCCCAGGCTGCGCAACGTGTTCGCCTCTGCGGTGGGTATGCGACACGGCATCGCTTCCTAGAAGACCAGGAGACAAGAGAAGTGCTAATGAATTGGCAGGTGTCAGAAGTGCTCTTCCTATCTAACCTACAGCCAGCAAAATCTGCGTCCGAGTAGGCTCTGAGGGAAAGACAAGAAAAGGAAGAGTACCAGATACCATAGTCAATGGTAGCTCGAAGGTACCGAAGAATGCGCTTCATCGCCTGGCGGTGAGATATGCGAGGAGAAGCCTGAAACCGAGTACAAAGACACACAGAGAAGTGTATGTCCGGTCTCGAGGCAGTGAGGTACAAGAGGGAGCCAATCATACTTCTGTACTCATTTGGGTCAAGTGAAGCTGTAGAAGCCATCAGAGTTGACACTGACTTACCATCACTCAAGTCAAAGTACCTCAGGAGGTCACGAATGTACTTGCCTTAATGCAAGAAAGTACCCTCCCGAGTCTGTTTGATCTGGAAGCCAAGGAAGAAGGTCAACTCACCCATCATGCTCATCTCAAACTCGGTGCTCATGACATCCGAGAACTGTGAAACAAGAGCATGAGAGGAACTGCCAAAGATGATGTCATCCACATAAATCTGGACGAGCAGAAGGTCAGTGCCATGCCTACGAATGAACAAGGTCTTATCTACCTTACCCATCTCAAAACTATGACTCAATAGATAGGACTTAAGCCTCTCATACCAAGCTCTAGGGGCCTGCTTAAGTCCATACAAAGCTTTGGAAAGCTTGTAGACATGGTTTGGGTACTTGGGGTTCTCGAAACCTGGAGGCTGTCTCACATAGACCTCTTCCTCAATAAACCCATTGAGGAAGGCACTCTTGACATCCATCTGGTAAAGCTTGAACCCTTAGAAGCTACGAAAGCAAGCAGGATTCTAATAGCCTCAAGTCTAGCTACAGGGGCAAAGGTCTCCTTAAAATCTAGACCCTCAACCTGGGAGAAGCCCTAAGCTACCAGTCTAGCCTTGTTTCGAATAACTACCCCATCCTCACTCTGCTTGTTCTTGAACACCCACTTAGTCCCAATGACACTATGACCTCGAGGGGGCTCAACAAATGACCAGACCTTGTTTCTCTCGAAATTTTCTAACTCCTCATGCATGGCATTGACCCAAGACTCAATAGAAAGAGCATGACAAACATCTTTAGGCTCAAAGGAGGCAATGAAGGCAGAGTGGAGACAGAATTGAGACAAGCCAGATTTTGAGCGTGTGACGCGCTCAAAGAGGTCTCCAATCAAGGATGGTCTTTTTGGATGTTTCGGGGAGGTCCAAGATGAGAAGAAGAAGTGACCTCTACCTCATGAGCTGATGAGGTAGGAACAGAGCCACTAGCTCCAGAAGAGGCAGAAGACATGGGCTGATCTCCTCCAGGTGCAGTAGAGGAAGCAGGCACCTCAAGGGGAGGAGGAACTGGATCGGGTAGACAACCCTCATCTCCATCCTCCTCATCATCCATGAAGATGGTCTCGGACTACTCTAAAGAACCTGAGATATCAGGCCTAGTCCCCGGACTGGCCTCATCAAATGTCACCTCATAGGTCTCTACCATTTTGCTAGACTCGCAGTTCCAGACCCTATAAGCCCACAAAGAAGTTGAATAGCCTAGAAAGATCCCATCACAAGAACGTGACTCAAACTTATCTAGGTTCCCAGACTTCAAAATAAAGCACTTGCATCCAAACACACAAAAATGCGAGACGCTGGGCTTTCGCCCATATCTCAACTCATAAGAGGTGCGATGCAAGTGTGCCCTCAGAAAAACTCTATTTGAAACATGTCACGCGGTGTGATGAGGACATCCGTTCCATAGATACAACTGTGTCAACTCCACAACAAACTCCACAAACTAAAACTATGATACAAGGACCAATAACTCGAGCACGAGCACGTCAACTTAACCATCAGGTGAATGCGTTCCTAAGTTTGCATACAAATGTTCTGAAGAATGGCATACTACTCAATTCTTGTGATGATTTCATTGTCCTTAGGAACCATGGTGAAGAACCACTTGAGCTCAAGTGTAGAAGTGGAACCGTCAAGCGCAATCCAAGTCCTGTTCGCGAGTTCGATTCAAATTCGGCCTTTGCAACAGCGTCTAGTTCAAACGGCCATAACTTTTGATCCAGAAGGCTTCTCGGGGCCCATGAGTACCTGTTGGAAAGCTCTTGAAGTCTACTTTCAGATGGATCTGGTCCACCTCCAAACTCCATCCGAGCAGATCAGAAACTGCGAAAGAAGACACGTCACTTTTTCAGTCCGAGTCAAAGTGGGCCGAGGGCCTTGCAACTTAGACTATTTGGGCCGGTACTGTTCACGTCAACAGTACCACGGCCGCATGAACAGTAACTTAAATAGTACCACATCCCTTTTCATTAGATAAGTGCGGCTTCCCCTCCCCTATTTAAGGAGGTCGCACCCCTTTAGTTTTTCTTGGGTTTTTCTTAAAGGATTATTTTGCTTAGCAGTTTCGCCGCATGTTCGGTTGAGGAACCCCAACTTGTGAACTTAAACATTATTCGCAATACAGATTGCATCTTTTACTCTCTTGCTCATGTTCTCGATTTGCTTGCAGGAGATAGCCTTCTTGGCGAGGTCAATCGTGTTCGGCACGGTTGATAACCAACGGAGCAGTGGTGTAGTGATTGCGAGGGGTTCGATCTATTTTGGTCGGAGCCTTTGGATCATCAACGTCGAGTTCTCCACAATCGACTTATCAGTACCTCTCGAAAGATCGGGCCATCGTCACATTAGTTGCTATCAGACCAACGGTTGCCCGTGAGGTAATTTTTGTATCCCTAGTTAGTAGATTGGTTTTTATTTCCTATAGTCCAGAAAAAAATTGCCTCACAAAAAGAGTTAATCCCCGCTGTCCAAACCCCATTGTGCCTTTCAATCTGTTAGTTTTGGTTTGCTAAATTGAATTTGTGTCCATATTAGCATTGTCTAGTTGCTGATCATATCTGTGTTCCATTAAAAATCCAAAGAAAAGAAAAAATTCCCCACCCCAAACCCTAATTTCCAAATTTGGCTGATTTTTCCTTTCTCTGCAGCCGCCACCAAAAATGCCATAACTTTTGATTCCGAGATTATTTTTGAGTGAGACCACTGCAATTAGATTAAAAAATTCCTTATCCATCTATCTGTAAAAGTTCACGTCATTCCAGCAAGGCAGTTGAGAGATATGTGCGGTGAAATTTGACCCAATTATCTGTTTTGAATCTGCAACAGTCAGCAGTTGTGATTTTTGTGCGAATTTCTGTGTTGGGTTTTGGAAGTTGGCCCCAAAAGAAAATCTGTAGAAAAAGCCGTCAGAAAACATAGAAAAAACGAATTAGTGAAAAAGAGGCTTCTGACAAAAAGTTACGGCCAAAATACCGACGTACTATCCAGTGGACAGAAATCTTCAGTTTTCAATTTTTGGGTCAATCCTTGTGTTCTTCAATTCCAGATTGCATTAGATTGAATTATCTTGTATTTACCACTCCTACACATTGCCATACACTTGTTTTTAGCCTTCTTCCATTCTTGGTTGATCAGCAACATAGGTTAAATGCTAGATACGAACTATAATTCAATTCTATGCAATTTCTGAAATTAACTGATTGTTCTCCATTGCTACATATTGTGCCTTCCAAGCTCCACATACTCTTGATCAGAACAGATCCCCTCTTGCAATCGTACCCACGCTTGACATGGTGTCACGAACCAGCCACCGGTTGTACCACCTGCTGCATTGGTAAGAACACTTGTAAGAGTGTGGTAAGACGCTTGAGAGTGTGTGATTCCACTTCCCATCATCTAGTAGTTGATAGGGATAATACATTTGTGTTGTCTTTTGTTTTTTACTAACCATGGCAGGTGAGCCGTGTGATGCGCAAGAGTGCATTTTAAAAGGGAGGGCTCATGACGCTCTTGGATGAACAACGCACTTCCATTACTGAGGACTTCGATAGGAAGCTTCAAGCTACGACAGAAACATTGCAGCGCTCCTTCAATGAGAGTATTGCACGCCTTGAAAGAATGCTGAATCGGCCTCCAAACAATGGACGCGAGTATGATCACAATGCAGGCCAAGATCTTGAGGGAGATGATAATGAAAGACAAAACCACAATGCCGGCGCTGCATTTGCTGCCCAAGATGCACACCCACAACACCGCCCTCATCAGAACCGTCACGGTATGGGAGGTAATAATTTTCAGCACCACAATGTTCATGCTCATGATGACCCATTTGCTAAAGTCAAATTTACCATACCATCTTTTGCAGGTACTTATGATGCTGAAACTTATCTAGATTGGGAGATGACAGTTGAACAAAAATTTAATGCCCATCTAGTTCCTTAAGTACATAGAGTCAGACAAGCCACTAGTGAATTTAAAGATTTTGCTATCATTTGGTGGACTCAAGTAGTTAATTCTGGATTAACACCTGATACATGGAATAGATTGAAGATAGCTATGCGTGCTAGATTTGTTCCTCCTGCTTTTAAACGTGATATGCTTAAGAAATTGCAGCGCTTAGACCAAGGTAATAGATCTGTCGAGGAATATTATCAGGAATTGCAAATAGGCATGCTGCATTGTAATGTTGTAGAGGATGATGAGGAAAAGATGGCTTGTTTTTATGGGGGTTTACGGTGTGAAATTCAGGATATAATTGATTACAAAGAGTATAACGATATCAATAGATTGTTCCAGCTTGCTTGTTTGACAGAAAAAGAATTGCAGGGTAGGCAACAAAGGACAAGGAGCAACTTTGGAAGTACGTCTACATCAAGATCGACGTCTGGGCAAGCCAAGACAGCCCCACCTTCTGTTTTTCGAGCTGCTGCCCTCTCTGTGAGTAGGGCGCGTTCAGCAGCACCGCCGCCTCCATCACACGCTCCGGAGACGAGCAAATCTACTAGTGTGCAAGCACCAGCAAAAAGCTCTTCATCGGTTGCTTCCACAGGCCGTACGACGGGCATTGTGTGCCACCGTTATAAAGGGATGGACCACGTCATGAGAGATTGCCCAAGTTAGCGGGCGTACATTGCGACAGAAGATGGTGGTTATGTAAGTGCTAGTGATGTTAAGGATGAATATACTCTTGTAGCTAACTTTGCAGGTAATGGTGATGATCATGAGACAGATAGCGATGGTGAGGAAATTTTAGGTGCTGCTGCCACGGCGAATTATAGAACCATAATTGTGCAGCGAGTACTGAGCACTCAAAGAGAGCAAGAGGAGAAGCTACAACGTCATAATTTGTTTCAGATGTTCCTCATTGTCAAGGATTGCCGCGTTCGTGTTATAATTGATGGCGGGAGCTGCAATAACTTGGTGGATTCAGGATTGGTCGAGAAGCTTGGCTTGACCACACGTGCGCATCCTCACCCGTACCACATTCAGTGGTTCAACAATAGCGGTAAGGTAAAGGTAACACAATCTGCGAGAGTGCATTTTTCCATTGGTTCCTATCATGATGTTGCTGATTTCGATGTAGTACCTATGCAAGCATATTCACTTTTATTAGGTCGCTCATGGGAATTTGATACCGATGCAACTCATCATGGTAGAAGTAATAAGTACTCTCTTGTGCATAAAGGAAAGAAAATAACTTTGCCTTTGACACCTACTGATATTGCTAATTGTGATAAAGAGCTAGCTGAAAATAAGAAGAAAGAACTTGAACATGAATCTGAAAATCAGCAAGTAGTGAAGGATGTTTTCCCACCTAAGAAAGAGAGGTTGGCAGATTTACGACCTTGCTTGGGCGTGGAAGATAAACTTGAGTCGAGGACGACTCCAATTCAAGAAGGGGAGGATGATGAGGACATCCGTTCCATAGATACAACTGTGGCAACTCCACAACAAACTCCACAAACTGAAACTAAGGACCAATAACTCGAGCACGAGCACGTCAACTTAACCATCAGGTGAATGCGTTCCTAAGTTTGCATACAAATGTTTCAAAGAATGGCATACTACTCAATTCTTGTGATGATTTCATTGTCCTTAGGAACCATGGTGAAGAACCACTTGAGCTCAAGTGTAGAAGTGGAACCGTCAAGCGCAATCCAAATCCTGTTCGCGAGTTCGATTCAGATTCGGCCTTTGCAACAGCGTCTACTTCAAACGGCCATAACTTTTGATCCAGAAGGCTTCTCAGGGCCCATGAGTACTTGTTGGAAAGCTCTTGCAGTCTACTTTCAGATGGATTTGGTCTCACCTCCAAACTCCATTTGAGCAGATCAGAAACTGCGAAAGAAGACACGTCATTTTTTAGTCTCAGTCAAAGTGGGCCGAGGCCTTGTAACTTAGACTATTTGGGCCTGTACTGTTCATGTGAACAGTACCATGGCCGCATGAACAGTAACTTAAATAGTACCACATCCCTTTTCGTTAGATAAGTGCGGCTTCCCCCTCCCCTATTTGAGGAGGTCGTACCCCTTTAGTTTTTCTTGGGTTTTTCTGAAAGGATTATTCTGCTTAGCAGTTTCGCCGCATGTTCGGTTGAGGAACCCCAACTTGTGAACTTAAACATTATTCGCAATACAGATTGCATCTTTTACTCTCTTGCTCGTGTTCTCGATTCGCTTGCAGGAGATAGCCTTCTTGGTGAGGTCAATCGTGTTCGGCACGGTTGATAACCAACGGAGCAGTGGTGTAGTGATTGCGAGGGGTTCGATCTATTTTGGTCAGAGCCTTTGGATCATCAACGTTGAGTTCTCCACAATCGACTTATCAGTAACTCTCGGAAGATCAGGCCATCGTCACATTACAGTGGCTATAGCCTCAGCCCAAAACTTCCTCAGTGTAGAGTACTCATCAAGCATCGTCCTGGCCATCTCGACCAAGGTACGGTTCTTCCTCTCCACAACTCCACTCTGCTGAGGGACGTATGGAGAAGAGAACTAGTGCTCTACACCTGTCTCACCGCAAAACCTCTCGAAGTAGGAATTCTTGAATTCCGTGCCATTGTCACTGCGGATTGCTCGTAAGGCACCCGGGAGCTCAACAAAAAGCCTACTAAACAGACCCCGAAAATGGGTAAATGTCTCATCCTTCGAGGCTAAGAAAAACACCCAAGAATACCTCGAGAAGTCATCGACCACGACAAGGACATACCACTTCCCTCCTGCTGACTGCACTCGAGCTGACCCAACTGTGTCCATATGGAGCAGCTATCCTGGTGCATCGATCATAGTCACTGTGACCGGAGGGTGAGAAGCGGCAACCATCTTGCTGTGTCGGCATGGAGCACAAACTATATCTTTGACCATCTTGAGTTTGGGCAGACCACGAATGAGATCGTGGCCGCTAACTCTGGTCAAATGGTCAAATCCAATATGACCAAGTCTCCTATGCCAGAAAGTACGGTCTCGGGACTCTGAAGCAACTAAACACCTGAGAGAATCACCAAAAGACTTAACAAAATCAGCACGAAAGATCCTCCCATATCGAGAAATCCCGCAAACTAGACTACCTGAAGAATCAAGAATTTTGCAATTGTTTTTCTTAAAGCTCACCTCATAACCGTCATCGGTAAGCTAGGAAACAGAAAGCAAGTTGTACTGCAGCTTACTCACCAAGGCAACATCCTTTAAAATAAATGAATCATTAACGCGCACAATACCTTTCGCGATGATGCGCCCAGACGAAGCATCTCCAAAGGTGATAGTCTCATCACCTGGAGCACTGGCTAGGGAAGAGAACCAACGAGAGTCTCCAGTCATATGTCGAGAACAACCGGAGTCTACAAGCCAAACCTCTCCCTTCCCAGCCCGGCGAACCTGAGTCAAACAGAGAGTAAAGGCTCAGTACTGGGATAAATCAAAAGTGATTTTGGCACCCAATACTGAGTCACACATCGAGCAGAAGAAGTAGTCACACACGACTGACCTCTAACTACCCTACGCTCTCTGTTGCTCAAAGAAGCAGAAGGTCTATGTGCATATTTGAAGCTGTTGCTGGGTCCGACTGCTATGTGAGAGCGAGTCGGAGTACCAACAACACGCTGATCACGCTGCAGGTAGCCATCTCGACGGGGGAATGAGATCTACCCTCAGAACGACAGAAGTCACGACCAGAGGCATATCGAGGACGAAAACCAGAAAACTCAGAAAATCCAAGTCCTCGATGCTGCCCAAACCCATCATCAGAAGCAACTCTAGACCTCGTGTTGGTCTTAGGTGCACTCAAGGTCTGGGGCTGACCCTGAATACACCTAAGAGCCTCAACACGGTCTCTACGCGTGATCTTGGCGCACCTGAAGCATCTCTCGATCGAGTGTCCATCCTTCTGACAGAAGGTACAATTGTACTTCACCTTCTGAGAGGTAGAAATTGCATGATGGGGCTTCACCTTCTGAGAAGTCGAAGCAACATGTGGAACCACCTTACTGTCAGAAATCCCCTGGGCAAAGCCCGCTGACTTGAATTGAACTTTCTTAGTTCTGCGCTCAACCTCGATCACACCTGCTGCTATGGGTCTAAGAACAGCAGGTGGATGCTTCCTAACATCCTCAGAAAAATTGTATCCTAGACCTTGATTGAATTTGCAAATCTTGAATTGGTGTAGAACAAGATTTAGCTTCTTCTTGCCTCCTACAAACCTCTCAAGAGTGTTCATAAGATACTGACACTCCCGAAAGAGAGAGGTGCAAGAAGAGCAGGGGGAAGAAGAGACAGTAGAAGGTAAGGGAGTAGAAGAAGAACCAACAGCAGAAGAACGGAAGGCATGCGCACGCACAGCCGCCTCAGAAGGGACAGTCCTACTGCTAGCCATTTGGTTCACGTCGCTAAGCGTCTCTACCTTACCCTTGGGCTCCTTCCCAACATCAGCACACACATTATAAGCAAATGATGGCTTCTCTAGAAGGTCCTTAGTTAGCTTCACACATTTTTCATCCAATGCAATCAAGTCAGATTTTAGTTTGTTACAATTATTGCATGGTGAGCTAACAGGGTCCTTAGAAGTATATTGAGCCAATTTATTATTATTGTCAGTCATCTCTTGAAACTGTTTGGAAACATATTCAAGCTCAGCAGTCAGCTTGGGACAGTTCATACATGAAGCAATGGGCTCAAGAAGAAAAGCTTGTAACTCAGCAATTTCATGATTTGCCCTTTTTAAATTCATCTTCAAATTATTGCAACTTTCACAAGTCTCGGGCAGATCGAGAAGCATTGTATAAAGACCTCTAAAAGCATTATCCTTATCCTCACATGAGGTGCAAGAAATAGTCTCAACAGTAGTAGATGAAAGAGAAGCTACCCTATTCATCTCTAGTTCAGCAAGAAGACTAATATTCTCCACCTTAATCATGTCAAGCTCAGAGGACAGACTATCATGAGAGGTCCTTAATTTCTCTATATCACCAAGCAAAGAAGAGCATGTATCACATTCGTCACGGGAGGGAGCATATATAAGTGAAGTAAGCTCCCGTGACAATCTCTCTACTAAGAAATTGCTGCTCTTCTCAAATCAAAAGATCTGAACCACAAGCTAAATAGCAAATCCACCTCAGGAAGAAAAAAGATCTAGTCTCAAACCACAGGAAAGAGAATGCTATTTTGCCAAAAAGCTTCAGCTGACAGGGACAAAATCCCTATTTCTCATGAAACATAAATCTTTAGCTCAAGAGACTTTGCATTTCAACAGGAGATGACTTCAAGGCAAGAACACACAAATTTGAACCCAACTTCTAAAGGGAATTTAAGACCATCAAATGTGCTCTGGGTTCAAACCCTAGAAATCCCAAAACAGGGGAATGAGCAGTAAGCACATTTTGGAGAGAAAATTGCTTCTAGAAATTATTGCTCTCGGGTAATGATGCCTTGGAGATCCTATCCCAGTTCATAGCAATTCATTTTTGCAGCTACCTAAACAAGAAACACTCAAGAGCAAAAGAAACAACGGAGAACAACGAAGCGCATAAAGACAGAATCCACTAAGGAGAGAAGGAAATCAGTCCATCATATATTGATAGGAGATGAAAGATTACATAAGGTTAACAACCACTACGTCCCCATACGCAGTTGCGAAGAGGAGTTTGCTCACTACATGTTTCTATCAAGAACACACGCACATAGCACTGCCTATCCTACAGAGCTCACTCCTGCTCACTTGCTCTCTTGTGCAGAATGGAATACCTTTCTCCCTCACATCCTTCTCCTTTTAACAACAGGGCTCAGCCCCAAAGAAGGAAATCAAGAAGAGTCATACAACATCCACTCCATGCCTCTCACACTCTTGAGGCAAAAAAATCAACAACCAGATTTTTGGAGGGAAATCCACCCACTCCACTCATTTGCTTGAGTCAATTTACCGAATTGCCCTCAAGCACCTTCCCGGAAGCTTCTGCATCCGGTACCTTGACCGTCTGGACCTCGACTCCTCCCTGTGTCTAGTCCGGTCCGCTCCGTTGCACACGACCGCACCCAGCATCCTGACCGTCTGGACCTCAACTCCTCCCTGAGTCTAGTCCCGATCCACTCGCCGCTGCCCGTCGCGTCCACTCGACGCCGACCGAGACCTCCAACTCCACCTGAGTCTAGTCCTGGTCTGTTCCGTCGCACACAACCGCAACCGACCTCCAACCATCTAGACCTCCAACTCCTCCCTGAGCCTAGTACCGGTTCTCTCGTCATTGCCCATCGTGTCCGTCATCGGTAGCTCCAACTCTGGTTCCTCGTCTCCCGACTTGCAACCACCTCACCAGCCTCGATCATCTTCGGCATCGCCGACCGTCTGGACCTCAACATCTTATGTGCCTAGTCCCGGTCCTCCTTGTCTCACCATGACCTAGCTCCGAAGTCCTGCAGTTACATAGACAAACAAACCGTCACATAGCACTGCACGAAATAGCATATCAACAATAACATAAGTAAAAGGTACTCAACCCTAGAATACCCAAAACAAACTCAAATTCTCTAAACCAACCGTCAATTAATCATCACCAACATGGGGATACCTCCACATGGTCTCTCAGATGGAACCGTAATCTTGAGCCTTGGCGGTTAGAGCTGGTTAACTCATGTTAGTGGATAGAACCTTCACTATAAAATGCTTAATAGTTTCGGTTAAAACAATTACTTTGTTAAATTAATGCCTTCAAAAATAATTAATGGTATTCAAAACAAAATATTGCTTTGTGCAAAAGAACCATATAACCTCTCCTTTGTTAAGCCTTGCATCTACTGCATTTTTTCGCAAGATTTGCGGAGTACTTTATGTACTCACATGCTACACTTAAAATAAAACTCAGTGGAATATGAAGCTCAAGAGGGAGATTACGACTACTTCGCTTGTGGATTCGACGAAGGTTTTCCGGAGTACTAGGCTGCGCTTCCCCAGTCAATTGCCTGTGGCGTATTAATGGGTCTTCGCCAGATTTACCTTTTGCTTCCGCTGTGTTTTGTGAGTTGAGAGGTTTTGAAACCTCAGTTGTAATAAAGAGGCCTTTTGGTCTGTACTCTTTACTATTGTAATAAAGCGTTGTTGGTTATGTATCATCACTGTTTGAATGTGTGCACTAGCGTTGATCTGGGACTAGTGTTGTAATACACATAGGGTCCGGATTTGAAATCTGGGGTCCCGATAAAGCTCTTGGCACCCACCTAGATTTCAGCACTGCCGATTACCACCAGTCGCTTGCCCGTGGATTAAAGGCCTTACTTTGTTTTTGCTTCCGCTATTGTACTTTTGTAATGTGAACATTTGGCCCGATCGGCCCTTATGTAAAATTGTTGCCTGATGTGGCATAATTCAAACTCAGTTAGTAATATTGTTATAAGTTGTTGTGATTCATGCGATGTATGAAATGATGCAACAATGTACCTGTGAGCACTATCTACTGATCTAGGGAATAGTGCAATGGTTTCACAAGGGATTCTAGATTGAAAAATCCGGGTCCAACAGCGCTAGCATCAGACCGAAAGGGTGAATCAAATATTGGAAGATATGCTTCAAACTTGTGCCCTAGATTTCTCTAAGGATTGGGATAGAAGCTTGCCATATGCTGAATTTGCTTACAATAACAATTATCAAGCCAGTCTACAGATGTCCCCGTTTGAAGCTCTATATGGAAGAAAATGCCGGACCCCTCTGCACTGGTCAGAGGTAGGAGAAAGCAATGTCTTTGGACCAGACACTCTGAAAAAGGCTGATTGCAAGCAGCCCAATCAAGACAGAAGAGCTACGCAGACAAGAGGTGTAGGCCACTAAGTTTTGAAGTTGGGGACTATGTCTACCTAAAGGTGTCACCCTTGCGAGGAGTTAGAAGGTTTAAAGTCAAAGGCAAGCTCGCCCCACGCTATGTTGGGATATTCCCAATTATGGCCAAGAAAGGAGAAGTAGCTTACCAGCTAGAACTACCTGTAAGTCTCGCAGATGTTCACAATGTTTTCCATGTGTCCCAACTCAAGAAGTGTCTCTGGGTACCAGAAGATCAAACCCCGTTGGAAGCAGTCAAGCTCAAAAGTGATTTGACCTACAAGGAATGGCCCATCAAGATTTTAGATACGGTAGAAAAGAAGACCAGGAATCAGACTATCCGCTTGTGCCGAGTTTAATGGAGCCATCATACCAAGAAAGAGGCGACATGGGAGCGTGAAGATCAACTGAGGAGAGATTACCCACACTTATTCACAGCATAGGCTGAATCTCGGGGTCGAGATTCTTTTAAGGGGGATAGGTTTGTAACACCCTGGAAATTTGAGTTTAGAGAAATATGTAAACGTTGGGTGTTTTTGAATATATTTGTTCTGGTATTTGGGTTCTGATGAATTTTCTTGGATTTTTTGGTTTAAGGTCTCAATGATGGAAAAGTAAAGCCAATAAGAAATATTGAGTAAAACATGAAATTAATGATAATAGGACGGAGTAAATAAAGGTGTAAGTGTGAATACCATAACACTAAATAGATAAATAAATAAAAATAAAATAAAATATATGAGAATGTTAGTAATAAAGAAATAGAGGCAAAGGGATTTTTCAAATAGAGTTGTGCATAAAAATAGGCATAAGATATATATATATATATATATATATATATATATATATATATATATATATATATATATATATATATATATATATATATATATATATATATATATATATATATATATATATATATATATATATATATATATATATAGATCTGAATGTGCGTCATTAGTAGGTATGAGATTGAAGGCTTGCTGTGCATGCCTTAGTATTCAAACGACATATTGATTAGTGCAATCTGGATTGGTTATTGCCATAAATATCTAGCGATCTGAATGTGTGTCATTAGTAGGTATGAGATTGAAGGCTTGCTGTGCGTGCGCGATCTGAATGTACTGTTGATGGAAACATACCTTTCATTGTCTAACACAGCGCATTGACTAGATCTGTATCAGAATTTCCGTCGGTTAGCACATCACAGAACTTTGATTGTTCTTCGTATGGTTCGTCTTCGTGCAGGCGGTTCACACTGTCGCTGCCCTCATGTCTAGTTGACCGCGTATTGTGGTTTAGCTTGACCGTGTATTACCGTGATCTGGGAGAAGAGGAGACCAAAAGAAAATAACATTTGAGTACATATCCAGGCTCATACGGAAAGCAATGGAGAAATAGGATTATTGTTGGATAATACCATTTATAGTAGAATGTGTATTAATAAAAGGCCATATCCCATACATCTAAATTATTTTTTAATTTATACGACATAATCAAGTCACATACCTACTTATCTTATGTGAAAATCTGTAGTTCAATCGGACAATATATGCTATATTAAATGGTTGATGAAGATGATCAGCATAGGGAAAACCACGTGTGTTGACTTCTATTAATTTTTACATGCCGCACAGAATGATTTAGAGTGGCGAATTTGTACGAGATGTTGGCAGTTAAAGTGAAAATTTTATGTGAACTTTTTAGCTCAATCGGACAAAAAATGCTATCTGAAATGGTTGATGGAGACGAACGACATTGTAAAAACCGCATATGTTTACTTCCATTATTGCCATAAATATCCCGAGATCTGAATGAGTCGTCAATTATGATTTGAGAATTAATTCCCTCGCACAGATTTCCTGATGAACGTGGAAATAAGTATGTGTCTAGATACTTTTGAAATAACGTGGAAATATGTATGTGTGGATATCATTAATTGCCATAAAATATTTCCTGCTCATCAGAAATAAACGTGGAATAGGTATGTGTATCGACGATGTATTAATTAACATGGGGTAGGTATGCAAATTCGTACGGCAGTTTTGCAAGTATGCTCGCTTGTACATATAAATTTAATAGTCTATGGTGCATGCAAAATATCATTACGTGGAACATATGATGAATTATTGTGATCAAATCGAGTATATACTCAAAAAAAAATTTAAGTGGTCTACTTACGGCATATGAAAAACTGTGTTGACTTTCAGTAATTTTTATACATTGCACGAAATGATTCTGAGCGGTGAATTCGCACGTGATGTTAGCAGGTTGGGTGAGAATCATATGTGAATTTTTCAACTCAATCGAACAACAAAATGCTATATTAAATGGATGATGGATATGAACGGTTCGGACGGCTGGTTGCTGGAATCTCTTCACGCGCGTCACCCGGACCCCACCGCCATCCAGTCACGGTCGCCTCCCCACCGAAGCCGCGCCCACGTCATCCTCTGCTGCCACCAACTCGGGCGTCGCCGCCCATGCCGGAGGCACGGCTCGGTTAGCAACGCACGGCCCTGTCCGCACTTTGTCACCCCACGCCAGCCACACCACTTCGGTCGCTCGTCCCGACGTTTTCCTGTAGCCACACCGAAGCTGACGTCACCGCCATATCCCGGCCAACCACCCTCCTCGCCGCGCGCCTTTTTCCCAGCTATAAAAGCCCGGTCGAGACTCTCATCCACACCGCCATCTCTCGCTCTCGCGCCCACCCCTCCCAATTGAACTCCCGTGCCCCCATTTCTCGTCGGCGTCCCTTTCTTCTCCAAGTCCGGCAACCGAGCGCGCCGTCGCACCACCCTACACCGGTCCAATTCCTCCCTCCCAGAGTCTCCCCAGGACATGGCAAAGCCGATGCCACCCTCCTCTGAGCTCCTTCTGGCCTGCACGTCGCTGACGTCGAGCCTCTTCCAAGCCCGCTGCCACCGCATGCCGCTGGCCCACCTCCGGCGATCTTCGGCCCCCACCGACCCATCCATCACCTTCCCTACGACGCCGGCAACGCATTTTGGCCATCGCTGGAACCTCTCCGACCGCCCCTCGCCAGCCACACCGCCGTCGTATGCCACCCTTGGCTTCCTCTGCTTCGGGACTCCGCCTGCTGCTTGGCTTATCAGCAATCCCCCTCCCTCCTAAGTCAGGTAACACCCGAGTCCCGCCCGGCAAGCAGCGCTAGCGTTCACCTCGGCTGCCCTCGTTCGAATCCGCCTAGCCGCAGCATTAGAATAACTAGGTTTTTAATTTTTGTTGGTTGTTTAAGCCGATTGCAACTAGGAAAACAGCAATAAAAATCTAGGAAAAATCAGAAATTAATCCCTAGTAATGCAGAAATTTATTTAGTATATAAGTGATGCTTCTTAAACAGTTAATCATGGATTAATCATCATATGTTAGCACATAATATGCCTTAAATATTTAATTTAAATCTTTAGTAACTAAAGGCTTAATAGGAATGTTGTGTAGAATTATACCCTCATGAAATGATGGTTTGATAAATGATGTAGAATTAACTAATGTAAAACCTAAAACCCTTGTCTTTATGCGCTAGCAATTAGGAAAATTCCTTTTGACTATTAGATGGTTTGAACATTAAGCCACTTGCCTTAGATGATGATACTCAAGGTTAATTAAAGGATATATTGCATATAATTGAATTATGGTTAAACTTCAAATGATTATGTTTCATTCATTCTAAAGTAAATGAAGCACATTTCTAAATTCAACCTAAAATCAAAGTTTATCCAATGGAACTGAAAATATGAATTTTGGAGTTATTTGGATTTCTTGCAAATGTTTATTTGGCTTGCTGATTATCTTTTTATCCAAATTTTTGTGCACGTTAAAATAGCGTACGAGGCTCAGGAAGAAGAAGCCGAAGTAGCAGCTCTATAAGCTCAAGACAACCAAGACCAAACCCGCTGTGACAAAGGCGAGTCAATACTTTGATCATATTGAACCAATAATTTCTGTAAATTACTTTCGTTTAAATTATCAACTGCATGCTGTTATTTTATGTGATAAAGTATATGCTGTGGCGTGCTAGTAGTGTGGGTGGCCAGCTGCTAGGCATTCAAAAGGAGAACATCCTGCACAACGTATGGGACCCACCGCAAGTGGGAACGGCCCATAGGGTGAGATGATGGATGGGGCGAGGTACTTTGAACGGTTACTGTGATGGTTTGTTCAACTACACGACTAAGGAATCGTGCGGGGCAACGAGTAAACTGTCTATTGTGGGTAAAGTCCTCCTTGGTCTGAGGACCATATGAGCTGGTTCTATCTGCCAACAGTCTGTGATGGGAAAGTATCACAAACAGTTTCATATACCAACCGTCTGTGATAGTGTTCTTTACATATGGTTCTCATTACAAACCGTCTGTATTATATTTATCACAGGCGGCTCACAAACCATCTATGATAACCTCCGATTATCACTGACACATAAATTCAGATGGTTCAGAAAACCATCTGTGATGACAGTTCTGAACCATCTGTGATGACTGTAACATCCCAAATTTTAAAGTCTTTATTTTGAAATTAATAATAATAACAATAGGAATCATTTGAAATTTATTGGATTAATTTAAAGCTTAACTTAAAATTTTAGAAAAAAGAAAAACATTTTAAATGACTAAAATATACTTCAATTAAATCCAAAATTATTTTATTTGATCTTTTCATGTTGCAAGGTATTTTGTGGTGTTTTCTTTATTTTATTTTATTTTTTTTGGGTTTTTGGATTTTCTTTCTTTTTCTCTCTCCTCCCTTTCTTCTCCAATGCGTGCGCTCTCTGTATCGAACCAGCACGCTAGCAGCCATTTGAACCTCACACGAGCTCTTCAAGACACATGATTTTCTCTAGATTCTTTGTAAAATCAAAAGCATTCAATCCCTTTCGTCAAGACTCCTCCATTTCTGGCCGTCTCCCCTCCTTCATGTGCATTTACACGGGAATGAGCCGTTGCTCCGAATTGACATCATCGCTTGATCTCCCTCTCCCATCCTCCTTAGCCCCTATAAAAGAGAGCCCCGTGAGCCCCTTCTCATCCTCATCCATCTCTGAAAATCTCAAGTCCTCCCTCCTTTCCTCCTCGTGTCAATCGGTATTTTTCTCTCGCCAACCGAATGCCATTCCTCAGCTGTTTGCACCGCCTACAGTGGAGCCCCACAACCATTGACCACATCATCAGCTTCGCCTTCACGCGTTCTACATGGTGCTTCCCTCGCCTTCGCCGGAGCTTTGCCGGAGCATCGATGCCACTTAGGGCCAAATCACGCCGCTGCTTCTCTCCTCGCCGCCGGCCGACCATGCACATCCCACCACCACTGAGGTGAGCATTGAGTTTCCTATTTTCCACTCTTCATTTCACGACAAACCCCCCCCCCCCCGCGCACTATCTCCTCTCCATTTGCCCAGAATGCCGACGTCAACCCACTTGTCGCCGAAGGTCTTCTCCACCACATTCTACCACCATCCAATGTCCTTTCGCCGAGCCATCTATACCATTGAGTTTGCCTCAATGTGTTCTACGTTGTGTTTCCGTCATCATCACCTGAAGATTCCTGAGTCCTCACCGACCTTGTCGAGCCATGACACTAAAATTGTTTCTTCTTGTACACCGCTTTTTAGTGAGTTATTTGATTTTGTTCGCGTCATATCGTGTCCTAGCCTCTAAGCAACTCATCAACCATTTTTATTTAATTTTTTGTGGAGCCAATTGATAGAAATTGAGCGTTCCACGAAAATAGCTATTTTCGACTCCCACCGTCGATTGCGCCATCTCTGGTGAGTTTCTAGCTTAGCCGATAATTTTTCTACCTTCACCATACCATGTTCTACCTCCTGCTCACTCTACTTCTCTGCATTCTATGCCTGGGTATTGTTCCTCTCTCCTAATGTTATTGTCGCTACCACTACCGCTGTGGGCCCTGCCGTCCAGCGCCACCTCCGACTATCTCTTCCTCGTGGTCCTTGTGGCCCATTTTGCTAGTCTCCCATACCTCCTTGGCTTTTCCTTCACCGGCGCAAGCTATAGCCAGAGCCACTGCCACCATGTGCGCACATGCTCAGTTTCTAGCTTCTTTGTTCCTTCTGATACCTGGCTTCATCTATTTTGGCTTGGCTCTATGCTTGCATGTGATCATGTAGCCCGGTGGTAAGGCTTGTTGGCTGGAAACAATAGGTTATGTTTTCAACTCCCAGGACCATATGCAGAATTTTTTTATAAATAATATATATTTTATATGAAATAACAAAAAAAAACCCATATGAACATTTTTACAGAAATAAGCTCCAGTCGCCGAACCATTGGATGACTGGAACCTATCGCCCAATGGCCGTGTGACACGTGAACAATCCGCTAGCCATTGGGCAAAATAAATGCAGTCACCGAACCGCCAGGCGACTGCTTCCAGTCACCCAACCCTTCGGCAATTGCATGGTTGCACGACAAGCAAGCAATCCGCTGGCCATTGGGCAAAATAATTTCAGTCGCCGAACCGCCAAGCGACTGCTTCCAGTCGCCCATCAGTTAGGTGACTACAATTCTAGTTGCCAATGGGTTGCGCAACTGGAGCGCAATTAAATGGACCACGCGGCTAAGTGGGTGCTCGGAAACGTGGTGAACAGAGGGGAAAGAAAGAAGAGAAGAGGAGAGGAGAGAGAGGAAAGAAAAGGAGAGAGAGAGGAGATGAGAGAAAAGGAGAGGGAGGAGGAGACGAGAGGAGAGGGAGAGGAAGAAGCAGAGGTTTCGTGACTTTTGTGAGATAAATATTTTTGTATGTTGTAGTTCATAATTTGTATATGAAGTAGATAGTTTATTTAGTGTTAGTATCCGTAGAAAATTGTAAATGTAGAAAAGAATAGTACAACTTTGGTATAGAAGATTTAGTCAATGTAGTTATAGAAAATTAGCAGCCATAGTAACCTGTAGTTGTAGAAAATTTAGTGAACATAGTTGTAGAAAATTAGCATCCATATAAAAATGTGGTTGTAGAAAATTTAGTCAATGTTATGTAAAAATTAAGCCTCTGTAGAAATTTATAGTTATTCAAAATTTAGTCAATATTTTTGTAAGAATTTAATAGTTTGCTTTGTAGAAAAGAATAATACGTAACATTTATGATTAATTACAATTGAATGTAATGCCATTAGTACATTAAAAATCATGTGTACTATTATAAATGGTATATTGGCATTTAAATTGAAATGTCATGTATGTTGTCGATACCCATTAGGAATTATTTGCAGTAGGAGAGAGCTCAAGCAGCGAGACAAGAGCAGTGTCGGTATGTGGTCTACTAATAAGGAGTTAATGCTACGAGGGTAGTGTAGTTGGTTACGATAGGCGAACGGTCATTAAAATGTAAATTACAGTACATCAGTACTTCCGTAATATGTGATGTGATTTGACTAGTTGCAACATTGAAAACATGTGTAGGCAGACATCAGTAATGCCGATATCCACTACACTAAGTGTATTATAGTGTTGGCACCGTTCGTGAAGGTCCGAACGGTGTTGACTTGAGTGGTTTTGCGCAAGCCACTCTGGTACACCCAGATGGCAAGAATGCTCGAATTGCAGATGTGATGCACTAGCTCATCCGCAGATGTGTGTAGCATTATCATACAAGGGCTTTGGAGCTAGTCTCCTATGAACATTAGATGGGAGTTGAGAACATTGATGTGCACTGTTGTGTAGAAGGGGTTTATGCAAGGGTACCAACGCCGTGGATACGAGTGTGTGATGCTTGTGCAACCATGCCCAATGGAAGTTATGCAAGGTCATACGGATGGCCATCATCCGGGAGGTGCGAGTAGCTTGGGCACGTATGTTAGTGAAGAGAAGGAAGTTGCTCTGACGAGGCCGATGCAGTACATGGAGGAGAGGAAGAACGGTCACAGCATAGTGAGGCTACAGGACAAGCCGATGAAGGGGAGTATATGGAGTACATAGTGCATCAAATAGAGAGCAATGACCGGATGGCTTGGGCTGAAGAGGAAGCTGTACAGGAGGACAACGAGGACAGTTCGGATGAGGACGAAGCTCCCATCCCGCAGGAATGGAACCAATTTGATGTTGAGGGTGTTGCCACACATGACAAGCATGGATCACCATGGGAGTATCATGGCGCAGAGGTTTGGTTGCATTCAATGTTTGTTGACAAGGCATCGTTGCAGGATTCTATCAAGCTGTGGGCCCTGTCCATGCAGCGGACTTTTCGGGTTATGAAATCTAGCTAGGAGTAGTACACCATGAAGTGCGAGTAGGCTGGTTATCCTTGGAGAGTGCATGCACATAGACCAAAGTATGAGACTCACTGGATTGTGTCAAAGGTGGAGCCACACTCCTGCATTTCAGTAGTGCCTTGCCGAGGCATCGTAACCTAACATTCGTCTCTATAGCCAATCTGATGTATCAATAGATAGTAGAGAAGGAGGACAAGGAGGCCATGCACATCATGGTAGATATCGAGAAGAAATTCAAGTACAAGATTAGCTATGTGAAGGCGTGGTGTGCGAAGCAGAAGGCGTTGGAAAAACAGTTCAGGTCATTCGAGGTGGCGTGCGACAACCTTCCTCGTATGCTTTAGGTGTTGCAGGACAGGAACCCAGGCACGTATATTGTTGTTAAGGACAAGCCATCTATAAGGTTGGTAGATTTTGCGGTGTTGTAGAGGGCCTTCTTAGCTTTCAGTGCATGCATCGAGGCATTCAGGCATATGCTTCCCATGATCTTAGTTGACGGGTGACCGATGATGGCAACAATCAAATTATGCCCCTTGCCATCGCATTCGTGGAAAGTGAGAATTACGATAGCTGGTTGTGGTTCCTTAGACATGTGAGGGTTGGAGTTAATCGACACTCATCCTGGTATGTGCGTAATCCATGATCGCCACACTGGGATAGTGAAGGCCATAAGAAAACTTCAGGAAGACCTCGAGGAGCCCTTCCCTTGGCTAGATATGAGGAACAGATGGTGCATTCATCACCAAGGGGTGAACTTCTTCAAGTAGTTTCCGAAGCAACTGTTGATGAAGTTGTTCAAGTGGCTAGCTATGGAGAACCAGTAGAGAAAATTTGATGCTTTGTGGGCATTGTTGGACAAGCACAGCAGGAAGCATGTTGACAAGAGGAACAAGGGGCCGGCCATGCTTGGGTAGCACAACCCGAACGCCTCACAGCACTGGCTGAGCCTAACGTAGCTAGTTCAAGGAAGAAGAGCTCATGGAACATCAAGTGCTTCTCATAGTGGATCGAGGGAGAGCCATTGGAGAAGTGGTCCTTGCTGCACAACATGGACGGCACGAGGTACAACATAATGATGACTAACCTTACCGAGGTGTAAAACTGGGTTCTCAGGGGCCTTCATTCTCAGCCCCTCATCGCCATCGTGGTAGGTGTTCTGCACAGCACAATCGGCTATTTTAGGGAGAGGCATGCAAATGCCCACTTCATGCAGCCAACCCACGAACATCGTACTCATCGAAAATTATGGCATACATGGAGGCCAAGGCATAGAAGGGCCAATTGCACATGGTGCACATCATGGGCAATAGGGAGCATCATTTTGATGTGGTATTCTAGGATAGAGCCAGATTTGGGATGGCTCGTGCCCTTGTTACCCACGAGGTATGCCTTGGAGATCATGTAAATGAACTTAGCTGCTCGTTCAATAAGCCGAAGCTATTACACAAGCCATACTCTCATGTCCTCGCTACATGCAGGACTATGGACATGGATACTTTGAACTTCATATCGGAGTACTTCTTCAAGGAGAGGGTGATGCATGCATGGTGTGGTGAGCTCAGGGGGTTCAAGGTTGTGGGGAACTTCGCCACCTTGGATATGCAGGGAGGACCTGGATTCCGGATGTTGACATGCTGAAGGGTGGGAAGGGTCGGCGACAGAGCCAGTGTATTACAAATGATATGGATGAAGCACAAACTAGAGCGCTTGGTGCATGCTGCGGGTGATGCGGTTGGGAGGGGCACACAGCTAGATGATGCAAAGCATCTGCTGAGTAGTAGCCAGACTAGCATGGTTTCTATAACTTGTTGTTAGAGACTACAAATAATTATTCATTGTAATCTGTACTTTGTTAGTTGGCACTTTTGACGTGCGTACTGTCATACTAATTATATCATACATTACAAGTACTGTTTGTATAATTCTTGTGGTATTTCTCCCTTTTCAGTAATGTAGTAGATATTGTGCTGGTAGTCTAGTATTGTTTCCTTTGTTTATTTACATGTTATATTTACTGTTGCTTTATAATCGATTTTTTTGTTCCGCATAAATTCTAACTTGAATTCATTTTGTAGGTATGGCTCGTGAACTTCACAGATTGGACTGGCCTTATGGCATATTGGATGAGCATGTTGACCAGCTGCATTGCACTTCCCATCATGTTTCACCTCCAGGGAGCACAGAGGAGACGACTG
Organism: Dendrocalamus sinicus; assembly: GCA_036346575.1. Classification (NCBI taxonomy): domain Eukaryota; kingdom Viridiplantae; phylum Streptophyta; class Magnoliopsida; order Poales; family Poaceae; genus Dendrocalamus; species Dendrocalamus sinicus. Next base: position 38,271,169 of record CM070671.1, read on the forward strand.
ACTTGGGGGTGGTCCGCACACGCACACCTCGAGTGGCCCGGAGGCTAGACCCACACTGGATAGTTAGGTTTGCACTCTGGTAGCATTGTATTCTTACCATACGTAGGTTGCGTACTGACCTTTTTTTGCTTCGCAAGCTAAGCGATGCCAGGCTGCTCCCCCCCCCCCCCGCCCAAATGGTGCAGGCCACCAATGAGGATGGATTGGCCTTACCTGCGGGCAGGGATGATGGCATGGAGTGATCACGATGCTTCCCGTTCGACCGCTCCCTACTGTCAGCTTTAGTGGACAGCTTGCGTCTGGATACACACACTTTCCACTTCCCATTCAGGGAGATGGTTCCTACTCTACAAGGTGTCTCCCTGCTACTCGGCCTTCCTATTGCGGGAGTTGCTACCTTCCTACCGAAGGCCCCGGCCAACTGGCGCACGGACCTGTTGGACAAGTTCTAGGGAGTCCTTCTACCTGGGGCTGGGGCCGTGGAGGAGTACTACATCCTCCAATCGAGTCAAACACACGGCCTGTCATTGAGGTGGTTTTCATTATTTTTGGGTATGTTCCTGACGCCCTTTTTATTCGATCCTCTATGCTCTCCTTTTCGCTGTGCTGTACTAATAGCTTTTTGGTTGTACTCACGTGAAACGGATGGACCCGACCGTAAACGAGCAACAGGTCTCGCGGCACTTGGAGGCGTACTTGCTGTGGTGTTTGGTCGATGCTCTTTACCACCAGCCACGGCAACACCGTCGACGTGTGCCTCATCATGCATGTTAGGGCCATCGCCGAGGGGGAGACACCCCAAATCAGCTAGGGTTTGATCGCACTTGCCGTGACCTATCGTGGCTTGTGCAACGCATGCAGCAGGACCAAGGTTGTTGGATCGAAATGGCGACAGAGGGGGGGGTGAATGTCGTTCTTTTTAAAACGACCCCTCAAAAGTACTACTTAAGAGCTCTTCTTCAAAAGCTATGTGAAGCAAAGAAGAAAAATAAGCCTTCTGAAACCTCAAGCCAACACAGAAAGAAAACAAGCCAGAAGAAATTGAGAAGGCATACAGCAGAGAATCAAACGCTCAAAAATCAGCACATGAAACCTAGCAGGCCGGTCTAACCACCCAGCCTTGGCCGGTCTGACAGCCCAGCATAAGCCGGTCTGACCGCCTCTTTCAAACCGGTCTGACCGGTTGCACTTAAACAGCAAAACAGCACTGCCCGAAAATGAACACTATTTCGCAGGCAAAACTGAAACTTGAGATTTTGGATAAATTAATGAAGTCCTGCTATTATCCTCTGGCCAAAAGAGTACACATCTATTCTAAATAGCATGAAGGCCTCAAATAGCAATAAGAAACAAACGGGAGGCAAGAATTTCAGGTTTTACCCAAGAACTGAAAAGAGCACAGAGCTGCACCAAAACTCAAATTGCTCAATGGTCTTAAGTCCTTTGCTCATGAGATTTTGCAGTTATGTTAGCAATAACAAAAGGACTTCTCAGACCAAAAATCAGGCCATCTCCTGAAGAGAATCAAGAAATGCACCAAAACCCTAGAAGTGAACACAAGAACAGAGAAGACCCAAAAACCAAAATCTGGAATCAAGGATGGGCTCTTGGGATTTTAACTGATCAAATGATCTTGAGGCATCATCCCAACATAGAGCAACCCATTTTGGCCCTTCTCAACAAGAAACAACAAGAAATCAAGATAATCCCTAAATCAACAGTGAAGGAACGAAGAACACAGGAGCACGAGAGATAAAATCCAAATTTTCATTCCAAATCAAAAGAGGATTACAGAGGAGTCCCGATACGCATGGACATTAGAACAAGGAAGATTACAAGCTCCTCAATCCATCCTCTCCCTCTCTCAATCACAAGAACTTCCTCACTACATGCTTTGGAGAGGGGATGAACACACATAGAGCACCTACGGGAGACAAGCTACAGACCACCTCTGTCCATGTCTCTTACACACACCAACTCCTCACCAACTAAAGCCTAAAGCCAAAACAAACTCTCAAAGCTTCTTTTGACTCTAGTAAACCCTAACTCTCCCCAAAGCCATTACAATACATGCAGCGCCTCACACCTATTTATAGCCCTTGGCTAACGGGTCTCCAACCTGTTACACCCGCTAAACCCGAACGGAACCGTCTCCCGCTTCTGCAGCCTCGCGAAATTACCAATTCGCCCCTCTTGCACCTTCCGGGAAGCTTGCGTGCTCCTTGTCATCCACGACTCGCAATCACATCGAATCTCCGCCGTCTTCGACACATCCGACCGTTCTGACCTCAACACCGCCTGTCTAGTCCGGTCACCTCGTGTCTCACCACGACTCCGCCTTGACGTCCTGCAGCCATCACAGACAAGAAACACATCAAATAGCACCGCTCGATACATGAAAGCATAAATAGCATCAGAGAAACATACTTACGCATGAAGAATCCTAAACCTGTCAAATCAACATAATATGCATTCTAACCACTTTGACCAAGTTTGACCAAGTTCGACTGAAGCCGATTGCACCGCGCAACGACATGGTCCGAACCACACAAACGAAACTCGACTCTCCTAAACCGATGTCAATTACTCATCACACACATGGGGTTAATTACAACCAACATTGTCTCTCAAAGGTGAACTCGATGCTCGCGGGGTGTCCGCTGCTACTACAGTTGTGGTCATTTGAGTGATTCAGCCTCAGACAGCCCATGCTCAAGGACATGACTCTGTATGGGGCTGAGATGTACCTAGGGGCCGATGTGGACTGGCCTACAATGGGTTCTCTCTGGTGTCGTAGATGGGTAAGTAGTCTGACTTGCAATTAATTCCTTCATATTAAGGATAATCGTATGTAATAGCTGTTGTTCCTTGTAGGTACAGTTCACGCACATCTAGGTTACGCGGGCATATCTACCCTTCGTGGAATAGTTGGACTACCTCACGGCTAATGAAGTGCGTTGGGAGCCGTACTCACCTGAGGCATTGTAGAGCTACGCTCTTGATGGGTTATCCTCGCTCTGCTGGCACCACTGGGCTTTCTAGCTGACGTGGTGAAAGCTCGTGTATGATGTCTTCATGACTATGCAGTGCATCGTGTCATGCACCAGTTTGGCCTACATCAGGTCATTCCAGTACTAGTCAGGCGACCGGTGCTACAGAACGTCCATGTGTGAGTGATCGCCTCACAGAACTCTCCTTTTACTGCTAATTTGTTTGACAACTTCTAATGAAATGCTACCTCCTACAGGCGCTCTAGGAACAGAGTCAAATGTGGCATGGACTAGATGCAGATGGAGGGGATGGATAGCCCAGAGGGAGGGCACGCTGCAGGACTGCGTGGAGGAGGCCACCACCTACAACAGCAGCATGTATGGTGAGTACCTGCGCTAGTATCAGCCTCAGACACATACCAGGCTGGTACATGTTGTCGACCCACCCCCAGCACATGTCGTAACACCGATGGACATGTACCATGTGCACCTCACGCGGGATGCTCACGTCATGGTATGTTAAATCAAATTTGTAAATGTTCACTTCTAAAAATCCCACTAATAGGATTTACCTTTTCGTATTTTTCTAGCAGGCTAACGTTGTTGCTGCAATTTGGAGGGGCTCTCGCACCATGGCGGATAGGATCGCCATTGGTGTGGAGGTGACATAGGAGGAGGTGGTGTAGGCCTTGGGTGCATGTGTCATCGTCCTGTTGTCATGCACTAGGCTACCAGAGATCCACACACCCGTGCTTGGTGCACACATGGTGTGTCCATCAGGGCCGCCCCGTCCAGCATGGCACTACGTGGGCAGTTCTGCATGGCCACGTCCTACACCACCTCAAGCTGACAAGGCCGGGGGGTCAGCCTGGGCATGGCCCCCTACACTGCCAGCGCAACAGTTTGGGCATCCTCCATATATACTTCTCTGGCTTCCCCATGCAGGGTGCGTACAGCATGCCATATGTCCCTATAAACAGCTTTGACCACGCCACGCTTTGCCTCTTTTTGGTTTTCTCCCACCGCTTTATCTGACGAACTAATGATATTTGCACTGTAGGTCTTATACCCACTAACGAGGGATGTGGGGTCTCCCCATGCCAGGAAGATATAGACTGATACTTTTCGGACTGGGTTGGCCAGGCTACAGGCTCTACACCTCAGGCCACACTCCCAGAGGTTCTCTCCAAGGCACAACTTAGTGGTGCATCGGTGGCCACATAGGTGGCACTGCAGTCCACTCCTCCGGCTTTGGGATGTGTGTGATGGTGTCCTGATTGTCTTACCTTATTGGGGAGCTACACCAGACGGTTCAGCTTTACACAGTGACTACACCAGATGGGACAGCTTTGCGTAGCCACAAGACCACATGGGCCAACTTTGCGCAGCAACAAGACCAAAGGGTGCAGCTTTGGGCAGTGAGAAGACCTGACTGGCTAGCTTTGTATACTGACAAGACCACACTAGGTAGCTTTGTGTAGTGACAAGACCACACGGCCAGCTTTGCACAGTGACTACATCAGATGGGGCAGCTTTGTGCAACGAGTAGACCACACGGGGCAGCTTTATGCAGTGAGAAGACCACATGGGGCTCTATAAAAGGATGTGGAAGAGATTTGGGAGAGAACACTACCCAACACTACACCGGAGCTTGCTTCACCACACCGGGATGGACAAGAGGCAGAAGAAGCAATGGGAGGAGACCCACGAACTAGCAAGGTCTGCTGCCGCCCGCAATGAAAAAGCAAGGATTGTTGCGGCCCAGGCCGAATAAGCCGACATGCTATGAGGCCAGCTCCCCACAATGACGTCACCCGTAGCAACAATCTCGTCTCGAATGTTCCTACCAAGCGTTTACCGCAACACCCGCCCAAGGGGGAAACACCTCCCCTATGTTGGTGCCAGAACCTACGTAAGTTCTTCAAGTCTAAACACCGCCTCAGCCTGGGTATGCATTACCGAGGTTGCGCAAATTACTCCAGTGACTCTTGATAGCCGTTGGGACACCACCAGCTATCAACAGCTGAAAAGGACCAGTTACACTATGTTTCTCCTACTTTTCTCCTTTAAAGTACGCACTAACAACCTCTCCCATCTACTCACAATCCCTGGAGCCCCTATGTGGTTACCACAAGTGGATCGATCTTGAGATCCACCCACATAACCAATGGGTTCTCGACTTCAAGGAGTGGAATGTCAAAAGGTCCTGTGAGATTCAGGAGGAGGAGCACCGCAATGATGAGCAAACCGAGCATATACTTTGGAAGATGAAAGCTCATCTCGAGGCGTGCACACGTAGGGAGTGCGAGGCTTGCGAGAGGGAGCACAAGAAAAAGAGAGAAATGGCAGCCAACGCAAAAGAGGCCATCGAGAAGTTCAACACCGAGCTCACAAGGAAGGGAAAATGGCTTCGGTCCAAGCAGTAGGTTGGGCCATCCCGCACTAACTACTCCCCCGAAGGTCGAAATTAGTTCCATCCCAAAAAGGTGCATATGTATCATAGGAGCAGTTTAGTTTGTTGCATCATATATGATGCTCTTTGTTATGCATGTAATCAAACCCTATGCATCGTGTTACTCTCAACTGCACTATGAAGTCTATTTTAATTCGGACAAGCATATTTCCTCGTCTTTTTGCACTCATTTATTCACATAGCAAGTCATCCAACATCATTAACAAACAAGTTCTCCTCTATGTATGAATTCCTAGTTATATTACAATATCACTTACCTTCATACTTACCGATCATTGTTATTTCAATCATTCTTAAAAAAATTTCATGAAATTTCTTGCACTATAACAACATACAACGATTACAAATTCTTAATTGAGAATCCAACATATTATCTACCATTTATAATCTACAAAAATCACAAATATATTAACCCACATTGCCTCTAGGAATGGCTTGTTTGCAGTCGCTGCACAGCCGAGCGACTACAATTGTAGTCGCCCAGCCACAAGGCGACAGGCACCAGTCGCCAAACCGTTGGGCGACTGGAACCTGTCGCCCAACGGCCCATGGATAGTTTATGTGTCACACGGCCATTAGGCGATAGGTTCCAGTCGCCCAACGGTTCGGCGACTAGAGCCCATTTCTGTAAAAAAAATGTTCGTGCGGGTATATTTCTATTATTTTGAATAAAATATGGATTATTTATAAAAAAATTCAAAGCGTATGCAATGTGGTACTTTACAGACATATTTTTTCTTGAGCCAATGACATGTGGGACCCACCTGTAATGCTAAAAATCCAACAAAAATAAGATTCCAGGGATATTCCCTCATTTTGCATTTTTATGGATTTTTCAATCCTTTCGATCTTCCAAAAGCCCGTTCTCCGTTGTCCGAAGTCCAAATCTAGTGATTCAAATTTCTAAATTCATATAAAATCCTAAAATTCCTTCCAATATATATTTTATATTTTTGTTATTTTATTTAAATTTATTATTTATTTGGGTTTCTCGTTTTGCGCGTAGAACCTAATGTTGTCGAAGAAACTCCTGATCCACAACGAAACGGTCTAGCGAATGCGGAAGAAAGTAAGTCTCCTTTGATCATCTTGTACCTATGTTTACCAAAATCATTTTATTATTTCAAATTTAAATGCATTACTATGTTACATAAAATCATAACTTTTGTCTTTAGGATAATATCAAATCCAATAATTGTTATGCCCTCATTTGAAGTTGACAACCATGTACCTTTGTGACCCTAGGCTTTCCTTGCCAAAGTATTGAGATTATTATGTTATTTGTTAATTTTGGAACGGTAGTAATTACTTAGACAAGCTAGTCGGTCAATATAACCCTTTGGATGGAAAATTGATATTGTATGCTTTAATCTTTTGTTCAAATAATTTAGTGGCAATAGGTATTGCTGCTATTGTTAAAATAAAATAAAATGGTGAAATTTTGTTTTAGACTTGGGCGGATGGTAAGATTGTGTTGGTGTGGATTTAGCACGAGAATTTGCATTGTGAATGGGTTGCCCGAGTCAATGAAGGACCAATGCTTGTGATTGTGCAAGATGAGCACTACCGTACTACCACAAGTCTAAATAGGTACGACCTAGCCGAATAACTCACAAAGATTTAGTTTAGATATCACCAGTGTTAAGTGGGTGCTAGGGTGCATTGGTTTACATACCGTGAGACATAGGGATTTACTATACTCGTATGGCACAAGAGGGGGCTTCTGACTATGGTGAATTTAACCTTTTAGTGGTGAAACCTCAGTGGGTGGTGTCTAGCTAGATCAAAGTAAGGTAAAGGCTTTGTGATAAATTATATAGGTCTCGTGCCTAAGGAAGCATGTTGGCTATTAAGATGGTTTATCTCTTGTGGGTAAAGTTGTACAACCTCTGCGAAATGTACAATTATTCGAATAGCCGTGTCCACGGTCAAGGGCGAGCGATGTGTACTTTCACATGGTAGACATTTGGTTTTGATTTCAAAAGTAAAAGTTTTGGAAACTCGAGAGTGAATGGAACTCTCGGGAGTGTGTCCTGGTGGATGGAGCCAGTGCGGATGGATGGAACCTGTAGCCTTGAACCTTGGCGTTTAGAGCCTATCTACTATTGTTGGTGGTTGTAACCTTCACTAGAAAAATTATGATAGTTTCAATTATTGCAATTACTTTGTTAAGTTGATGCTTTCAAAAATAAATAATGGTTTTTGAAACAAAATGCTGCTTTGTGCAAAAGAACCATATTATCTTTTCTTTGTTAAGCTCTACATCTACTGCATTTTCCCCAAGACTTGCGGAGACTCTATGTACTCACATGCTACACTTAAAACAAATCTCAGAGGATTATGAAGCTCAAGAAGGAGATTACGACAACTTCACGTGTAGATTCGATGAAGGTTACCCGGAGTACTAGGTTGCACTTCCCCATTCAATTGCCTATGGTGTATTGATGGACCATCGTCAGAGTTTTTTTTTTTTGCTTCCGTTGTGTTTTGTAAGTTTGAGAGGTCTTGTAACCTCAGTTGTAATAAAGTGGTCATAAGGCTTGTACACTCTTTTATTATAATAAACGTTGTTGGTTATGTAATCATCACTGTTTAACGTTGTGCATTAGCTTTGATCTGGGACTAGTGCAGTAATACACAGAGGGTTCGGATTCAGAAATCTAGTCTCGACAATGACCCTTTTTGTAGTAGTGGTAGCTTGCCAATTATATAGCATGGGAAGATGCCGATCTAAAAAACTTTCCTAACTCCTAAGGATGTGGTAATTACGAATCTAGATCTCCCAATCCAGGCTTTGTAATATCAATAAATGTTGCTCTAAGTCTCTCCTGTTGTAAGGTCTTACGACCTCCCAGGATCCTTTACGACTTGTTAGAGTCGTTTACGACCGGATAGAATTGACTACGACCGGTTCGGATGCTTACGACCAGTTCCGACCACTTCAAACTCTATCGATCAACTTTTCTTCGTAGTCGTAAAAACACTGTAGCAATTACGACCACTCCTCCTTATCGAGCGCTGTCTTCCTCCAGCTGCTCTTGAAAATACCGTGATCGTAAATCTTTACGAACACGCAGTGATGCTGGCGATCACCGTTCACCGTAGTCGAACACCCTTTCGTCTACGTTCACTTCCTTCAACGTGATCGGAGTTGCTTCCGATCACGTACTAACCTTCTCGGCGTAGTTGCTGCTCCTTACGACCACCTTCACCGTGCTCGTAGCCTTCTCCAACGTAGTCGAAGAATCACTGTTCCTTTGCCGTGATCGTAGCACCTCTCGATCACGCCTGCTGGAACTTTGCCGTGGTCGCAACTCCTTCCGATCACGCTTGCGGTGATCGTGAGTCCTTCCGACCACGTCTTGCACAATCACACGACAAAGGCAAAGCTTTGTGCTTTTCCCTCTTTTTGTATTTTCTCAATTGCTTGGTACATCGAATACATGGCTCTAAGCCTCTTTTTATACCCGGCTGTCCTACTTCAACACGGGTTCTCAACACCTACTCCGACTCTGATTCTAATACGACTTCGACTAGGTTTCCACCTACGACTTTGAATTGCGGCTGCAATTCGACTTCGATTACACCCAAATTTTGCACATGACTCTAAAACAAGATTATTTACAACATCTCCAGCTATATTTGACCATCCAATGCAATCGACACCAAATCGAACCAAGTCAAGAGCTGATCATCTTAGGCTTGGAGTAGACGTCGGCGCTCCCTGTGACAGGGTTGGTGGCCTCAACAACCTCGATGATGATGTTTGTGGTGCCGGGTAGCTCAGGCACGCTGGTGTCAAACATGATTTTGATGGCGTCGAGAACATCGAGCTGGTGCAGCCACGTGCTGCCGATAATCATGGCACGTAGTAGGTCCTGCATGGTGGGGGCATCACGGAGGAGGTTGGTGACCTCTGCCTCAATGAGCTCGTCCCGCATCTTGGGTGACGGTGCCTCAATCTCCGCTAGGGTTTCCACCGCAAGGGGAGAGGCTGAGAGGGAGTTGAGTCGAGAGAGCAGGGGGAATGGTTTGGGTGGCCAGCCCATTTGGGTTTGAAAATAATGAATTTGGCCCAATTAAGTGTATACATATATATTATACCTTGTATATACTAGTTTTTTTGCCACAAAAATTGGGTATTTAGCTGAATACCATTGAATCACTATAGGTCTGTCCATGTATAGAAAAACATTTACAGTCAGATAGTAGCATTCTCTCACCCTGCTATTCAATAAACATATGGTATGCTCAAGTAGTATCACTAGCTGTCTATATTCAATAAATATACTATTATACTGGTATTATTGAGAGGCACGTAACCATGTACTATCTATCTAGTTGAATCATTTTAAGTAGAGGCACTCCATAGTCGATCAAAGCCTAACTAGAACCTCAAACGCTGGCTCCTTTTCTAAGTGTTGTATCTTTTGGTTATTTAGCTTTTCGCTAAAATACCACTGTAGTGGCTGTTAGCTTTTTCTGAGGTATTCAATTAAAGAAAAAAAGAAAAACAATGCTATGTCTCCATGGATAATGTAAAGGGAAAAAAGAAGAAAAAAATAAAAAAATCCCATTAAAAAGCCAGCATATTCTAAACGGCTTAGAAGCTATTGCTTTTTGGAACCCGTTCCCTGCCCGAGGTGTGAGTAGGGGTGCAAACGGAGCAGACAATTTCCGTTCGTCCGACCAACCGAAGGCGTGAGGAATGAATATGGAAGGGGTAGATGGATATCTGGCACTATCCATGTCTGACTCCGACTCCGAGGAAAGAATATGGAATATGATACAGGATAAGTGATATTCGTCCGTACATATCCGTATGGATAAGTGATATTCGTCCGTACATATCCGTATGTTAAGTGATATGAGGAAGTCTGTTGCGACTTCACCTAGGAACAAGATAACATATAGACAAATTGTCACCTCTAAACAGGCGAGAGTACTGAGTGTTCTTCCTTCAACATCTCAATAATTAGTCTCTCCATGTTCACTCTGATCTGTCCAATGTCCTATGCAAAGAAACAGATAATTTATGTCCGACCGATCGTCTGAAAGATTATGGAACGGATACGGAATGGAAAAATGGATATCCAACATTATCTGTGTTCGACTCCGACTCCACAAAAAAATATGGAATATGATACAGGATAAGCGATATCCGTCCGTATCCGCTCCGATTGCACCCTTAGGTGTGAGTGCACTACTCTTAAGCAGCCGTCAATGGGTCTCTGCTTGGTTCTCTATCCATGCTTATAGCCTGCTACGTGCTTCAACAATGTGGCTGCCTCCCTGGAGAGGAGTTGTTGGTCCTTGTGTCAATCTCGCTCCTTTGTATTCTTGCCTAATATGTCAAAGAACAATGCGATCGGTTAACATGTTGTGTATGACATGATAACTCGCAAGCTGTTTCTAATTGGCTGTGTGATTTTGAAGTGATGTGTTCAATGCTAGCTAGATTCAGGAATTGACGAGGGCCTCTAGATTCAATCCAATCGTCAATCGAATTCGGTAGAGGATAATTAATTTTCAATTTTGCCACCAGCAGATTAAATATAGGGATACGATAACCTTGATTGCTCTTGCTGCGGCTTGCAACATGAGTTGCTGATTATGTACTGGATGTCCTGTGATATGCTCCCGGCTACTGCAGTTAGGTGATGCCGCCACTGGAAAGCAGCGCGAGGTATGTTTCTATCCTAATCATATTCACTATAGGGCCTTTAAACGAACTCAAAGTCAACTCAAATTATTAAAAAAAAATTAGTCCTTTGTTAGACCATGTGGACAGTTGTGAATTAAGTGATGATGTATAATTGACATTTGGATTGTTTGAGAATTTGTGTTTGCGAAAGTTTTGATCGGTCACAGTCAAAGGTTTTGAATCTGAGTGGTTTCGATTACTTTTGAGTGACTCCGAGTGGTTTTGGTTCAGTTCGATGGGTTTTTATCCTCTGCGAGTGGTTTTGCTCACGTCGGAGTGGTTTCAGTTGGCTCCGAGTGGTTTTAGTTGCTTCAAGTAGTTTCAGACCAATTCGATCGGGTCTGAGTTGCATTAAACGACTATCGAGTGGCAACAAAAAATCGAACGATGCTCTGCTTTAAGGATGTTTAGACTAGTTTGATCAAGTCTAGTATCGGATGGCCTTTGAGTAACATCAAAGCATCGGACAGTATTCGAGTGTCATCAAAAGATCAAATGATAGACTTTAACCACGTCTAGCTTCGACGACGGCAAGCTTCGACCATGGTAAGTTTACGACCACTTAGAGTCATTTACGACCATGTTTTCCTAGCTAGTATTTACGACCACATTGTCTATTCATGGTTGTAGCTACAGTATTTTTGATGGTCGTAGCTACAATGCTTTTATTGATGGTCGTAGATTTTCCTAGTCGGTGGTCTGAGACTTGTGATCGATAGTCATAGACTTTGTAGTATGCTATTGTTGTCTTAGACTATTCGATCGGTTGTTATAGACCTTGCGAACGGTAGTCGAAGGCTTTTGCGGTCGGTCACTGTTGGCTTCATGGTCGGGACTCGTAGACTTCACGATTGATAGAGTATTATAATTTTAGCTATCTTCGAGTACTTGTGTTAGGCTGGCGAAAGGACTAGCTAGTGATTGTCGGTGATACTCGGATCTTGGTGATTGATGATGTAGTGATTGGTTGGTAGTCATAATCATAGCGATCGGTACTTTGTAATCGGTACTCGATGGTTCTAGTCGGTAGCTATGTTTGTTATTCCCGAGTGTTTTGAGTGAAGCGTTGGTATTCCTCGAGTACTTGGCGTTTCTGAGTACTCGTTGAGCTAGTGGTCGTATTGAGTGTTCTAAGGCTGAGTTTTTGATAGCGATAAATTTGGTAGTTGTAATGAGTTGTCTGAAGCCGATTTTTGGACAGAGATGAGATGTGTGGTTGTGGATGACCTGATTGATGGTTGTAGATGATCTGGTTGGTATTCCGTGATGGTTTGATTCTTGTTTATGGATAGACAAGGTTGTGTTTCGAGTATTGTTGATGTCGGTCAAGTTATGAAGAACTTGTGCCGAGAAAAATGTTTCTTTGGTCTTTATGTGTGTAGGAGAGTATAGAGATGATCATGATCGGTGATGAGGAGGACTGGGACTAGGATGGGGAGATGTGAGGTCCAGATGGTTGAGGAGGTCATGCGAGATAGTCAGACTGACGCTAGAGCACATAGAGATCAAAGGTGATGATGCGTGGAGAAGCTACAAAAGGTGCAGTCTCGAAAGCTTTGACACGGGAGTTGGTGATGCGTGATGGAGAAATAGGAGGTGTGTCTTGGAGGCTTCGTCATGTGATGAAATTAGAGACGTTATGGAAGGAGTCCATAATGGTAAGGTTTAGAGATATGGTAAAACTTGTGTTAGGAAGGGTTTTAGGTCCCTTAATTTGAGAAAGAGATGGAGTTGTGTGTTCATGTTTGAGATGGACACGGTTTGGACATTAGCCTATAAAAGTAGGGAGATGCTAAGGGCTAATATGTGGTTTTTAGAGGGCTTTCATCGAGTGTGCTTTTAGGGGTGCCTGAAGGCACTTTGTAACCTTATATATGATACAGAAATAATAGATTAGATCTATTCCAAGAAAAGTTTTACTGGCATCGGTGATCTGTTTTCTAAGCATTGGTTTTTCTTCTGTCTCCGGCATGTACTTGTTCGTGCGATCGAAGCATTCAAGCGGCTGAAGTCTTCATGCGGAGGGAGATTATGACTACATGCGTCAAGAGTCATAGCAAGCAGTCGTAGCGAGCGGTCGTAGCGAGCAATTGAAGGGAACTGTTAGACGATCGAATGCATGTGCGAGCAAACCAACTTCTTGCAGTCATAATCTACATCCAGTATTTAAGATTGTTTCTTGCTTTTAGTTTTGGTTTCAGGTTCCAAAATATGGAGACAATCATTCACCCCCTCTGGTTGTGCCATATGATTCTACAAGTGGTATCAGAGTGAGATTGCTATGGCATTAAATCGGGATCGGTTCTTCGGTAAGCCACTGTTTTTTGATGGAACAGATTATCTCTACTGAAAAACACGTATGGAGGTCTTTCTACAAGCACAAGGCAATGCTATTTAGCAAGAAGTTGAGGAAGTACGTTCTGTCATTACCATTGATTGAGAATACTGCTAATGTAGAAGAAAATGCTAAGGATAGAAATATTTTATTGCAAGGTTTAAGTAGAAACGAATTTGTGAGAATTGCTCATCTTAAATCTGCTAATAAAATTTTGACTACTCTAGCTGATTATCATGAATGATCAAAGTCGGCTAAAGGTGTTCGTCAGAATCAGTTCAAAAAGGAATATTCTAAATTTGAGATGAAACCTGGAGAATCAGTATATGCTCTTTTTGATCGTATCAATAAGATTATTAGTGATTTGAAATATGTAGGAGTCACATACACTGATTCTGATAATGCACGACAAATTTTAAATTCTCTAGATATGTGCATCTAGAATGTGTTAGTCACTACCATCAATCATTCTATTAGTATGGAAACTCACGTTGAATGATCTTTATTCCAAGATGAAAATGCATGAGATTGATATTTTGGCTAGGATAAACAAGACTAATTTTTTGGTCTTAGTGACTAACCAAGCTGATGGTTCATCTAGTTCCTCTAGTGTCTCTTTGTGTGTTTTGTGCTCGATTTCAAATGAATAGCTAGAGGAGACACCAGAAGAATATCTTGTTCTTCTCTCCAACAGGGTGACAATGGCAATTAATAACGTCAGAATGAGGCGGAGAGGAGGTGCTGTCAAATGCTATGAATGTGGTGAACTCAATCACATTAAGTTTAATTGCCCCCAAACTGAAGAACAAGGAAGTCGATGATGACAAGGCACCAACTCATTGATTTCGGTTCAGGATTGCATCAAGAAAGAAGTAAAACTATCGCAAGGCAGTCAACAAGGTACTCTCAGCACTTGAGGAGATTGATTTGAGTGATGTCGAATCTGCAAGTGATGAGGACAATAACAAGAAGACAAAGGAGGTGGATTTCACTGGGAAGTGTTAATGGCAAATAGTGATGATTTCGATAATGATGACCTCTACAGCAATCCGGATGAGGTAAAACCTTCTTACACTATGCGTGTCAATGACAAGTTCATCTTAAAGGACGTCGCGCTCATCAGTAAGTTGAGCTATAATTTGCTTTCGGTTTTGCAGTTGGTAGACGATAATCTTGAGGTGAATTTTAAAAAGCATTCATGTTGTATCTTAGATTCATCTGGTGATCTTGTTTTCAAAAGAAGTCGAGTTGGTCGCTTGTTTAAGGGTGATTTTTTGTATTCAGCATCCTTTGGTCTTAGGTGTCTTATTCAAATAGACTTTAAGGATTTGTTCTTTTGGCACTGTAGATTAGGTCAAATTAGCTTTGATCATCTTACTCAACTCAGTAATATGAATCTGGTTAAAAGAATTCCTAGTCTTAAGATAGAAAAGTCAATAGATCTAGTTTGCTCACCTCGTCGACATGGTAAGATGGTTGTATCGTCTCATCCCCCACTCACACTTGTGATGATCTATTCCCTAGGACAATTATTGCACATGGATATTGCAGGTCCTTCTAGAGTTCAGTCAGTTGGAGGTAAATGGTATGTTCTTATTATTGTTGATGATCATTCTAGATACTCTTGAGTTTATTTTATGGCATCTAAGGACAAAGCCTTCGGTCACTTCAGAAAGCTAGCTCTTAGACTTGCTATTGAATTACCAGGAGCTCTTAGAGCAATTAGAAGTGATAATGAAACTGAATTCAAGAACACATCATTTGCTTCTTTTTATGCCGAAAAGGGTTTAGACCATCAATTTTTGTCTGCTCGAGTGCCGCAACAGAACAGTGTGGTCGAACGTAAGAATAGAACCCTAGTTGAGATGACTAGAACAATGCTAAATGAATATGCTACTCCTAGGAAGTATTGGGCTAAAGCCATTTCGACTGTTTGCTATATTTCGAATAGAGTTTTCTTGAGAGCTAAATTGCATAAAACTTCCTATGAGCTTTGTTTTGGTCGTTCTCCTAATATTTCTCACTTTAGGGTGTTTGGATGTTGATGCTTCATCCTTAAACATGGCAATCTTGATAAATTTAAACTAGATCCTCAGATAGCATCTTTCTTGGATATGCAGTTCACACTCGGGTTTATCGGGTACTCAACTTAGAAACTACCAAAATCATTGAGACCTGTGAGGTCACATTTGATGAGGCTAGTCCTGGTACTAGACCTGACAATGCAGGTATATAGGCCTCAGAAGCACTTGAGGACATCTTCAACAACTCCGACGACGACAGCAGGGAGTTCCTGAGTCACATTGTGACACCTACGACCACTCATATGACCACGTCTATGACCACACATGAGGTAGAGGCTCCTACATCTACTGCGACTACCTCTACAACCACTCCTATGTTCACACAGGAAGCAAAGGCCACAACGACTACTACAACTACACCTACGATCATGTTTAAGAAAAATCCACAAGCACCTATACATATTCAATGTCACCCTCCAGAACAAAAAATTAGCGAGTTAAATAAGAGAGTTCTTCATAGTAGGTATAACTCCAATACCTCATATGCTCATTCTGCTTCTTGTCCCATTTTTTGAACCCCAAGATGTAAGTCACACCTAATCTGATGAGTCATGGATTAATGCCATGCATGAGGAATTGGAAAACTTTGAGCGGAACAAGGTCTACACTTTAGTTTCACCTCCTTATGGTCATAATATTATTGGAACTAAATGGGTTTTTAAGAATAAACAGAGTGAGGACTCATATTAACACGATTGTGGCAGTCCTTGTTAACTCATATTCTATACTCGTTGCTTGACGTTATTTTCCTAGCGTGAGGCTGGGTTGTTTACTTAAAAGTTAGACTTGGTCTTTTGTTGATTTCCGACTATTTACCATTGCAATATGATTAAATAGATACACGTACAAATAACAGTGAACATTAATCCTAGCTGATCTAGTGTATGCAATTATGCCTATTTAATTTCTCACATGTACGTATGTATTTATCTACCTTTCTAATTAATTTTAGGTCTTAGGATTATTCAAATAATTTTTTTCCCTCTTGGTAGGGTGCTTTTCTCGTATTTAGCATGCGTATGATGAGTTAAGTTATAATTACCAAAAAGGAAATGACTTTTAATTATTAATTAATTAAATTATTCTTAGATGTCCTTGTGGGACCCATAAATTTTTACTTTAGTCATTGGTAGATTTTTACAACTTAACGGCTAATTAATTTGTCACGTATAATTTTAATCGCTACGCATAATCTTAAGTCGGCACGCACTATTTTAAATCAGCGGGTATTAATTTAAATTGGTGCATGTTATTCTAGTTATGGTGAATAGTTTTAAGTCTTCTAATGGCTATTAATTTAGAATATGACTATTAATTTATTCTAAAAATTAAGAATACTTATTAGTGATTTTTCTACACTTTATACTCGACTAACAAAAATTTAGTAGGCATTTAAATGCACAATATGATGATCTAAATGATATTATGATAATTTACTTCGCATGTGTACAATTTCCAGCCTATGGGCATCGTTTAATTTATTTTTAATATCCAAGAATATTTACTAGGGAAATGCTGTAATTTAACATGACTAAGCAAGTTAATTAGGTACTTAATTACAACCCTAAATATTTAATTGGCAATACATTAGTTAAATCGGTACGCGCTATGTTTTAATCTACTGATGGCACTTAATTAAGCTTCAATAGTCATAAATACTGATTAGTGATATTTTGTAATTTAACATGATTAGCATAATGCTACCGAGTAGTTTAATCCATAATAGATTACTTAGAGTTAAATATTTATAAAGATAAATTTTTATTATACGTGCTTCTCCTCTCTTTTCTTTCTCTCTCTCTTTTCTCTTTTTCTTCCCTTTTTCATTTTTCTTTTCTTCCTCGTCCTTTCCTTTCTCACCCGGCCGGTTCCACTCCCTCATCTTCTCCCTTTTCTCCTGGCTGCTCTTCTCCTCACGCCCTTTCCCGGTCTGGGCTTCCCCCTCCCCGCGTCGCTTTGGCTCCTTGGCTCACCGGCGCCCCTGGCTCCGGCGCATCCGGCCGCCTACGCCAGGCTCGGCCTTCCTGCTCACCGGCCTTCTCCCTCCAGTGGAGTGCCCCAATCCGGTCTCCACTTTTGTGCCTCTGCCGGTTCGCCTTCCTCACGCCTCCTCCACTCGGATCCATGGGCAGCTCGCTTGTATTTTTGGGCCCAGTCTTGACCCGCTTGGTTCTGGCTACCAGCGCCATCACCTGGCTTGGCCTCCCTGCTCCATGGCCCAGGCCTGCCCGTTCTACAGCATTCCCCCCTCCTTCTTCTACTACTCCCCCTCTGCTACTTCTCCCTCTAGTTCTTACTTCTTCCAGTGATTTGCTTTGTTTAAGTTAATTTTCTTTTTATACATTACAATGCATTTTTGATTGTTGCCTTACTGAGAGTAGTGCTGTAGTGGCTATGGCGGGGCCTGAGGTCCATCCCTACGCCGGGGGTGGGCTGTTGGGTGTGAGTAGCAGCCCGGCACTATGGCGCTCTGCCTCTCGGTACCTTCTTCTACCTATGTTCTTACTGCCCTATGATCTATCTCATTGAAATTGTGGTGCATTAGCGATATGGTAGTGCCGTGGGCGCTTATGGTACTATACTTGTTCGGCTTGGTTCCTGGTCTCACTAATTTTGCTATGTTCTTCTAGTTGATTAATAAGTGATGGTGCTCTAGTGTTTTACTATATTGCACGTGCGGTTCTGAATACTGGAATCATGGGGAAATTGGGGCATGGCTTACCTCTGTTGGATGGTGGTTGGGCTGATTTTGGGAAGGGACTTGGAATGGCCATGGCATCGCCTTTCCCTTGTGTCTGCCGTGCAGGTGAAGGCTTGTGGTCGTTGCCCTTCTCCTCCTACGGCCTGATGCCCTGCGACTTCTTGCACCTGGTCGGCTTGCCCTGATTCTGCCTTGCGGTGGCTGACTCTATGGCTATGTGATAGGGTTTGGGTTTTGGGTGGGAGAAAGGAAAAGAAGAGTGAAGGTCTTACTGCCGTGCTCGGTATTTGTTCTTTCTTCTTGTTCTCTTTGGCTGGCTGCGTCTCTTATTTGGCTTGCAGTCGTGTTCTCTAGATGAGTCGTGCTTTCCTTTTACTGTAGCGATGTGGTGGCCGGTTGATCTTTTGGGTGATTTGGGATATTTGATCAGCTGCCATGGTATTTGAATCTATGTGAGGGTTGTTTACGCCGAGTGATGACCTTATGGTTATGAGAGGTACCGAGGGATGATTAGGTATCTCCGTGAATGAACTGCTCTATCCGAACTTCTAGGGATCTGATAGCAACTCTTCCTTTTAATCTCTTCTTTTGGTCGGTCTTTTTTTTTTGGCATCTTTATATCTGCTCATTTCGTAATTGAAACTGCATTTTGTTTGGGTGTCCAGCAATTCGTAATTGTGATCTCAAATGGGATGCATGTAGTTGATTTCTGTACCTTCTAATTAAATGTATACATGTATGAGATGTTACCGATGTAAATCAGGTTCTATACTTTCTAATGAGTTGCAGTTGTGTTGCAATTATCTAAGTTTGTGAAATAGCCATTCGGCTGGACCGAGAATTGTAACTTCATAGTAATTTGTACTGTTGTTATTAATGTAGAGAGAGTTGTAATATCTTTATTTAATTAAGAAAATTTTAATTATGGCTCGATGATGTGAATTGATTTGTTGTATAAGAATTGTAATGCTTACACTGTTGTACTATGAATTGTTGTACATATGTTTTAATAATTGAGTTGAATGCTTTTACTAGTCGTGCAATTGAATTTTATTTCTCAATCTAGCCTGTACAATTGGTCTTCATCCTCGTCGATGGAATTGTTGAAGTAATGTATTTGTTTATCGTCCATCGGTTTCAATCTAAATGGATACACCAAAAGTTTAAATTTCTTCATATTTTAGATCATTAGTTACATAATTAATTCCACTTAATGACGTAACTCGCCACTTAGGTTATTCAAAGACGCCGGTTGTTACACACGTCAGGTGCCACTCGGTATTGATTGTAATGGAGACAAAAGTCTTACAGTAGATGGCTTACAGAACACAAGAATCCATCAGCTTCTAGCTAGGAGGCCAGAAAAAGCTCAATGGAAGTGTAGAACAGCCATTTCTTTAGCAGCAACACATGGGTACATCCATGGCCCAACAAAAAACTCATCCCGAGATCCAATTACATCCTGGAATTCGACATGGAGGATATTCAATAGAAACTAAGTACATCACAGCTCGACCAGGTAACTAGGAACCAGAGTGTGAGCGGAAAGTGATCCGTCTGACATTGCTTAAAATCGCCTACCTCTGTACCTCAGGGCTCAGCCATGCCGCCTGTCCCGGCCTTTTTGCTTTCCCATGACACCGCCGGCATGGGGGAGCAGAGTGTGGCCTACCATGATGCCATCATGGGGACGAGGATTCTTGGGAAGTGGCTAGGGGTGAAAACGGATCGGATACGGACGGATAATGCCTCTACCATATTTGTTTTCATATTTTTTTTCGGATACGGAAACGAATACGGATAACTCGAATACGGATAATATCGAATACAGATACGGATCGAATACGAATCGAAACGAATACGGTTACGAATATTTATCGGAACATGAAAATCCCTTAAACTGTACATCCAAAATTAACGAAAATACATAAATAGTTCATCTTGTCATCTATAGTGATGCTGGGTATGCTAGCTATCCAATTTATCATAATAAGAGCACTAATTTTCTCTCATCCTGTAGTCTAAAGTCCTCATTAGCCCAGGCAAAGTAGAATTTATATTTAGTGTGACAAACTGACAGTGAACCTGAAACTAAGAGTCATTGTGTATTGCAGGACACGAACGTGCAGTAACAAAATGCCAGGATCACTCGGTCATGAAGAGCAAGATGTGAAAACCTTCGCATCTTGGGTAAACCCCTTACAATTGCTTAGCTGATGGCTGATGCCAAATCAATACTGACAGTGACACAATCAATTCGATGAGACTCATCTGAACTCCATCGCGTGTAATTTAGCTCAAATATTCTTATGCAATATCACTAGGTGAACAAATTCCTTATGTGCAGATCCATCACCTATTTCTTAGTTAACAATGCAATAGTAATAGTTGCATCACCTAGGCGGCAGAGCAGCGGCGGCGGAGGCGGAGGTAGGTGGCAGCGGAGGTGGTTGGAGCAGCGCGAGGCGGAGGCGACGGCGGCGGAGGCGGGCGGAGGAGGCGGTCGGTGAAGCGGAGGCAGCCAGCAAGCGAGGCGAGCGGAGGAGGCGAGGCGGGCGGATCCGAGGCGGGCGGAGCGGCGGCGGCGGCGGATCCGCGAGGCGGCGCGGCGGTCGGCGAGGCGGGCGGAGGCGGCTGAGGCGGTCGGGAGGAGGAACCGGCGGAGGCGGGTGGAGGCGGTCAGCGGAGGAGGAACCGATGGAGGCGGGCGAGGCGGTCGGCGGAGGCAGGACCGCAGGAGCAGCGGCGGCGGCGAATGGAGTAGCGGCGGCTGAATGGACTCAATGGAGTAGGCGAGTAGCAGCAGCGAATGGTAACCAACCCTAGTCCCTAACCGACGGCTGGATGGAGTGAGAAGTGAGAATAGACGGCTGATCGTGCGTAGAGTGGGAATGGGCCATCTGGGCTTCATTATGGGCTAAAATCTCGGATATCCGGTTTCGTATTATCCGGATTATCCGTATCCGTATCCGTATTCGACGGATACTAGGCTTACTGTATTCGTATCCGTATCCGATAAAAAAATCCGTATCCGTATCCGATCCGAGAACTATCCGAAAAAAATCCGATCCGACACAATCCGTATCCGTATCCGTCCGGATCCGACGGAAAATATCCGATCCGTTTTCACCCCTAGAAGTGGCAGCAAGCCCTCAATTTTGTGATAACTAGTTACATTGCAAATTGCAGCATCTTTCATTCAGCATTGCCAGATTTAGGCACTAAATAAAAGTTCTTCGGCTACTTTGAGCCCCTCATCTCTTTTTTACTATTTTCTCCATCCATGACAAGTTCCTAGTTATGAACCCAGCTTCATATTTATGTATACTTTGACAGGTAAAAAACTGAGCTATTGTCAGTCTACTTATCAAATATGTAAGTTCTCTTTTTTGTGTCGAACTGCTCGAATTCAATCAAGACTCTGCTTGTCCGTTAATTGTGACCTAGCATAGTAATGCACAATTTTGATACCGACCGATGCATAAGACTTGTTCACTGTACTAAACAAAACAGCTGCAAAGAAGCTAGACTGCTGATTTGTGCATTTCGATCATTATCCATAATTCTGGAAAATATGAGGATATAATGTATTCTCATGTAAAGCTCAGGTATGTTGCAAAATCTCAACCATGCAGACCAGCCATCTACTCCACTAGATAAGTTATGGTAGCATTACTAACATGGCAATGTTTTCCCCTCCCATTTCTCCGAAATATTCATTCTGCAGTTCAATCATTGTCGTTTGCTTATGAGTTTATGTTCCATGCATAACAGGCCACATGCAAATAATGATACTTCCTCCATTTTTAGTGGGAAATTGCCACGGAATACTAATCCTGCATATTAAGAGATTAATTTTTTATTATGAATTATCTGTGCTCTAATTATATAAAGCATCTGAGTGAACACGAGATATAAAACTTTGTTTCATCCATATATATTCTGCGATCTAGAAGTGATCATTGTCAGAGAGAAACAACCCCTGTCTGCACAAACTCTGTTCTCTGAACTGTGCCGAACTATAAACAGTAGCGAACGACAAAATTCAGAAAGCAACCAGAGTTCAGAGTTTGTGGATCAAGCAAAGTATGAAAACACACACGTTTGTGCCACGCACACACCAGCGGCTTTTCTGTTTTCATTCCTTTTATTCATGGCTGAATACATGGAGTCTGTTACATGCAAATCATGGACCAAGACTTACTTCGAGTCCTCCCAGATCCGAAGAATCCGTTCCACCGAAAAAAGAAGGAAACTAGTGTAGAGTGCTTCCTACTCGTAAGGGAACAAACATGTAGTGCTAAGCAAACATGCAGAACTGAATAGACTACATAAGGTGCGGTGAAATTAACTAACAATCATACATGACAAAACCTGTAACTAGAAAATTATAAAAGGGGAAACCAATGAACTAAGAACTTAGATGATTTTCAATAAAGCATCATACACCATGGAATAACTTGTGAATTGTGGTAATATTGAATATTGATCCAAATCATCAACTCTGCAGTGCTGAAAATGTCTCTTTGATAGCAATGATTCCAGCATAAACATCTTGCATTTCTGGCCGATCTTTCGGTGAGTCCACAGAACATTTTAGGCCCATATTAAACAGCTGCATGATACAGTTTTGCATTCCGATCATTGCAGGATTCCCATTGTCTAAGTTGTGATTTTCTTCTTCAGGTTTATAGCATGGAATGAGACTGAGCTCTAAAATGTCGCCAATATTGTGTGGAAATGCAGATTCCACCAATTTGTGAAGGTTCAGCCCATCCTTAAAGATGTCATCTGTTGGGTGTTTCCCTGTGAGCATTTCTAGCAAAATAACTCCATAACTATAAACGTCACCCGCAGTTGAGATCTCGTAACCCATTCCATATTCTGCAATTAATGTAATGTGAAACTGTTTAGAAGCTCTTCTCATTTGCTAAATTGTCTTAAAGAAAAAAACTCTTTTTTTAAGAAAGGAAGGAAATTTCTTGAGATGATAGCTACAAATTGTTTTCTACGAGAAATATTGCAACATCAATGGATGTTAATAAGATAAGAATGAATGCTCACCAGGTGCAATATATCCGACTGATCCTCGTGGCCCAGCTATACTTGTTAAACTGTTAAGCCTTGTAGAAGAATGACTGTAAAGAAATTTTGCTAATCCAAAGTCGCTAACATGAGCACCCATGTCATCATCCAAAAGGACATTGCTTGGCTTCAAATCACAGTGAACCAAAGGTGGAGTGCACCAATTATGAAGATAATCCAAGGCAGCAGCAATGTCCATAGCTATTAGTATTCTTGATCCTAGACTCAATGGTCTCTTCTGTCCATGTTTGTGCACTTTTGGATGAAGCCAGCTTTCCAGGTTACCGTTGGCCATGTACTCAAGAATAAGAGCTTTGAACTCGTGTCCCATTTGATCGAAGCTTGAGCATAGACTAATCACCTGCATGAGGTTTCTGTGGCGAGTGTTTCTTAACACCTCACATTCAGTTAAGAAGTTCTTTGGTGCTCCAATTTGGTCAAGTTTGAACACCTTAATAGCAACCGGGTACGCTTCAAACTTGAATATACCTTTATAGACCACTCCAAATCTCCCCGAACCAACTAGGTTGGCTGAAGAGAAATCATTGGTAGCTTTAGCAAGCTCAGCATATGAGAATTTTTTCAACTCCTTGCATAATTGGTCAATATGTTGTTTCGGTTGATTTCTCTTCTTGAAAAGAATGGTTGTAATACATGCCATTAAGACTATAACAATGCTAGTGAGTGGAACAGCTATTGATATGACAAAAGAAGTATTCTTTCGTTTGGATGTAGCTGCAGATGTGCAAAGTGGTAATTGTTGCATTGGAAACTTGGTGCATAACTTCTTGTTTCCTTGTATGAACACCTTGCTTGAATTGCTAAATGCACCACCTGTAGGAACTATTCCCTCAAGGCTGTTGAAGGATAAATTGAGAAGCTGCAAAGAGCTAAATGTCTCAAAAAAGACTGGGATTTCACCGGACAAGTTGTTTTGAGAAAGATCCATCTCAGTGACGCCTCTTAAGCTCATGAAGGATTCTGGGATTGTCCCACGAAGAAAATTCACCTCTAACCGAAGGGATTCCAAGTGAATGCATTCACCAAGTGTATGTGGAATCTCTCCAGATAATTGGTTGTTGGAAATATTAAGGGAGCCAAGGTTAGTTAAGCTGCCAATCTGAGGTGATATGGATCCAGTGAGTTTATTGTAGGATAAGTCTAGGCCTTTCGAAAGAGAGGAAATGGAAAGGAGTTCAGGTGGGATGCTTCCATCGAAGCCATTAGAAGAGAGGTTCAGCATCACCAAATTTTTACAGCCTGCTAAGTGTGAAGGTATGGGTCCACTCAAGTTGTTTTCTTGCAGATAAATCGCACCTAGGCTTTCAATGTTTCCAATTGATGGTGGGATTTCTCCAGAAAGTATGTTGCGTGATAAGCTTAGAGCAAACAAGTTTCTGAGATTCCCAAGTGTGTCGTGAATGCCTCCAGAGAATAAATTTCCCGCTAAATTAAGAACTGTGAGCTTTGTAAGGTTTCCTATCTCTGAAGGTATAGTTCCGATAAATCTATTTTCTGTTAGAAACAACATTTCTAAGCTTTTCGAGAGGTTGCCAATGGAACTAGGTAATATTCCACGCAGCTTGTTGTTGTCCAAATATAATATCTGCAATTGGGGAGAGGTTGTTGTTGAGGACAAGGCGCTCCAGTCCACAGCTTCGAGCTGGTTTGCACCGAGATCTAATTGGATCAAGTTGGGCAAGGACCAGAAAGAAGGAACCACACCACTGAATGCGTTATCACGGAGTAGTAGCATTTGGAGATTGGAAGCATTAACTAAAGACACGGGGATTGGGCCATCAAATTGGTTTCCTTCCATGACCAACGTTTGAATGTTTGGAAGAGTGTATCCAATCTCGCTCGGAATCCTCCCAACTAGTTGGTTGACGCCAAGGCCAAGATAAGTGAGAGACGTGATTGTGTAAAGAGCTGGTGGAACTGTGCCAGACAAGTTGTTATATGCCAAATCTAGTTCTTGCAAACCTGGAATTCTAGTTAAACTCTCTGGAATGCTTCCTTGTAAGTTATTTTGAGCAAGCAGCAAGGAAGATAGGGAAGAAATGTTTCCGACTGTGGCAGAAATTTCTCCTGAAAGGTTATTTCCTGTTAGGCTAATATATTGTAACTGTGAGGACATCGGGAAGGAAGATGGTATGGACCCACAGAACTCATTATATGAGAGATCTAAGGTAAGAAGAGATGAGCTATTGAAGAGAGCAGAAGGAATCTCTCCACTGAGCTTGTTTTTCATCAGGTCAAGGTAGTAGAGTGAAGAGCAATTTGCTAACAGAGGTGGAACTCCACCAGTCAGGCTATTATTCCGAAAGACAACCATAGACAGTGAAGGGCTATTTCCCAAAGATTCAGGAATGCTGCCCTCAAGTTTGTTGCTATGGAGAAATAGATGTTTAAGGTTGGGAAGCAAACCGATCCCAGAAGGGACGCTTCCGTTAAGGTTGTTAACACTCAGAACAATTTCCTGAAGAGATGAGCACTGTGCAAGACTTGGAGGGATCTCACCTTCGATGGAGTTGCTCCACAGGCTGATCACCTCAAGGCGGGAACAGGACGATATGGTATCTGGAATCACTCCAGTGATGGAATTCATGCTAAGGTTGAGGTACCTGAGGAGGGTTAAGCGACCAATCTCAGGAAGGATGTGGCCATTGATTTGGTTGTCAGGCATGTGGATTCTATTGAGGAAACGAAGGCCAGCAATGCAAGGAAATATTTGACCGGTGATATTCAGTGATTCAAGGTCAAGAGCAACAACACGAGCTGTTTGCCGCTTGCTGCATGTTACTCCATACCAATCACAGAAGGCAAGGGATTCATTTTTCCATGAGTCCAAGGCTGCAACAGAGTGGGAGAGGTGTGACTTGAGACACAGGAGGGCCTGTCTATCGGTTTCGGATGCGTTATGGAGTGTAGATGTGTCTAAGGAACATACATAGGGACAAAGGCTAAGCAAGCAGATGAGCATTGCAGCAAGCAGTGGCAACAATGCGTTTTGGGATCCTACAACAGCCATCTTGCTTCCGCGTTGGTACATGCTTATGCTGGTGGATATTTAACTGATTTGGTTCTGGTGATTCTTTCGCTGGAACATGGCATGCATTTATATAGGGCACATAGCCAGCTGACAAGTATGAGCGTGCGAGAGGGGGCAACTAGTTGGAAAATGGTAACAAAGACATCAGTCACCGCGTCTAGTCTTAGTGCTTCTGGTAGCAAATGTAAAGCACTGTGCCAGCAAGTAGGTCACTACTACCACTTGCAGCTGAAACTTTACCATACAACCGATCGACTGACACTTGTCTATATACAAATTTGCTATTCAAGTTGTAGTTCAGTTCGTACCTGCTAGGTCAAGGTGGCACGGAATACTTATTTCTATTATTAATGTAGATATACTACCTATAGGGGCCACGGCCACCCATATCACAGCTAGTGGCGGACGCAGAAATTTTAGAATGGGTGTTCGACGTTGTACAAAAAATTTTCAGTACAAAACATAAAGATTCATAGTAGCAATAGTTAACATATAATTATTCGTACTAGGGATAATATATCAAATAATATAAAGAAATTACAAAACAATTGCAAAAGTTCACAAATTAACTCGGCGATGCTTCATGCCTTTTGTTGTTTTGAGTTTAAAGCAAAAGATTTCTCAATTGATGCTTTAGGTTTAATGAATAAATTGTATTTCTCTTGAGCTTCATTGTGGGCACTAGTAATTGCTCCAACATGCTTGTCAAACCTATTTTTATGGTTCCAATTTCTAAATCCCCCATTCACAAAACTATCTCCACCAACACAATTAGTTTTATCATTGAACAGATAACAAATGAAGCAGAAAGCAGCATCTCATTCCATACTACACTCAAGCCAATTATATTGGTCAAACCAACTAGCTAAGAAGCGACACATACCTCCAATATTTCTTTTTGGAAAATCATGCGACCGCATGCAGAGTGGAGACGTTAGAGGGCGGAGGCGCGGTCGCGCGGTCCGGTCGGCCGGTCGTGCAGCGCAGAGCCGGCGGAGCGGATGGCCGAAGACGCCGTCGCCGGTCGTGCGGCGCGGAGAGCCGAAGCCTAGATGGCGATCACAAAGCGCCGGAGGTGCGGACCGCGCGGTTGACGCGGGGTCGCGGGCTGCTGCTCACCTGCTCGGGCAGCTCGGCTAGGGTTAGGGATTGGGCAGGATGGGGATCGGATGGACCGGGCCATGGGGAGACAGGGACGCCGTTTCTATCACGTGAATCAATGGGCTGGGCCGCAGGCCGTGGTGCGTTTCTAGTCGGGCCGACCGGTTGGTTGAATAGTGATAGACTGGAGGCTAGAAATAGTTATTTTGGCCCAATTAAATATATGTATATGTATTATACCTTATATACACTAGGTTTTTTGTTAAAAAATTTGGGTGTTCGGCTGAACACCCATGCCCTACATTAGATACGCCCCTGATTTCATATCACAATTACAAATTGCCGGACACCCAAATGAAACGCAGTTTACGAAATGAGCAAATATAAAGATGCCGAAAAAGACCGAACAAAAGAAGAGATTAAAAGGAAGAATTACCGTTAGAGCCCTAGAGGTTAAGTTCAGGCAGAGTAGTTCGTTCACGAAGATATCTGACCGTTTGGAAGCCGATCGGCACCTCTCACAACCATAGGGTTATCACTCGGCATAAACAAATATAATATAAATTCAAATATCATAGCAGCCGGCCAAATATCCCAAATCACCCAAAAGATCAACTGGCCACCACATCGCTACAACAAAGGGACAGCACAACTCAACTAGAGAACACAGCTGCAAGCCAAAAAAAGAGACACGTAGCCAACCGAGGAGAATAAGAAGAAATACTGAGCACGGAAGTAAGACCTTCGCTCTTCTTTTCTTTTCTTCACTTTTCTTTATATTTATATTAGTGTAATTTACAATGTACTTGGTGCATTTGGATTTTTCGTTGGCTACTTGGGTTGACCGACTCTAACCCGACACGTAGGACGGCGATTAGTATTTGTTGGGTTAGCTGAGAAGCTACGCAACACATCTATATAAAATTATAAACTGTGGGGTTGGCTGAGAAGCTACGCCACTATTCGTTGCCCACCGGGCCGGGCATGCAGTAGTACTTAACCGTGTCGAGTAGGAATTACTGTAAGTTTTGTTGCTGGTGATCCTACTGCTGTCGGCGGTGGCGCTCGTAAGCTGGTTCACATCATTTTGCTTGTACGTACGCTCCTCCTCTGTACGTGAATAGCTTTACTCTGTTGTGCTTGATAAATTTCTGTATTTGCGCCATTGATGATCTACGGGAATTCCCATAACTTAGGAGCTTTGCTTACATAATCAGTTAAAAGGAGATAAACAGAAAGGTGCATAGGGGCGTCCAATACGCCAACGAGAACAGGGATATTGTAGTGGAAACGAAACACCACAAGGAGCCAACACTGTATCAAAAATGACGTCGGCTTATAGCCGTCACATTTTCCTCGACAAGAACCAACTAAGGGCCTGTTTGGTTGGCAGCCAAAATTTTCATGCCTAACCTTAGCCGCGCCACAATTTCTTAGGTGAGTCTTTGGTTCATTGCCACAGTTGTGGCTTGCCACACTTTGTTAGCCATATGGCCCACGCGACATAGACTCAGTCTTTTGCCTAACTTTGCCTAAGGTGTGGCGTGGAATTTGGACGCCACAAAAAGTGTGGCACGCCACACTCGACTAAGGTTAGGCGTGGCAAGATTAGGCATGAACCAAACAGACCCTAATTCTGACAACAACTAGTTTTTTGAAAAACAGACGACAACTAGTTTTGGCCTCTGCAGACTATTTTGAAGGATGGATTTGACTATAATTATTCGATTCTAACTCCAAACGTAACCTTGTTATTTGGCTTGGGGATGGAATGCACTGGTTTATCTCTTCCTAGATGAGGCAATTTCTCTAACCAAACTCTTGTGGGTAACTCCATATTTTTCAGCTCTGCTCCTGAAAAGAGAAAGGGTCTCAAATAGAATAACTAGCTCAATTACAACTGAGCTGTGTGACAAATATATTCTCATATTTTGTTTGCTTTGGGATTCTTGTGCAGGCATAATCGGTCAGTGGTCCCAACTTTGAACCAGGCTTAAGGGGTTGTTCTCCTACGGCGCGACCCAAGCCTATTTGCAACCATCCATGATGCTAGTGTGGTGTAACATGCACAAAGTTGATATTTATCAGGCAATATATTTTTCCTATTTGGACAATGTAATATATTAAAGCTTAATACTAACCTTCTATAAAGTCAAGAGTACTTTGTCTATTAAGACACGGGGACAATGAATATGTACTCTTCCGTTGCAACATCAATTTGTTTTTTTCCCATTGACTAAGGCCACGGGATCTCTGATCACGAAGTATAGGTTACCATTGTTGTGTAACTCAAATGGACTTCATACCTATGTCTATAGTGTCTAGACATCGGATGTTGAATATCTGTAATCCTCGAATGTATACCATACTAGTTTCAAGATCAATGACTAGTACACATAACCACAACATTAAAATTACATCTAGACATATTGCATATATTAAGGGTCAAATACATAAGCAATATTTTTGGCCGAAAGTTTCCAAAAAAACTAAAATTTCTAAAATTTTTGAATTTTGGATTTCTGGAAGCGTCCAAAATTTTTTCTAAACCAAAATAATTTTCCCGGGGATGGCTCCGCCTGTGAGCGTGGTTGACAGCTTGACATGCTTGACTAGGGTTATAACTCAATAGCCACGACAAAAACCAGGCCATCAGTAGCTCCACGAAAAGTACAACGTAACGCAGAATTTGACAAAGTGCATGGCGAGCTGTTGTCTGGTCATGACCTCACTGGAGACATCACATCACTAAATATGTGTTGTCTGCTTTCTATCGCTGGTCGTTCAAATGTACCGTGAATTTGTTGATCTTTTTTAGAACAGAGTCATGGGTCTACCCTGCATATAGTATAGGAGCCTAGAGCGTTGTAGCAGAGTATTACTGGTAGCAGGACAGTGGTCGTTGTGGTCAAACGCATCCCGCTTGTGCGTTAGTTCTGCTTATGTACGTCGAGTTCTGTCAACTCTACCGCTCTTTCAGACAGAGCACAGATTTAGCTTTTAAAATAGATTTTTAATGAATGCATGCTCCTAGTTTCATCCCAATGGCACATAAATTTTGCTATCAAGCTATTTGCCATGATCCCTCTTTTTGGTACGATTATTTATTCTATAATTCGGTCTTTCACCATTTCTCCTAAGACCGGTAAAAGTAAAAAGAATTCCTATTCTAAGTATACCTTTGTCTTGAGCTATTTTTGGTCTTCACATTGGTCCTTAGCATGCATCTTGTCAACCACTTATGAACTTAACCTTTTATCACTCATTGAAACACGTTAGTCCCATATTCAC
The DNA here is from genome assembly GCA_036346575.1 of Dendrocalamus sinicus. Taxonomy (NCBI): domain Eukaryota; kingdom Viridiplantae; phylum Streptophyta; class Magnoliopsida; order Poales; family Poaceae; genus Dendrocalamus; species Dendrocalamus sinicus. The sequence goes on from CM070671.1 coordinate 38,301,985, forward strand.
ATAAATTCATTAATTACCAAAATCATTTTTAGGGGCCTAGATGCTTTCACTCTCACCCGGATGGTGTAGGCCACTGACAAGGACAACCCCCCGTGGTTTATATAGCCTCGTCCAATGGTTTATATATAGCGTAACTTTGGGCCATACTTGGTCAACGACATGACATGACCGCACGGGCCAACTTTGGGCAGCGACATGACCGCACAAGTCAGCTTTCCGTAGCGATATGACCGCATGGGGCAGCTTTCCTTAGTGACATGCGACGACGACGCAGCTTTTCGCAGTGACATAACAGCATCTCCAACTTTGTGCAGTGAGAAGGCTGAACATGCCAGCTTTCCTCAGTGACATGACGTGACGACATAGCTTTTCACAGTGACATGCCAGCATAGCCCAGCTTTACGCAGCGATATATCCGCACGGGCCAGCTTTCCGCAGCAACATGACTGCACGGGCCAGTTTTTCTCAGTGACATACGATGACGATGCAACGTTTCGCAATGACATGACAACACGACCCAGCTTTGTGCAGTGAGAAGACCGAACGTGCTAGCTTTCTCAGTTACATGACGTGACAATGCAGCTTTTCGCAATGACGTGACAGCACAGCCCAACTTTGCCCAGTGACATGACTGCACGGGCTAGCTTTCCGCAGCGACATGACCACACGGGCCAGTTTTCCTCAGAGACATGTAATGACGACGCGGCTTTTTACAGTGACATGACAGCACGGGCCGACTTTGTGCAGTGAGAAGACCAAACATGTTAGCTTTTCTTAGAGAAATGACATGACGATACAGCTTTGCATAGTGATAAGACAGAACGCGTCAGCTTTGCGCAGCGACATGACCGCACGTACCAATTTTCCGCAGTGACAAGACCTCACTGCCCATCTTTCCCAGCTTTGCACACTTGGTAGCTTTGCGCAGTGCCGGGACCACACAAGGATACTAATGTACCAACAGGGCAAAAACGGACCCTATGTTACAACTTTTGGATACTGGCCGTATGTCTAGGTCCAACCGGGTGCCACAGGTTTAAATGGGCTGAACACAACTAAGCCCACAGTGCAACGGAGCAACAACATTATAAGTGGTATTGGGTCGTCTCCCACAAAAGACTAGTCTAATGGGTGGAGGCTCCATCACACTTATAAGTTGTGCTTTCTTCTCTCCCACAATCCATGTGGGACTATTCCTAACAATCTCCCCCTCACACATGGATTGGACACTTCTGCAATCATGAGGTCCAAGAAAATGTTAGGCAGCTGAGCTCTGATACCAATTGTTACAACTTTTGGACTCTGGCCGTATGTTTAGGTCCAACCGGGTGCCACAGGTTTAAATGGGCTGAACACAACTAAGCCCGCAGAGCAACGGAACAACAACATTATAAGTGGTATTGGGTCTTCTCCCCAAAAGACTAGTCCAATGGGTGAAGGCTCCCTCACACTTATAAGTTGTGCTTTCTCCTCTCATACAATCCATGTGGGACTATTCATAACACACTATAAAATGAGGTCAGTGGGATTTATCAGAGAACACTGCACAACCAAACCACACACTACACTTGTACTTGTTTCACCACACCGGGATGAACAAGAGGGTGAAGAAGCAATGAGATAATATGATGAAGCTATGGAATGAGACTCATGATCTAGCATGGTCAGCTGTAACCCACGATGAGAAAGCAAGGGCTGGTGCAGCCCAGGTAGAACAAGCTTAGCGTGCTACGAGGTCAATTCCCTAGAATGATATGCCCCGTAGCAATAACGTCATCTCAAACGTTCGTACCGAGCGTTCGCCGCAACTTCCACCTGAGCGGGAGACGCCCCCTTTGTTGGTGCTGGGATACGTACAAGTTCTTCAAGTCTAGGCACCGCCTTAGCCTAGGTATACATTACTGGGGTTGCGCAAACTACTCTAGTGACTACCCTGACCGCTATCTAGACACCGCAGTCTATCGGCAGCTGGTAAGGACCAAGTGCACCGTTTTCCCCTGACCTTTTTTCCTTCACAGTACACACTAACAACCCCTCCCCTATATTTTCACAGTCCCCAGAACTCCTATGTGGCTACCGCAAATGGATCGATCTTGAGATCCACCCAGAGGACCAGTGGGCTCTCGACTTCGAGGAGTGGAATGTCACAAGGTCATCGGAGATCTAGAAAGAGGAGCGCCGCAAGAACGAGGAAACCCTGTGTATACAACGCGAGACGAAAACTCATCTCAAGGCGTGCACATGTAGGGAGATGGAGGCTCACGAGAGGGAGCGCGAGAGAAAGAGGAGAATTGACGACCAAGACAAAAGAGGCCGCTAAGGAGTTCAACGCCGAGCTGGCAAGGAAGGGAAAATAGCCCCAGTCCACTTAGTAGGTCATACGAGCAGTTGTGTGGGTTAGTCGCATATAGTGCTATATGTTATGCATGTAATCAAAATGTATGTGACATATTACTCCCAACTGTATTATGAAGTCTTTTTAAATTCAAACAAGCTTATATCCTCGTCTTTTGACATTCAATAGTTTACATAACAAGTCATGTAACAATATTAACACACCAATTTTCCTGCGTATACGAATTCTCAGTAACATCACAATATCACTTATCATCGTACTTACCGACCGTTCTAAGGTCCATCGTTTCTAAAAAAAATTTCACAAATTTTTTTACGCACTACAACATACAATGACCATGAACTTCTTTTACAAATCCAGCAGATTATCTCCCAGTTATAATCTACAAAATTCACAAAATCAACAAAATTTAACTGGGGAATTGTGCAGTCGCCCTCTGGGTGGGCGACTTTACATCTGATCGCCCCTCGGCGAGCGATCGCTGATGCCCAATAGTCGGGCAACTGGAACTCTGTCGCTTGTCTATTGGGTGACTGGAATTCGGTCGCTTGACCGTTGCGAGATAGGCTCCAGTCACGTTTCGTTGGACGACTGAAGCCTATTTGTATAAAAAAATTTCTGTAGATATATTTATGTAATTTTAAATAAAAATAAATTATTTATAAAAAAATTCCTGCACCGCCTCTCGAGTGTGACAGCTTGACGTGCTTGACTAGGGTTATAACTCAATAACCGCGACAAAATGCAGGTCATCAGTAAAAGTATAACATAACGCAGAATTTGAGCAAGCATACTGGTCCAATGTGTTGAGCTGTTATCATGACTTGACTTGACACATCACATCACTAACTATGGTTGTTGCTTTCTGTCGCGGGTCGTTCAAATATACTATACTGTAGAACAAAGTCATGGTGTCTACGCTGCTATAGGAGCCTAGAGCTTTGTAGCAGAGTACTAGTTGTCAGAAGATGACATGTTATGCCAGAGGTCCTTGTCGTGAAACTCATCCACTTGTATGTTGCGCCTGCTAATCAACGCCTAGTCCTGTCAACTACGTTTCATAACTTTTTGAGCCAATTTTTGAAATAACGGGAAAATGGATGAGGCCAAATATGTTGGGACTTTGGGATCACAGGAATTGTTCTCAGTATGCTATGTTCCTGGAAGATTGTAGTGCTCCGTGTAGTATTAGACTGTAGTTACTATGCATCGCAACTAATCTTTTTGACTGCGGATCTATTTTTTTTGTTTTGGCTTATATAGATTATGTCTGTAGCTTATGATTTTTACTATATTTATAAGATAGTATAGAGTGATAAAAATTTATTATAGTTTTGATGGATATAAGTCGCTAAAGTTCAGTCATACTACTCGGTTTTTACAGTTCAGTCCAAAAGTTGCACAATGCAATCATGCAAATCTCCAAGGCCCACTTTTGCTACAAGAGAGTTATCGTTAGTGGCACAAGTAAAGTAATTAGAGTTTCTACCGTGTGATGACCGTAGTGGTTAGTGAGAACTGAGAACCCCAAATTAAAGACTTTGACAGTTGACTGAATTAGTGAATCATGATGCACACGTCCACCAACGGACTTTTTTTTTTCTGAGACAATCCACAAAGTCCACTCCTTACCCTTTCTGCCAACCTTCCTGCTCTGAAAAGCTTAACCACAGGTCCACAACACATTGTGGCCATGTTCACTCGTACTGTCCGGTTACTACTTACTACAACGTAGTTTTTGACTTTTGTTGACCATTAGTTTCTATAATATTATGCTTGCAGATAAGTACTGTAAAAGTGTACCTTTATGACCAAGTAGATCTCTCTCGACTCTGATCCCCCGCATTACTCCAAGTAACTGGTGCTTTGTAGAAAACTGTAACTGCATTATCTGTTCTTGTGCCCTAGCTAGCATACGGGAGTATGAACATAAGACCGCACCTATGTGAGTCTGAATATGAATTTAGCATTATGCATGGCAAAGTAGCCACACGTAATATGCAAATATGAATATGAATTTAGCATCATGCGTGAAAAAATGACCACATATAGATGCCGCTCAGTTGGACTGAAAAATAGTAGCTTATGACTGAAATTGCACTATAGCTGGCTGAAATTATACTATAGCTGAAGGTGACTTATTTGGCATAATTAAATTTAAAAAATTTAAAACTAGAAAAAAAATATGTTAACTCATCATGAACACACAAATGAATACGGAAAAGTACTGATAAAAAAGTTCAAAAAAGCCAAAAGTTCAGAAAAAAATAAAATTTATAAATAATAAAAAATAAACTAAAAATTAAAAGCTCAAGCCAAAATTTATGTCATGACGTCTCTCAAGTGCGTCGTGGTCGCCAAAGGTGTCGTGACAATCATGATCATGTGTGGAAAACATTTTTCCCTGCCGTGTCATTTGGCTCTTCTAGTGCCCTTTGTCCCTTCGGCAGGGAGTACCTGCTAGTGCTAGTAAATGGTTTCTCAGCACGACATGTCTTATCTTTTAACTCCATATCGGTAAGTAGAGATCATTTGACATAGATATATAATTTCATAGCAGTTTTAGAAGTTTGACTGCGCATATTATATTGGTAAATGCTCATATAGAATGTCATTACGGATTATAGAACTATAAAATTAGGCAAGCACTAATTGATAAGGGAAATGTAACAGTATCATTTTTATATGATAAGTATAGATAACTTTTAGATACACTAATGGTCAAATTTGAGAATTTTGTTACATGCATCTAAAACTACACGTCAGGCACGGACCAGATGGACCAATTATCTCACGCGTATCCACCTGTAAAGAATGGCGCCAAATGGAACAGGAGGAGCACTCATTGGCCATTGTAAACTGGAGGAGGCTAGACAAGCACTACCTGCCTACATGTCTGCAAAACCAAACTTTATATTATATACATTGATGTCCAAACGCGTTATGTTAAGCTATGGAACATGACATGCGTTTCGCTGCTATACATTTAATTCCATTTTACATTGTTTATGCGTCATTAATTCCGTAGTTCTAAAGGTGGTGATCATTTGGGTTTTTTTGGTGACTTATAGCTGAAAAATCACTATAGCTGACTGAAAAAACACTGTAGTTGACAGAGGCTTATTTAGCATAATTAAATTTAAAAAAAAAATTAAAAAATATGTTAACCTATTACGTATAATACAAATAAATACGGGAAAAAAGAACCGGCAAAAAAGCTCAACAAAAAGCCAAAAGTTCAAAAAAAGATGAAATTTATGAATAGTGAAAAATAAGCCAGAAATCAGAAGCTGTACCCGAAACGATCACAGCTGTTTGAGGCCTTCTGTGTGACGCGTAGTGTGGTCAGAGGCCGAGCCAAGAAAAAAATATGACAAGTAACGATCCATTTGCCAGACAAACACCTAGTCCCTAGAGTCGAAACTCGTGAATTTTGGACACATTTGGACCCTAAACACCAGAAACTCCCTTTTTGGCCCCCCAAACTAAAAAAAAATTCCATTTTTTCGCGAGCTAGCGCCACCTGTCCCGGTCGTGCGGTGTGGTACAGCACAACCGCACTATACCACGGGTCGTGCGGTACCACACCGCACGACCGCCCTGCCATCCGCGCCGACCGCGCGACCCATGGCCCGACCGCGCGTCTGCCGTCCCCCAGCGCGCGTTTCTTTGCCCGACCGCGGGATTCGCTCTACCGACCGCATGACTCCATGCCGACCGCACGTCTCCGTCGCGTCCCGTCCGTCCGCCGAAAGCAGGAAAGCAGCACTGCGCGCACTGCTTTCTCCCGTCCGTTCGCACACGTGTCTTCAGCGCAGGAACGACCCCCTCTCCATGAGTGCTGAATGCACACTTAAAAAACCGAAACCATAGCGCAAGGGAGGGAGAAGAACTACTGTCGAAGCCAGAACGCTCATTTGCAGCTGAAGTGAAGATAGAGCGAGGGAGAAAGTGAAGGGAAGTGAGGAGTGAAAACACGTAGATTCGAGTTGTTTTTGTTTGGAATCAGCGGATTTTGCAAGTATAAAAGTTGTAGATCATGTTGTGAGCTGCAAGAAGAGGTAAGTCTTGTGCCCGCGAAACTAAATTTTTATGTATGTCATTAGTCCATAATTAGTCCATTAGCACAAACCATCGTTTGGTAATGTTATTTTATGTGAATGTGTGATACGCCATGTCAATATTTGGTGCGTTATGTATTTGGTGCGTTATGTATTTGTAGCTAATCTTTATGTGAACATATGTATTATAAGCCAATGTGTCATACGGTGTGTATCTATAGGTAAAAATCCACATATGATTCATGCTTTATTGTAGTGTAGATAATGTTGTATTTTATGTTGAAGTTCCGTATTGTAATGTAGTTAGTTTTTGGTGAACATATGTGCTTACATGTGTAGGTGTTGAAAAAGTACATATTTATATTGGAGCATTTGTAGGTGATAGCAACAGTACTTAGCTTAGAGACATTTTGGATAATTAGTAGGCTTAGTGAATGCCCGTAGGCAACGTGTGAAATTAAAATTGGGAATAAATTTGGATTATTATAGTAGAAATAGCAGGAAGTAGTATGAAGGTATAGTGAAATGAAATAAACTGAGGACATGAAATTACAAAGATTTATTTTGTTGATTTATGTAAAGTTTTATAAGTGAAAGCCGCATTAGGAAGAAAGTTAAGTTATGGAAATTTTGCATTAATCGGGAAAAATGGAATTGAAATTGGTTAGTGGAAGCCGGTGTTATGTAAAATTTAACGAAAGAAATTTTACGAAAGAAATTTTATAAATAAGACCAATGCAAATAAAAATGAAATGAATATGTAATTTGATGTATGTTAGAATTTGTTTAATGGTACGATTGTTACATGCTGTGTACTAAAATGGTTGATTATGCACTTATGGTAGGTACGCAATGGCTGACATTCAAGACATGTTCGTGTTTTATGGGAGTGGTCTCGTACGTGATGGGCCGCATGGGGCGGACCTGTCAAATTGCGACTAGACCGTGATCCGGGCACCCGGTCTGAACATCATGAGCTTGTCTGAGCTACGGAGGTGTGTCCGTTCGGCATTCGATCGACACACCGCAAGGAAGAAGTTACGGATCGAGGCAGTCTATGCCTCAATGGTGGGTGATGGAATGGAGAGCATATGGCAACTTCTGAAGGTGACCAATGACGCCTCATGGGCGAACTACATGGAGGTCGTGTGCAACCCTGATGCTGCGATATATGGCAGGCCAATGGTGTATGTCGAGTTCGTGGAGAGGGCAGAATCTCGGCCATGGTTGGTTCTGATGCCGCTGGTGGAGATGTAGTGGCTGGGTTCATCTCCGGCGGTCATGAAGACGCTTCTGCGGGAGAACATGTGGGCGAGGAAGTGGGTGATGAAGACGTCAGGAGGCGTGCGGAGAATTTCCAAGCCAACGAAGGTGTGGACGAGAGGTGGTGGGCCGCCCGTATTGACTGTCAGGAGTACCTTGGGGACCAAGTGGAAGAAGTGGGCAGCGAGGAGGATAAGGAGGTGGAAACAGGCAGTTCTGGAGAGGACGAGGATGGCGAAGCTGCAACTGGAGGGGTGGTAGGTCGTGTTGTGACCAAGGACGGTGCGTACGTGTCGTCCAGACTGGACGACAACGCAGCAGCAGCCCTAGTTCTGCCACAGGCGGAGGAGGGAGAATGGGGGTTCAGCGAGGGCGCACTCATTTTGGGGCAGTGCTTCCGTAATAAGAGTGATGTCCAGCAGGCTATTGCTAAACATGCCATCAACATAAGCCGGACGTATCGGGTCCACAAGTCAAAGTCGGACACGTACGTTGTGAAGTGTGTCGACGGGTCCTGTCCTGACAAAGTTCGTGCACAATGGTACAAGGGCGTTGGCACGGAGTTCCGGATAACGGTGCTGCAAGATCACAGTTGCGAGCTTGCGGGGCCAGTACATAGACACCGCAACATGACATCATCGTATGTTGCGGAGTTGGTCATGCACCTCATCCAGGCGGATGTGTCAATTTCCCCGAAGGTTCTAATGGCAGAAGTAGCGAACATGGCGGGCTTCGAAGTGAGCTACAAGAAGGTATGGCGGGCGAAGCGAAAGGTGCTGCACCGTATGTATGGGACGTACGAGGAGGCGTACGACCTGGTCCCAAGAATGCTGCAGTAAATTGTACAATCAAACCCAGGCACGTACATTAACAAACAGGAGAGGATTCATCCTACGGAGGGCCCGAATTGTTTCATTCTTGACAGAGTGTTCTGGGCCTTCCATCAGGTGATACAAGGGTTCAGGTGGTGCTGTCCAGTGCTAACCATAGATGGGACGTTCCTATCCGGCAAGTACAAGGGTACTATCCTCACCGCAGTTGCAGCCGATGCAAATGACCAGTTACTCCCAGTGGCATTTGCAATTGTGGAGAACGAGAATACGGATAGCTGGCTTTAGTTCCGTGCCAATGTGAAGCATGCCATAGTGCAAGAACGACCTGAAGTGTGCCTTATCTCCGACCGCAATGCAGGCTTGCTGTCTGCGTTGTGAACGATGCAGAATGCGACACAGCCCCCTTCCAGTGGAGTGATGTGAAGAACCGTTGGTGCATGAGGCATATTGCAGCGAACTTCCATAGAAGGTTCCGTAGGAAGGACCTAATGAAGATGTTCAAGAAGCTATACATGCAGAATCAGAAGCGGAAAGGGCAGCTTTCCTTAGTGACATGACAAAGAGGCCAGCTTTGCTCAGTGAGATGACAAAAGAGGGCAGCTTTGCTCAGTGATATGACAAACCCAGGCAGCTTTGCGCAGAGACGTGACAAAAGAGACCAGCATTGCTCAGTGAGATGATAAAATAGGGCAGCTTTGATCAGTGAGATGGCAAAAGAGGCATGCTTTGTGCAGTGAGATGACAAAATAGGGCAGCTTTGCTCTGTGATATGACAAAATAGGCCAGCTTTGCTCAGTGAGATGACAAAAGAGGGCAGCTTTGCTCAGTGATATGACCAAAGGGGTCAGCTTTGCTCAGTGACATGACAAAAGAGGCCAGCTTTGCTCAGTGAGATGACAAAATAGGGCAGTTTTGATCAGTGAGATGGCAAAAGAGGCCAACTTTGCGCAGTGAGATAACAAAATAGAGCAGCTTTGCTCAGTGAGATAACAAAATATGCCAGCTTTGCTCAGTGAAATGACAAAAGCGGGTAGCTTTGCTCAGTGATATGACCAAAGGGTTCAGCTTTGCTCAGTGACGTGACAAAAGAGGCCAGCTTTGCTCAGTGAGATGACAAAATAGGCCAGCTTTGCTCAGTGAGATGGCAAAAGAGGGCAGCTTTGCGCAGCAACCAAAAATAAATCTCATGCCTACCCTTCGGCTTATGAAATGAGCTGCAATGCATCTGCAAGAGAACACTACACAATCTAACACTACATCATACCTTCCTTCTCCACGTCGAGATGAACAACAAGAATATAAAGGAAGGTTGCAGGCTGGCTGCAGAACAGTGAAGGAAGTTTTTCTAATATCCTTTTGTCATTCTCTTCAGAACAGTGTAGGCTGCAGGTGTCTTAATGTTAGTATAATATAGCCCAGTTTCTAGTGAAGGAAGTTTTTCTAATATCCTTTTGCCATTCTCTTAGCGCTTCATGATGAGCAGGTATTCCTTACCGTACCCTTCGTCAGTCTCATGTGGAAACCATTGGCGCGAATATTCTTAAAACTTAGGAGAGTTCTAGTCGATTCTAGCTACAATAAGACCTCTTCAATGACCAAAGTCGTGCCCATTGGAAGTATAATTGTGGCTCTTCCTGAACCAATTATACGTGCATTGCTTCCGGCGATTGTCGTAAGGTTGCCAGTGCTCTTACAGATCGACTGGAAATACTTAGTCTCTCTTAAGATGGTATTCGTTGTGCCGCTGTCGGCAAGGCATACTTCCTCCATAGGGCGCCACATGTGTTCTAATATAACGTATTTAACTAACATGTATTAGAAGGCATTCAACACATAAACAAAATACGCCAATATCAGAACATATCATGCCATCATAAACTGAATAAATGAATGTATTATTCCAAAATCATCCAACCATCACGAGAAAACAAATTCTAAAGCACCATCCATGCAAGTTCTATCTTGTCCATTTAACACAAAATAAATGACAATTAACATCCAATGCATTCTGTGCATCAGACGGAATCAACTAGAAAATCATTGACTTCTTCGGCTATCTTTTCAGGAGTGATGTTCTCTTCAAGAGAGATCATAGTTGTGGCTGCCTCTAAGTCATAAGAGGGTGCTGCTGGGATGGGTTCAACATCCATCAACTCAGGCAGCTGCTCAGGATGCTCCCCCTCGACTGCTGCAAAGTAAGCTTCAGGCTGCCCTTTGCCATCCTTCTTCTTCTGAGCTTGGTGGAATGACATTCTGCGGTTTTTTGCATATCCGCGACCAATGCCCCCACTTGCCACACCTGTAGTAACCCTTGTTCTGCTGGCAATAGGTCTTGCTACTCTTCTTAGCCTTTTTGTCACTTGGAGCATCTGACTTGCCTTTCTGGGCAATGGACTTACCCTTCTTCCCCTTCTCTTCATCAAGGGCTTTCGCACCTTGTAGCTCCCAGCATTGGCCTCACAGCTAGCGGAGCTGCCTGGTGGCTGAGTGACGTAGTTCTTGCAGAGAAGTTCATCCTGAGCCTCCGCAACCTGCATCATATCAATCAATTCAGCATACTACTTGTAGCCGTCTTGACGATAGTTGCGGGCGGTTTGTACGGCATGGGGTGAAAGGTGAACAGGTCTTCTCGATCCTCTGCTCATCTATGATCTGCTTGCCACAGAGTTGAATATTAGTACAAATCTTGTGCAAGACAGAATTGTACTCCCCGACCGTCTTAAAGTCGGCAAACCTCAGTCTGATACACTCCTGCTCTACTTGAGAAAGAATTGTGTACTTTATCCTCTCAAACCGCTTCTTGAGTGCGGTCCAGAGTGCTAGAGCGCTTTTCTCCGCCATATACTCATTCTTGTGAGTGGGGCAGAGGTGGTGTCTGAGAAAATGAAGTGTCTGATCATTCTCCTCAGGTGTGGGTTGGGCGTCTTTCTGTCCGCTTAACCCAATAGCCGCGCAGAGCTTCTTGCCTCCAAGCACAATCTTAATATTGGATGCCCATGTCAGATAGTTTTGGCCATATTGGGCTAGCTCCTCGAACTTTCGGTTCGTGATGCCAGTCATCTACATGTGTATGAACAGAATAAAATAAGTTTACTTTAGGTAAACATGCATGGAATAATTTACTGCGGGTAAATAAATGGTACAATAGGTTCTCATAATGTTTCATAATTTTCTATAAATTTCTATAATTTTACTGCTAATTTCAGTGATTAAAAGCAATTTAAACAATTACAATTAACCAAAAACAGTAAATAAAAACAAAAATACTGAGAATAATAATGGCAGAAATAAATAAGCTTCAAATACTAAAAATAATTCAAAATTTGGATTCCCGAGGCCCTTTTATGCTAGAATATAAATTTTCAGCGAATTTTGCAATTTCTTGGGGTTTCTACGCAAATTTTCTGTTCAGAGAAAAATTATTCCATGCGGCGGTGGGCGAAGCGGCCGGCGGTGGGCGACGCCGTGCGAGGCGAAGCGGCTGGGCGCCACGCGGCGGTGGATCGGGCAAGGCAACGGGCGGCGACACGGTGCGCGCACACAGCTGCGGCGGCGGTCGGGGCGGCGCATGGCTATGGCGGGGCCGAGCTTGGCGCTTTGGGCGCAGCCCTTGTGCGGCGGTGGCGCGATGATGGCGCCATGCTGGGCAGTCAGCGGCGTCGCACATGGGGGAGAAGCTGAGGCGGCGGTGCGTGCTTCGGGCGGCGAATTTCGGGTGCGGCGACGCATGCGCACAGGAAGACGAGGTGGTGTGGCTGCGGGCCGGACTCAGTGCGGCAGCCAACGGAGAGACGGCGTGGCGCATGAGGGGGCCTGCTGACCGGCGGCCAGGCGAGGCGGCACGCTGTCGGGGTACCGGCTCCAGGCGGCAGCGGCGCGCATGCGGGAGGCAACACCGACGGCGGTGCCCCATGCGGGAGGCGGCATTCAGCCGGCGGCTGCAGGCCGTCGGTCATTACCGTTTTTCTTTTCTCGTATAGAAACCGAACAAAAAACCCGAAGCAAAATTTACTCATTTTTCGTTTTCTAATCTACAGTGCAATCAACATCTACCCCATTTCGCAATCTACCGATCGACATTGTGCCGGCGACTTCACGTCTGCTCACGGTAGATTAGGGTGGATTTGCACCGTAGAGATTCAATCTAGAACGCGAAAATATGAATTCAAAGCGATCTAGAAAATTCAATCTATTAGGTGCTTCGATGATTACCTTCGTTCACCGGAGTGATCTCGTGCTGATAACGTGTTGAGGAACCGTCACTGGCGACCAGTCCGATCGATTCCTCTGCTTAAAACAAAACGAATCAATCACGGAAGACAGAATAATAGATTGAACACAGAGAGAGGTAGAGAGAACTCCTGGTCTTTCTTTATTGCTTTTAATTGCATCAGATGTGTACAATATGCCGGTATGGCTCCCTATTTATAGTCTACGGTGGGGTGCCCATAATGGGCCAGGGCTGCTGGCCTAGGCCCAGGTTTCTCAACAAACCTAACCAATAGACATCGAGGAGGTGGCCCAAGAAAACGTCGTGACCATTGCCGCTGCCATCACCGCGCAACCGCCCGTGGAAACCACTTCTTCTCAGCCCCACCGGCTAGGTAACCAAACCATCGTGCACGCACAGACAATTCCAAACTCCCAACTCCAATTCTAGTGCACAGTTAATTACAGTCATTTGTAAGATGTGATGATACTGTCCAGAGAAGGAGAAGCAACAAGTTGGTGGTCAAATCGTCAAGCTCCAAGCGGAGCTGGCTCGGCAGGAGCAGACACCGAAGCGACGAAAGGAAACAACACGTAAATGCAACTTCCGCTTTGTTTAATATAACTAGCATAGTGACATAGTGCGTTGAAAATATTTTGAAATAAAGGCCTTATAGAGTCGCTAAGAAAAAATATGCTAGAAATTCTCATAAAAAACCAAATATCTAACCATTAATTTGGCTTTGTTAGATCCAAGTTATAATGGTTTAGATTAAAAGAAAAAGTCAATGTCATGTACAATCCAAAACTCAACCACAACCACCGCCCCGCGCAACACCAAACGTCGCTTGGCCCCTCGCCATGCCGTTAGAGTCACCCAACACATCTTAGTTTACCTCCTCCCACGGACCCACCCTTGCTGGCGTCCGACCCGTATCGACATGTGAGACGTGATCCATAGCCTAAGCAGATAAAGACCGCATGAAGCTTCTTGCCATTGAGCCATGGACGCGAATAGATCCAGCTCCTGTACATATAGATGCAACGAAGATCAAAGCTAAGTGCTAGTTTCATTGTAGGATCGGAAATGGCAACAGAGGGGGTGAATGGTGCCTTCAAAGATATTATCTCCAATAGCTATAGTAACTATGAAGATAGAAGAAGTTTGACTGAGATAAACTTTTGACAAATCTGAAGAGACCAGGAGCTATAGATTAGTCTTGACCAAACTACAAAGTTCAGAAACCAGAGTAAAGCTCAAAACAAAGACTGAGAAGAGAAAGATCAAGAGCACACTGAAAAGCAAAACAGACATTGTCTTTTCTTAAGAACCAGAAAATCAGACCAGAAGCTTCAACTGATTTAGTCAAAAGATTGACAGAGCAAAAGTATTGTAGACTTGACTGAATAGGGAGAGAAATGGAAGCTAGAAAAACTGTACCAAAAACAGGAAGAGACGCTCCAGATAATCAGCAACAAGATGTAGTACAGGACATAGCAGACCAAACACAGATTTTTCAATTTGATTTCACAAACCGAACAGCAAACTGTAGATGGAACCTTCGGTACAGTCACTTGACTGAAAAATAGTCTTCACTGCCAGCTACCAAACACAAAATAAAATAGAAAGCAAAACAAAAAAATCAGGCTTAACCGAACACTGCAGCTGAGAAGAAGTTCAAAGAAATATTGCCGAATAATAACTCTACAGGTTCATACACGGTCTGATCGTGCCCTCTCCCCCGGTCGGACTGTAAAAGAACAGTTGGTCTGACCGTATGCAATCAACCGGACAGACTGCAACTTAGCAACCGATCAGACCAGAGGAAGTGAAAACCAAATTGAAGTCTTAAAACTGGAAGCCGCAGAACCTGAAAACTGACAACACTGCACTGACCGAAAGTAGGACAGACTGGATGATTCTAAGATAGGAAGTGTAGGCAAAACAGAAATCAAAACCGGAAAGAAACGGCAGACACAGATACGGCAGGAAAGACACAAACACGGCAGGGAAGACACAGACAACCCAGATCAACACAGACACATCAGGGAAGACACAAAACCAAAGAACGAACTAAGCAGGAAATAGAGAGCAAAAAGAGAGATAAGCAAAACTGAAAGCAAGGAAAAACTGAAAAGAGGAAGGCAGAAAACAAAAGAAATACCGAGACAAAGAAATTGACAAATAAACACTTCCCTTCTTAGAACAGAACAACAGGAATTCAACCTGAATAACCGAAGAAGAGACCCAAATCCCAATCACTTGATTCTTTGGTTTTTTGAACAAGAGTCTTGTTGACTGCGAGACTTCAAACTCTGCAAGAGCATAATATCTGAAAACGCGCAAACAGGAGAAAATGATCTCCTCAATCAAGACCACCAAGAGTGCTCTGTTTGTGGTAACAGTGAACCCTAGATAAACCGAAAACAGAGGAAGAAAAGCACTTCAATTTCTCGGAAGATAGAACCCTTTTTGAAGTCTTTGCTCTTGGAGATTGGCTAGCCAAGGGGCTTTGAGGAGGACTCCAAACCAGAGCAAAAGAAATCGAGGCCTCTTTAGCAAAGAAATCAACTTAAGAAACAAAGAGCTGGAATAGCCAAAACAGAAGAAAAAGACTGAACCAAGAGAGACATAACTGAGCAATCATAGCAGCATCACAGAACATAGTCTTGACAGACTGATACAGAGACATACGCAATTACATGAAAGATTGTTCTACAGCCGTCTCATACACATCTTCTCCTCCTAAGAAAGACACACGCAAAGACAACAAGAACAACACAGCACTACCTCTACCTGACTACCATATCACACAGAGGAGGGAGGGACTCATACAAGCACAACACATGGAGTAACAGAACAAAAACCCTCAAATTGGCCTAGAGAGCACCTCTCTATTTATAGCCTTCACTAACGGGTTCACAACCTAATAGCTCTAACAAATCAACGCTTTATTCAATAACTCGAACAGCATCCGCTTCCGCAAGCTGAGTCAATTTTACCGAATTGCCCCTCACACTCCTTCCCGGAAGATTCCTCTTTTCTTGCTATCCACATCTCGCAACCACTTCGAGTCCTCGCCGTCTTCAGCACATCCCGACCGCTTCGACCTCAACACCACCTGTGCCTAGTCCGGTCATCCTGTGCCTCGCCACGACTCCGCCTCAAAGTCCTGCAGCCATCACAGATAAGAAAACATCACATAGCACCGCTCGAGATAATGTAATCACACAATTGCATTAGAGAGAGTTCTTAAGCACAAAATAGCCCAAACCTGTTGAAACAAATAATAAGCTCCCTAAACACGTTCGACCAAGTTCGACCAGGTTCGACCACAGCCAACTGCACCACGCAACAACTTGGCACGAACAACACAAACCAAACTCAAACTTTCCAGAACACACGTCAATTACTCATCACACACACGGGGTCACCTCCACATGGTCTCTCATTCATCTTCATGCACTATCAAAGGTCCAATATATATGCATATATAAGAGGAAATCAACAAGCAAGGAATTAGGGAAGCCACATCCACCTGGAGATTTCTATCTGCATGCATGCATGTTTACTCGAATAAAATGGAGAAGTTGATCCTGATTGATCTCCTACATATAAACATCAATGGCAATTCTAGAAAAAAAATCAAAGTTGTAAAACACACATTATTGGTAAATGTGCATGTAGAATAAATTTTGTCTACAAATAATAAAATTAGCAAATTAAAAAAGAGTCTATGTCAAGTATAATCCAAAATAATTAAAATTCAGGAAGAAAACGAAAACAAGCTATTTGATTTCCATACGAATTCCAAAGTAAATCCCGTAAAAATAAAATATATCTATTATATACTAAAAGTCGATCACATGAGTTTTCATTTGCTAAAAACGATAAATAAACTAGAAATAATCCAAAAAAAAAGAAAAACATTCATTCCACGATATAGTGGACCATTATTATGGTTAGTAAATAATCATCAGTGGATGTCTTAGACAAAACAAGAAATCTTATAAGACAAGACTACCCATTAAAGATTCTAGATAAACCCAATAAATAAAAATAATCCTAGATGACCTGCACTAAAATTCACGTATGGGAGGAAAAGAAGGATATTGACGTGTAAAATAAATGAGTAAAAATCATGCACAAGAAAAATAAGAAAAAAGGGGCACTTGGCAAGAAAAATGAGAAATAAAAAAAAGACAAGATCTATTCTACATGCATACTTACCAATAATCTGTGTTTCACAACTTTGTTTTTTTCTAGAATCTCCATGATGTGGTAGATTTTAATTCAAGTTGAACTTTATCAACCGTTGGGTATTATCTATCATACAATAAAAGTATAGAATAGTTTATTACATCATCTAATTGAAAAGAGAAATATTGTAGAAATCCACCCAAAAATAAAAAAAAACATCTTGCCTTTAATTTAGTGTACCCTAATTATGTGTAGTAATCCATAACCGAGAGATGTTACATGATAAATGAGAATAATTGCTAGAAATTCTAAAGAAGTATCTAGCTCTTAACTGGGTGGACCTTTCTTATGATTAACAAATCATAACCAATAATTTTTCTTGATCTATGAAAGTGTGCATGAAATTGATTTGCACCATGATATGTATGCATGTATAGTTGGGAAACTCTTGTATGAAAGTAAGACGTGAGATAATAGAGATAAAATTAAACTTAAGCGATCCACGCACAGGAATAATTTTTCTTATAATATCCATTATAATTTGCATCCTTTTGATTGTATTAATATGGATACAACTATTGTCTCTATTATTGGAGATGCTGATTACAAATTATAATGAACAAATATTTCCTCCTAAAGATATAATCTATATTCTTTGTTTTAACATATGCTACTATACAATAATAACATAAATGAAACCAATTATACAAATATAGAAATTAAATCAAATTGATAATGCTCTAAAATTCTAATATTTTAATTCTTTAATACGATTTGCAACTCTTTATTTTTTGGATATATTTTATTTATTATCATCACATATGTACTGCTAAACTAATTAAATATGCTTTAGAAATAATGTCCGCGTAGGTGTGCAGGTCACCATACTAGTTTTTCAAATAATAAGAAATTCACGTAAATCCGAGGTAAAGGGAACTCGAAGCTGGGTGGCTCTCAGTCTAGGGATCTGCCCCGCTCGGTTGGGTTGAAAAGCTGTGGCTTATGGCTAAAATTGAACTGTAGCGGCTGAAATTTCATTGTAGCTAAAGGTGGCTTATTTGGCATAATTAAATTTAAAAAATTAAAAATAGAAAAAAAAATATGCTAGCTCATCATGGACAACGCAAACGAATACGGGAAAAAGGGTAAAAAACTTAAAAAAAGCTAAAAGTTTAGAAAAACGAAATTTATGAATAGTAAAAAATAAGTCAGCTGAAGCTGAAAGAGCGGGCCCAAATCCCAACATTTGCAGTTATATGCAAGTGTGTTAGATAGTATTTGTTTTCGGTGGGATTTTATCCTGTGGTTCACGGAAATATTCCTAGCCGAAGATTGTTTTGTGATACATCTGAAGTGAAGTCTACTACTGGTGGGTATTGGTATTACTTGACACTTTGAGAAGACTCTCGTTGGATTAATTCATGACTTCCACGCTAAAGCTGCGTCACGGTTGGCACATGCGGAAGATTCCCAAATGTACTGCTCTGGATGGCACTAATTCCTTAAACTTGGACTCTTGGAGCGACCTGCCAATTTGCCAGATGGACGCGTCGTTGTGGAACCCACAGCTTGTTTTGTGGATGAGCTGTGTCTAGGCTGGTCTGCGTTAACACTCACTGACAGTCAATGTTCTATAACAACGGGGAACGGTAAGCGAGCGGTCACACCATCAAAGTTGTCAATACTGCACCAAAGATTATACCGGTTTGATTTTCGATACCGGTGCATACCAACATACCGTTTCTAATTTAATATAATAATACGAGTATATATTTATAAGTACATATTTGTTTAATTATATGCACATCAAATATTACTTATAATATTATTTTAAATTCATAGTAGCACCATCAAATATAACATATAGTTCAATAAATAATATTATCAATTCAATAGACAATATTATCAATTCCGCCGATACCGGCGGTATTTGACCGGTATCAAAGTAGGTAAGGTTGGTATTGGCCGGTATCGAGCCGGTATGACCGGTATTTGGACCGGTATGGTATTTGACTTACTCTGTACCAGTTTGGGTGGCGGCACGGTACGTACCGGCCGGTACCAAACTGGTATTCATAAGTATGCACACCATACCTAAGCGTTCAGATGAATATCTGTATGTTTTTGTTAATGACATGGCATTTAAAAAGTAAGCAACGCAATTTTCATAGTTGCTACAAAGAAATATACTTTTTCAGGAGACATCACTAAGGACACACATCACACACTCCACTCACGCCAAACATGCACACACTAGAAAATTATGAAGATTCCAAAACCTCTCGGAGCGTGGATTTGCTATTCAAGTTGTAGTTCAGTTCGTACCCGCTAGATCAAGGTGGCACAGAATGCTTATTTCGATTATAAATGTAGATAATTCGAAAAATATGAGGGAATCACCTCAGCCGGCCGTACCAAAATTTCCCCCGCCACGCGCCGGGCGGCCGCGCGGGCGGGGGCGACGTGGATGCCCTGGGGGGGCCGGAATCCCCCCAGGTTTAGTATTGGTATTATACCCATAGGGGCCACGGCCACCCATATCATTGCCGTCCATTTACCTCACAAATCTTGCAGCAGGGGTCATTAGAGAGGGGCAGTGTGCTCAGTTCAGTGATGATATCCCTACTAGAGAGATTTTAGCATCTTTCTCTTTAACTTATGCCTTATGCATCGTCTCGAACAAACAAACAGGACAGCTTCTTCACCTTCTTCTTGAAACAGCTTATCAAAACAAACATTTCAAAACGGCTTACCGGTCTTATCCCTTCCCCTCTCTTCCTCTCTGCACACACTTTCACTCTCTCCCCATCCCTCCCGTTCTCTCTCCCCATCCAGATTTACCAAACCGGAGCGGCCACACCAGCGAGTGCAGATGAATTTCAAATTTCAAAAATTTGCAAAAGTTCAACGCTACTGGAGACAAAGTTGTACTACAAGTACATACAAAAATTCTGGTATCTAGATTCTACCCAATCTAATAACCCAATAGTTAAGCCAATGTTTCTCTTAACCACAGAAAGAAAAAAAAACATGAATCTCAGAGTGCTTTGATGGTAGTGAAGGACCATATGAAAAGGTTCAGAATATTATTGTGATGAACTATTGCAAGTTTCGTGGAGTGATTGTGTGTTTTGCAAAGATCACATTTTGATTGGGCTTTTTGTAGAGATTCCAAAAAAAGGTAGTACCGCAGGTGTTGATACGGTCATACCGCAAAGTGGTAGTACCGTAGGTGTTTGTGCTGTCATACCGCAAGGTGGTATCACCATTTTTACCCCGCGGTATGTATTTTTCAGAGAGGTCCAGCTCGGATGCGGTAGTACTGGCTTGGAGAGCGATAATTTCTTTGTCTTTGGGTGTACATGGTCGCTTGGAGTCAAACATGGTCAATGGCGATGATCGGGGTTAGACTCATAGAGGAGTTGAGGGTAAGAACGATCAATGATGCCGGGTGAGATAGTGAGCTCAAGCATAGCACAAGAAACTGTCTGGAGTTAAACCTGGTTATCAGATTATAGGATTTCCGAGTAGTGGCTTAGTCGGGTAATAATCTTTCGACCAGGGGCACCCGAGCAGTAATTCTCCGACCGGTGGTACTCAAGCAGTATTGCTCTGAGTGGTCTATGATTATAATAGCTTAAAGTCTTAATTACATATTAAAGTCATATTTAATGTATTATTTAATCCTATGCGCTGTTCGTTTCGGTTGGAACCAAATCGGACGGGGCTAAATCATCAGGGTCGAAATTGTCGTAAGTTTCTGCCTTTCTGTAAAGTACACAGAATGGAATTCTACTAATATGAACACAATATTTTTTAGTAGTGGGGTATTGTTTAGTTTCTATATATACTTTCCCAAAAAAACTAAATTGCACGGTACGAAAACAGTAAATTTAGCAGTGGGGTAGTGAGATTTGCCTGGCTTGCTTTTTCAACTTTTAGCTTTTGCTTTTGATTTTTTATAGCAACTAGCTTTTAAATAAAATGTATTTTTAAAATAAAATCTAATAGTTAATTGTAGTATATATTATACCAACTTTATTTATACTGGCAAAAACCGCTGATGCAAAATCGGTGCAAAACCGTTGTCGGATCCAGCCACGCTGGCCATAATATTAAAATTCCATCTAGACACATTGCATATATTAAGGGTCAAATACATAAGCGATATTTTTGGCCGAAAGTTTCCAAAAAAATCCAAAATTTTTAAAATTTTTGAATTTTGGATTTCTGGAAGCGTCCAAAATTTTTTCTAAGCCAAAATTATTTTGCCGGGGCTGGCTCCGCCTGTGAGCGTGGTTGACAGCTTGACATGCTTGACTAGGGTCATAACTCAATAACCACGACAAAAACCAGGCCATCAGTAGCTCCACGAAAAGTACAACGTAGCGCAGAATTTGACCAAGTGCAAGACGAGCAAGCACACACATATGTGATTGATGTGTTGACTGGTCTGATGTGTTGAGCTGTTGTCATGACTTCACTTGAAACATCACATCACTAAATATGTGTTGTCTGCTTCCTATCGCTGGTCGTTCAAATGTACCGTGAATTTGATGATTTTTTTAGCACACAGTCATGGGTATACCCTGCATATAGTATAGGAGCCTAGAGCGTTGTAGCAGAGTATTACTTGTAGCAGGACAGTGGTCATTGCCGTCAAACGCATTCCACTTGTGTGGTAGTTCTGCTGAAGTGCATCTAGTTCTGTCAAGTAGGCGGTCAATTATAGCTTTTTTTTTATTATAGTTGATTTATTTTTTATCTAATAATAATTTATATAATATAATTAATTTTAAAAATTTTAAAATAGAAAAAGACTAATTCATCACATACAATGTAAATGAATACAAAAAAGACAAAAAAAACATAAAAAAGCCAAAAGCTAGAAAAATACAAAAAATAAGAAATAGTAAATTAAAGGCCAAAGTCAAAAGCTTTCACCAAAATGAGCGGAGCACTTCCATAGCTATTTGAACCGTTTTTTGAATAACAGGAGAATGGGTATCATCGGAAATGTTCTCTAAAAAGTATGTTATGTTCCTCAAATATTCGTAGTGCTTCGTGTAGTACCGCTCTGCAGTAGTTCTGAGAAGTCGGTGTCGTACTACCGCTTGGGTCGGAGCCTAACTTGGCGCTCTCTGGAAAAATGGCTCTGCTCATCCTCCGGAGCTTTCGGGCTCTCTGAAAGTACCGCTCTATACAGCGGAACTACCACATACAATGGTAGTTCCAGCATTAAAATTGACAGTACTTCCGATCCCGCGAAATTTGAAACCTCACTCGGAGGGAGCTCTCTAGAAAAAAGGCTCATCTCGGAATTCGGAGCTTCCGGTCACCAGTAGTACCGATTTTATCTGCGGAACTACCACTCTGTGGTAGTTCCGATGTTGAAAACTGCGGTATTACCGCTCTTCCAGACAGAGCACAGATTTGGCTTTTAAAACAAAATTTTAATGAATGCATGCTCCTAGTTTGATCCCAGTGACACATAAATTTTGCTCTCAAACTATTTGCCATAATCCCTCTTTATGGTACAATTATTTAGCCTATAATCCGGTCTTCCATCTTTTCTCCTAAGACTGGTAAAAGTAAAAAGAGATTTTATTCTAAGTATACCTTTGTCTTGAGCTATTTTTGGTTTTCACATTGATCCTTAGCATGTATCTTGTCAACCACTTATGGACTTAACCTTTTATCACTCATTGAAACACGTTAGTCCTATATTCACATAAATTTATTAATTACTAAAATCATTTTTAGCGACCTAGATGCTTTCACTATCGCCTGGATGGTGTAGGCCACTGACGAGGACGAACCCGCCATGGTTTATATAGCCTCGTCCAATGGTTTATATAGCGTAACTTCGGGCTATACTTGGTCAATGACATGACATGACCGCACGGGCCAACTTTGAGCAGCGGCATGACCGCACAAGCCAGCTTTCCGTAGCGACATGATGTAGTGCTATATGTTATGCATGTAATCAAAATGTACGTGACATATTACTCCTAACTTTATTATGAAGTCTATTTAAATTCAAACAAACTTAAATCATTGTCTTTTCACATTCAATTGTTCACATAGCAAGTTATGTAACAATGTTAACATACCAGTTTTCCTCCGTATACGAATTCTCAGTAACATCACAATATCACTTATCATCGTACTTACCGATCGTTCTAAGGTCCAACGTTCCTGAAAACATTCACAAATTTTTTTACGCACCTACAACATGCAATGACCATATACTTCTTTTACAAATCCAACAGATTATCTCTTAGTTGTAATCCAGAAAATTCATAAAATCAACAAATTTTGATGAGGGAATTGTGCAGTCGCCCTCTGGGTGGGCAACTTTACATGCAGTCACCCTCTGATTGGGCGACTGCTTTCAGTTGCCCAATAGTCAGGCGATTGGAACTCTGTCGCCTGTCTATTGGACGACTGAAATTCGGTCGCCTGATCTTTGGGAGATAGGCTCCAGTCACCTCCCGTTGTGTGACTGGAGCCTATTCATGTAAAAAAAAATTTTCTGTAGATATATTTATGTAATTTAAAATAAAAAATAAATTATTCGTAAAAAAAATTCATGCACCGCCTCTCGAGTGTGGTTGACAGCTTGACTAGGGTTATAACTCAATAACCACGACAAAATGCAGGTCATCAGTAAAAGTATAACGTAACGCAGAATTTGAGCAAGTGCAGGGTGAAGCAAGCACACATATACTGGTCCGATGTGTTGAGCTGTTGTCATGACTTGACACATCACATCACTAAGGTGGTTGCTTTCTGTCGCGGGTCGTTCAAATATACTGTAGGACAGAGTCATGAGTCTACCCTGCATATAGGAGCCTAGAGCTTTGTAGCAGAGTACTAGTTGTTAGAAAATGACATGTTATGCCAGAGGTCCTTGTCGTGAGAATTGTGCAGTCCCCACTATGGTGGCGACTGGAACTCCTACTTACCGGTCGTTCTAAGGTCTATCGTACCACAAATTTTTTAACGTATCTACAACATACAATAATCATGAACTTTTTTTACAAATTCAGCAGATTATCTCCTAGTTATAATCTATAAAATTCACAAGATCAACAAAATTTGACGTGGGAATTGTGCAGTCGCCCTTTGGGTGGGCGACTTTACATGCAGTCGCCCTTTGGCTGGGCGACTGGAACTCTGTCGCCTGTCTATTGGGCGATTGGAATTCGGTCGCCTGACCGTTGTGAGATAGGCTTCAGTCACCTCCTGTGAGTGACTGGAGTCTATTTGTATAAAAAAAATTTTGCGTAGATATATTTATATAATTTTAAATAAAAAAATAGATTATTCATAAAAAATCCTGCACCGACTCTCGAGTGTGGTTGACAGCTTGACATGCTTGAATAGGGTTATAACTCAATAACCACGACAAAATGCAGGTCATCAGTAAAAGCATAACGTAACGTCGAATTTGAGCAAGTGCAGGGTGAAGCAAGCACACATATACTGTCCGGATGTGTTGAGCTGTTGTCATGACTTGACTGGAACTCTTGTCGCTTGTCTATTAGGCGATTGGAATTCGGTTGCCTGACCGTTAGAAGATAGGCTCCAATCATCTCTTATTGGACGACTAAAGCCTATTTATGTTAAAAAATTTTGCGTAGATATATTTATATAATTTCAAATAAAAATAGATTATTCGTAAAAAAAAATTCATGCACCGCCTCTTCGAGTGTAGTTGACAGCTTGACGTGCTTGACTAGCGTTATAACTCAATAACCACGACAAAATGCAGGTCGTCAGTAACGTAACGCAGAATTTGAGCAAGCGCAGGGTGGGCAAGAAACTGGTCCGATGTGTTGACATCATTGGACATAGATATATAATTGCATAGCAGTTTAGAAGTTTGATTGCGCATATTCAGAAGCTGCATCTATTTAGGAAGGGAGGGAGTCATTTTTCGTTGTAATATATTGGTAAATGCTCATGTAGAATGTCATTACGGATTATAGAACTATAAAATTAGGCAAACACTAATTGATAAGGGAATACTGTTCATGTGCCATAAGGGAATACTGTTCATGTGCCATAGCTTAGCATTTAGGACTAGCGCCGCTCCAAACGGCTTTAAGCCGCAGCATCCGGCGGTGAGTTGATTTTTTTGGGTAAAATGATACTACAGTGCATATTATTTTTTCTAAGTTATTCAATTAAAAAATAAAAAACACTGTTATATCTTCACGAATAATAAAAAAGAATTAGGAAAAAACAAAAAGCCAAAAAACTAAAATTAAAAAGTCAACATGTTCTAAATAGCTTCTAGCTTTAAGCTGAACCAGTTGGAGTAGAGCCTAAATATGAATTTGACATCATGTGTGGAAAGTGGCCACACATAACAAGCAAATGTGAATATGAATTTGCAATCATATACATGATTGTCATGGCGTCACAAGTCATCGTTTTGGTGTCGTGACGGTCCTTGTCCATCAAGGCGAGTGCTCAGAAATTTCGCGATGTCCATGGCGTCGTCTCGGTGTCCACGGTGAGCGGCTGGGAGGGTGTCTTGACTAGCTCATAGGAAGCGTCTGGGCGAGATAAGTGGCATTGCAGGGGGCATCCGGGCAGAGCAAGTGGCGTCTTGCTCGGTTGAAACAGGCGGCCCTTCCCTGCGTGCACAGTATCGTGTGTAGGAATCCCATCTGATATTTCCATCCAATTTTTGGTGAATATCTCTCGGACATGGTGGTCCCACAGCTTAAAACGATGGCAAAGTGGAAATTGCGATGACAAAGATAGCAATTTTTAGGGGAGGTGGTTTGGATTTTTCGTTGGGTCAGCTGAGAAGCTACGCCACGCATATATAAACTATGGCATGCAGTAGTCCTGCTGCAAAAGCTCGGGGAGACACCATGTCGAGTAGGAGTTGCTTACTGTCAGTTCTGTTGCTCGTGATCCTACTACCCTCGGCGGTGGCGCTCCCAACTCCTTCGCGGTCTTGTACGTAAGCTCCTCTTCTGTACGTGAATAACTTTACTCTCTGTTTTGCTTGATAAATTTCCACTTGATCCGTATTTGCGCCATTGATGATCTACGGGAATTCCCACAGCAAACTAAGGAGCTTTATTTTCTTACATAACCAATTAAAGGGAGAGAAACAGAAAGGACTATAGGGATATATAGTGGAAACGAAACATCACCAAGGAGCCAACACTGTATCAAAAATGACGACGGCTTATTGCCGTCACATTTTCCTCGACAAGAACCAACTAATTTTGATAACGGCTAGACATTACAACTGCTTAGACAGCAACTAGTTTTTTTTGAAAAACAGACAACAACTAGTTTTGGCCTCTGCAGACAAGTTTAAAGGATGGATTTGCCTATAATCATTCGATTCTAACTCCAAACCTAAGCTTGTTATGTGGCTTGGGGATGGAATGCACTGGTCTATCCCTTCCTAGATGAGGCTATTTCTCTAACCAAACCCTGAGTGTTTAAGCTAGCTTTTCTCTATGTTGTTTGCTCGATCGATCGGTTGGATGCATGGTACGGTGTCTCAAATAGAATTACTAGTTCAATTACAACTGAGCTGTGTAACAAATATATTCTCATGTTTTGTTTGCTTTCGGATTCTTGTGCAGGCGGAACCGGTTACACCTAT
The DNA here is from genome assembly GCA_036346575.1 of Dendrocalamus sinicus. Classification (NCBI taxonomy): domain Eukaryota; kingdom Viridiplantae; phylum Streptophyta; class Magnoliopsida; order Poales; family Poaceae; genus Dendrocalamus; species Dendrocalamus sinicus. Next base: position 38,328,551 of record CM070671.1, read on the forward strand.
GACCCAAGCTTAAAGGCTTGTTCTCCAACCAAGACTTCCAAGCCTTGTTACCGTCCACCATGCCACCATGCTAGTGTAGTACAACATGCATAAAGTTGATATTTTCAGGTTATTTTTCAGGTTATTTTTCAGGGACAATTGTGCGCGCGCGCGTGCAGTGTGTGTCTATATCTATCTATCTATATAGTAAATTACATAACGCATGAGGGTGCCTAGTCATCCACATTAAGAAGCATCCGATACATATGAATGATTGATAATAAATTTAGAATTTGGGTATGAAAATATTTGATACCATTGATATATTTACATCATGTGAGTTTTGAATTCAAATCACAATAGATTGAACTATTTTTAAATTTAATGTGACATATACCATGAAACTAGCTCAAACTAGTTAAACTAAAGTTGAATTTAATTTTTCAAAGTTGGATATCTCAAATATACTTTAATTTTTTCAGAGTTTGGTTGGGCCTAGTTTAGACTCAAGAATTAGTCCACGCTCCTAGGAAATGAATGGTTAGATATATCTAACTTATTCGGTCATCTTCTACTGCTAGTACAATATACCATAAAAATTCTCTAAACGAAACATCTACCAGAACGCAATCAATCACGATGACCCACAGAGCCAGCACAATGATCCCCCAAAAAGGTTGGAAAATCTATCCTTTGTATTATATGTACAACCGGTCCCTGGAGTGACGGAGGTAATATTTACGATTCCACCGGCAGATACATGCACATCCATGCTGTTGAAAATATGTACAATATTTTAATTTTAAATTTTACTAAGGTAATTCTAAATAACTGGCAGTGCATAAATCAGTAATACCAGCAAACAACACATTGTACTTCGAAATATATGCAGAAATATAATTTAAACAGAGTCAATCGGTCACATGAGCAATATACAGTTGGACTTGATGATGAACAATAAGAAACAATGGTTCGAAGATACCGCTCCCCTCCTTCACGGTGCATGTCAAGAAGAAGAGTCGATGAGGTTCAGGCGGCACAACACAATAGCACATGTTTGCAGGCGGAAGAAAAAGAAAAGGAGGAGGCAGTGATTTGACACACTCTACTCCAAACGTCTCCAAACATATATATACATACAACTTGTTACCTAACGTGATTAACCAGTTATTTACACACTGGCAACGGATGCAATTAATTAACCATTTATCCACTGATAATGACCTATCATCAATACTCATTAAAGTCTCAAATTCAAACTTACATTAGCAATATGGTACTAAACCATGCTAGCTTTAGAATCATAGGAAATAGATCTCACACTCATATGAGCCTAATTTCTAACAACCCCCACCAATTCCCAAGCAAGTAGCAAAAAATATCAAAGATAATGTGTTGAAATATTGTTAATATACCAATCTTTTAGTGTAAGTTCTATATAAGTTGAACTTGCACCTATAATTATAAGATTCATTTTTCCACAGCTGATAAATGGACTATTGCTTGAATTTATAGCTTTTCATGATCATACCTCACTTGAAATCTCTACTGATATTAGGTTGGCAATGAACCACGCATAAATAGAGCATTATATGGTTATGCTCCCTTATTTTCTCATAAGCTTTCTACAGAATGCCTCGTTATCGCAAACTGTAATCACACAGTTAGGCTCAAGTATGTGTATTCTTTCTAGATATCCTACAGGCTAATACATTTTTCTTATTTAGACACTAGAATATATTAAGTTTTTATGCTAACCTTCTGTACAATCAAGAGTACTTTGTCTATTAGGATATGGGTAAAATGAATATGTACTCTTTTGTTATAATATCAATTTGTTTTTCTCATTGACCAAGTTATGGGATCTCCGATCAAGAAGATATGTGTTACCATTGATGTGTAACTCAAATGGGCTTCATACCCATGTCTACAGTGTTTGGACACCGGACGTTGAATATCCATAATCCTTGGGTGTATACTGTACTAGTCCCATGATCAATAGGTAGTACACTCAACCACAATATTAAAATCACATCTATACACATCGCATACATTTAACTTACAACAAAGGGATCAAATACGTAAGCGATTTATATCAAGTTTACAACATAAGGGGCCGACCGACCAAATAAATATAAGCATCAAAGATTGCAGTGGAAGATAAGTAAGTAAACCAAAAGCATCCAATGGTATGCCATCCATACCCCATAGGCAACCGACAAGGATTAGGCCCTAAAATGATCCGTCTTTGTTCCATCAGGTATTGGGTGCAAAGTATGCGTCGTCGAACATTGTTTTTACATCATTCTCTGAACAATAATTTAAGCAAGGTTGAGTATATATACTCAGCAAGACTTACAATGTTTTGCAAAATTATACAAATGCAAGACTGAACAAAGGATAAGACTCTATGCTACAAGTTATTTTCAGCATGAAGTAAGTTTGCATTTGCAATATCGATAAATAATAATTTACAATAAAATTTTCAAGAGCAATTGACATATAATAAAATAACAATTATATAACTTTAATAAGAGTAAATTATACCCTCCTTGGCTACAAACCATCAAAACAATCTTAGCCATAGACATGACATATACATTACAACATACTATCCCATAATTTCCAACGAAACTGTTTTGTCAAAAATAATAACTAGACCCATTGTGGCTACACCAAGCATGGTCATGACTGCTAGTATGACTATTTAAATAGTTTTACACTCTTGAGAGATTATACAATTTTACCCACATGAGACAATTAACTCATTTGTCGGCCACTACACACTTTCTTAGGCGTGCGACGAAGTGGTTATCATATAGCCTTTATATCATCTAGTCCTTATCTTATATCAGCCTGATGAATGACAAATCCTCACCCTAACAGATACCCTCCTTTTAGTGAGGTGTTCACCATTGTATTGGCAAGATTTGGTCTCAATACCTTGGTGAATGGAGCCACTATGAGCATTCTACCTTGTATACCCTTACTATTTGGACCTACCAAAAATACAAGATTAGTCCTAGCTAAATAAATCAGCTAAAGTCAGAACCTATATAACACATGTGGTTGTTCAGTTCTTAATCGACTCGGACGAGAATCTCCCCCTATCTATATAAGAGATCCCCTCTCACATTTTTCAGTTCATATTATAACTCGCCCATGTCAAAAACTAAGTTTTTCATTTTATTTTTATACCAAACTAACAGAGGTCCCTCCCCTGGTCCAACATTTCAAAATCTCCCAGTTCCACGCGCAAGTTTTTTGAATATTCAAACTTAATAAAAACTAGAACTTGGATAACATCTAGACATATACATTCATAACTAAGGTATACAACGATTCAAACGGATCACAAATCAGATACACGGTTTAGAAGATACTATCTTTGAAATTTGTTAATCGAAAGCCATGTGCAATTAATGGAACCAATCAGCTGCTGCCACCTTGCCAAACCAAAATTTTGGTGAGCAAATTGCTCGCCTAAGAAACGCTCTTGCTTTGCGTTGGCGTTGTCAAATTTTTTAGGGCACACCAATAATTTGGTATCAATCCAAACGCTACTCAAATCATTAAGGTATTACCAAAATTTTGATTTGGCATGTTAGGGCAACAACCTAAACAGACCCACCAAAACCAACAAAAAAAAGTAGCACAAGATAGTAAGCAGAGAGCATCTAAACTTGCGTTAATATATACCTTTTGATACTGTCAATCTTGTTTATTTAAAATGTAAGTGCTTCCATCCATGCTGCTACTAAATGATGTGAAGAAAAACAAACTAACACATATGAAATGAATTCTGACTCATTTTTGCTACTCGATTCCTGCTGATGCAGAACCAGAAGTGGGTGCTCGTGGTGGTCCTCCAACCTGCCGCCCTGCACCACCTTGTTCGAGAGTTCAGTGTCCGCCACACTCACCTAGTTTTTTCTGAGATATTTAATTAAAAATAAAAAAATAAAACACTACTATATCTTTACAGGTAATATAAAAAAATATTAAAAAAACAACACGTTCCGAACGACTCATAAGGCATCGCTGTTTGGAACTCGTTCCCTGCCCGATGTGTGTGTGCACTACTCTTAAGCAGCTGTTGATGGGTCTCTGCTCGGTTCCCCTGCCCTTCACAAGAATTTTTTCCCTGACACAGATGCCTCTCAACAAGATGGCGTGGACGGAGCGCCCGCGATCAATGTCGGACGACCTTCCATCAGAGCTCGCCGTCCAGGTGCAACACCCCGTCCACCCTCTAGGCCTAGAGTGCTACCATCATCGCATAACATTATTCCTTTTCTTTCAACTACTAACCGTTTTAAGCAAATACTACTTTATTCATAAAGCTGCAACCACCTACAACATATCATTTAAAGCAATTATTCTAGCATACTAGAGGAGTTTAAACATGCTACCATAAGTTGATATGTGAAGTGCTGCTAGTACATGAAGTTATCCATGTGCTACTCCCACCCATGCATGACGTCCTCAATGGTCACCTAAAAAATAATAAAGTAAGGGTGAGTCCAGAGACTCAGCAAGCACGAGATAAAATAGTGGTGTTTACACACCACTTTAATTATTCCCATTTCTGTGAACTATACATCAATATCTCTGTAACTGTTTCACTGTTGTCACTTTTATCCAATGCAATGCATCTGTAACTGTGACACTATTCTGTTCTGTTTTCATGTAATGCAATACGATGCATCTGTAACTATAGCTTATACCGGTATACCGGAGTGTTCACCCGTCGATGAACCACTCAATGCCCATCCTCTTTTATACGGGGATCCAAACTCCACACCCGTGGAGTACCTACTGAAATAGGTCCTATTGTCTGTGTATGAGTGCAATGCATGATGCAACACGCTTTCAATGTTGGCATTTAATCATAAGCAGCTCTCATTAAAGTATGATTAGCACGTAATCATAAGTACTGTAGAGCATGGCATGGAAGACACAAAATACCAATCATTTACCACAATCCACTATTCTACCTTGCACTTGCCTGGTTAGCCTCGGGGACAATGCATTGACGGCTCCGATGCGAGACCTCTATCCGTACAAATGTCAACCTGACTCAACACATCATATCAAAACCAGTGCTTAAACGAGCAGCGACAACCCTACACGCATAACCCGACTCTGGCACAAAAATGACTGAGATTAAGGACTAGTCGTGCGGTACCAAACCCCCATTTTTTTCTTTTCCTTTCTCTTCTTTTCTTCCTTTTTTCCTTCCTTTTCTTGTTTTTATTCTTACCCGGCCGTCCTTATCTCCTTTCTCTCTCTTCATTTCAGTTTAGGCGAATGGCCTTAGTTCCTCTAGGTGATTCGGTGGCTCATGGTCGAGCTTGGGCACACTGGCCCTGAGCTTACTGTCGGCCACCAACTGTTGGACACTGGTCCCCTGCCGGATCCCCCCAAGATGCGACTCTACTCCCCTCTGGTTCCTTTGGCTCTCTCTCTATCTTGGGCGTTCACCTAGGGGCACAAGGGGCCTCCTGGGCTTGCTGGCCTGGGACTCACTACCCACAGTCGTCTCACCATTGGCGCCACCTCCGTTCCTTCCCCTTTGGTCCCAGTCTCCCCCGGCCATCGACCAGCTCCTCCCGAGCCGTCGCCACTAGCTGACGGCACCTAGCACTGCCACCCCTGGTCCAAGCCCACCGACACCATCCCCATGGCCAAATGCCTCCTCCCTCCCGTGCGCATGGCCAGCTCCAGATTGATGTCACTCTTGGCACCAACCTCTGGCCACTGCGCCTCTAGCTGTCAGTGGATCTACACCTGTCGCCTCTACTTCGCATACTACCCAAGACGGTCCAACACTCCCTCCCCCTCCTTACTACATGCATTTCATTTTGGATTTAGCTACTACTTTTGCCTTACTCTGTTCTTAAGAATGCATGACTAGGAATGCTCAAGGTGGCTACCGTGATAGGACTTGGTGGAGTGCATGTGCCTAGGAGCATGCACTACCATCCAAGGATGCGTTTGAAAGGACAAGGGGAAGGGTTGGGAAAGAATGGAGGCTTACTATTGGCTGAAAGGGACTGGCGACAGATGATGATTTCAACAGCCTCCCCTTGTCATTGCTGATGACGTCGTCTCATTGCCACCGCCCTTGCTCCCCTTGTTTGAGCCCTTCTCCTGCCTTCCTCTTGTGGCCTGGCTATGGGATGGAAACAAGGTGGCTTACCTTGAGCTTACCTTGTGCCAGCCGAATGGAAGGATTGTGTGGAGGGTTTGGATCTGTGGGAAATGGAAAGGAGGAGATAGAGATAGCTACTTTCTGGTGCTTGCTCTAGTGGAAATGGTTCCCTTTTCCTCTCTTCTTTCTTCTCCCCTTTGATGGCTTTGCTCTCTCAATGAACTCTTGGCTGGGGGAAAGAAATGGGAGTGAGGATTTGTGGCTTTGGCTGGGAGATGGAAATGCGGTGGTGCACTGTATATGCTGATGGCTTGGGCTTAAGAAGGAGCTCCGGTTAGCTCCTCCCTCCACTGCCTTGTGTAATGCCAAGTTTGCCCTTCCTATTGGAGCCTTGGCTAAGGGAAAATGAAATGAGGCTTTGTTTTGCTGGCCTATGTTGGATTTTGGCTTAAGAGGGGCATGGTCGGTTAGCCTTTCCCCTGGTTTTGTGAAAAGACTAGAATGCCTTCACCTTACTCCCATTCTTCTCTCACATGGCTGACTGCCCCAAGGGCATTTTGGTCGAAGGGGCTCTGCACTGTGCTTTGGGAATTTCTACTACGGTAGGTAAGTCGGTAAGAGTGGACATTGGCTAAATTTTCTGCCAGATAACGAAACCCACAATAGCGAGAGGCATCGACTAGCCCCGGACGATTAGGAACCTTTGTAAGCACTACTTTTATTCGGTATTCTAAAGCCATTGGGTCTGATGGCAAAACTCTACTTCATTTTCTTTTATTTTCCCTTGGATTGTTTGATTTCTTGCTTTTTCCCTTTGCAGTTTAGTGGTATTACATTCTACCCCCTTAATAGAATTCGACCCCTAATTCTGGCGTTCAACAATCCGCACAAAAGAACAAAATGAAATGAACTATACATAACATAACATTAGCTCGTACCCATAGAGAACAACTTTGGGTACTTCTCGCACATGCGAGCCTATAACTCCCATGTAACTTCTCGCTTAGACTGATGTGTCCAAAGAACTTTAACATTATTGTTTTATGCCTCAACAACTCCCATGTTGCTTCTCGCTTAGAGTGATGTGTCCAAAGCACTTTAACATACTTTATCGTTTTATGCCTCAACATCTTCTTTGATTCCTCCAGAATTCAAACTGGACGAGACTCAAAGGTGAGATCTTGCCTTATGGATACCGGTTCTAACACAATCTCATGCTCTGGATCTTGCAAGTACTTTCTAACATAGAAACATGGAATACATTATGCACTCCTCACATGGATTCAGGGAGATCCAAGCGACATGCCAACTTTCCAATCTGTGCCAAAATTGGAAATGGCCCAATGTACTTCGAGCTAAGCTTCTCTTTGGTACCAAATTGCACTATGCCTTTAGCGGGAGATACTCTCAGGAGCACCTAATCCCCCACTTCGAACTCTAGTTCTCGTCTCCTGACATCTGCGTAGCTCTTCTGTCTACTCTGGGCAACTAGCAGATTCTGTCTAATTTTCGCCACTTGTTCCACTGTTTGCTGGTCTCAATCTGGACCTAGAATGGCCTTCTCATCCACGGCATCCCAACAAAGTGGCGATCTTTACTTCCGCCCATACAAAATCTATAGGATCGTCGATGGCAATCAGAGGGGGGTGAATGATTGTAATTCCTAGCAGAAGCTTCTTCCTTTTTTGTCTTTTAATTGTTTAATCTGAAAAATAGAAATAAAAAAATCCCGATTGCACTGTAGCAGTTGTTGTAGCACCAAAAAAATTCCACCTGTTCTGATTCCGATCGATAACTGATCAGCAGAAACACATTTTTCATTCAATCTAGCAATCGATTTTTAATTAAAACTAATTCATGAATGTATGCAAAAAATATAGATAGAGATCAATGCATGGAGAATCCCTAGGGATCAAAAAAATAGGAAAAAGAATAATATATGCGAAATAAAAAACTCACAAACTTTTATTCAAAAACCACAGGAACTGTTCATCACTTTTTCCTTTGCGTCCCAGATGTCTCAATGCCTGCGTCCTTTTTTTTAACGACACAGCCACCACAATTCTTTTTTCCTCTGTCCCATAAAAAAACTGTCGCACATCGTACGTCTCTTATGCAGCCTACTCTAACTCCTGTTCAATCTCTACTTAAAACCCTAATACAACTCGTCCAACTGGGCCCAAGCCTTTTTTACCTCAACTAGGCTTTTGGTCCACTACTTTTCAAGGGACCCGAAACCCTTCCTAACACGGGTTTTCCACACTTCCGACTTTTCAACTCATCACATGTTGAAGCCTCCAGGACCGCACCTCCCGTAGCTCCTCCACGCATCATCCATCTCTGATCTCCATGTGCCCAAGCATGAGCCCGACCATCTCATGACCTCCTTGATCGACTGAACCTCGGATCTCCCTATCCTAGTCTCGGTCCTCCTTGTTACCGACCATAATCGCCTCCATGCTCAACCTGCACATGCAAAGATCAAAGAACATTCTTCCTGCACAAGTTTGTCCAAACTTGACCAACATCAATCGACACACATGCGACACAACTCGCATAACGCTAAACAAAATTACCAATTATTCATCATCACAAATTAACCATTGTCAATTATTCATCACCAAAATATCCTAGACCTAACCACGTGGTCTAACAGAATCTCAAATGGCGTTGCCCGAACACTTGAGTGTAGCTATTGTTATAAGCAAACTCTACAAGTGCTAAATGATCCTCCTAGCTACCCTTTCAAGAAAGAATACAGGACCTCAACATGTCCTCTAGTGTCTGAATGGTGCATTTAGACTGTCCATCCGTCTGTGGGTGGAAAGCAGTACTAAACTGGAGTTTCGTGCCCCCAAAGTGTCTTGCAAGCTCTCCCAAAACATGGAGACAAACTTGGCATCTCTGTCCCAAACTATCGACTTGGGCACACCATGCAATCTTACTATTTCTCGCACATAGATAGGTGCCAACTCACTTGCCAAGTTCGTTGTGCAAATGGGGATGAAGTGCACGGACTTACTAAATCAGTCTACAACTACCCAAATCGCATGCTTACCTCAATGGGTATGAGGTAAGCCAACTACAAAATCCATGGTGACATCATTCCATGGCCACTGAAGAACCTCCAAGGGCTGCAATAGCCCAGTGGGGTGCTTGTGCTCAGCCTTCACTTGCTGGCAAACCCCGCAAGATGCCACATACTTGGCGATATCCACTTTCATCCTTTTCCACCATAAGCTCCTTTTGAGATCACAATACATCTTGGTCTCAGCAGGATGCACCATGTACGGGGTACGATGAGCTTCTCTCAAAATATCATCTTTGACTTGAGCCTTTTGCGGCATACAGTCGGCCCTTAAAGCGAAATGTGCCTAACTCATCAAGGCTGAAATCCCCCATTTTTCCATCATTAAGCCACTTCCTCACTTGCTGAAGTAACTGATCATGTTTTTGCGCCTCCTTTACTTGCTCTGGAATAGCTGATTCCAGCAATAACTGTCTCAACCTGTGCTATACCAGCATAACAATAGGAAATTCCCATCCATTCAAAGTCAGCAATGAGACAACTGAGAGTGGAGGGTGTCATCTTGTGACTAAGGGCATCAGTAACTACATTTGCCTTGCCCAGATGGTACTAAAGAGTGAGATCATAGTCTTTGATAAGCTGCAACCACCGTCTTTGCCTCAAATTCAACTTTTTCTAGGTGAAAATGTATTTGAGGCTTAGGGTCAGTGAAAATATCACAAGATTCTCCATACAAGTAATCACTCCAAATATTTAGAGAAAAAACCACTATTGCAAGCTCTAAATCGTGAGTAGGGTAATTTTGCTTATGTGTTTTCAACTATCACGAGGCATACGTGATCATTTTGTTATCTTGCATGAGCACGTAACCCAGACCCACTCGAGATGCATCTGAGTAGATCGTGAAATGCTTCCCTGGCTCAGAAAGTGTGAGAACAAGAGCAGTTACCAACTTCTCTTTCAGAGTATTAGAACTACGCTCACATTCATCGGTCCACTGGAACTTCACACCCTTCCGCGTGAGTTGAGACATTGGCTTGGCAACAAAATCCTCACTATCTATTGCAACCACACAGCCAGGGCACATTGTGGAGCTAGCAATGATACCACTTGGGGTACTAACCATAATTGATTGGGAACTCTGCTGAACACTCAACTTGGCTCTTCTAGCAAACTCTCAAAACTTAAAAGAATAAGCAGCACTTGGGTCAAAAAGCACAAGGGCATCACATAGGTTTAATAATAGGATACCTATCACCACGTCAAGTCGACCCGCGAACTCAGTAGCAGGCAGTGAGTAGACTTCGGGTGGTGTCAGGGCCACAAGAGCCCCAACATTTTACTATGGTAACATCCGGAATTGAGGCCGTGTAGCATGCTGGAATGGAGGAGTCAGTGCAGGATGCTAGTAATACCTGGCAGGTGGAGCCCAGGAAAGAGGAGCCAATATCTAAACTAACCACCAAGGCGTAGCGTTTAACGAAGATGCAGATACTAGCTCCCACTTAATGATGTTAGAGGGATTCCTTTGACAAACCATCATCTTGTGGCCAACTTGGCCACAATGCCGATAGTTCTTTGACCAAGAACATTTGATAGCACGGTGCCCACCACCACACTTGAAATAGATCATGCCCTGTCTTGGGATAGGACGATAGGCTGGGGTTGCTAATGAAGAAGAGGCACTGAAGAAGACGGCCTCAAAGACTTGGACCTGAATGACTGCGGGGGTTGCTAGCCCTACTTGAACTTTTTAGGAGTAGGCTGCTGAGATGACCCACCTCTCTCACTAAAACTCTTATGGTCACCACCAAAAGCACTTGGACCACTAGAGGGTTGTAGCCCTTCAATAAGCTGCATCTCTATCCCCATCCCTCTGGCTTGGTCTGCCATGGGCCTAAAGTCTTATGGTGCGATAGCTTCCATATAGTGTAACCAATCCATAGCTTGTACTGGTGTACTTGACCCGTCGAAGGTAGTGGATCACAGAGCCAACCACTCATGAAGGCTCATCCTTGCCTCTGGTACAACCGAAATGGCAGTAGGGGCAGCAACGGGTACAACCACAACAGCGACTGCCAGCGCATGAAGTGCACAGACATCCTCTACAAACTCTCGCAACAGGGCCAAGGACCTTGCCAGATCTCTAGCTACGGTTTGCTCAGCGAAAGCAACCTCAGCACCAGGTGCCTCATGTTGATCCTCAAGCGGTGGCTCTACTTGGACATGACTACGACCACATGCTCTACGTCTCGGCATCTCTATTCATGACAGATAGCCAATCACAGAATCAACCCACAAAAATCTACCTCAACAGTACAATTCAACAACACATCTAGTGAAAGCGTACATGCAATGCAATGCAAGACCCATTCCCCATCCTTATTGTGCACTGGAGTGTGTCGAATTTTAATTTTTATTGCTAGGACTAAGTCAAATTTTAGTTGAATAATTAAGCTAAGTGTCAAATGTCTTTACCACAGACCTAACGCCCGCTCTGATACCAACTGTAACATCTCGCCCACCCTCTAGGCCTAGAGTGCTGCCATCATTGCATAACATTACCCCTATTTTTCAACTGCTAACCATTTTAAGCAAACACTACTTTATTCATAAAGCTATGACCACTTACAACATATCATTTAAAGTAATTATTCTAGCATACTAGAGGAGTTTAAACATGCTACCATAAGTTGATATGTGAAGTGCTACTAGTACGTGAAGTTATTCATGTGCTACTCCTGCCCATGCATGACGTCCTCAATGGTCACCTAAAAAACAACAAAACATAGGTGATTCCAGAGACTCAGCAAGCATACAATAAAATAGTGGCATTAACACACCACTTTAATGATTCCCATTTCTGTGAACTGTACATCACTATCTCTGCAACTGTTTCATTGTTGTCACTTTTATCCAATGCAATGCATCTGTAACTGTAACACTATTATGTTCTATTTTCATGCAATGCAATGTGTCTATAACTTTAGCTTATACCAGTACAGCGGAATGTTCACCCATCGATAAACCACTCAATCCCCGTCCTCTTTTATACGGGGATCTAAACTCCACTCCCATGGAGTACCTACCAAAGTAGGTCCTGTTGTCTGTGTATGAGTGCAATGCGTGATGCAACATGCTTTCAATGTTGGCATTTAATCATAAGTAGCACTCATTAAAGTATGATTAGCACGTTCATTTTGGATTTAGCTACTGTTTTAGCCTTGCTCTATTCTTAAGAACACACGGCTGGGAAGGCTCAAGGTGGCTGCTGTGATGGGACTTGGTGGAGTGCGTGTGCCGGGGAGCATGCACTACTATCCAAGGGCGCACGACGGTGCTACAGGCTCGCTGCCAATGCATTTGAAAGGACAAGGGGAATGGTTGGGAAAGAATGGAGGCTTACTGTCGGATGAAAGGGACCGGGGACAGATGATGATTTCAACAGCCTCTCCTTGTCATTTCCGACGACGTCGGCTCGCTGCCACCGCCCTTGCTCCCCTTCTTCAAGCCCTTCTCCTGCCTTCCTCTTGTGACCTAGCTATGGGATGGAAACAAGGTGGTTTACCTTGAGCTTTCCTTGTGCCAGCCGAATGGAAGGATTGTGTGGGAGGTTTGGATCCATGGGAAATGGAAAGGAGGAGATAGAGATAGCTACTTTCTAGTGCTTGATCTAGTGGAAATGGTTCCCTTTTCCTCTCTTCTTTCTTCTCCCCTTTGATGGCTTTGCTCTCTCAATGAACTCTTGGCTGGGGGAAAGAAATGGGAGTGAGGATTTGTGGCTTTGGCGGGGAGATGGAAATGCGGTGGTGCACTGTACATGCTGATGGCTTGGGCTTAAGAAGGAGCTCCGGTTAGCTCCTCCCTCCACTGCCTTGTGCAATGCCAAGTTTGCCCTTCCCATTGGAGCCTTTGCTGAGGGAAAAATGAAATGAGGCTTTGTGTTGCTGGCTTGTGTTGGATTTTGGCTTAAGAGGGTCATGGTCAGTCGGCCTTTCCCCTGGTTTTGTGAAAAGACTGGAATGCCTTCACCTTACTCCCATTCTTCTCTCACATGGCTGACAGCCCCAAGGGCATTTTGGTCCAAGGGGCTCTGCACTGTGCTTTGGGGATTTCTACTGCTGCAGGTAAGTCGGTAAGAGTGGACATTGGCTAAATTTTCTGCCAGATGACGAAACCCGCAATAGTGAGAGGCGCCGACTGGCCCCGAACGACCTGGGAACCTCTGTGAGCGCTACTTTTATTCGGTATTCTAAAGCCGATGGGTCTGACGGCAAAACTCTACTTCATTTTCTTTTACTCTCTCTTGGATTATTTCATTTCTTACTTCTCTTCCCTTTGCATTTTAGTGGTATTACACTAGGTCCTCTGCTGCCTCCTTGCCCAAGTCGATGGCATCCGCTTCGCCACCGTGTGCTTGCAGTGGCGCTCTACCGCACGGGAGCACCCCGGCTGTGCCGCCGCCGCTATCGATCGGATGTCACCTTCTATAGCTTCCCCAAGAGCAGGCACTTCCGCTTCCCCCATTGCATCGGCTACGACACCATTAGTAAACAATAGATAGATTTCCACTTGAGTACAACAAAGACACATCATGTGCCACTCAGTATTGATTGTAATGGAGACAAAGTCTTACAGTAGATGGCTTACAGAACACAATAATCCATCAGTTTCTAGCTAGGAGGCCAGAAAAAGCTCAATGGAAGTGTAGAACAGCCATTTCTTCAGCAGCAACACATGGGTAGATCCATGGCCCAACAAAAACTCATCCCAAGATCCAATTACATCCTGGACTTCGACATGGAGGATATCCATTAGAAACTTAGTACATCACAGCTCGAGCATGCATCCAATGAGCCCAAAAAACTAACAAACCAACCCAGGTAACTAGGAAGCAGTGTGTGAGCGGAAAGTGATCCGTCTAACATTGATTAAAATCGTGTACCTCTGTACCTCAGGGCCTAGCCATGCCGTCGGTCCCCGCCTTTTTGCTTTCCCATGACACCGCCGGCATGGGGGAGCAGAGTGTGTGCCTACCATGATGCCATCACGGGGATGAGGAAAACAATGAAGAACCATTCATTTCTTGGGAAGTGGCAGCAAGCCCTCAATTTTGTGAGAACTAGTTATTGACTAATCAAGTTGAGCACTTCATCATTTCAGTTTTTTAAGCTAATACTGAGATTTATTTTTTATTCCTAAAGGAGAAAAAACAGTGCATTTCCAAATTGCAGCATCTTTCATTCAGCATTGCCAGATTTAGGCACTAAATAAAAGTTCTTCGACTACTTTGAGCCCCTCATCTCTTTTTTACTATTTTCTCCATCCATGACAAGTCCCTAGTTATGAACCCAGCTTCATATTTATGTATACTTTGATAGGTAAAAAACTGAGCTATTGTCAGTCTACTTATCAAATATGTAAGTTCTCTTTTTGTGTCGAACTGCTTGAATTCAATCAAGAATTTTGACACCGACCGATGCATAAGACTTGTTCATTGTACTCAACAAAACAGCTGCAAAGAAGCTAGACTGCTGATTTGTGCATTTCGATCATTATCCATAATTCTGGAAAAATATCAGGATATAATGTATTCTAATGTAAAGCTCAAGTATGTTGCAAATTCTCAACCATGCAGACTGGCCATCTACTCCACTTGAAAAGTTATGGTAGCATTACTAAAATGGCAATGTTTTCCCCTCCCATTAGTCCGAGATATTCATTCTAAATTTCAATCATTGTCGTTTGTTCATGAGTTTATTTTCCATGCATAACAGGCCACATGCAAATAATGATACTTCCACCATTTTTAGTGGGGAATTGCCATGGAATACTAATCCTGCATATTAAGAGATTAATTTTTTTATTATGAATTATTTGTGCTCTAATTATATAAAGCATCTGAGCGAACACGAGATATATAACTTTGTTTCATCTATATACATGCTACGATCTAGAAGTGATCATTGTCAGAGAGAAACAACCCCTCTCTGCACAAACTCTGTTCTCTAAACTGTGCCGGACTATGAACAGTAGCTAACGACAAAATACAGAAAGCAACCAGAGTTCGGGGTTTGTGGAACAAGCAGAGTATGAAAACACACGTTTGTGCCGCGCACACACCAGCGGCTTTTCAGTTTTCATTCCTTTTATTCATGGCTGAATACATGCAAATCATGACCAAAACTTCCTCAGAATCCTCCCAGATCCCAGGAATCCGCTCCACCAAGAAAAAGAAGGAAAATAGTGCAGAGTGCTTCCTACTCGTAAGGGAACAAACATGTAGTGCTAAGCAAACATGCAGAACTGAATAGACTACATAAGGTGCGGTGAAATTAACTAACAATCATACATGACAAAACCTGTAACTAGAAAATTATAAAAGGGCATGCCAATGAACTAAGAACTTAGATGATTTTCAATAAAGCATAATACACTATGGAATAATTTGTGAATTGTGGTAATATTGAATATTGATCCAAATCATCAACTGTGCAGTGCTGAAAATGTTTCTTTGATAGCGATGATTCCAGCATAAACATCTTGCATTTCTGGCCGATCTTTCGGTGAGTCCACAGAACATTTTAGGCCCATATTAAACAGCTGCTAATCCAAAATCACTAACATGAGCACCCATGTCATCATCCAAAAGGACATTGCTTGGCTTCAAATCACAGTGAACCAAAGGAGGTGTGCACCAATTATGAAGATAATCCAAGGCAGCAGCGATGTCCATAGCTATTAGTATTCTTGATCCTAGACTCAATGGTCTCTTCTGTCCATGCTTGTGCACTTTTGAATGAAGCCAGCTTTCTAGGTTACCGTTGGCCATGTACTCAACAATAAGAGCTTTGAACTCCTGTCCCATTTGATCAAAGCTTGAGCATAGACTAATCACCTGTATGAGGTTTCTGTGGCGAGTGTTTCTTAACACCTCACATTCAGTTAAGAAGTTCTTTGGTGCTCCAATTTGGTCAAGTTTGAACACCTTAATAGCAACCGGGTGTGCTTCAAACTTGAATATACCTTTATAGACCTCTCCAAATCTCCCCGAACCAACTAGGTTGGCTGAAGAGAAATCATTGGTAGCTTTAGCAAGCTCAGCATATGAGAATATATTAAACTCCTTGCATAATTGGTCAATATGTTGTTTTGGTTGATTTCTCTTCTTGAAAAGAATGGTTGTAACACATGCCATTAAGACTATAAGAATGCTAGTGAGTGGAACAGCTATTAATATGACAAAGGAAGTATTCTTTCGTTTGGATGTAGGTGATGCGCAAAGTGGTAATTGTTGCATTGGAAACTTGGTGCATAACTTCTTGTTTCCTTGTATGAACACCTTACTTGAATTGCTAAATGCACCACCTGTGGGAACTATTCCCTCAAGTCTGTTGAATGATAAATTGAGAAGCTGCAAAGAGCTAAATGTCTCAAAAAAGATTGGGATTTCACCAGACAAGTTGTTTTCGGAAAGATCCATCTCAGTGACGCCTCTTAAGCTCACGAAGGATTCTGGGATTCTCCCACGAAGAAAATTCACCTCTAATCGAAGGGATTCCAAGTGAATACATTCACCAAGTGTATGTGGAATCTCTCCAGATAATTGGTTGTTGGAAATATCAAGGGAGCCAAGATTAGTTAAGCTGCCAATCTGAGGTGATATGGATCCAGTGAGTTTATTGTGGGATAAGTCTAGGCCTTCCGAAAGAGAGGAAATGGAAAGGAGTTCAGCTGGGATGCTTCCATCGAAGCCATTACAAGAGAGGTTCAGCATCACCAAATTTTTACAGCCTGCTAAGTGTGAAGGTATGGGCCCACTCAAGTTGTTTTCTTGCAGATAAATCTTACTTAGCTTTTCAATGTTTCCAATTGATTGTGGGATTTCTCCAGAAAGTATGTTGCGTGATAAGCTTAGAGCAAACAAGTTTCTGAGATTCCCAAGTGTGTCGTGAATGCCTCCAGAGAATAAATTTCCCGCTAAATTAAGAACTGTGAGCTTTGTAAGGTTTCCTATCTCTGAAGGTATAGTTCCGATAAATCTATTTTCTGTTAGAAACAACATTTCTAAGCTTTTCGAGAGGTTGCCAATGGAACTAGGTAACATTCCATGCAGCCTGTTGTTGTCCAAATATAATATCTGCAATTGGGGAGAGGTTGTTGTTGAGGACAAGGCGCTCCAGTCCACGACTTGAGCTGGTTTGCACCAAGGTCTAATTGGAGCAAGTTGGGCAAGGACCAGAAAGAAGGAACCACACCACTGAATGCGTTATCACGGAGTTGTAGCATTTGGAGATTGGAAGCATTAACTAAAGACACGGGGATTGGGCCATCAAATTGGTTTCCTTCCATGACCAACGTTTGAATGTTTGGAAGAGTGTATCCAATCTCGCTCGGAATCCTCCCAACTAGTATGTTGACGCCAAGGCCAAGATAAGTGAGAGACGTGATTGTGTAAAGAGCTGGTGGAACTGTGCCAGACAAGTTGTTATATGCTAAATCTAGTTCTTGCAAACCTGGAATTCTGGTTAAACTCTGCGGAATGCTTCCTTGTAAGTTATTTTGAGCGAGCATAAGGAAGATAGGGAAGAAATGTTTCCGATGTGGCAGAATTTCTCTGAAAGGTTATTTCTGTTAGGCTAACATATTGTAACTGTGAGGACATCGGGAGGAAGATGGTATGGACCAGAGAACTCATTGTATGAGAGATCTAAGGTAAGAAGAGATGAGCTATTGAAGAGAGCGAAGGATCTCTCCACCGAGCTTGTTTTTCATCGAGTCAAGGTAGTAGAGTGAAGAGCAATTTGCTAAAAGATGTGGAACTCCTTGATCAAAGCTATTATTCGAAAGACAACCATAGACAGTGAAGGGCTATATCCCAAAGATTCGTGAATGCTGCCCTCAAGTTTGTTGCTAGGGAGAAATAGATATTTAAGCTTGGGAAGCAAACCGATCCCGAAGGGATGCTTCCGTTAAGGTTGTTAACACGAGAACAATTTCACGAAGATATGAGCACTGTGCAAGACTTGGAGGATCTTACCTTCGATGGAGTTGCTCCACGGTGATGACCTCAAGGCGGGAACAGGACGATATGGTATCCGGAATCACTCCGGTGATGGAATTCATGCTAAGGTTGAGGTACCGAGCGGGTTAAGCGACCAATCTCGTGAAGGATCGGCCATTGATTTGGTTGTCGGGCATGTGGATTCTATTGAGGAAACGAAGGCCAGCAATGCAAGGAAATATTTGACCGGTGATATTCGGTGATTCAAGGTCAAGAGCAACAACACGAGCTGTTTGCCGCTTGCTGCATGTTACTCCATACCAATCACGAAGGCAAGGGATTCATTTTCCATGAGTCCAAGGCTGCAACAGTGGGAGAGGTGTGACTTGAGACACAGGAGGGCCTGTCTATCGGTTTCGGATGCGTTATGGAGTGTAGATGTGTCTAAGGAACATACATAGGGACAAAGGCTAAGCAAGCAGATGAGCATTGCAGCAAGCAGTGGCAACAATGCGTTTTGGGATCCTACAACAGCCATCTTGCTTCCGCGTAAGTACATGCTTATGCTGGTGCATGCATTTATCAGTGTATGAGCGTGCGAGAGGGGGCAACAAGTTGGAAATGTTATGAATAGCGCTTGTATTCAATATGAGGCCAATGGGCCGGTATATATACACAAAGTACAGGTGGTAAATATGCAAAGAACCCTCATAACAATGGGGAATAACAAACTATACATATATCTCTAACACCCCCTCAAACTCATGGTGGATCAACAACACCGAGTTTGGAGAGGTAGAAGTCTGTCTTTGTGCTCAGTGCAGGCCTTCGTGAAGAAATCCGCTATTTGAAGCTCAGAAGGCACATATCAAGAGTAATCACCGATCATGCACACAAGTCCTCATGAAAGAAGCATCAACACCAATATGCTTGGTGAGCTCATGCTTCACGGGATCACGAGCAATCTGATAGCACTGTCTTCGTCGACAAGAGAGGGGCCGGTGTAGTGACAAACACCAAAATCCTCAAGTAACCACCGTAGCCAAGTAATCTCTGTTGTCAAGAGAGCCATAGCTCGCAACTCACCTCTGCACTCGAGCGGACACTGCGATCTGTTTCTTCGTCTTCCGGGCAATAAGAGAACCACCAAGAAAAACACGATGCGAGATAGACCGCGATCGGAGGATTGCTGGCCCAAGTAGCATCCGAATAGGCCTGAAGCTGTGCGAGCTGGAACGTGGAAAGAAGAGACGGCGAGAGATAGTCCCACGAAGGTATCGCAGAACTCGAAGAAGGTGGCTGTAGTGAACCTGAGTGGGAGCTGAAACAAACTGACTCAGAATATGAACTGGATAAGTGATATCCGGATGAGTAACAGCAAGATAGACAAGACTCCCAACAAGATGACGATAGCGAGTCGGGTCAGAAAGAGGCCCGCCATCAGAGAGTCGGAGGTGAACATTGAGCTCCATGGGAGTCTCAACAGTACGCTGATCAGTGAGAGAGGCGCGATCAAGAAGATCCTGAATATATTTCTCTTGGGACATAAAGAAACCATTTGGAGTGGAAGTAACCTCAATCCCAAGAAAGTAACGAAGAGGACCAAGATCCGACATAAGGAACTGCTCACTAAGACGAGCCTTGACAAAGGCAATGTACTCAGAATCATCTCCGTAATGATCATATCATCAACATACGGGAGAAGAAGAGTCCGACCACGAGGCGAAGTGTGGACAAAGAGCGCAGATCATGATCACTAGCTGAAAACCAGCAGCGGTGACCACAGAGGAGAAGCGCTCAAACCAAGCACGAGGGGCTTGCTTAAGGCCATAGAGAGAGCGACGAAGGCGACAGACCATGCCCTCAGGAACAGAATACCCAGGTGGCGGATGCATGTAGACCTCCTCACGCAACTCGCCATTAAGAAAGGCATTCTTGACATCAAGCTGAGAAACAGACCAGTGGCGAACAGACGCCACCGAAAGAAGAGTGCGAACAGTGGTCATGTGGGCCACAGGAGCAAAAGTCTCGTCGTAGTCAACAACACGCTCCTGCTGGAAGCCACGAGCAACAAGACGCGCCTTATAGCGCTCAAGAGAGCCATCAGAGCGAGTCTTAATCTTATAGACCCACTTACATGTGATGGGATGAGAATGAGATGGAAAAGGAACAAGATCCCAAGTACCAGTACGCTCGAGGGCAGCAATCTCCTCGGCCATGGCAAGCTGCCACTCAGGGTGAGTAACAGCATCCCGGTAGGAGACAGGCTCACGAGTAGCTGCGCCAGCAAAGGCAAAACGGGCAGGAGGCCGAATCGACTGGCGATCGCGGAGAGCGTAGCGAGGAGAAGATGACCCATCAGGGGAAGATGGAGCATCAGAAGAAGATGAAACATCAGGAGAAGATGGCTCATCTGGAAGATCCTCAATACGAGGTCGACGAGTGTAGAAGATAAGGGGAGAAGGTACTGTAGTGGGAGGAGCCTGCGGAGTCGTAGGAGACGACACAGGCGGCGACAACGGCGGAGAGGCCACAGGGGGAATATGTGGAGACTCAGTGGGACAGGTGGACGAGGGCAAAACAGATATAGGTGTATCTGGAAAGGTCAAGAAAGACAGAGACTCCACAGAAGAAGCCGACGGAGAGGCAGGACGTGGGTAGAATGGACGAGACTCGTCAAAAGTCACATCCCGAGAAACCCGCATCCGACGACCAACAGGATCCCAGCACCGATAGCCCTTGTGCTCGGCATCAGTATCCCGAAAGACACACTCAACGATGGCGGTCGGTTTGGTGCGTTCTCAAGGCGAGAGAACGTAGCAAACGTAGCCAAACAGATGAAGGGTAGAGTAGTCGAAGAAGACCACGAGAGCGCTCAACAGAATCGCTCCCTGAAGAGCAGAAGAGGGCTGGATGTTGACGAGATAGGTGGCAGTGGAAACAGACTCGGCCCAAAAGTGAGGTGGAATAGAGGCGGCGATCATCAGAGCACGAGCCGTCTCAAGGAGGTGACGATGCTTGCGCTCAGCGACACCATTCTGAGCATGAGCACCAGGACAAGAGAACTGAGCGAGAGTGCCCTGCTCAGCAAGGAAGCTGCGCAGGTAACGAGAGAGGTACTCGCCAGCAGAATCAGCACGTAAGACACGAATAGGAGTGGAGAACTGTGTGTGAATCATAGTGGCAAATTGTTTATAGATAGACAAGGCCTCACTACGAGAAGACATGAAATATATCCAAGTATGGCGAGAAAAATCATCTATAAAAATGATATAATATCGATGACCCCTTTTGAAACGAAGGGAGCCGGACCCCAAACATCTGAATGAACAAGATCAAAAGGGCGCTGAGACACAGACTCACTATGAGGATAAGGAAGCTGAATCTGTTTACCTAACTTACAGCCCTGACAATCTAAAGACACGTCTCCTGAGACAGACCCCAGAAGACCACGACGAACTAAGGACGACAGACGAGATCCACACAGATGACCAAGACGGTGATGCCACTGCTGGAAAGAGCCGGTAGACGAAGTGGCAGAAGCGGAGAGACTGGCGGCGATGGTGGCAGCGGAAGGAAGGTGAAGCCAGTCAAGCTCCCAGAGACGCTGTGAGTCACGGCGCCGAGGGCCAGAACCAACCAGAGCTCCCGTGTGGCGATCCTGAACACAACAAGAGTCAGAGTCGAGAATGACCCGATAACCAAGGTCAGTAATCTGCCCAGCAGAAAGAAGCTGCATGGTAAGGCGAGGAACATGAGCAACAGAAGGAACATGAAAGGATGAGTTGCTAAGAGATCCTCGACCAGAGACAGAAAGAGATGTACCATCAGCAGTAAGAACCCTGATAGGAGAATCAAGAGGTGTAATAAAAGACAGAGTGGAAGGATCAGGAGTCATGTGAAAAGATGCTCCAGAATCAAGAATCCACGGGGAGGTACCTGACTGTGTAGGAGGTGGTTTCTCGGTGCAAGAGTCGATGAGCGTAACTCGTAGAACACGCCGAGGAGAACCTGAAGTGGCAAGCAGGCGTCGAAGTCTGGCTATCTCCTGCTCGGTGAGCGAAGCTGCTGAAGAAGTCGATGCAGGTGTCGTCGTAGAAGCACTAGTGCTAGTAGAAGAACGGCGTGAAAGATGCCGCTTCTTCTTATAGCACTGGGACTCAATGTGGCCGGCCTTGTCGTAGTAGGAACAGTGAGGACGGCCACCTCCAGACGGAGGATGGCCACCACCACTGTGTAGCTAGCCGGAGGAGGCGGTGTAGCAGCGGACGGCGGCGAGCACGCAGGGGAGTGGCATCGACCAGCACCACTCAACCGAGTCTCCTCGCGCGTATCTCGGTAAGAGCCTCCAGGAGAGTGACACGAGGGTGGCGTGCAAGGAGCTGGGCACGCCTTTGCTCGAACTCAGGACGAAGGCGAGTAAGGAACTCGTAAACCGGCTGAAACTCCGTGTCGGACGCGTACATCTAGGCAGCACGGACGAGTACGGCGGCCGGCGATGCGAGTGAGTCAAGCGACGCGAACATGCGAGAACTCGGCGTAAAGCGTCAACGATAGCATCACCTGCTGAAGAGAGTGCTCTGGCGGACCACGGACAGTGCAGGGCATCACCGGAGGGCTCGTGGCGCCGCGAAGATGAGTCCACATCCGAAAGCCGAAGAGTCCCACAACCTCGTAAGAAAATCGAGGCCGACATCGGCGATGAAGACAGCAGCCCGAAAGGTCGTCATCGTACTCACCGAGTGTAGACGGTCGACGATCCTTGTAGGAATCGAGCCTCTGGTAGGCGAGCGGCTTCATCATCGGCATCATCATCAGCGGCCTTTATCGGTATCGGGGCAATACAACAGCGTAGGCTCCGTCGGAGGAATAGGGCAAGGCGGGCGGTGACATCGCGAGAGGACGCCCGAGGCGAAGACCACGCATGTGAATGCGCATGTGAGACACGAAGTCGGTGTAATTAACACCATCAAAGATCACCGGCAGCGAGGAGGGAAGCGGTGCCCATTGGTAGGCGGCGCCGGGCGGCGCGGCGACAAAACAACGAAGTCTAACAGCGGCGCCGGGCGGCGCGCGGTTAGAACGACGTTTTCTTCTTTTTCTCTTTTTCTTTTTCTCTTTCGGTCGGTTACTAGGTTAAAACCCGACCGAGACAAAGCGTAGGCCGACCGACGGGCTCGGCGGGCGGAGTCGGCGGGGCCGACGACGGCAGCCTCAGCGGTCGGCGGAGCGGCGGCGGCGGCCTCGGGCGGAGAGCCCCAAAGCGGCGACGTCCCGGCGGCGGCGCTCGGGCCAAGTCGGCGGAGCGGCGGCGGCCTCGGGCCAAGTCGGCGGCGCGCGCGGGAGACCAGAGGTGGCGGAGACCGGCGGCGGAAGATCGAGGGTGGGAAGAGAAGCCGCGGCGGAGGCGGGCGGGCGGAAGCGCAGCGCCGAGGCCGAGCGGCGGGCGCCGGGCTGGAGGTGGAGGCGCCGAGGCCGGGCGGGAGGCGCCAAGGCCGGCGACGGCGGAGGCCAGGAGTCGGTGATGGCGCGCGGAACCCTAGGTAAGCCAAAACCCTAGTTTTGGCTCTGATACCATGTTATGAATAGCGCTTGTATTCAATATGAGGCCAATGGGCCGGTATATATACACAAAGTACAGGTGGTAAATATGCAAAGAACCCCTCATAACAATGGGGAATAACAAACTATACATATATCTCTAACAGGAAAATGGTAACAGACATAAATCACCGTGTCTAGTCGTAGTGCTTCTGGTATCAAATGTAAAGCAGTCAATAATTGTGCCAGCAAATAGGTCACTACTACCACTTGCAGCTGAAACTTCACCATACAACCGATCGACTGATACTTGTCTATATACGAATTTGTTATTCAAGTTGTAGTTCAGTTCGTACCTGCTAGGTCAAGGTGGCACGAAATGCTTATTTCTATTATTAATGTAGATATACTACCTATAGGGGCCACGGCCACCCATATCATAGCCGTCCATTTACCTCACGAATCTTGCAGCAGGGGTCATTAGAGAGGGATAGTGCGCTCGATTCTGTGATGATATCCCTACTAGAGAGATTTTAGCACCTTTCTCTTTAGCTTATGCCTTATTGTTTATGACTTATGCTTTTTCTCAAACAAATAAACGAGACAGCTACTTCACCGTCTTTTTAAAATGGCTTATCGGAATAGACTTTTTAAAACGGTTTACCGTTATCAGTCGTCGACCCGCCACGTTTTTATCCTTCCCCTCTCCTCCTCTCTACACTCACTTTCACTCTCTCCCCATCCATCCCGATCTCTCTCCCCATTCAGATCTGCACAGACCGGAGCGGCCACATAAATTTTTGTACGGATAACCTTTTTTTTATTCGAAAATATAGAAATATACCCGCGATTTCATTTTTTACAAAAATAGCCTCGAGTCGCCCAATGGGGAAGCGACTCGAGAATTTCGCCCACCCGAAGAGCGACATTTAAGGAATCTGCGAACCGTTGGGCGAATCAGCGCTGTCGCCTGTACGTTGGGCGACTTAATATAAGTCGCTGTACGGTTGGGCGACTGCAATGCAGTCGTCCAACGCTAGGGCGACACAGGGGGAGTTAAGGCAGCCTGCCAGCCGGCTCCCACTACAAACCACCTTTTTCACTTATTGAGCAAACACATTCAGCGCACAGAGAAGAGGAAGAAGGAAAAGAAACAAGGGGGAGAAGAGAGGAAGGAGGGGAAGAAGAGGAGAAGGAGGGGAAGAAGAGGAGAAGGAGAGGAAGGAGGGGAAGAAGAGGAGAAGGAGGGGAAGAAGAGGAGAAGGAGAGGAGGAGGTGAGGGAGGAAGGAGGAGTAGAAGCTATTCCATCAATTTGGATCCAGGTATTTTTTTGGATTATGTTGTATTTGCATTATTATTTATATGAAATGTTGGTGTTAATAAAAATTATAGATGTAGAATAATTAGTACCGTGTTAGTATGGAAATATTATTGTAGAAAATGTTTGGTATGCAATTTGTAGTATGGTATAGGAAGTTTAGTATTGTGCGATATTATTTGACATGTCGCAAAATTGAAATATATATGCAGGCCGACATCATCAATGTCCACTACATTGAGAGTGTATTACGGAGCTGGAACCATTCGTGAAGGTCCGAATGGTGTGGATTTGAGCGATTTTCCGCAAGTCACTCGTACTTCGGATGACGAGAATGCTCGAATGGGAGATGTGCGCTTTGGTGACCGGAGTTTTCGTTGAACCCCGAGGTGTACAGCGTCATCGTGCAAGGGCTTTGGGCCGGTCTCCCACGGACATCGGATGGGAGTTGAAGACATTAGTGCGCTCGCCACATGGAAGGGCTTTGTGCTAGGTGCGGCGTCGTGGATACGAGTGTGTCTTGCTTGTGCAATCGTGCTCGATACAAGCGGTGAGGAAGCTCGTGCAACAACCGTTGTTGTAGGAGGTGCTAGCAGCTCGGGCGGGCGCATGTTGGCGGACATGATGAAGTTGCTCGTCATGAAGCCGATGCGGTACATGAAGGAGAGTTACAGCCGTCAAGCCATAGAGAGCCAATGGGCAAGCCGATGAAGGAGAGTATAATGAGTACATTGTGCAGCGAGATGGACTCACGATGACGAAGGGCATGGGATGAAGAGGAAGCTGTGAGAGGGCGGCGACGAGGGCAGATTCGATGAGGATGAAGTTCCTATCCCCCAGGAATGGAACCGGTTTAATGCGGAGGGTCTTTCCGCACATGATGAGCATGAATCACAATGGGAGTACCATGAGACAGAGGTTCGGTTGCATGCTATGTTTGCTGACAAGGAAGCGCTGCAGGATGCCATCAAGCTTTGGGCCCTTTCAATGCAGCGGACATTTCGCGTCGTCAAATCAAGCCAGGAGCAGTACACTGTGACGTGCGAGCAGACTGGTTGCCCTTGGCGGGTGCACGCCCGTAAACCTAAGTATGAGACTCATTGGATTGTGTCCAAGGTTGACCCGCACTCCTGCATTCTAAACACTGTCTTGTCCAGACATCGTAACCTGACGTCCGGATTTATTGCCAATGTCATGTATGGGGAGATAGTGCAAAAGAAGGACATGGCAGCCACACATATTGTGGTAGCTATTGAGAATAAATTCAAGTATAAGATTAGCTACGCGAAGGCGTGGCGGGCCAAGCAGAAGGCGTTGGAAAAACATTTTGGCACTTTCGAGGTGGCGTACGACAACCTTCCTCGTATGCTCAATGTCCTGCAGGAAAGGAACCCGGGCACGTACATCGCCCTCCACGAGAAGCCGTCCATTAGTCCGCCAGGGTATGCGGTGTTGCAGAGAGCAATGTTTGCATTTGGTGCTAGCATCGAAGCATTCAGGCACATGCTGCCAGTGATCTCAATTGACGGACCTTCTTGACGAGCAAATACAAGGGCGATCTCGACGGCCATAGGCGTTGACGGTAACAATCAAATATTACCGCTGGCCATTGCATTTGTGGAGAGTGAAATTACGAACTCGGCTGTGGTTTCTCGGACATGTGAGGGGGGGTTGTAGCCACTCACTGGTGTGTGCGTAATCCATGATCGCCACGCCGGTATTATCAAGGCAATAAGAAAACTTCAAGAAGACCCCGAGGAGCCCTTTCCTTGGCGGACATGAGGAACCGGTGGTGCGATGCGTCACCTAGCGGCAAACTTTTCAAGCAATTCCGAAACAATCTTTGATGAAGCTATTCAAGAGGTGGCTAAGCGTAACCAACAGAGGAAATTTGATGCTTTGTGGAGGTTGTTGGATGAGCACACTAGGAAGAACGTCGAAGAGAGGAGCAAGGAGCCGGTCACTCCTGGGGCGGCACAACCACAATGCTTGCCGCCAATCGATGCGCCTAACCCAAGTGGTCCAAGAAGAAGGAGCTCATGAAACATCAGGTGCTTCGCGCGGTGGATCGAGGGGGAACCGTTGGAGAAGTGGTCGCTGTTGCACGACACGGATGGCGCAAGGTACGGAATAATGACAACTAACCTTGCCGAGGTGTACAATTGGGTTCTAAGGGGTCTCCGTTCTCAGCCCCTTGTCGCCATCGTGGAAGGTGTTCTTCACAGCACAATCCGGTACTTCAGGGAGAGGCACGCGAGTGCCGCACTTCATGCGCCAATCCGGAGCTCAGATTCGGCAAAATTACGCTTACATGGAGATGAAGGCACAAAAGGGTCAGTTGCACACAGTGCAGGTCATGGGCAACAGGGAGCATTGTTTTGAGGTGATACTCTGTGATAGAGCCGGATTTGGGACGGCTCGTTCACTTGTTACGCACGAGGTATGTCTTGCAGATCATGGAAATGAACCTAGCTGCACGTGCAACAAGCTTAAGTTGTTACACAAACCATGCTCTCATGTCCTCGCTGCATGCGGGACCGTGGGTATGGATCCTTCAAACTTCATGTCCGAGTTCTTTTTAAGGAGAATGCTGCCGCAGCTTGGTGTGGGGAGCTCCGAGGGTTCAGGGTGGTGGGAAACTTCGCCACTTTGGACATTGCATCGAGGACCTGGGTTCCGGATGTTAACATGTTGAAGGGTGGGAAGGGTCGGCGACAGAGCCGACGTATTAGGAATGACATGGATGAATCACAAGCTGGAACACCGGGTGCACGTTGTGGTCGATGCGGTCAGGAGGGGCACACAGCTAGACGATGCATGTCCTGATCAGTAGTTACATGACTTTTCTGTAATGTACTTGGTTATGTACTTATTTAGTACATGTATTTGCTGTTTGTTAAAATGAGATACTTTTGTGGCTCGTGCACAAGACAATGAATTCATGACATGCTTAACAGCATTGCGCATTATTTCGATCGACCCTCGTACATACTACGGTACAACCATACACATGGTTGCTTATATGCCAAATGAGCCTCGTGGCACCCACATGGAGAATCTGAAGTGGGCGCCTCGGGCGGGCTGGCCATCGTGGTAGTGGCACGCACATATGCAACTTGGGTTTGCACAGCAACATGTCGGATCGTACGAGCTTCCTATGTTGACAACCTCCTCGTTTCCCCTCTCGCGTTGCATCTGTTGGCGGAGCTCATTGTTCTCCTCATTGAGAGTCTCCATTCGGTACTCCAAGTCCATTATTCGGTCCCATAAAGTACCCACATAACGGTCAATATACCGTTCATGAGGAGGGTCGATCCAATGGAGAAGTCGCATTTCGCCATCTGCGAAAAGGACGATAAACATGGAGGGTCCATAAGCAATAAAAATGTACTATTAGTAATTTGTACCCCGGAGCGTGGGCATCGGAAGAAACGGCGCCCGCCATCGTTCGGCCCTTCCAGGACCTGCACGACCACGTACTCATTGTGTCTGCATTTCGGCCACGCTGGTTGCGCACGCCGGCTTGGTACCAAGCGGTACTGTGGACCGAACATCTCCCTCCTTTCCAAGGGAAGGTCTTCCTTCGGTGACCCATATCCGACTGGCCCCTCATCTTCCGCCATGGTATGTTCCACCACGAAATAGAAGGTATTCTTTGTTCGATTTACAGGGTTTTCTGGCTACAACTTCATGGGACCTCAACCGTGCTATTTATATCGAATGGCGGGACAAAAGAGGGCTGCTTTGCCCAGAGACATGACAAAAGCGCTCAGCTTTACTCGGTGAGATGACAACACATGCCAGCTTTACGCAGTGATATGACAAAACGGGGCAGCTTTGCTCAGTCAAATTACAACACATGCCAGCTAAACTGGCTACATAAAGGCTACGATCTGAAAAGCCTTCATAGGAACATTTATTGCTACTCTGAAAAAGCCTATCGCTACAGAAACCAACAAAATAGGGGCGTAGGCTGTAGCCTTTATAGTGAGTGTTCACGTCATAGGCATGTATCCTTTCCAGTGAGTTTTCATGTCACCTTTGCTTATTGTTTCAGAAATACAGGATACAGGCTCTGAAAAGCCTACATAGGGACATTTATTGCTAAACTGGAATCCTGAAAAAGCGAAAAGATTCGTACAACCTCCTCTCCATGGACTATGCCCACTACACCAGATAACCTGCCTACATAAAGCCCTCGTATGTCTTCCATACCACATCTCCTCCTCAAACCTTCACAATACTACTACACAACAATGTCTTCCTGGAGGTCCGACCCATTTGGAGTGCCGGAATGGCATGATCGCCCGAAGTGCCATTGCGGCTTTAGGACGATGTTGGGAGTCTGGACGGATTGAGTACAACGAGCCAAATACGGCCGTAGGTTCTTCAAGTGTCCAGACCTGGATGACGACTTCGTGGTAACGACAACAACTAAATCATTTGTTTCTCATTATCGTTTTTCAACTTGATCCACGACATCTACCACGCCACACATAGGCTTGCAGGTTCATCGAATGGGTGGATCGGTGCGCCGCATGGCCACAGAACCGGGCAGTGGAGGTGGAAAACAAAGCACAATACTTTATCAAGATGACTCAGGCTCGCGAGGTGGAACGACAGATGCGGCATGAGCAAGAGCGCCGCGTGAGGGTGGACCAAATCCATCTGAAGGGCAAGGAGGATGACCTGCAAAGGAGGCGGGAGCAGCTAAGTCTGCGTGAAGCAGCCATCAAGCGTCAGGAGGAAGAGCTTCAAGCTCGTGAGGCAGCTCTCAAGACCAAGAGTGACCGGAACAAGGATGCAGCGGAGCCATCTTCAAGGCGCGATAACAAGGGGAAACAACCATGCTACACCCAGTAGACCAAATGTAATAGACCTAGCAAGTTTTATTCCCTAAGGCAGTACTGTCGGAGTTGCTCTTAGTCGCATATCATGCTATATGTTGTGCATGTAATAACAATGTACGCGGCATTTTACTCCCAACTGTATTATGAAGTTTATTTCTATTGAGATAAGCTTATTATCTAGCATGTTCGCACTCAATGATTCAGATAGCAAGTCATACCAGTTCTCTCCGTAAACTATTTCTCAGCAACATCAAAATATCACTTACCACTCTATGTATCTATCGTTCTACGGTCAATCATTCTTCAAAAAAATATTGGAATTTTTTTTGTGCATCTACAACATACAGTGCACATAAACTTTTATTACAACTATACCAGATTTTTTCTCTGTTTCAAACTACAAAATTGCCAAAACTCTACAAATTTCAGGGGGACTGAATGAAGTCGCCTACCTATTGGGCGACTGCATTACAAGTCGCCTACCTATTGGACGACTGCATTACAAGTCGCCCAGCCATTGGGCGACTTCGTTAAATCGCCCAGTGAGAAAGCGACTCCGTGATGTCGCTTTCCCGTGAAGCGACATAGCTTCTTGTCGCTCTTCGGGTGGGCGAAATTCTCGAGTCGCTGCCCCATTGGGCGACTCGAGGCTATTTTTATAAAAAATGAAACCGCGGGTATATTTCTGTATTTCCAAATAAAAAAAAGGTTATCCGTACAAAAATTTCAGCGGCCACACAGGTGAGTGGAGATGAAATTCAAATTTCAAATTTCTGCAAAAGTTAGGCGCTAGTGGAGACGGAGTAGTACCACAAGTACATACAAAAATTCTGGCATCTAGATTCTGCCCAATCTAATAACCTAATAGTTAAGCTAATGCTTCTCTTAACCACAGAAAAAAAAACATGAATCTCAGAGTGCTTTGACGGTAGAGATAGGGGTACCACGGCCGCGGGGAATTTTTGATTATATATGGCTATATCTTGTGCGAACAACTTCCTTTGCATTACGGAGCTCTTATGCCAAAACACACAAAAAAACAAAGATCTACAACCGTCCAACATTGAAGATTCATTTGGAACATGCATGGTTAGAATAATGAAAAAGGTGAGGCACCTAAATGCTCGGTTAGGAATCTATTTTGTGGAATTAGGTATCTATTTATTACTAAAAGTCAATGACAGGTCTTTTAGAGTTGCTAAGAAAAAAGAGAAATATATTAGAAATTCTCACAAAAAAGCAAAACATATAACTCTTAATTTAATAGACCTAAGTTATAACGACTCAGATTAAAAGAAATAGTCCATATTAAGTATAATCCAAATTCGACTATGACTGCGCAACGCGACCTGACCCCTTGCCGTGCCGCACATGCTGATTAAGACCAGACAGTCGAAGCGAAGAATAAACTCCACATCACCCCCCACAAATTGAGTGCAAGGACCCGAATTTGACTGGCTTGTAAACCTTGTTGAGGAACCGTCGCTGGCGATTAGTCCGATCGATTCCTCTGCTTAGAACAAAATGAATCAATCACAGAAGACAGAATAATAGATTTAACACAGAGAGAGGTAGAGAGAACTCCTGGTCTTTCTTTATTGCTTTTAATTGTATCAGATGTGTACAATATGCCGGTATGGCTTCTTATTTATAGTCTACGGTGGGGTGCCCATAATGGGCCAGGGCTGCTGGCCTGGGCCCAGGTTTCTCAACACTCCCCCTTGGGCACTCACCCAATACGTTCATGCCTCGTTAAAACTCTATAAAAATTCAGTGGAAAAAATTTGGAGAAAGAGTACATGATACATGTTATGCCGCGATGCACGAATTGTCTCATTAAAAATCTTGGTCGAGAAACTTCAGGAAAACTCGTCAAGGGAAAAAGAGTACAATCCACCCAATTTCATTTGGTATTCAGTACTTCACTCCTTTGGGTACTTAATCTTCATGATCAAGATTTACTAGCGGGCTTGAGAGAATTCTCCCACTAAATTCTGCACTTCTCTAAGTCTCATCATTCCAATTCCACGCACGCACCTTTCAAAGCTAGATGCGGGGAGTGACTTAATGAACAAATCTGCCAGATTTTCACATGACTTAGTATGCAGCACTTTAATCTCGTTCATCTTTTGCAATTCATGAGCATAGAAGAACTTGGGGTTGATATGCTTTGTGAGATGACTCTTCACATAGCTCGTTTGCGCTTGTGCAACGTAAACTGCATTATCTTTATAGATAATTGTGGGGGTTTGCACAATATTCAATCCACATGACTACTGGATGTAGTGAATCATTCGGCGGAGCCAAGCGCATTCTCGTGCGGCTTCATACAACGCTATAATTTCTGAGTGGTTCATTGAAGTAGCTACCAGGCTTTGCTTAGACGATTTACAGGAAATTGCAGTTCCACCACACAGGAATACATAGCCTGTTTGTGATTTTGCGGTGTGCGGGTCAGACAGGTACCTAACATCTGCATAACCAATCAAGTTTAGATCTTGATTCTTTTTGTAGAACAATCCATGGTACTTGCTTCCTTGGAGGTATCGGAAGATGTCCTTTATGCCTTGCCAATGCCTTTTGGTAGGTTCTGCATTGTACCTGCTAAGAGGTTCACGGCAAATGCAATGTCCGGTCTAGTGCAGTTTGCTAAGTGCATGAGTGCTCCCATTGCACTCAAGTATGGGAATTCCGGTCCCAGGACTTCCTCCCCCTCTTCCCTAGGTCGGAAAGGATCTTTCTCTTGCTGTAAAGATCTCCCGATCATCGGTACTTTCGATGGGAATGCCTTCTCAAAGCCAAATATTTCAAGCACCTTCTGGATGTAGGTCGACTGATGTACCAAGATTCCTTCAGGGATATGCTCAAGCTACAGGCCTAAGCAGAACTTGGTCTTGCCCAAATCTTTCATTTCAAAGTCTGACTCCAAGCAGGAGCTTGCTTCTTTTATGTCTTCTGCTGTCCCGATGATGTTCAGATTATCTACATACACAGAGATTATACAGAATCCATTCTGAGATCGCCGTATAAATACACAAGGACAGTCTTTACTGTTCATGTAGCCTTTTTGAAGAGAAACTCACTGAAGTGATTATACCACATTCTTCCAAATTGCTTTAGTCCATACAGTAACTTTCTGAGTTTCACACTATACAGATTTCTATTTGCTCTGTCTTGGTTCGGAAGAGGGATTCCTTCGGGGATTCTCATATAGATTTCCGAATCCAAGTTACCGTAAAGGTATGCAGTCACAACATCCATTAATTTCATTTCTAAGTTCAAGTTCACTGCCATTGAGATCAAATATCTAAAGGTAATTCCACTCATGACTGGGGAGTAGGTTTCTTCATAACCAACTCTAGGACGTTAAGTGAAACCTTGTGCTACTAGTCTTGCTTTGTATCTCACTACTTCGTTTCTTTCATTCCTCTTTCGAACAAATACTCACTTGTACCCTACAGGGTGCACATGGGGAGGCGTGCAGCATACGGACCCAAACACCTCTCTTTTGTTCAGAGATAGCAATTCAGTTGCCATTGCCTTCTTCCAATCTTCCCAATCTGATCTTTTCTTACATTCAGCGAGCGATGCAGGCTTAGGATCAAGATCGATGATTGTGCCAATTTTCTTTGCGAAGTAGATATCGATATTAGCTGTTGTCCTGTTCATGGACTCTCCCGTGTGCACATAATTTATAACTATTTCTTCATGAGTTGCTTCTTCTGGAGCTTCACCTTGCGCATCGCTTCTTTCAATTGCAATGGCAAGTCCCTTTAGTTTTTCGGCTCCGATGTGTGCGCACACATCCATGCCGTGGGGATATTCAGATCCGGTTTGCCCTTTTCCGAAGGTGTCATACTTGTGCCAGGTCTCAACTGGCTCCCCTTCTCATTCTGGGAGACTTCAGTGATCAGCTGTGGTAAGTCCTTATCCTTTTTCGCCAGGTGTCCCCGGTTACATTGGACTCGAGGAACTGGAGTTCTCGTCCTTTTATTCTGAGGCCTCTAGACAGGATTAGGAATACCTTCAATTTTCTTTGGTATTTCAACCCTCTCCGGTGCATTGCGTGCATGCACATGCGACTTAGTCACGCTCTTCAAATCACTAAAGTGATCGGACAGTTGGTTTGCTAATGCTTGCAAGTCGATAATCTTTTGGACCTCTTTTTCAGTTTCACTAGCGCGGGTCATGTGCATGAATTCCCGTGGCTTCCCACGTAATTTCTCGACATTTTTCATCAAGGGGTTAATTTCCTCCCCCTAATGACGGGAAATTGTCCTCATCAAAAATGCAGTCAGCGATGTGGGCAGTATGCAGTCTCCCGTCGTGGGTTCCAAATACTTGATTATGGATGCAGTCTAATAACCAACGTATATCCCAATCTTGCGGAGAGGGCCCATTGCAGTACGTTGCGGAGGTGGTATAGGTACATAAACCTTGCATCCAACCTCCTAAGATGAGAAATTTTCGGTGGTGACCCTTGCACTAGTTGCATAGGTGAATGGATGTTGTAGGCCGAAGGTCTAAGGTTGATGAGATTCACTGCATGAAGGACTGCGTGTCCCCAACATGTAGCTAGCAAATTACTTTTATGCAAGAGGGGTCGGGCAATAAATTTAATTCTCTTAATTAAAGCCTCTGCCAAACCATTCTGGGTATGGACATGCGGTACCGAGTGCTCAATTGCAATTCCCATCGCCATGCAAGAATCATCAAATGCCTTTGAAGTAAATTCTCCGGTGTTGTCCATTCTGATGGATTTGATATGATGATCAGGGAACACATTTCTGATGCGAATGATCCGCGAGATCAATTTTGCAAAGGCGTAGTTTCTTGTGGACAACAAATCCACATATGACCACTTCGATGAAGCACCAATGAGCACCATAAAATACTTAAATGACCCTGAGATGGGCTGAATGGGACCGCAAATGTCTCCCTGGATGCATTCTAGGAATACAGGGACTTCATCCTTTACTTTCAGAGTGGAGGGTCTAATAATTAGTTTCCCGGTGGCACATGCAGGGCACGCAAAATCTTCATGATTCGGGAAATTCTTCACATTAATATTATGCCCATGCGAATTATTGATTATGTTTCTCATCATCCTAAGACCTGGGTGGACTAATCTATCATGCCAAAGACAGAAGAGTTCAGAGTTTCTAAATACTGTCTTCAGAACAGTGTAGGCTGCGATGTCTTAATGTTAGTATAATATAGCCCAGTTTCTAGTGAAGGAAGTTTTTCTAATATCCTTTTGCCATTCTCTTAGCGCTTCATGATGAGCAGGTATTCCTTACCGTACTCTTCGTCAGTCTCAAAGTGGAAACCAATGGCGCGAATATCCTTAAAACTTAGGAGAGTTCTAGTCGATTCTGGCTACAATAAGACTTCTTCAATTACCAAAGTCGTGCCCATTGGAAGTATAATCGTGGCTCTTCCTGAACCAATTATACGTGCATCGCTTCCGGCGATTGTCGTAAGGTTGCCAGTGCTCTTATGGATCGACTGGAAATACTTCGTCTCTCTTAAGATGGTATTCGTTGTGCCGCTGTCGGCAAGGCATACTTCCTCCATAGGGCGCCACACGTGTTCTAATATAACGTATTTAACTAACATGTATTAGAAGGCATTCAACACATAAACAAAATACGCCAATATCAGAATATATCATGCCATCATAAACCGAATAAATGAATGTATTATTTCAAAATCATCCAACCATCACGAGAAAACAAATTATAAAGCACCATCCATGCAAGTTCTATCTTGTCCATTTAACACAAAATAAATGACAATTAACATCCAATGCATTCTGTGCATCAGACGGAATCAACTAGAAAATCATCGACTTCTTCAGCTATCTTTTCAGGAGTGATGTTCTCTTCAAGAGAGATTATGGTTGTGGCTGCCTCTAAGTCATAAGAGGGTGCTGCTGCTGGGATGGGTTCAACATCCATCAACTCAGGCAGCTGCTCAGGATGCTCCCCCTCGACTGCTGCAAAGTGAGCTTCAGGCTGCCCTTTGTCATCCTTCTTCTTCTGAGCTTGGTGGAATGACATTCTATGGTTTTTTGCATATCCGCGACCAATGCCCCCACTTGCCACACCTGTAGTAACCCTGGTTCTACTGGCCATAAGTCTTGCTACTCTTCTTAGCCTTGTTGTCACTTGGAGCATCTGACTTGCCTTTCTGGGCAATGGACTTACCCTTCTTCCCCTTCTCTTCATTAAGGGCTTTCGCACCTTGTAGCTCCCAGCATTGGCCTCACGGCCAGCGGAGCTACCTGGTGGCTGAGTGATGTAGTTCTTGTAGAGAAGTTCGTCCTGAGCCTCCGCAACCTGCATCATATCAATCAATTCAGCATACTACTTGTAGTCGTCTTGACGATAGTTGCGGGCGGTTTGTACGGCATGGGGTGAAAGGTGAACAGGTCTTCTCGATCCTCTGCTCATCTGTGATCTGCTTGCCACAGAGTTGAAGATTAGTACAAATCCTGTGCAAGACAGAATTGTACTCCCCGACCGTCTTAAAGTCGGCAAACCTCAGTCTGATACACTCCTGCTCTGCTTGAGAAAGAATTGTGTACTTTAGCCTCTCAAACCGCTTCTTGAGTGCGGTCCAGAGTGCTAGAGCACTTTTCTCCGCCATATACTCATTCTTGTGAGTGGGGCAGAGGTGGTGCCTGAGAAAATGAAGTGCCTGATCATTCTCCTCATGTGTGGGTTGGGCGTCTTTCTGTCCGCCTAACCCAATAGCCGCACAGAGCTTCCTGCCTCCAAGCACAATCTTAATATCGGATGCCCATGTCAGATAGTTTTGGCCATGTTGGCCCAGCTCTTCGAACTCCCGGTTCGTGATGCCAGTCATCTACATGTGTATGAACGGAATAAAATAAGTTTACTTTAGGTAAACATGCATGGAATAATTTACTACGGGTAAATAAATGGTACAATAGGTTCTCATAATGTTTCATAATTTTCTATAAATTTCTATAATTTTACTGCTAATTTTAGTGATTAAAAGCAATTTAAGAAATTACAATTAACCAAAAACAGTAAATAAAAACAAAAAAATACTGAGAATAATAATGGCAGAAATAAATAAGCTTCAAATGCTAAAAATAATTCAAAATTCGTATTCCCTTGGCCCTTTTATGCTAGAATATAAATTTTCAGCGAATTCTGCAATTTCTGGGGTTTCTACGCAAATTTTCTGTTCAGAGAAAAATTATTCCATGCGGCGGTGGGCGACGCCGTGCGGGGCGAAGCGGCCGGGCGCCATGCGGCGGTGGATCGGGCAAGGTAGCACGGGGCGACACGGTGCGCGCACACCGCGGCGGCGGTCGAGGCGGCGCATGGCTATGGCGGGGCCGAGCATGGCGCTTTGGGCGCAGCCCTTGTGCGGTGGCGGCGTGATGATGGCGCCATGCTGGGCAGTCAACGGCGTCGCACATGGGGAGAAGCTGAGGCGGCGGTGTGTGCTTCGGGCGGCGAACTTCGGGTGCGGTGACGCATGCGCACGGGAAGCCGAGGTGGTGTGGCTGCGGGCGGGACTCAGTGCGGTAGCCAACGGAGAGACGGCGTGGTGCATGAGGGGGGCTGCTGACCGGCGGCCAGGCGAGGCGGCACGCTGTCGGGGTACCGTCTCCAGGTGGCAGCGGGACGCATGCGGGAGGTAGCACCGACGGCGGTGCCCCATGTGGGAGGCGGCATTTGGCCGACGGCTGCAGGCCGTCGGTCATTACTTTTTTTCTTTTCTCGTACAGAAACCGAACAGAAAACCCGAAGCAAAATTTACTCATTTTTTGTTTTCTAATCTACAGTGCAATCAACATCTACCCCGTTTCACAATCTACCGATCGACATTGTGCCGGCGACTTCACGTCTGCTCACGGTAGATTAGTGCGGATTTGTACCGTAGAGATTCAATCTAGAACGCGAAAATACGAATTCAAAGCGATCTAGAAAATTCAATCTATTAGGTGCTTCGATGATTACCTTCGTTCACCGGAGTGATCTCGTGCTGATAACGTGTTGAGGAACCGTCACTGGCGACCAGTCTGATCGATTCCTCCGCTTAAAACAAAACGAATCAATCACAAAAGACAGAATAATAGATTGAACACAGAGAGAGGTAGAGAGAACTCCTGGTCTTTCTTTATTGCTTTTAATTGCATCAGATGTGTACAATATGCCGGTATGGCTCCCTATTTATAGTCTACGGTGGGGTGTCCATAATGGGCCAGGGCTGCTGGCCTAGGCCCAGGTTTCTCAACAAACCTAACCAATAGACACCGAGGAGGTGGCCCAAGAAAACGCCGTGCAGGCCATTGCCACTGCCATCACCGCGCAACCGCCCGTGGAAACCACTTCTTCTCAGCCCCACCGGCTAGGTAACCAAACCATCGTGCACGCACAGACAATTCCAAACTCCCAACTCCAATTCTAGTGCACAGTTAATTACAGTCTTTTGCATGATGTGATGATACTGTCCAGAGAAGGAGAAGCAACAAGTTGGTGGTCAAATCATCAAGCTCCAAGCGGAGCTGGCTCGGCAGGAGCAGACACCGAAGCGACGAAAGGAAACAACACGTAAATGCAACTTCCGCTTTGTTTAATATAACTAGCATAGTGATATAGTGTGTTGAAAATATTTTGAAATAAAGGCCTTATAGAGTCGCTAAGAAAAAATATGCTAGAAATTCTCATAAAAAACCAAATATCTAACCATTAATTTGGCTTTGTTAGATCCAAGTTATAATGGTTTAGATTAAAAGAAAAAGTCAATGTCATGTACAATCCAAAACTCAACCACAACCACCGCCCCGCGCGCGCAACACCAAACGTCGCTTGGCCCCTCGCCATGCCGTTAGAGTCACCCAACACATCTCAGTTTACCTCCTCCCACAGACCCACCCTTGCTGGCGTCCGACCCGTATCGACATGTGAGATGTGATCCATAGCCTAAGCAGATAAAGACCGCATGAAGCTTCTTGCCATTGAGCCATGGACGTGAATAGATCCAGCTCCTGTACATATAGATGCAACGAAGATCAAAGCTAAGTGCTATATTCATTGTAGGATCGGAAATGGCAACAGAGGGGGTGAATGGTGCCTTCAAAAATCGCCCCGCAAGTATTCACAAAAGATTTTTATCTCTGATAGCTATAGTAACTATGAAGATAGAAGAAGTTTGACTGAGATAAACTTTTGAGAAATCTGAAGAGACCAGGAGCTATAGATTTGTCTTGACCAAACTACAAAGTTCAGAAACCAGAGTAAAGCTCAAAACAAAGACTGAGAAGAGAAAGATCAAGAGCACACTGAAAAGCAAAACAGACACTATCTTTTCTTAAGAACCAGAAAATCAGACCAGAAGCTTCAACTGATTTGGTCGAAAATTGACAGAGCAAAAGTATTGTAGACTTGACTGAACAGGGAGAGAAATGGAAGCTACAAAAACTGTACCAAAAACAGGAAGAGACGCTCCAGATAATCAGCAACAAGATGTAGTACAGGACATAGCAGACCAAACACAGATTTTTCAATTTGATTTCACAAACCGAACAACAAACTGTAGATGGAACCTTCGGTACAGTCACTTGACTGAAAAATAGTCTTCACTACCAGCTACCAAATAGAAAATAAAACAGAAAGCAAAACAAAAAAAAATCAGGCTTAACCGAACACTGCAACTGAGAAGAAGTTCAGAGAAATATTGCCGAACAGTTACTCTGCAGGTTCATACACGGTCTGATCATGCCCTCTCCCCCGGTCGGACTGTAAAAGAACAGTTGGTCTGACCGTATGCAATCAACCGGACAGACTGCAACTTAGCAACCGGTCAGACCAGAGGAAGTGAAAACTAAATTGAAGTCTTAAAACTGGAAGCCGCAGAACCTGAAAACTGACAACACTGCATTGACCGAAAGTAGGACAGACAGGATGATTCTAAGATAGGAACTGTAGGCAAAAGGAGGGGCAAAACAGAAATCAAAACCGGAAAGAAACGGTAGACACAGATACAGCAGGAAAGACACAAACACGGCAGGGAAGACACAGACAACACAGATCAACACAGACACATAAGGGAAGACACAAAACCAAAGAACGAACTAAGCAGGAAATAGAGAGCAAAAAGAGAGATAAGCAAAACTGAAAGCAAGGAAAAACTGAAAAGAGGAAGGCAGAAAACAAAAGAACTGACCGAAAACAGCAGAAATAGTAACTACAGGAGAAATACCGAGACAAAGAAATTGACAAATAAACACTTCCCTTCTTAGAACAGAACAACAGGAATTCAACCTGAATAACCGAAGAAGAGACCCAAATCCCAATCACTTGATTCTCTGGTTTTTTGAACAAGAGTCTTGTTGACTACGAGACTTGAAACTCTGCAAGAGCATAACATCTGAAAACGCGCAAATAGGACAAAATGATCTCCTCAATCAAGACCACCAAGAGTGCTCTGTTTGCGGTAACAGTGAACCCTAAATAAACCGAAAACAGAGGAAGAAAAGCACTTCAATTTCTCGGAAGATAGAACCCTTTTTGAAGTCTTTGCTCTTGGAGATTGGCTAGCCAAGGGGCTTTGAGGAGGACTCCAAACCAGAGCAAAAGAAATCGATGCCTCTTTAGCAAAGAAATCAACTTAAGAAACAGAGAGCTGGAATAGCCAAAACAGAAGAAAAAGACTGAACCAAGAGAAACATAACTGAGCAATCATAGCAGCATCACAGAACATAGTCTTGACAGACTGATACAGAGACATAGGCAATTACATGAAAGATTGTTCTACAGCCATCTCATACACATCTTCTCCTCCTGAGAAAGACACACGCAAAGACAACAAGAACAGCACAGCACTACCTCTACCTGACTACCATATCACACAAAGGAGGGAGGGACTCATACAAGCACAACACATGGAGTAACAGAACAAAAACCCTCAAGTTGGCCTAGAGAGCACCTCTCTATTTATAGCCTTCACTAACGGGTTCACAACCTAATAGCTCTAACAAATCAACGCTTTATCCATTAACTCGAACCGCATCCGCTTCCGCGAGCTTGAGTCAATTTTACCGAATTGCCCCTCACACTCCTTCCCGGAAGTTTCCTCTTTTCTTGCTATCCATGCCTCGCAACCACTTCGAGTCCTCGCCATCTTCGGCACATCCCGACCGTTTCGACCTCAACACCACCTGCGCCTAGTCCGGTCATCCTGTGCCTCGCCACGACTCCGCCTCAAAGTCCTGCAGCCATCACAGATAAGAAAACATCACATAGCACCGCTCGAGATAATGTAATCACACAATTGCATTAGAGAGAGTTCTTAAGCACAAAATAGCCCAAACCTGTTGAAACGAATAATAAGCACCCTAAACACGTTCGACCAAGTTCGACCAGGTCCGACCACAGCCAACTGCACCACGCAACAACTTGGCACGAACAACACAAACCAAACTCAAACTTTCCAGAACACACGTCAATTACTCATTTCATACACAGGGTCACCTCCACATGGTCTCTCATTCATCTTCATGCACTATCAAAGGTCCAATATATATGCATATATAAGAGTAAATCAACAAGCAAGGAATTAGGGAAGCCACATCCACCTGGATATTTCTATCTGCATGCATGCATGTTTACTCGAATAAAATGGAGAAGCTGATCCTGATTGATCTCCTACATATAAACATCAATGGCAATTCTAGAAAAAAAAAATCAAAGTTGTAAAATACACATTATTGGTAAATGTGCATGTAGAATAAATTTTGTCTACAAATAATAAAATTAGCAAATTAAAAAAGAGTCTATGTCAAGTATAATCCAAAATAATTAAAATTCAGGAAGAAAACGAAAACTAGCTATTTGATTTTCATACGAATTCCAAAGTAAATCCCGTAAAAATAAAATATATCTATTATATACTAAAAGTCAATCACATGAGCTTTACATTTGCTAAAAACGATAAATA
Source organism: Dendrocalamus sinicus (assembly GCA_036346575.1). Taxonomy (NCBI): domain Eukaryota; kingdom Viridiplantae; phylum Streptophyta; class Magnoliopsida; order Poales; family Poaceae; genus Dendrocalamus; species Dendrocalamus sinicus. The sequence continues at coordinate 38,370,408 of CM070671.1, forward strand.
AACTAGAAATAAAAAAAAAGAAAAACATTCATTCCACGATATAGTGGACCTTTATTATGGTTAGTAAATAATCATCAATGGATGTCTTAGACAAAACAAGAAATCTTATAAGACAAGACTACCCATTAAAGATTCTAGATAAACCCAATAAATAAAAATAATCCTAGATGACCTGCACTAAAATTCACGTATGGGAGGAAAAGAAGGATATTGACGCGTAAAATAAATGAGTAAAAATCATGCACAACAAAAATAAGAAAATAGGGGCACTTGGAAAGAAAAATGAGAAATAAAAAAAGACAAGATCTATTCTACATGCATACTTACCAATAATCTGTGTTTCACAACTTTGTTTTTTTCTAGAATCTCCATGATGTGGTAGATTTTAATTCAAGTTGAACTGTATCAACCGTTGGGTATTATCTATCATACAATAAAGGTATAGAATAGTTGATTACATCATCTAATTGAAAAGAGAAATATTGTAGAAATCCACCCAAAAATAAAAAAAAACATCTTGCCTTTAATTTGGTGTACCCTAATTATGTGTAGTAATCCATAACCGATAGATGTTACATGATAAATGAGAATAATTGCTAGAAATTCTAAAGAAGTATCTAGCTCTTAATTGGGTGGACCTTTCTTATGATTAACAAATCATAACCAATAATTTTTCTTGATCTATGAAAGTGTGCATGAAATTGATTTGCACCATGATATGTATGCATGTATAGTTGGAAAACTCTTGTATGAAAGTAAGACGTGAGATAATAGAGATAAAATTAAGCTTAAGCGATCCACGCACAGGAACAAATTTTCTTATAATATCCATTATAATTTGCATCCTTTTGATTGTATTAATATGGATACAACTATTGTCTCTATTATTGGAGATGCCAATTACAAATTATAATGAACAAATATTTCCTCCTAAAGATATAATCTATATTCTTTGTTTTAACATATGCTACTATACAATAATAACATAAATGAAGCCAATTATACAAATATAGAAATTAAATCAAATTGATAATGCTCTAAAATTCTAAAATTTTAATTCTTTAATACGATTTGCAACTCTTTATTTTTTGAATATAGTTCATTTATTATCATCACATATGTACTACTAAACTAATTAAATATGCTTTAGAAATAATGTCCGCGTAGGTGTGCAGGCCACCATACTAGTTTTTCAAATAATAAGAAATTCACGTAAATCCGAGGTAAAGGGAACTCGAAGCTGGGTGGCTCTCAGTCTAGGGATCTGCCCCGCTCGGTTGGGTTGAAAAGCTGTGGCTTATGGCTAAAATTGAACTGTAGCGGCTGAAATTTCACTGTAGCTAAAGGTGGCTTATTTGACGTAATTAAATTTTAAAAATTAAAAATAGAAAAAATATGCTAGCTCATCATGGACAACGCAAACGAATACGGGAAAAAGGTAAAAAAAACTCAAAAAAAAAGCTAAAAATTTAGAAAAAATGAAATTTATGAATAGTGAAAAATAAGCCAGCTGAAGTTGAAACGAGCGGGTCCTTGAACATTTGCAGTTATATGCAAGTGTGTTAGATAGTATTTGTTTTCGGTGGGATTTTATCCTGTGGTTCACGGAAACATTCCTAGACGAAGATTGTTTTGTGATACATCTGAAGTGAAGTCGATTACTGGTGAGTCTTGGTATCTTGTCTGCACTAGCTAGCTTTCATGTCGCAATACGAATGTACGATTACTTGACACTTTGAGAAGACTCTCGTTGGATTAATTCATGACTTCCACGCTAAAGCTGCGTCACGGTTGGCACATGCGGAAGATTCCCAAATGGACTGCTCTGGATGGCACTAATTCCTTAAACTTGGACTCTTGGAGCGACACGCCAATTTGCGGATGGACGCGTCGTTGTGGAACCCACGGCTTGTTTTGTGGATGAGCTGTGTCTACGCTGGTCTGCGTTAACACTCACTGACAGGCAATGTTCTATAACAACGGGGAACGGTAAGCGAGCGGTCACACCATCAAAGTTGTCAATACTGCATCAGAGGTCATACCGGTTTGATTTTCGATACCGGTCCATACTAACATACCGTTTCTGATTTAATATAGTAATACCAGTATATATTTATAAGTACATATTTGTTTAATTATATGCACATCAAATATCACTTATAATATTATTTCAAATTCATAGTAGCACCATCAAATATAACATATAGTTCAATAGATAATATTATTAATTCAATAGACAATATTATCAATTCGCGCGATACCGCCGATGTTTGACCGTATCAAAGCGGTAAGGTTGGTATTGGCGGTATCGAGCGGTATGACCGGTATGGTATTTGGCTTACTGCATGCGGTTTAGGTGACGATGCAGTGCGTGCATCGGCCGTACCAAACTGGTATTCATAAGTATGCACACCATACCTAAGCGCTCAGATGAATATCTGTATGTTTTTGTTAATGACATGGCATTTAAAAAGTAAGCAACGCAATTTTCATAGTTGCTACAAAGAAATATACTTTTTCGGGAGACATCACTAAGGACACACATCACACACTCCACTCACGCCAAACATGCACACACAGGTGTGTATGCACTACACACTAGAAAATTATGAAGATTCCAAAACCTCTCGGAGCGTGGATTTGCCATTCAAGTTGTAGTTCAGTTCGTACCTGCTAGATCAAGGTGGCACAGAATGCTTATTTCGATTATTAATGTAGATAATACCCATAGGGGCCACGGCCACCCATATCATTGCCGTCCATTTACCTCACGAATCTTGCAGCAGGGGTCATTAGAGAGGGGCAGTGTGCTTGGTTCAGTGATGATATCCCTACTAGAGAGATTTTAGCATCTTTCTCTTTAGCTTATGCCTTATGCATCGTCTCGAACAAACAAATAGGATAGCTTCTTCACCATCTTTTTAAAACGGCTTATCAAAACAAACATTTCAAAATGGCTTACCGGTCTAATCCCTTCCCCTCTCTTCCTCTCTGCACTCACTTTCACTCTCTCCCCATCCCTCCCGATCTCTCTCCCCATCCAGATTTACCAAACCGGAGCGGCCACACCAGCGAGTGGAGATGAATTTCAAATTTCAAAAATTTGCAAAAGTTCAACGCTAGTGGAGACAAAGTAGTACTACAAGTACATACAAAAATTCTGGTATCTAGATTCTACCCAATCTAATAACCCAATAGTTAAGCCAATGTTTCTCTTAACAACAGAAAGAAAAAAAAACATGAATCTCAGAGTGCTTTGATGGTAGTGAAGGACCATATGAAAAGGTTCAGAATATTATTGTGATGAACCATTGCAAGTTTCGTGGAGTGATTGTGTGTTTTGCAAAGATCGCATTTTGATTGGGCTTTTTGTAGAGATTCCAAAAAAGGTAGTACCGCAGGTGTTGATACGGTCATACCGCAAAGTGGTAGTACCGTAGGTGTTTGTGCTGTCATACCGCAAGGTGGTATCACCATTTTTACCCTGCGGTATGTATTTTTCAGAGAGGTCCAGCTCGGATGCGGTAGTACTGGCTTGGAGAGCGATAATTTCTTTGTCTTTGGGTGTACATGGTCGCTTGGAGTCAAACATGGTCAATGACGATGATCGGGGTTAGACTCATAGAGGAGTTGAGGGTAAGAACGATCAATGATGCCGGGTGAGATAGTGAGCTCAAGCATAGCACAAGAAACTGTCGGAGTTAAACACGGTTATCAGTTATAGGATTTCGAGTAGTGGCTTAGTCGGGTAATAATCTTTCGACCGAGGGTACCGAGCGATAATTCTCCGACTAATGGTACTCAAGCGATATTGCTCGAGTGGTCTATGATTATAATAGCTTAAAGTCTTAATTACATATTAAAGTCATATTTAATGTATTATTTAATCCTATGCGCTGTTCGTTTGGTTGGAACCAAATCGGACGGGCTAAATCATCAGTCGAAATTGTCGTAAGTTTCGCCTTTACAGAAAGTACACGAATGGAATTCTACTAATATGAACACAATATTTTTAGTAGTGGGGTATTGTTTAGTTTATATATATATTGTTTAGTTTCTATATATACTTTCCCAAAAACTAAATTGCACTGCATGCAAAAAAATAAATTTAGCGATGGGGTAGTGAGATTTGCACGGCTTGCTTTTTCAACTTTTAGCTTTTGCTTTTGATTTTTATAGTAACTAACTTTTAAATAAAATATATTTTGAAATAAAATCTAATAGTTAATTGTAGTATATACTATACCAACTTTATTTATCTTGCAAAAACAATGATGCAAAATCGGTGCAAAACCGTTGTCGGATCCACCACGCTGCCATAATATTAAAATTCCATCTAGACACATTGCATATATTAAGGGTCAAATACATAAGCAATATTTTTGGCCGAAAGTTTCCAAAAAAATCCAAAATTTTTAAAATTTTTGAATTTTGGATTTCTGGAAGCGTCCAAATTTTTTTCTAAACCAAAATTATTTTGCCGGGGCTGGCTCTAGGGCTGTAAAAAAAGCTCGAAGCTCGTGAGCTACTCGAGTTCGGCTCGTTCTAGGCTCGATTCGAGCTCGGTTCGAACGCTAAACGAGCCGAACTCGAGCTTGATCTCGAGCTCGCGAGCTTCACCGAGCCGAGCTCGAATAGTTCGCGAGCCTCGATTCGAGCTTAAATAGTAATACATATTAATTCTTACCGAGCTTACTCGAGCCGAGCTCGAGCTCGAGCTTTACTTATTGTTGAACATTAGTGTATATTTGAATTATTTTAATCGTTATCGAGCTTACTCGAGCCGAGCTCGAACTTAAAATTTTCTTATTATTGAAAAATAGCGCATAATAAATTATTTTAATTGTTAACGAGCTTCAACGAGCCGAGCTCAAGCCTACTCGAGCTTAGGCCGAGCCGAACTCGAGCCCGGATCCAAGCTCGGACCCCAACTCGAGCTCGGCTCGAGCTCGGTTCGAGCTTCTACCGAGCTCGAGCCTGGAGGGCCAAGCTCGCTCGAGCTCGGCTCGTTTACAGCCCTAGCTGGCTCCGCCTGTGAGCGTGGTTGACAGCTTGACATGCTTGACTAGGGTCATAACTCAATAACCACGACAAAAACCAGGCCATCAGTAGCTCCACGAAAAGTACAACGTAGCGCAGAATTTGACCAAGTGCAAGACGAGCAAGCACACACATATGTGATTGATGTGTTGACTGGTCTGATGTGTTGAGCTGTTGTCATGACTTCACTTGAAACATCACATCACTAAATATGTGTTGTCTGCTTCCTATCGCTGGTCGTTCAAATGTACCGTGAATTTGATGATTTTTTTAGCACACAGTCATGGGTATACCCTGCATATAGTATAGGAGCCTAGACCGTTGTAGCAGAGTATTACTTGTAGCAGTACAGTGGTCATTGTCGTCAAACGCATTCCACTTGTGTGGTAGTTCTGCTGAAGTGCATCCAGTTCTGTCAAGTAGGCGGTCAATTATAGCTTTTTTTTATTATAGTTGATTTATTTTTTATCTAATAATAATTTATATAATATAATTAATTTTAAAAATTTTAAAATAGAAAAAGACTAATTCATCACATACAATGTAAATGAATACAAAAAAGACAAAAAAACATAAAAAAGCCAAAAGCTAGAAAAATACAAAAAATAAGAAATAGTAAATTAAAAGCCAAAAGTCAAAAGCTTTCACCAAAATGAGCGGAGCTCTTCCATAGCTATTTGAACCGTTTTTTGAATAACAGGAGAATGGGTATCATCGGAAATGTTCTCTAAAAAGTATGTTATGTTCCTCAAATATTTGTAGTAGGGGCGAAATCGGGTCGGATACGGTCGGATCTCACCTTTCCCATATCCTAACCCACATTTTCTAATCGGATTCGGGTCGAATACGGATAGTATCGAATACGAATACAAACACGGATAATGTCGGGCACAAATATGGAACAAATACGTACCAAGACGGATACGGACACTATCGGTCACGAATATTTATTCGGATATCAAGTCGATGCAACAACCATTTTATACCACATAGACAATAGCAATGCAAGTATGCAACCATTCCATACATCCATAATGCAACAATACATCGGTACTAAAGTCGTAGCATCACTGGACATACATCATTACTCATTAGTAGTTTTAACACTAAGAATATCACCCTCATGAGTACATCAATATTAAGAGAAAGCCCTATTACAATTTAGATCATTTCATACATTAGAAGATATCGTCGAGCTGCCACCACACCACACCACGACCGCAACGGCAGGAGGCCAGACGGCAAGCCGGGAACCCGTCGTCAACCCTAGGAGACACCATCAGGCGACGCCCACTCCACCAAGAGGAGGACGGCCACGAGCCAAGAGGGCGATAGCCATAAGCAACCACAAGCAACCCTAATTTCCCAGCAAGCCAACCAACAACCGGCGAAGGTAAACCACAAATTGCTCACAGCCATAGTATTCATTTCCCAATAGCAAATCTTGCATAACTAGAGACAGTAAACCACTAGTAGCAACCGAGTAATATCACTAGCAACCATGAACCAACATAAAGAATGCCATTGGAGGTAGAAGAGAGGGAGTAGGGGAAGAGAAGGGGCAGGGGCTCACAGAAGAGGGAGGCGGCTGCGTGCTACCACCGGCCGGGCCACACCTTTAGCCACCACCGGGTACTCCCCCGGCGTACGGGCGGCGGCTAGTCGGCCGTGGACGGCCGGGGCAACTCGCCTCCCAGCCTAGCACCTCGAGCAAACCAAATATAGCAAATCAAAACAAGTAGATTGAGTTAGATTTGGGAAAAGACACCAGATCCGGGCCCTAGGCCACGGATCTGGCCGGGGTTTCCCGTGCGGCGCCGAACGGCAAGGTGACGGAGGCCGGGTAGAATGGCGCAGCGCAGCTGGGGATAGGCGGCGTCGGAGGGCGCGACGGCAGGGCGGCGCGAGGGAGAAGGCGCGTAGAAGAGAGGGAGCCGGTAGGGAGGCGCGGAGGCCTGGGGCCGAGGCGGGCACGGCGGTGGAACAGCGCGGAAACCGGCTGGAGGCGGCACACCGGTGTAGCAGAGCGGAGGCGCCAGCCGGAGGCGGTGCATCAGGGAGCGGCGCGGAGGCGCCGAGAGGTGGCGCCGGGGTGTGGAGAAATCGGGGGAGAGAGAGAGGCGCCCGAAGAAATCGGGGTGTGGAGAAATCGGGGTATTGAGATGGGGATTGGGGAATCGGCCGAGGAAGCCCGAAGCAACGAAGTCCCGAACGCCCGAAAGTGCTGTGGAGCCGGACCGGATGATTCGGAAAATCGGAAGTTCGGACTGGTCAAGTAATCCGGGTAATACCCGAATAGTTAAGCGGGTAATATCCGAATTTTATACCGGATAATCCGTATCCGTCGGATACCGACCTCCCAAACCCGATACCGTATCCGCCAAAAAAACCCCGTATTCGGATCCGATACCCGTATAAGTTTCCGGGTACCCGAATTTGCGACCCGAATTTGACCCGCTTTAATACGGGCGGGCGGGCGGGCGGGAAATACCCGGCCCGTTTTCACCCCTAATTTGTAGTGCTTCGTGTAGTACCGCTCTGCAGTAGTTCTGAGAAGTCGATGTCGTACTACCGCTTGGGCCGGAGCCTAACTTGGCGCTCTCTGGAAAAATGGCTCTGCTCATCCTCCGGAGCTTCCGGGCTCTCTGAAAGTACCGCTCTATACAGCGGAACTACCGCATACAATGGTAGTTCCAGCATTAAAATTGACAGTACTTCCGATCCCGCGAAATTTGAAACCTCACTTGGAGGGAGCTCTCTGGAAAAAAGGCTCCTCTCGGAATTCGGAGCTTCCGGTCACCAGTAGTACCGATTTTATCTGCGGAACTACCACTCTGTGGTAGTTCCGACGTTGAAAACTGCGGTATTACCGCTCTTCCAGACAGAGCACAGATTTGGCTTTTAAAACAAAATTTTAATGAATGCATGCTCCTAGTTTGATCCCAGTGACACATAAATTTTGCTCTCAAACTATTTGCCATAATCCCTCTTTATGGTACAATTATTTAGCCTATAACTCAATAACCACGACAAAATGCAGGTCGTCAGTAACGTAACGCAGAATTTGAGCAAGCGCAGGGTGGGCAAGAAACTGGTCCGATGTGTTGACATCATTGGACATAGATATATAATTTCATAGCAGTTCATAAGTTTGATCGCGCATATTCAGAAGCTGCATCTATTTATGAAGGGAGGGAGTCATTTTTCGTTGTAATATATTGGTAAATGCTCATGTAGAATGTCATTACGGATTATAGAACTATAAAATTAGGCAAACACTAATTGATAAGGGAAATATATCAGTGTCATTTTTATATGCCATTGTCTGTTCATTTGCCATAGCTTAGCATTTAGGAGTAGCGACCGCTCCAAACGGCTTTAAGCCGCAGCATCCGGCGGTGAGTTGATTTTTTTTGGGTAAAATGATACTACAGTGCCTATTATTTTTTCTAAGTTATTCAATTAAAAAATAAAAAACAATGTTATATCTTACGGATAATAAAAAAGAATTAGGAAAAAACAAAAAGCTAAAAAACTAAAATTAAAAAATCAACATGTTCTAAATCACTCCCTATTAGAGCGGCGGAGTCCGCGCGAGGAGAGAGCTCCCACGTCATCCCGCGCGTGCGCTCCGCCCGGCGCGTGGCCGCGGAATTTGCGTATGGTCGGGTGAGCTGTTTTGCGAAAAAGTCCCTGTGTTTTTCCGAAATTACGTAAAGGTCCTTGGTTCTCGCGAAAAGGTCCCTGCCAGTTTTTTTAGCCCCTCCACTTTGCAGGATAGTCCCCCGCGGTTTTCAAAATTGCGCACGGGTCCTCGTTTGTTTACGTACAAGTCCTAGATTTTTTACGAAAAAGACCTTTAACTTTTTCGAAAATACGCATGTGCCCTCTGCCAGTTTTTTAGCCCCTCCACTTTGCAGGATAGCCCCCGCGGTTTTCGAAATTGCGCACAGGTCCTCGTTTGTTTACGTACAAGTCCTTAATTTTTTACGAAAAAGACCTTTAACTTTTTCGAAAATACGCATGTGCCCTCGATTGTTTTTAAAAAACTCCTCACGCATTATTGCCTCTTTTACTTTGGTACGTACGGTGGTTGGCGCGGCGTGGCGCCGCGCCTATGAGGCTAGTAGCTTATACCTTCTGCGAGCTGAACCAGTTGGAGTAGAGCCTAAATATGAATTTGACATCATGTGTGGAAAGTGGCCACACATAACAAGCAAATGTGAATATGAATTTGCAATCATATACATGATTGTCATGGCGTCACAAGTCATCGTTTTGGTGTCGTGACGGTCCTTGTCCATCAAGGCGAGTGCTCAGAAATTTCGCGATGTCCATGGCGTCGTCTCGGTGTCCACGGTGAGCGGCTGGGAGGGTGTCTTGACTAGCTCATAGGAAGCGTCTGGGCGAGATAAGTGGCATTGCAGGGGGCATCCGGGCAGAGCAAGTGGCGTCTTGCTCGGTTGAAACAGGCGGCCCTTCCCCTGCGTGCACAGTATCGTGTGTAGGAATCCCATCTGATATTTCCATCCAATTTTTGGTGAATATCTCTCGGACATGGTGGTCCCACAGCTTAAAACGATGGCAAAGTGGAAATTGCGATGACAAAGATAGCAATTTTTAGGGGAGGTGGTTTGGATTTTTCGTTGGGTCAGCTGAGAAGCTACGCCACGCATATATAAACTATGGCATGCAGTAGTCCTGCTGCAAAAGCTCGGGGAGACACCATGTCGAGTAGGAGTTGCTTACTGTCAGTTCTGTTGCTCGTGATCCTACTACCCTCGGCGGTGGCGCTCCCAACTCCTTCGCGGTCTTGTACGTAAGCTCCTCTTCTGTACGTGAATAACTTTACTCTCTGTTTTGCTTGATAAATTTCCACTTGATCCGTATTTGCGCCATTGATGATCTACGGGAATTCCCATAGCAAACTAAGGAGCTTTATTTCCTTACATAACCAATTAAAGGGAGAGAAACAGAAAGGACTATAGGGATATATAGTGGAAACGAAACATCACCAAGGAGCCAACACTGTATCAAAAATGACGACGGCTTATTGCCGTCACATTTTCCTCGACAAGAACCAACTAATTTTGATAACGGCTAGACATTACAACTGCTTAGACATCAACTAGTTTTTTTTTGAAAAACAGACAACAACTAGTTTTGGCCTCTGCAGACAAGTTTAAAGGATGGATTTGCCTATAATCATTCGATTCTAACTCCAAACCTAAGCTTGTTATGTGGCTTGGGGATGGAATGCACTGGTCTATCCCTTCCTAGATGAGGCTATTTCTCTAACCAAACCCTGATGTGTTTAAGCTAGCTTTTCTCTATGTTGTTTGCTCGATCGATCGGTTGGATGCATGGTACGGTGTCTCAAATAGAATTACTAGTTCAATTACAACTGAGCTGTGTAACAAATATATTCTCATGTTTTGTTTGCTTTCGGATTCTTGTGCAGGCACATTCGGTCCCAGCCATGACCCAAGCAGAGATCCCTGTTCTCCATGGAGCCTTCCTCCCCCGCCTTGCTACCGTCCACCATGCTAGTGTAGTATGAGCGTGCGAGAGGGGGCAACAAGTTGGAAAATGGTAACAAAGACATAAATCACCGTGCCTGGTAGTGCTTCTGGTAGCAAATGTAAAGCAGTCAGTAATTTGTGTCCGCAAATAGGTCACTGCTACCACTTGCCGCTGAAACTTTACCATACAACCGATCGACTGATACTTCTCTGTATACAAATTTGCTATTCAAGTTGTAGTTCAGTTTGTACCTGCTAGATCAAGGTGGCACAGAACGATTATTTCGATTATTAATGTAGATGTACTACTCGAGTAGTGCTCTATGCTTTCCTCTCCAACAAAAAAAGTATTAATCTCAAAGTAAATGATAAGATAAGTAATATCTATCCATCATTTATCGTGCTTTAAAAATTATACAAATAACTATTAAAAAAATATAGAATTACCTCTCATGCTAACCACAGGGGCCACAGCCACCCATATCATAGCAGTCCATTTACCGTACGAATCTTGCAGCAGGGGGTCATTAGAGAGAGTCCGGGTGCTTTGTCCAGTGATGATACCCTGAGAGGTTTTGCTTCTCTTTTTTTCAGCTTATACCTTAATAGTTTATGATTTCTCTCGAATAAACAAATAAAATTATTTCTTTGCCGTTTTTTCAAAATAATTTATCAGAACTAACTTTTCAAAGTGACTTGCCAGATGCAGTCGTGCCCTCCGCTATGTTCTTATCCCTTCCCCTTTCTTCCTCTCTACACTCACTTCCACTCTCCCATTCCTCCCGATCTCTCTCCCCATCCAGATTTGGAGCGGCCACACGGGCGAGTGGAGGTGAAATTCAAATTTCAAATTTTTGCAAAAGTTCGGCGCTAGTGGAGACAGAGTAGTACCACAAGTGCATACAAAAATTCGACATCTGGATTCTACCCAATCTAATAACCCAATAGTTAAGATAATGCATCTCTTAACCACAGGAAAACAAACATGAATCTCAGAGTGCTTTGACGGTAGAGATAGGGGGTACAACTGAAGTGAAGTCTACTGATGGGTCTTCGTATTTGGTCTGCACTAGCGAGCTTTCATGTCGCAATACGACTGTACGATTAGTTGACGCTGACAGGACTCTCGTTGGATTAATGCACGACTTCCACGCTAAAGCTGCATCACAGTTGGCACATGCGGAAGATTCCCAAATGTACTGCTCTTGGTCTGAGCTTCGACATGCTTTCCTTAAACCTGCCAATTTGCCAACACGGTCTGCGCTTTCATGACGAATGCGAGGAACGGAGCTATTATGATTTGCGTCAGTGCGTAGACTTAGACGAAGATTGTTTTGTGATACATCTGAAGTGAAGTCGATTACTGGTGAGTCTTGGTATCTTGTCTGCACTAGCTAGCTTTCATGTCGCAATACGAATGTACAATTACTTGACACTTTGAGAAGACTCTCGTTGGATTAATTCATGACTTCCACGCTAAAGCTGCGTCACGGTTGGCACATGCGGAAGATTCCCAAATGTACTGCTCTGGATCTGAGCTTCGACGTGCTTTCCTTAAACTTGGAGCAACCTGCCAATTTAGCTGGTTTCAGCCAAGTGCGGAGACGGAGGTGAGGGTCTGGGTCGGACAAGCCAATCACGATGATATCGTTACGCGATTTATTTGGAGTTCGCCCACCTGCCTCTCGACTGGTTTCTCTCGACTGAAACCAGCTAAAAAATCAGAGAAAAAAATCTCTCACCGAACAAATTGATAACAGATTGTATTGTATCTCTTCTTTTGCGATTCTATGTGGACAACCACCACTTCATCATGCATGATCTCCGTGGTCGAGAGAGGTAACAACGAGCAGCCATGGCTAGCGACATGCTCATGGCAGGTAGCATTGAGTAGTGGCCTGCACGCTTTTACAAATGAAAAGTACAGATAGCACGAACGAATAATCCGAAGGAGCCAGGCGAGAGACCTGCAGGGATCAGGGCGAAGCTGAGGTAGGAGTCGGGGATGAGGCGCCGGTCGAACCCGGGGAGAGGGACGAAGTAGCCGACGCGGCTGAGCACGATGAGTGCGGCCCAGCCGCGCCAGGTCCAGGAACCTGTTCCGGTACCACGCCCTCTTCCTCCCAGCCGCACTACCCTCCCGCGCCGGCTCGGCGGGGGACGCTGCTGCGGACGCCGAAGCCCTAGGAGCGAGCAGGAGGCGAGGCGCGGGAAGCGGCCGTTTGGGCGTGCAGACGAGGAGGTGGCACTGGTGGGCCGGAAGAGGTGGGTGTTTGGAGGCGAGGCGAAGGGCGGGAGGGGGAGTGCGTGGCGGGGCAGGAGTGAGAGCGAGAGCGCGAGAGAGGGGGACATGGCGGCGGCCGACGCTACCGCCGTCATGCTGTTGCGCGGCCGGGCAAGGCGATCCGCGCCTCCTCCTACCTCCGCCCCCAACCGGTGAGATGGAGGTCGCGCCGCCTCCATCCTCCGCCCCCAACTGGCGCCGCCCCTGCCGTCGCCTCCTTCCTCTCCTCCGCCCCCAACCGGCGTCGCCCCCGCCCCCGCCGCGCCTCCTCCTTCCTCCGCCCCCTTCCTCTCCGAGCCAGCCGCCGCAGCCGTGCCTCCTCCTACCTCCGCCCCCAACCGGTGAGATGGAGGTCGCGCCGCCTCCTTCCTCCGCCCCCAACCGGCACCGCCCCCGCCGTCGCCTCCTTCCTCTCCCCCGCCGCAGCCGCGCCTCCTCCTTCCTCCGCCCCCTTCCTCTACCGGTGAGAGGGAGAGAGAGGGTGTTTCTTTTCTTTCTTTTTAGAAAAAGCAGGTGGGTGGGAGAGAGAGAGGGAGTGCGCGGCGGAGCGGAGGAGGAGACGGCGGTGGCGCGGGGTGGGTGGTAGGGGAGGAGGCTGCGGCTCGGTGTGGCGAGGAGGAGGAGGCGGCGTTGGCGCGGGGTGGGGAGGAGGAGGCGAGGGCGGCGGAGGAAGGAGGGGAGGAGCGACGGAGAAAAGACTCGAGGGCGGAAGAAATGAGGTGGGGGGGGGGTAGCCGCACGGATTCGGTGGGGGAGCGCACGGGTTTCGGGGTGGGCCTACACGTCAGTCAAAAAAAGGCAGTGAAAAGAGAAAGAAGTGTAGGATGCACCATCACCTTGAACTCCTTCTTTTAAGGAGTAGAGATGCTTGCAAATAAGTACTATAAAATTGTACCTATATGTTCAAGCAGATCTCTCACGACTCTGATCCCGCACATTACTCCAGGTAAGTGGTGCTTGTAGAAACCTGCAACTGCATTGTCTGTTGTGGTGTCATAGCTAGTATCTAGGAGCATGAACACAAGGCCGCACCTAACGTGAGTATGAATATGAATTTGGCATCATGTGTGGGAAAGTAGCCACACGTAATATGCAAATGTGAATATGAATTTGGCATCATGCGCGGAAACTCATCGTGACAATCGTAATCATGTGTGGAAAACTTTTTTGCCCTGCCGTGTTATTGGCTCTTGGAATGCATACAGGGTCATTGCTTGTATTTGGGTCAGCAGTCGTTGTCCTTTGTCTCTTTGCCATGGGAGTACTTGCTAGTATATATGTAGAAAACTGCACGGTAAGTTTTCCGACACGAAAAAGCAAAAAAGCACAAAAGCCCAAAAAAACCGAAGTTAGAAGTCGACCTAAGCCTAATGTTCATACGTTCATGGGGCACCTTTTACAGGTAAATTGCCAGACAATTAGCCTAGCAGAAGAGAATTGTTTGCTTGGTGGCAAGCCCTTCCCCTGCGTGCACAGTATCCTGTGTTCGAATCCCATCTGATATGTCCATCCAAATTTTCATGAATATCTCCCTCTGACATGGAAATTGCGACGTGCGAGTTTGAACACACAATCTGCTTTTAGTATTGCTCCTACCGCCAGGCTATCTGCATCCACCTTCTTTTAGTATTGCTCCTACTACTAGGCTATCTGCATACACCTTCTTTTAGTAGTTGTTCGGGACTCGTTTTACGTTTAACGTTTAAAAATTCAAATTTGGTCCAAACCAATTGAACGAAATTCGTTTTGAAATCACCGAATTTTGGTATTTCGGTTGTGGCAAAAAAAAAACAAAAAGGGAATGAACTCTAAAACCCTGATTACACATCAAAATGATTTGTAGGATTATAGTGGGTTACTGACAAAGAGAGCAACTTTTAGGGAACGCGGCTTTCCTGTTTTCTTCTTCCTATTCCCTTTGTGTTTCCGTCGATGTGCCAAAGATCAAAGCATTCTCCCTGTTCCCCTCATGTTCCCCTGGTGTTCTGGATCTTCGCCACATCGACGAGAACACGAGGGAGACAGGGAGAAGAGAACAGGGAAACCATGTTCACTTTTAGGGAGGTGGTTTGGATTTTTGTTGGGTTGACCGACTTTAACTCGACACGTAGTGTCAGTAGAGCAACTTTTAGGGAACGCAGCTTTCCTGTTTTCTTCTTCCTGTTCCCTTTGTGTTTCCGTCGATGTGGCAAAGATCAAAGCATTCTTCCTGTTCCCCTCATGTTCCCCTGGTGTTCTGGATCTTCGCCACATCGACGAGAACACGAGGGAGACAGGGAGAAGAGAACAGGGAAGCCGTGTTCACTTTTAGGGAGGTGGTTTGGATTTTTGTTGGGTTGACCGACTTTAACCCGACACGTAAGATGGCATGAGTATTTGTTCGGTTAGCTGAGAAGCTACGCCACACATATAACATGAATTTAAACTTAAAATTTTATACATAGGTAAAATAAATTATAAAATACATCTTGAATTTTTCAGAACTTTTTATAATTTTTTAGTTTGAATGTACGATAAGTACACTGTAGAGATTGGTGTATACGTTCCCACATTTTAGTATTGCTCCTACCCCCAGACTAGCTGCATGCGCCTTCTTTCTAGGGTGGTTTGGGATTTTCGTTGGGTTGACTGACTTTAACCCGACACGTAAGACCGCGATGAGTATTTGTTGGGTTAGCTCAGAAGCAATGCCACACATATAAAAACTGTGGGGTTAGCTGATTTTTTGTTGGGTTTATTGCTAGTGGCGGGCCGGGCATGCAGTAGTTCTTCTGCATAAGCACGCCGATAGATTGAGAAGCTCGGAGAGACACCATGTGGAGTAGGACTTGCTTACTGTCAGTTTTGTTGCTCGTGATCCTACTACCGTCGGCGGTGGCGCTCGATGCTGGCGACTTCGGTCGTCCTGGCGGTGGCTTAACTATGAATGCTTGTACGTAAGCTCCTCTTCTGTACGTGAATAACTTTACTCTCTGTTTTGCTTGATAAATTTCCACTTGATCCGTATTTGCGCCATTGATTGATGATCTACGGGAGCTTTGCTTACATAATCGATTAAAGGGAGAGAAACAGAAAGGAGTATAGGGGCGTCCAATACGCCAACAAGAACAGGGATATATAGTGGAAACGAAACATCACCAAGGAGCCAACACTATCAAAAATGCCGACGGCTTATTGCCGTCACATTTTCCTCGACAAGAACCAACTAATTTTGACAACAGCTAGACGTTACAACTGCTTAGACAACAACTAGTTTTTTGAAAAACAAACAACTAGTTTTGGCCTCTGCAGACTAGTTTAAAGGATGGATTTGCCTATAATTAGTTTAAAGGATGGATTTGCCTATAATTATTCGATTCTAACTCCAAACCTAACCTTGTTATTTGGCTTGGGGATGGAATGCACTGGTCTATCCCGCCCAAGATTAGGCTATTTCTCTAACCAAACCCTAAGTGTTTAAGCTAGCTTCTCTGTTGTTTGCTCGATCGGTTGGATGCATGGTACGGTGTCTCAAATAGAATTACTAGGTCAATTACAACTGGGCCGTGTGGCAAATATATTCTCATATTTTGTTTGCTTTCGGATTCTTGTGCAGGCAACATCAGTCTCGACTCTGACTCTAACCCAAGCGAAGGTGCCTGTTCAAGTACGGCGCCTCCCAAGCCTAAGTGTGACAATCCACATCCAGGATGCCGTGTGGTGTAGCATGCATAAAGTTGATATTTATCAGGTTATTTTTTAGGGACATTTCTTCCATGTGTGTGCCCACATGTGTCTATATCTGCCTATCTATCTATATAGTAATTACATAATGTAGTTTGAACTACTTTTAAATTTAATTTGACTATAATAAGTATATACCATGAAACCAGCCCAAACTAGTTAAATTGAAGTTGAAATTAATTTTTTTGGAGTTTGATATCTAAAATATGTTTTTGTTTTTTAGAGTTTGGTTGGGCCTGGTTTAGGCTCAAGAAAAAGTCCACATTACTCCTAAGAAATGAATGGTTAATTAGATCTAATTTATTTGGTCATCTTCTACTGCTAATATAATATACCGTAAAAATTCTCTAAACAAAACGTGTACTGGAACGCAACCCCTCTCGATGACCCACAGCCAGCACAATTACTACCAAAAAAAGCAGGAAAAGTTATCCTTTATTTACATTTTCAACCAGACCATGCTGGGAGTGAAGGATGTAATATATACTTACGATTCCACCAGCATATACATGCGCATCCTTGCTGTTGAAAATATGCACAATATTTTAATTCTAGATTTAGTAGATACATGCACGTCCTTGTTGTTGAAAATATGCATAATATTTTAATTCTATATTTTACTAGAAAACAAATATCATAAATAACTAGTGACGCATAAATCAGTACTAACACTAGGTAACACATTGTACTTTGAAATATGTGCATAAACATAATTCAAACAGAGTCGATCGGTCATATGAGTGACATACAGTTGGGTCTGATGAAGAACAGTAAGCAGCACAGGCTCAATGTGGTGTAAAATGTAGATGAAGTAATGAAGCAAGCGGTTGATATATATATATATATATATATATATATATATATATATATATATATATATATATATATATATATATATATATATATATATATATATATATATATATATATATATATATATATATATATATATATATATATATATATATATATATATATATATATATATAGAAACCTCTTTTCTACTCCGGTGTAATTACTCCCTATGTTGTATCTCATAACATAAGGAGTATCTCGCGTAACGGAGAGTATGTACATGTAATATATGAGTATTTAAGACCATCTAGGTGGTATGTACAATTTTTCAGAGGTGGTATGTATATTTTTTAGACATACTCTTTTTTATATACGTATATGAAGGTATTTACAAAGTATGCTAAAAATTATGGATTCCCTTGCAATTTTTTCGTTTGGTTCACATTGGAGTATCTTATAATTAGTATACAAGTATACCTAAAGTGATAAAGGAGTATTTCAAGTTTATTTAGGTAGTATATTAGAGGTGGGAGTAATTACACCCGGGAGTAAAAAGTATTTTTCCTATATATATATATATGTATGTATATATATATATGTATATATATATATATATGTATATATATATGTTGTCTATCAACTGATGTGATTAACCAGTCATTTACCTACTGGTAACTAATGCAATTAATCAACAATTTATCCACTGGTAACGGTATGTCATCAATACCCAATAGAGTCTCAAATTCAAACTTTTGAATTTCATCCAAATAGAGAGAAATGCCCGATTCAGCAAGTCATGTGTCTCAAATTTTTAAGGAATGGCACATGAAAATACGCACTTACGCGTGTGCGTGCGCATGTGTTAAGCCAAAGCCTTCTCATGCCATGTGTCTCATGCCTTGAATTGATGACTTTTCGTGATCAACTTCACTTGAAATCTCAACTGATACTAGGCTGTCAATGAACCACATATAAATGGAGCATTATATGGTTATGCTCCCTTATATGCTCATGAGCTTTCTAGAGAATGTCTCATTCTCGTGAACTATGACCATACAGTTAGGTTCAAGTAGGTGTATTCTTTCTAAGTATACTGCAGGTTAATACTTTTTTTCTTATTTGGACAATAAAATATATTAAGGTTTTATGCTAACCTCCTATACAATTTAGAGTACTTTGTCTATTAGGATATGGGTACAATGAATATATACTCTCTTGTTACAACATTAATTTATTTTCCCCATTGACTAGGTCACGGGATCTCTGATTAAGAAAGTATGGGTTACCATTGTTGTGTAACTCAAATAGGTTTTGTACCTATGTTCATAGTGTCCGGACACCGGACGTTGAATATCAGTAATCCTCGGATGTATACCATACTAGTTCCATGATCAATGGCTAGTACACACAATCACAATATTAAAGTTATATCTATACACATATGTAGGACTGAAATGGCAACAGAGGGGGTGAATGGTGCCTTCAAACCGCCCCAAGTATTCTCACAATCCTTTTCTCCGATAGCTACCGAAGCTTTGAAGAAAGAGATCAATTGCTCACTGGAGACAGAAAGGGAAAAATAGAACCAGAGAAACCAAGTAAACAGACGCTATTGAAAATACATTCTTCAGATGCTCGGCCAAAGATCCGAGTGGTCGAAGTTTCACAGCATGGTCAACTCCCTGCTATGGTCGAAGCAACCAGATGCAGTTTCAGAGCAGTCGAAATCCACCAAGTGAAACAGACCGATAACTGAAGAGATACAGTCTCTCGGCCGAAAATGCAGCAACGCAGAATGAGGCGATTTGACTGCAAGAACCAAAACTCGTGAAACTTGTGAACCTTTGGATGAAAGACCACAAAACTCAAACCACAGAAGGAAGACGACCTCAGGTCGAGAAACTACAACACTAAACAAAGTTCTTCACTATGTTCGAAACGAATGAGACGGTCGAACTCAGAACAGGGGGCATGCAAGCCATTCGACTGCTAGACCCAATTTCCGAGTCACTTGAGATTCTTGGGTTGATTGGTCAAGTGGCTTCAACCACAGCAAAAACACACCCCTAGAAGGAGAAAATACAAAGAAAAGCATAACTCTTCATTGCAGTTGAAACGAGAGACACGGTCGAATAAAAAATAGAAGAACTTGAGGCGCACGACCGTGAGACTCAAACACTTCTCCGATTCGACTTTTGCTCTTGGGAATGAACTGGCCAAATAGCCTTGAGACTAATTCCCAGTTCTAAGCAAATCAAAATCAGACCTACACAAACCAAGAACACAACTCAAACGAGGGAATACCAGAACCGACCCGAGAAACACAAGATAATAAGATAGATCAGAGACCAGCACACAAATCAACCAAACATCAAAAACTGATAAACTCAAAAGAGGAACAGAGATAAATGATTGATCATGGAGGTTTCTACAGCTACTCCATTCGGAGGTACACGAGCACCATGCTCTACCCAAAGAATCTCACACAAAATAGACACGAAAGACCCAGAGCAACTCAGGAACAACCTCACCGAGCATCCAAGGTCTACTCTCTCTATTTATAGCCTTCTACTATCGGGGGGATAACCTGTTAACCCCAACTAACACCGGGTTTTACCCTTGCTTTACCCACTAGCAAAAACAAATTGGATGCTTTACTTGTTAACTCTAATAGCATCCGCACTTTACCCATTAGTGCCAACAAAATCCGCTTCCACTCTTGCAGGCTTTGCGCATTTCACCAAAATGCCATCCCCGCAATTCCCTGGAAGCTTCCTCCTCTTGCCTTGTTGTCCAAGCCTTGCAACCACCATGAGCTCTCGTCGTCTTCAGCATCTTCGACCGCTTCTGACCTCAGCACCGCCCGTGCCTAGTCCGGCCATCCCATGCCTCATCACGACTTGTCTTCAAAGTCCTGTAGCAATCACAGACAAGAAAACATCACATAGCACCGCTCGAAACACTGTAAACAGACATTTGCATCAGTAAAAAGTACTCAAGACATACTCCTCCAAAATCATAAATGCCCTACGACTAGTCAAGATAGTACAACATGACATGCACAAGACCTACGACCACTACCATAGTCAATATGACCACCCCAGTGGTCCATTCGACCGATTCCCAGTGATTACGACTGCCCCAGGTAGCCATATGACCGGTTTCCAAGCGTTACGACCGCTACCGAGTGTTTACGACCACTACTGACTACAGCCGACTGCGTACGAGCCCTTCCGACCATGTCCGATTGAGTCCCAAGCCAGTCCGACCGCGTCCGATCTCGTTCCGAGCACGTCTGACCATGTTCGGCCACCTTACAACGTGGTCGAAGCCTGCCAACTTCGCAACGTGGTCGTAAGTCCGAGCGCTGACTTCTGACCGCGGTGGTTGAAGCCACGACCTCCGACTTATTCTCACGTTAACTTGGTCGTAAGCCGCCGACTACCCAACGTGGTCGTAGTCGTAAATCGCCGACTTTTGACCACAGCGGTCGTGGCTACGACTTACGACTACTGACCGCTTCAACTCGCGACAACGTGGTCGTAAGGTGCCGACTCCTCAATGTGGTCGTAAATTCGACTGCCGACTTTCGACCTTGAGGTTGTAAACAGTGAACCAGGCTTCCGACCACAACCAATGTGGTCGTAGCATCGTTCGACCACGGCCAACGTGGTCGTAGCTGAGTTCGACCACGGCCAGCGTGGTCGTAGCAGTGTTCAACCACGGCCAACGTGGTCGTAATAGCTTTCGACCACGGCCAAAGTGGTCGTAAACCTTCCTGAAGACATCCGACCACGACTAGAGTGGTCGCAAACCCTTCTGATGTCCTTCGACCACGCCCAATGTGGTTGTAAACCTCTCGGGTGACAGTCGACCATGCCCAAAGTAGTTGTATACGCCACAACGTGGTCGTAAACAGTGCGCACGGCTTCCGACCACGACCAACATGGTCGTAAAGCCTTCCGACCACTCGTTCAATGCTTCTACCAGGTTCCAACCAGGGACAACGTGGTTGTAAATGGCTTCCGACCACTCTTAAGGGCTACGACTCTGCAGAAAACACCTACACCAAACTCAATCTTTCCAAACCAAGTGTCAATTACTCATCACAAACATGTGGTCATCTCCACATGGTCTCTTAACATCACACATATTTAATTTGCCACAAAAAAGTCAAATACATAAGCGAAATTTTTCGTCCAAAAAATCCGAAATTTTTAAGTGACCATACGCAATATGCAAATGTGAATATGAATTTCAGCAGTCGTTGCCCTTTCTCCCATTGCCAGGGAGTACTAGCTAGTGCTAGTATACATGTAGAAAACTGCACCGTTGGTTTCACGCCACGATATGTCTTATGTTTAACTTAATATTGGGAAGTAGAGATCACAGGATATAGACATGTAGTTTCATAGCAGTTTTAGACGTTAGACTAGGCATATTCAGAACTTGCACCTATTTATGAAGGGAGGGGAGTCATTTTTCGTTGTAATATGTTGGTAAATGATCATAAAGAATGTCAGTACAGATTATAGAACTATAAAATTAGGCAAGCACTAATTGATAAGGGAAATATATCAGTGTCATTTTAATATGATAAATCTAAATAACTTTTAGATATACTGATGGTCAAATTTGAGAATTTTGTTACATGCATCTAAAACTGCACGTCAGGGTCGGATGAGATGGACCAAGTATCTCACACGTATCCAACTGCAAAGAATGGCACCAAATGGAACAGAAGCAGCACTCATTGGCCATTGTAAACTGAAGGAGGCTAGACAAGTTTGTTCTGCTTGTCTACCTAAATAAGGTCTTTTTTTTCAACTTTTAAAAGTTATTTTTTCTAAAGTAACTAACTTTTAAATATAATATATTTTTAATACATGGTCTATAAGTCGATTATAGTATACTATAGCGACTTCATTTATATCGATCAAAATCGCATGCGAGTCATTATCTCTCCGTACTCTCGCTCACGAATAGTTAAAAGCTATAAATCACAACCATAGTTCTAATTTACCACTATTTTCAACTTGGATATAAACTTACAAACAACTCCTAACTACATTTCTGCAAACCAAACTTATATTATATACATTGATGTCCAAACGCGTGAATTTAAGCTATGGAACATGACATGAGAGTTTTTGCTGATATACGTCTAATTCCATTTTACATTGTTTATGCGTCCTTCTGTGCGACGCGTAGTGTGGTCAGAGACGGAGCTAAGAAAAAAAAATCTAGTCCCTAGACTAGAAACTCCCGTGGGACGACACAGCGGACGAGGAGACACGGTTACCATTATACCTAGGGCCTGTTTGGGAGAGCTCCACCAGCTCCAGATTCGCCAAATCCAAATCCGGATCCACTTTTCCAACCCAAACAGTTCCAGCTCCAGCAGCTTCACCATGGATCTGCTCCACCAAAAACATGGATCTGGCTCCAGATCCACCAAATCCATGGAGCACCTCAAGGGGTGCTCCACCAACTCAAGTTTGGTGGAGTTGGGGAAAATTACCCACCATTGCCACTGGTTACACAAAAAACGGTTCGTTCTTTTCTTTTCCCCGCCTCCTCCCGGCCTCCGCCTCCCCCGCCTCCGACCGCCTCCTCCCGGCCTCCGCCTCCCCCGCCTCCGACCGCCTCCTCCCGACCTCCACCTCCCCCGCCTCCGACCGGCCTCCGCCTCCCCCGCCTCCTCCCGGCCTCCGCCTCCCCCGCCTCCGACCGCGTCCGCCTCCTCCCGGGCCTCCGCCTCCCCCGCCTCGACCGCGTTCGCCTCCTCCGGGCCTCCGCCTCCCCGCGTCCGCCTCCCCGGCCGACGCCTCCCCTCCTCCTCCCGCCTCCGACCGCGTCCGACCGCCCGCGGCGAAGTCCGCCGTGACCGCGTCCGCCGCCTCCCGCGTCCGCCGTCGCCTCGCCGGCGTCGCCGAGCGCGCCGCCGGCCGCCGCCACGCCTGCCGGGTTTTTCATTTGCCCCACGCGTGGGGCCCGGTGGAAGTGAGATAGAGAGGAGGTGGAGCTGTACCAAACACTTTGACGAATCCCAGATTCACGATGGAGCTGCTCCACGGTGAATCCAGCTCCAGATCCACCTTCTAGGTGGATCTGGAGCTGGTGGAACTCTCCCAAACAGGCCCCTAGCGACGATAGCACTTTACTAGAGTAGGTGCCTACCCTGCCGAGAGGTCTGGCTCCGGCCTTTGAGTGCGGTTGATAGCTTGACTAGGAGTCTAGGATTATGGTCTTCTTAATTTATATTTTTAGTTTTTAACTACTTAATCACGTGAAATCCGGTGGAGACTGTGCAAACTCCCACGAAGACCGTTCGGAGTTTAGCGATGGCGACATCCGCGTGGAGTCCGACGGAGATTGTGTGAAGTCTCGCGGAGACTGTGCGAAGTCTAGTGGAGATCACGTGATGTCCAACGGAGGCAAGTGTCGACGAGGACACGACCACGAGGTGATCGGACGAGAAGTCGCAACCACGAAGTGGTCAGACAAGAGTCGATGAAGTCATGATCATGAGATGGCCGACATCCACATAGAGTCTGGCGGAGATCGCATGAAATCTGGTGAACACCGTGCGAAGTCCGACGGAGGCGACATCCGTGCGGAGTAAGGGCAAGACCGGGCTTGATGCAACCCTATAGTGTGCCATCCTCACAAACAGCTCCTCCCCTTGTTGCACGAGAAGATCCGATAGTCGTAGCCGATCTACATCGCGCACGGAGGCCGATTCCCAAGTGTCGTGATGGCGATGACGAGAAATGCCGCCCTGCGTCTTCAGGTGCGATGGGGGCAGCCGCCGGAAGTATCTTCGGATATGGCATCGCGCACGGAGGCTGACTCTTTTATGTCGTGATGACGGCAATGAGAAACGCCGCTCCACCTTTGCAGGTGCGATGGGCAGCCGTTGAAACCATCATTTTTTTTGAAGCCAGCAGAAGCTGGGTGATGTATTAAAGAGAAAATAAATCTAGTCATAAACATGCATCTAGTCATATACCGAGGAAATCAAGCTAGCCTTATGCCAAGATGAACTTATTTGGGGTGCTCATGACATGAGCGCTCTGGTGGTAGCCTTTTCTAGCGCTTTTCCTTGCGTAGCTTCTTGCGCGGTCCCTATGGATGGTGCCAACTGTTGTAGCATGAGCACAACAGTAGGTATAGGGTACCCTTTCTCCATGGAAGAAGGTAAAAACTAGAGAGCCAACAGCAGGAGAGAGAGCTTACGTGTAAAATGAGTAGACCTTAGCCTCTTGTACCTCTCTTGGGGGGTTTATATACATGAATATGATAGGATGGAAAATTTTCATCATACCCCCTTAATAATTACAAAAGGTGAGGGTACATTGATACATTCCCTTATACACATATCGCTATACTATTAGGTCTATTGCAAGGCCCCATCATGGGGGCCTGATTAGCCACCCCCACAACAATGACAAAGCTTAAAACATATGGATCGACTGATCAAATAGAACATACAATAAAAATAGTTTAACGACAGTGAAAATAAAAGAGACATAAAACATCAGAAAAGTATGTCTCAACTGATCCATACACACATCTGACAATAACTTTACTCTCTCTTGTGCTTGATAAATTTCCCCTTGATCCGTATTTGCGACATTGATGATCCACGGGAATTCCCATAACAAACGAAGAAGGAGCTTTGCTTACATAATCAATTAAAGGGAGAGAAACAGATAGGAGTATAGGGGCGTCCAATACGCCAACAAGAACAGGGATATATAGTGGAAACGAAACATCACCAAGGAGCCAACACTGTATGAAAAATAACGACGGCTTATTGCCGTCACATTTTCCTCGACAAGAACCAACTAATTTTGACAACAGCTTTTTAGATAATGGTATAAAAGACAACCGGCTTCTCCCTTCAAGAAGGAATCAGGCCACAAGTTCCACACAAGATAACAGCACACACCAGCTGACCAACACAACCAAGTCAGCACAACTCCAGTTTTAACCTAAGACTAATCACTAAGTCTAAGGGCACAAGGCCAACCAAAAAAAACAGAACATTGCAGAGCCGCAGACTCTAGTTTTCGACACCCTTGGACAAGAAACTTCTTCATGTCTTCACTCCTTTGTAGCAGTCCCCACTGTCTCAGCCAATGCGTTACTCTGAACATGACCTGCGAAATAGATTTTAGACTGCATTTGTCAAAAACCAGTTCATTCCTGGTAAGCCATATCGACCAGCACAAAGCAACAGCTCCTGTAAGCAACAAGCTTCTAAATTCTCTCCCACTTTGTTTGTGCCAAGCACCAAAAATATTCCGAATACTAGTTGGCGGTTTTAACCCAAGCACCATGTGGATAGCACGCCACAAGGCCTTAGCCATCACACAGTCGAAAAAGAGATGCTGAATATTCTCTGGATTAGAGCAAAAACAGCAATTTGGATTGCCCCTCCAATTCCTTTTAGCTAAATTATCCTTTGTTAGAATCACCCCCCTCTTTAGAAACCACGAAAAGATCTTAACCTTTAGTGGAATTCTAAGCCGCCAAATGTCCAGGGACACTTTGATCCCATTGCTTATTAAGTACACATACATGGACTTGACCGAGAACACTCCATTAGAATGCAAGTCCCAGCAAAACGAGTCCCTGCCATCCTGAAGACTAATACTCGCAATCCTACCAATTAAGTCCTGCCAAGCAACCAAATTGTTACCCACTAACGCTCTTCTGAAGGCGATGTTAAAAGGAACCGACCGAAGAACCTCAGCTACCGAAGACTGCTTCCTACGAGCAATATTGTAAAGGGAAGGATAGACCTCTTTCAAGGGAACCCCCCCTAACCAACGATCCTCCCAAAACCTGATTTGACAACAGCTAGACACTACAACTGCTTAGACAACAACTAGTTTTTTGAAAAACAGGCAACTAGTTTTGGCCTCTGCAGACTAGTTTAAAGGATGGATTTGCCTATAATTATTCGATTCTAACTCCAAACCTAACCTTGTTATTTGGCTTGGGGATGGAATGCACTGGTGTATCCCTTCCTAGATGAGGCTATTTCTCTAACCAAACCCTGAGTGTTTGAGCTAGCTTCTCTGTTGTTTGCTCGATTGGTTGGATGCATGGTACGGTGTCTCAAATAGAATTACTAGCTCAATTACAACCGAACCGTGTGACAAATATATTCTCATATTTCGTTTGCTTTCAGATTCTCGTGCAGGCACATTCGGTCCCAGCTATGGCCTATGGCCCAAGCAGAGGTCCCTGTTCTCCACCGAGTCTTTCCCAGCCTTGTTACCGTCCACCATACTAGTGTAGTATGAGCGTGCATAAAGTTGATATTTATCGGTGAAGTACTATGTGAGAAGGTCATGTTTAATGTTGTGATGAACTATTGCAAAGTTTCAGGAGTGGTTCGATTTTGCAAAAGATTGTATTTTGTTTGGGCTATTTTTCTGAAATCTTTAGGAAAAGTGGTTGTACAGGCTTGAGAAGAGCGGTAGTATCAGTTTTGGCAGAAATTGAGGATTTTAGGATTTGAGTCATGGATTGAGTTAGGATGATTTGGGCCATTGCATTAAGGTTGCATGATATATTGGGTCATGACGTGGGTAAGTTGTGAAGAACTTGTGCCCAGCAACGATTTCTTTGTCTTTGAATGTATAGAGATGCTTGGAGTCACCATGGTCGACGGCGAGGATCAAGGCTACGCTCATGGAGGAGCCGAGGCCTAGAACAATCAAGGATGCTAGGTGAGTGGTGAGCTCAAGCATGGCATAAGAAAGGCGGGAAATATTGAACGCGAGTTCGAACGACAAATTTGCACCATATGGCTTGCTCGGTCTAAATGAGGCGTGGTCCAGTGGAACCTGAGCAGGAGAGACTTGCCGACACATAGCAAGCCAATGGTAAATCTATAAGTGGTAAGCATAGCGATTGCTTGTAATGAAAGATGAAGACTCGATCAAGAAAGGGTATTTGGGTAGTTTGGCTAAAATACCAGAATCTGCCTTGGATCAAAATCACTGACACATGAGTGGCATTTGGAGAGTGGTTTAGGTCAAGGAGAAGCTGACTTGATTAAGATGGATCAAGGGTAAAGGACTTAGCGGATTCAGGATTATGCACTTTGAAAAATGTGCATAAGTAAGCATATGTGAGTGAAACCCGTATATGGGGGTTATCAGTTTTCTCCATTGTGCTATATGGATAGTATCCACTAAGTGCTAGGTGTGACTAGTTAGCCCACCTATATAAAGGAATTGGTATGGAGACTTATGTTAACCATCCAATTCATCCCTCTTGTACTCTCATATCTAGAGTTAGGGTTTGAGAGTAGAATACGTTATGTGCTCTCTATCCTATAAGGTGGAGTGGCTATAAAACTTGCCTTCTTAAGTAAGCAATACATCAATCTTTGATCATCTCCATGGCTATCTCTTATTTTGATTGATTTGCTTTTGATTTGATTGGTTTTAATCTCTTCTCTTCCCTCTTCTAATCTTGTTGTGCCAAGAACGTGCAACAGATAGAGACAATCTCAGGAAATCAATCTCCACTTATCTAGACACTTTGATAGCAAGTTCATCAAGAAACTTGTTTTCTCTACATTTTAATACTTCAATTTATTTCTTGATCTGAGAGTTTTTTTCTTGATTTATTTGATGTTCTAACTTGCTATAACATGTGGGAATATATCTAAAGCTATCTTGGCCATCATCCACTCACGAGCAAGTCATATTCATCGTTTTTGGTTTTTGACCCGTTTTTGGTGCAATTTGCCTTCAAATAGAAAAAGGTCCGAACTTTAGCAACATTTTTCTTAATTGTTGATTAGAATAGGTTTCTAACATCATATAGAAGGTGTGTACAAAATGTTAAGTGATTTAGAGATTTGGTTTGAAAGTTAACTCAATTTTAGTTTTTTGGCTGGTTTTGGTGTAGCAGAGCTTCACAAAGCAAAATATCTCAAATATCTTAAGTTATTTTAAGTTTTTTTATTGGTATATGTTGCTAAGGTCATGAACTAGCTATGCTTCAAGTTTCAAGTCTTTTGGATTGACGAATCAAAAGTTACATGACTTTTCGAATCTAAAATAGTGCTGAAATCGTTATTCATGGGCTAAAAATTTCAATAGCTCTAAGAATTTTTGGTTTCTTGATCTTCATAGCTTCTCATTGCTATTGGAGTAAAGATTAGAGAATACTTGGGGGAAATTTGAAGGCACCAATGACTCCTTCTGTTGCCATATCGATCCTATAAATGGTATCAGAGCCCAGTTAGTTCTTATCATATATCTTAACCGGTCTTCGGAGCCATGGTAGCAGACAAATATTCAACCAAGCTAACTGTGTTTGATGGAGTGGATTTTCATATTGAAAGTCTCGCATGTATGCTTATATTAAGGCTCAAGGGCACACAATTTGGTTTAAGGTAAAAAACCCTTATGTCATACCGGTCGGTGATAATGTAACTTCTCCTGATGTGGAGGCAAACAACAAGCACACAACTTCTTGACTCAGGAGTTCAATCGATCGGAGTTTGAGTGAGTCACTCATTTGAGATTTGCTCATGAGATCTAGATGACTCTCTCAGACTACCATGAGGCTCTACCACGATTAAGAAAGTGAGACAGAATCAACTCAAGAAACAATACTCCAAGATCGAGCAAAAGCCCGGTGAGTCTTTGGATGAGTTGTGGGGAAGGTTCAATAAAATTATCCATGACCTCCATGCTCTTGGCTTGACCTTCTCAGACTCTAAGAATGCATGCAAAATCTTGGGTGCTCTTGATGTGAAGGTCTGAGGGATAAAAATCATATCCATCAATGAAAACACTGTCATAAGTAAGCTTACCTTGGATAAGCTCTACTCGATGTTAAAGACACATGAGATTGACTTCATCTCACGTCTTCCCAAGACAGAGCCGATGGCTCTTATGATAGACTCTTCTCTGAGCAGTTCTTCTAATTGTGTTGATGTTGGCTTTTCTCTATCCGCCTTGCACTCAGTTAGTGTTGAGCAACTTGAGAGGCTACCTGAGGAAGATTTAGACCTCATGTCCACCAAATTCATTAGAGTGTATAACAAAGTGAGAAATAAGAGGAGAGATGGTCCAGTGATATGCTTCGAGTGTGGTGAGGCAAACCACATTCGGGCCAAGTGCCCCAAGCTGAAGGGCAAGGAGGAGGACTTTTGGAGGCGTCCTCAAGCTCGAGACACAAAGGTCAAGAAGCCCAACTATTAGAAGTTCGTCAACTGGGTCCTTGCCGCTCTTGAGTCTGTGGACATAAGCGATGTAGACTCGGTGACAGAGGATGATGAGGATAACACCCATGAGATGATGAAAATATCTATCTATCTTTTAGCGACACTTCTTCTATGTGTCTATATCTATCTATCTATCTATCTATCTATATAGTAAATTACATAATGCATCTGGGTGCCTAGGCGCCCATATCAAGAACCGTCTGATACATATGAATGATTGATACAAAATTTAGAGTTTGGATATGAAAATATTTTATACCCTTGATATATTTATGTCATATGAATTTTGAACTCAGATCAAACTAGTATGAACTACTTTTAAATTTAACGTGACTATAGGGAGTATATACCATGAAACTAGCTCAAACTAGTTAAATTGAAGTTGAATTTAATTTTTTCAGAGTTTGATATCTCAAATATACTTTAATTTTTTTTGGAGTTTGGTTTCGCCTAGTTTAGGCTCAAGAAAAACTTCATGCTACTCCTAAGAAATGAATGGTTAGATCTAATTTATTCGGTCATCTTCTACTGCTAGTACAGTATACCTAAAAAATTCTCTAAACAAAACATCTACCAGAACGCAACCCCTCTCGATGACCCACACAACCAGCACAATTACTCCCAAAAAATACATGAAAAGCTATCCTTTATAAGGATGTAATATCTATGATTCCACCGGCATATACATGCATGTGTATTAGAAATATGCGTAATATTTTAATTTCAGATTTTATTAGAAGGCAAATATTATAAATAGTTACTGATGCATAAATTGGTACTAACAGTAGACAACACATTGTACTTCGAAATATATATAGAAACATAATTCAAATAGAGTCGATTGGTCATATGAGCAACATACAATTAGGCCTGATAAAAAAGAGTGATCGGTCCCAACTATGGCCCATGCGTAAAGGCTTATTCTCCTACGGCGCACCCAAGCCTAATTGTAACCATCTAGGATGCTAGTGTGGTGTAACATGCATAAAGTTGATATTTATCATGTTATTTTTTAGGGATACTTCTTCCGCATGTGTGTGCGCATGCTCACGTGTGTCTATATCTTTCTATTTATATAGTAAATTGCATAACACAGCTGGGTGTCTAGCCACTCACATCAAGAATCGTCCGATATGTGTGAATGATTAATAAAAATCTAGAGTTTGGATATAAAAATATTTTATACACTTGATATATTTATGTCACGTGAGTTTTGAACTCAGATCAAGCTAGTTTGAATTACTTTTAAATTTAGCGTGACTATAGTGAGTATATACCATGAAACTAGCTCAAACTAGTTAAACTAAAGTTGAATTTAATTTTTTTCAGAGTTTGATATCTTAAATATACTTTAATTTTTTTGGAGTTTGGTTGGGCCTAGTTTAGGCTAAATAAAAGTCCATGCTACTCCTAAGAAATGAATGGTAAAATAGATCTAATTTATTCGGTCATCTTCTACTGCTAGTACAATATACTGTAAAAATTCTCCAAACAAAGCATCAACCAGAATGCTATCCCTATCGATGACCCATAGAGCCAACACAATTACCCCCAAAAAATGCAGGAAAAGCTATCCTTTATATTACATTTTCAACAAGTCCCTTCAAGAAGTGAAGGATGTAATGGCTATGTTCTTTTGGGCTTCCTTCTTGTGTCTATTGGCTTTTGCTACAATAACTAATTTTCAAACGGTGCATCTTTTCAAGGTGGGGTCTATAAGTCGATTATAGTAGACATTGTATTAACTTCATCTATACTAGCCAAAATCTCATGCGACTGTCTCTCTTCGTACTCTCTCTTACAAACAGTCGTAATTCAAAATTCATAAGCCAAAAGTCATAAGTTACAACCCAAAAGAATTCACCCAATATCTACGATTCCAACAGGAGACACATGTATGTCCTTGCTATTGAAAATATGTATAATATTTTAATTTCAGATTTTACTAGGAGGCAAAATTAATAAATAACAAGTGACACATAAATCAGTACTAACTGTAGGCAAAACATTATGCTTTAAAATATATGCTGAAACATAATTCAAATAGGGTTGATCGGTTACATGAGCGACATATAATTATCTGGTCTATCCCTTCCAAGATGAGGCAATTTCTCTAATCAAACCCTGAGTGTTTAAGATAGATTATCTGTTGTTTGCTAGATCGGTTGGATTCATGGTACGATGTCTCAAATAGAATAACTAGCTCAATTACAATTGAGCTGTGTGACAAATATATTCTCATATTTTGTTTGCTCTCGATTTCTTGTGCAGGCGGAATAGGTTTCAACTATGACCCAAACTTAAGGGCTTGTTCTCCTACGGCGCCACCCAAGCTGATTTGCATCTCAATGCTAGTGTAGTGTAATAAGCATAAAGTTGATATTTATTAGGTCAGTTTTTAGGGTCACTTCTTCTGTGTGTGTGTGTGTGTGCATGCATGTGTGTATATATCTGTCTATCAACCTATATAGTAAATTACATAACGGAGCTGGGTGCCTAGGCATCCACATCAGGAACCATCTAATATGTGTGAATGATTAATAAAAAATTTAGAGTTTGGATATGAAAATGTTTTATACCCTTGATATATTTATGTCATGTGAGTTTTGAACTCAGATCAAACTAATTCGAACTACTTTTAAATTTAATGTGACTACAGTGAGTATATATCATGAAATTAGCTCAAACCAATTAAATTGGAGTTGAATTTATTTTTTTAGAGTTTGATATCTAAAGTACACTTTAATTTTGTTAGAGTTTGGTTGGACCTTGTTTAGGCTCAAGAAAAAGTCCACGCTACTCCTAAGAAATGAATGGTTAATTAGATCTAATTTATTCAGTTATCTTCTATGGCTAGTACAATATACCATAAAAATTCTCCAAACAAAACATCTACCAGAACGCAACCCCTCTTGATAACCCACAAAGCTAGCATAATTACTCCCAAAAATGCAGGAAAAGCTATCCTTTATATTACATTTTCAACCAGTTGCCTACTGGGAGTGAAGGATGTAATATATACGATTCCACCAGTAGATACATGCACATCCTTGCTATTGAAAATGTGTATAATATTTTAATTCCAAATTTTACTAGGAGGCAAAATTAACAAATAACTAGTGACATATAAATACTAACAGTAGACAACACATTGTACATTGAAATATATTCGAAAACATAATTCAAAACAGGGTCGATCAGTCACATGAGCGACATATAGTTGGGCCAGATGAAGAACATTAAGCAACGCAGGCTCAATGTGGTGCAGAACATAGTGAAGCAGTGAAGCAAGCAGTCGCACCGAGGAGCGCTACCCAGAAACCTTATGGCCGCCCTCGTGTAGGTCTTCACATCACAATGGCTCAAAGATACTACTCCCCTCCTTCACAGTACACACCGGGAAGAAGAGTCGACGAGGTACAGGCAGTGCAACACAACAATACAGGTTTGCAGGAGGAAGAAAATGAAAAGGAGGAGGCAATGATTCAAGACGCTCTACTCCGAATGTCTCCAAGCATATATATATATATATATATATATATATATATATATATATATATATATATATATATATATATATATATATATATATATATATATATAGGAAGCCTATTTACTACACCTGTGTGTAGTTACACCCATGGTATCTACCGTTCATCTAGCTCGAGATACCACCAGATTACTTGGGTTATTGGATCAATCTATAGAGTTCAAAACAAACCCGCGATGCGAGATACCCGTCATAAACACACCTGTGCAGTACCGGCTGCAGTATTTAGTGCCGTAATTATCTCATCCCTTGATGTTAGGAGTAGTTGCGTTGTGTAGCATGGAAACACAGGGTGATGTCGACATTTGGAATACTCAATCGCAAGACGCATACTACCCATGATGAGAACTAAATGGAAATATTTACATACAAAACTAATGGCTTGAAACCAACTTGCTAGAACCTGAATGGAGGTATGTATGTACGAAATAAATAATCTGAAACCAAAGGGATGAAACTAAATGGTAGTATTTGAATACGAAAACAAAGGAAGAAATGGTTTGATTCAGATACTACCGATTGTTGTCATAGAGACAGTAAAAATGATGTGAACACGAGCCGGATACTCTGCATGGTTGGAGTAGTTACGTATTGTACCATGGTCACCACTGATGTACAACATTTGTAATACTCAATCGCATTACACATACGCCCATCTTGAGAACTGATTGGAACGACACGGCTATGGTTTTGTAACTTGCGGAGACTGAATGGCATCAAATTGAATGGAAGCATGTGCATACGAAAACAAATGGCCGGAAACCAAACGGCTCAAAACTGAATGGAAGTATGTGCGTATGAAAAAAAGTGGTCTGCAACGAAGTACACTAAGATTGAATGGTAGTATGCACAGATGGAAACCAAAGTGATAAATGTTATAATCTGGATACTACTGCATGTTGTAAGAGAGATTGATAAAAAGATGCGAACACAATTGGCACACACAGATGAAAAGCTCGGTTGTTGTGCGAACGAAATTATGCGCAAGGTTTCAGATCTGAGCTCTATGTTATTCAATTTCGGAACTGCTACAGTAAAAACTCAGATGGCAAAACAGTGTTTTGGCTCTCAAGCGAACATGTAGCAGTGTCCCGATTAAAAACATTGCTCCATTTGTTTGTAGTAAGTAGGTATTGCTGGATAGTACAACTGATAACACCCTGTATTCTATGGGATATTGCATACTCCTTCTGAAAGCATACTTGATACTCCCTCTGAAAGCATTTTGTATTGCCGATTAAAACATCTAGTATCTTAACATGGGTTTCCAGGGTTTGGTGAGTTTAAAACTGAGTAAGCTGAACTGTGTTTGCCAGGTCTATCACCACACAGCAGTTTCTCGCTTAAAACATTGCTCATGTTGTTATTAGTATGTGCACATAGCTGGATACTCCCTATGAACTAGATCATACTCCTTTGGAAAAAATCATTTTTTTTCTTGTAGTATATGCGTGCCAAGACTGCATGTTTAGTCGTGCTTTCATAAGGATGTACTCCATCTGATAGCATTATGGCCAGAATAGAGATGCCAGATGAGTGGGCGACTAGTAAACAAAAAAGAAATCAATTGGGTATACATGCAAGGGAGTATTCTCCAAATGGATTGATCAGTAACAGTGAGTATCCTGTATTATCAAAAAAACAATAAGCAATCATTAAGTTGAACATGTAAGGGAGTATACTCCTTTTTTTTAAAAAAAAATATCATTCTTCATACTTTCAATGGTAAATTCCCTGCAAGTATAAAATTACCTTGCATGTAGATAAAATAGCATTTTACGTAGTGATTTGGGAGTAATTACTGCTGATTCTGACTTTGCATAGTTTTGTGGTAGGTTCTCCAGGTAGCGCGGGTGGTATGTATGTAAAAGGTTTTGAACACTCCTGATAGGTAGTCTTATAATGCTTTTACGATTGATCGTACTTTCAGTGGTTTCACGGTTGCAAACAGAATGGACTGAAGAATGAGCAGTGCAAGGGATTATTTGGATACTTCTGTTTATTTTCTACACGAGCTAAATTAGGAGCAGGCATCTTTCATTTTTGGAAGTTGTAAGGATAGCACAATCAGAAAATACAGTTGGAAAGTAGTTCAACCCCCAACTAATAAAGGTTCACTGAATATTGCCAAAAGTAAGGAATGTGTGGAGTAATTAGTGGTATTGTTTTTGCCCAGTGAAACCTGGAGGTGAGTCCTCTGTTCTCATACTACCTAACGTCTGCCATTAACGGACTGCATGTTAAGTTGGACCATTTTGCTGATACATTGCCAGAAATAATGTAGTGGGAATGATCATTACACTGCTATTATCTTGATGATGCATGAATTGAAACATCATGTACGCTAAATCTGGCAATCTGAAACATCAAGATAGGCGGATATGCATTGAGAAAATGCAGAATATGCTTCATGTTAAATGAAATGGGCAAAAAATAGTGGCAGGTGCTCATTTGCGAGTGTCTTCGATTATTATGAAGTATATAATAGATAATGGTAAATGTTAAAAACCAAAGTAAAACCAATAGCAGTGTGAGCTTATTAATCCTTCATTGGAATAAACACTTCCAACTTCATGATCTTATTTTCAAACCCAAGCTTTCAAACAACGATTAACGTAATCTGGAAGTATAGCTTCATTTTTCTTGAATGACAATAGATTCGCGAAATT
This sequence comes from Dendrocalamus sinicus, assembly GCA_036346575.1. NCBI lineage: Eukaryota > Viridiplantae > Streptophyta > Magnoliopsida > Poales > Poaceae > Dendrocalamus > Dendrocalamus sinicus. Next base: position 38,406,256 of record CM070671.1, read on the forward strand.
GCTTCCGTAGTTCACATGGATCCTGACATAACAAGGTAGAGAATTTGTTAACTATTTATGAGATTAAGGTATTAAGTCTTAATGGGTATAATGGCCGAAAGCGATACTCACACTACAAGATGGCAGGATGATAGACAACGCCATGGTAAATGCAGAATTGGAGCTACTGCCATCAAGTGGTTTGATCATATTCTTTGATTTGGCCATTGCCTACAATGAAAGGTTGTAAAGTCATTTCAATGATGGGAATACAGATTCAAGTTAACAAGTTTTGCAAGAAAATGAATTGATCAACTAACATTTCTTCCCCGCATCGAGTATGTATGGCCTGAAACTAAGAGTATGATGCCCCTGTTATTTATACTATGCACACACACTAATTAGTTGGACATACTGCTCATAATATTCTGAATACTGCCCATAATATTCTGCTCATATCGCTTCGATTTGAATGCGGTATGTACATACTGCTCATAATATTCTGAAACGAAAATGGTCTGAAACTAATTGGTAATATGTACATACGAAACAAAATGGACAAATGGTTTCAGCTGGGAACTACTGATTGTTGTCAGGTGGATTTGTATAAAATGATGTAAACACAATCAGAGTACTACAACGTGGTATATGTTAGAGATATATGTATAGTTTGTTATTCCCCATTGTTATGAGGGGTTCTTTGCATATTTACCACCTGTACTTTGTGTATATATACTGGCCCATTGGCCTCATATGAATACATGCGCTATTCATAACATGGTATCAGAGCCAAATCTAGGGTTTTGGCTTACCTAGGGTTCCGTGCTTGCCGTCGCCGACTCGCGCCGTCCCCGACTCGCGTGACTTCCTCTCCGCTCACGCCGTCGGCTCCGCCGACTCCCACGCGTCGTCGCCACCGACGACTCCTCCGTCGGCCCAGCCGACTCCCCCGAATTGGATCGCCGCCGCGCCGCCCGGGGTTGCCTCGGCGCCGTCGTCCGCCCGATCTCGCCGCCTCCGCCGCTGCCGTCCCCGCTTGGCCTCCCCGACGGCCTCCTCTGCTCCCACCTGGCCGCCAGATCCGCCGGCCTCCTCCGCTCCGCTCGAGTCACGCCGTCGCTGGGATCGCGCCGCGCTCGAGGAAGACCGCCGCCGCCGCCGCTCTCCACGCCCGAGGCCGCCGCTCCGCCCCTCGCCCAAGGTCGCCGCAGAGCCGCGCCGTCGGCCGCTCTCCACGCCCGAGGCCGCGCTCCGCCTCCTCGCCGAGGTCGCCACAGAGCGCGCCGCGTCGGCCGCTCTCCACGCCGAGGCGAGGCCGCCGCCGCCGCCCGCCGCCGCCGCCGCCGCCGCCGTCGCACGCCAACCCTAACGCAGCGGCGTGCGTAACGGGCGAAGGCCCGTTTGAGGTTCTTAACCGAGCGCGAAAGAAAAAAAGCAAAAAAAGCAAAAACAAAAAAAAAAAAAAGCGTCGTTCTAACCGCGCGCGTCCAGCGCGCTGTTAGACTTCGTTGCCTTAGTCGCCGCGCCGCCCAGCCGCCTACCAATGGGAACCGCTTCCCTCCTCGCTGCCGGTGATTTTTGATGGTGTTAATTACACCGACTTCGTGTCTCACATGCGCATTCACATGCGTGGTCTTCGTCTCTGGGGCGTCCTCTCTGGCGATGTCACCTGTCCGCCTTGCCCTATTCCTCCGACGGAGCCTACGCCTGTTACATTGCCTCCGACAGCCGATAAGGCTGCTGCGATGATGAAGCGATGATAAAGCCGCCTCGCCTACCAGAGGCTCGATTCCTACAAGGATCGTCGACCGTCTACACTCGGTGGTACGATGACGACGCCGCCGCCTCTGTCTTCATCGCGATGTCCACCTCGATTTTCTTACGAGGTTGTGGGACTCCTTCGGCTTTTCGGATGTGGACTCATCTTCGTCGGCGCTCGAGCCCTCTGGTGATGCCACTGTACTGTCCGTGGTCCCCAGAGCACTCTCTTCAGCAGGTGATGCTACCGTTGACGCCTTTACGCTCGAGCTCTGCTTTGTTTGGCGTCGCTTGGACTCTCTCCGCATCTTGGCCGTGTCGTACTCGTCCGTGCTGCTGGAGGTACGTCTTGACCGGAGTTTCAGCGGGTTTACGAGTTCCTTACTCGCCTTCGCCCCGAAGTTCGAGCAAAGGCGTGCCCACTACTTGCACGCCACCCTCGTGTCACTCTCCGGAGGCTCTTACCGAGATACGCGCGAGGAGACTCGCCGAGTGGTGCTGGTCCGATGCCACTCCCCTCTCGTGCTCGCCGCCGTCCGCTTTGCTACATCGCCTCCTCGCAGCGGCTACCACAGTGGTGGTGGCCGTCCTCCGTCTGGAGGTGGCCGTCCTCACTGCTCCTACTGCGACAAGGATGGCCACACCGAGTCCCGGTGCTACAAGAAGAAGCGGCATCTTTCACGCCGTTCTTCTCGGCACTAGTGCTTCTACGACGACGCCTCGCCTCGACTTCTTCAGCAGCTTCTCTCACCGAGCAGAGATAGCCGGACCGACGCCTACTTGCCGCTTGTGTTCTCCTCGGCGTGTTCTGCGAGTTCGCTCATCGACTCTTGAGCACCGAGAGACCACCTCCTACACAGTCAGGTACCTCCCCGTGGATTCTTGATTCTGGAGCATCTTTTCACATGACTCCTGATTCTTTCACTCTGTCTTCTATTACACCTCTTAATTCTCCCGCTGGTGTTCTTACTGCGATGGTACATCTCTTTCGTCTCTCGTCGAGGATCTCTTAGCAACTCATCTTTTCATGTTCCTTACATTGCTCATGTTCCTCGCCTTACCTTGCGCCTTCTTTCTGTGGGCAGATTCATCGACCTTGGTTATCGAGTTATTCTCGACTCTGACTCTTGTTGTGTTCAGGACTGCCACACGGGAGCTCTGGTTGGTTCTGGCCCTCGGCGCCGTGACTCACAGCGTCTCTGGGAGCTTGACTGGCTTCATCTTCCTTCCGCTGCCACCACCGCCGCCGGTCTCTCCGCTTCTGCCACTTCGTCTACCGGCTCTTTCCAGCAGTGGCATCACCGTCTTGGCCATCTGTGTGGATCTCGTCTGTCGTCCTTAGTTCGTCGTGGTCTTCTGGGGTCTGTCTCAGGAGACGTATCTTTAGATTGTCAGGGCTGTAAGTTAGGTAAACAGATTCAGCTTCCTTATCCTCATAGTGAGACTGTGTCTCAGCGTCCTTTTGATCTTGTTCATTCAGATGTTTGGGGTCCGGCTCCCTTCGTTTCGAAAGGGGGTCATCGTTATTATATTATTTTTATAGATGATTTCTCTCGCCACACTTGGATATATTTCATGTCTTCTCGTAGTGAGGCCTTGCCTATCTATAAACAATTTGCCACTATGATACACACACAGTTCTCCACTCCTATTCGTGTCTTTCGTGCTGATTCTGCTGGCGAGTACCTTTCTCATCACCTGCGCAGCTTCCTTGCTGAGCAGGGCACTCGCCGCTTTTCTTGTCCTGGTGCTCATGCTCAGAATGGTGTCGCTGAGCGCAAGCATCGTCACCTCCTTGAGACGGCTCGTGCTCTGATGATCGCCGCCTCTATTCCACCTCACTTTTGGGCCGAGGCTGTTTCCACTGCCACCTATCTCGTCAACATCCAGCCCTCTTCTGCTCTTAAGGGTGCGATCCCTGTTGAGCGTCTCTGTGGTTGTCTTCCTGACTACTCTGCCCTTCATCTGTTTGGCTGCGTTTGCTACGTTCTCCTTGCCCCTCGAGAACGCACCAAACTGACCGCTCAGTCTGTTGAGTGTGTCTTTCTGGGGTACAGTGCCGAGCACAAGGGATATCGGTGCTGGGATCCTGTTGGTCGTCGGATACGGGTTTCTCGGGATGTGACTTTCGACGAGTCTCGTCCATTCTACCCACGTCCTGCCTCTCCTTCGGTTTCCTCTGTGGAGTCTCTGTCTTTCTTGACCTTTCCAGATACTCCTATATCTGTTTTGCCTTCGTCCACCTGTCCTACTGAGTCTCCACATATTCCCCCTGTGGCCTCTCCGCCGTTGTCGCCGCCTGTGTTGTCTCCTACGACTCCCCAGGCTCCTCCCACTATCGTCTACACTCGTCGACCTCGTATTGAGCATATTTCCGATGAGCCATCTTCTCCTGATGTTTCATCTTCTTCTGATGCTCCATCTTCCCCTGATGGGTCATCTTCTCCTCGCTACGCTCTCCGCGATCGCCAGTCGATTCAGCCTCCTGCCCGTTTTGCCTTTGCTGGCGCAGCTACTCGTGAGCCTGTCTCCTACCGGGATGTTGTTACTCACCCTGAGTGGCAGCTTGCTATGGCCGAGGAGATTGCTGCCCTCGAGCGTACTGGTACTTGGGATCTTGTTCCTTTTCCATCTCATTCTCATCCCATCACGTGTAAGTGGGTCTATAAGATTAAGACTCGCTCTGATGGTTCTCTTGAGCGCTATAAGGCGCGTCTTGTTGCTCGTGGTTTCCAGCAGCAGCATGGTGTTGACTACGACGAGACTTTTGCTCCTGTGGCCCACATGACCACTGTTCGCACTCTTCTTTCGGTGGCGTCTGTTCGCCACTGGTCTGTTTCTCAGCTTGATGTCAAGAATGCCTTTCTTAATGGCGAGTTGCGTGAGGAGGTCTACATGCATCCGCCACCTGGGTATTCTGTTCCTGAGGGCATGGTCTGTCGCCTTCGTCGCTCTCTCTATGGCCTTAAGCAAGCCCTCGTGCTTGGTTTGAGCGCTTCTCCTCGTGGTCACTGCTGCTGGTTTTTCAGCTAGTGATCATGATCCTACGCTCTTTGTCCACACTTCGTCTCGTGGTCGGACTCTTCTTCTCCTGTATGTTGATGATATGATCATTACGGAGATGATTCTGAGTACATTGCCTTTGTCAAGGCTCGTCTTAGTGAGCGATTTCTTATGTCGGATCTTGGTCCTCTTCGTTACTTCCTTGGGATTGAGGTTACTTCCACTCCAGATGGTTTCTTTATGTCCCAAGAGAAATATATTCAGATCTTCTTGATCGCGCCTCTCTCATCGATCAGCGTCTTCGTTGAGACTCCCATGGAGCTCAATGTTCACCTCCGACTCTCGATGGCGAGCCTCTTTACGATCCGACTCGCTATCGTCATCTTGTTGGGAGTCTTGTCTACCTTGCTCATTACTCGTCCGGATATCACTTATCCAGTTCATATTCGAGTCGGTTTGTTTCAGCTCCCACTCAGTTCACTACACCACCTTCTTCGAGTTCTGCGATACCTTCGTGGGACTATCTCTCGCCGTCTCTTCTTTCCACGTTCCAGCTCGTTACGCTTCAGCATATTCGGATGCTACTTGGGCCAGCGATCCTCCGATCGCGGTCTATCTCTCGCTTCTGTGTTTTTCTTGGTGGTTCTCTTATTGCACGGAAGACGAAGAAACAGATCGCAGTGTCCCGTTCGAGTGCAGAGGCCGAGTTGCGAGCTATGGCTCTCTTGACAGCAGAGATTACTTGGCTCTGATGGTTACTTGAGGATTTTGGTGTTTCGTCACTACACCGACCCTCTCTTGTCGACGATGCAGTGCTATCGGTATTGCTCGTGATCTGTGAAGCATGAGCTCACCAAGCACATTGGTGTTGATGCTTCTTTCATGAGGACCGGTGTGCATGATCGGTGATTACTCTTGATGTGTGCCTTGAGCTTGGGATAGCGGATTTCTTCACGAAGGCCCAGACTCGAGCACATCACAGCTTTTATCTCTCCAAACTCAGTGTTGTTGATCCACCATGAGTTTGAGGGGGGGGGTGTTAGAGATATATGTATAGTTTGTTATTCCCCATTGTTATGAGGGGTTCTTTGCATATTTACCACCTGTACTTTGTGTATATATACTGGCCCATTGGCCTCATATGAATACATGCGCTATTCATAACAGTATACATCATACTTCTTACTCCCCAAATCTAGTTCATAATATTCTTACAGCCCCTGATACTGCTCATAATATTCTGAATACTGCTCATAATATTCTGCTCATACTGCCCCTGATATGAATGGAGGTATGTACATACTGCTCATAATATTCTGAAACGAAAATGGTCTGAAACCAATTGGTAATATTTACATACGAAACAGAATGGACACATGGTTTCAGTGGGAACTACTGATTGTTGTCGTGGATTTGTATAAAATGATGTAAACACAATCGAGTACTACAACGTGGTATACATCATACTTCTTACTCCCAAAATGTAGTATCTCCGACACAATCAAACTACCATGAAGTATGACCAAAAGGCAAAAATAGTGGAACAAGCACATGAGCGGAATGCAAGCACACGAGCTGTTTGCTCCATGGTGCATGCATCGGGGCCCGCCGCCTAACTTCCCGGGCATTCTGCCGAGCACCTTGCAGGCAAACGGGGATGCTATCAACATGACTAAAATAGACATTGTCTCAAACAGCTTACGGGCAGGAGTGGCAGTATGTGCAGGGGAGTAATCTACTCACAATTGACCAAGAACGAAACAACGAACCATTATCGAAAAACCAACAAATCGAAACTGAACTACAAATCCTATTGAGTTCAGAACATCAGAACTCATCATCAGAAAAAGGATGACATACCAACCAAATGCTGTGAAGACTACTCCCCAAACTCGGCAAGACGACGCACCAAGCCTTTCTGAAGATTCTTCTCCTCAGTACTCGACGAGACGACGCGCCGGCAAGCGAACAGCTTCCCGAAGCCAGCGCCTTTCTGAATATTCTTCTCCTCACTGTCGACAAGGCGGCGCGCGGCAAGCGAACAGCTTCCCAGCCAGCAACGCTATGGAAACGGCGATCCGTATCGCCATGGAGGAAAAATCGTGGTGTGGTTTTGGTAGATTATGATTCGCGGATATCCTTGGATTGGGTAGCGAAGATGCTGAGAAATCGCTTGGATGTGGATCTAATCCTCCTCGGACCGTATGCGTTAAGCTGCGCTCGAGCTAACTCCAACACGAATCTCTAAACGGCATCAACGGAGCATGACCGGTGTAACTACACCGGAGTAATAAGGATTTTTCCTATATATATATATATATATATATATATATATATATATATATATATATATATATATATATATATATATATATATATATATATGTGTGTGTGTGTGTGTGTGTGTGTGTGTGTGTGTGTGTGTGTGTGTGTGTGTAGCTCTGTTAACTAATGTGATTAACCAACTATTTACTAACTGGTAGTTGATTTAATTAATCAACTATTTACCCGCTAGTAATGGCCTATCATCAATACCCAATAAAGTGCTAAATTCAAACTTTTGAATCTCATTCAAATAGAGAGGGATGCATGATTCAGCAAAAATAAGGTGGACTTAGCATGCCAAGTGGCGCACCATGTCATAGCGTGGTCATGCATCGCAAGTCACGCGAAATACATGAATACACACTTGCATGTGCGTGTGCGTGTGTTATGCCAAAGCTCTCTCGTGCCATGTGTCTCAAGGTTTTAGGAAATAACCAAAATTCCACCTTATAAAGTAGTTTCCTCCACCTTACCTTAACAATATGGTACTAAATCATGTTAGCTTTGGAATTATAGGAAATGGACCTCACACTCATATGTGCCTAATTTCTAACAACCCCTCACCAATTTCAAAGCAAGTAGCAAAAAGATGCTAAAGATAATGTGCTGAAGTATTGTTAATATACTAGTCTTTTCGTGTAAGTCCATATGAGTTGAACTCCCACATAGAATGACAAGATTCATTTCTCCATGGCTAATAAACGGACTATTCCTTGAATTCACAGCTTTTTGTGATCAGATTTCATTTGAAATCTCAACCGACACTAGGTTATCAATGAACCATGCATAAATGAAGCATTATATGGTTATGCTCCCTTATTTGCTCATGAGCTTTCTAGATAATGCCTTGTTCTCATGAATTACGACCACATAGTTAGGCTCAAGTAGGTATATTCTTTCTAGGAATCCTACAGGATTATACCTTTTCCTTATTTGGACAATAGAATATATTAAGACTTTATGCTAACTTTCTATACAGTCGAGAGTATTTTGTCTATTAGGACACGGATACGATGAATATGTACTCTCTCATTACAACATTCTCATTAACTAAGTCATGGGATCTCTAATTAAGAAGGTATATGTTACCATTCTTGTGTAAGTCAAATGGGCTTCATACCTATGTCCATAATGTCCAGACACTAGGTGTTGAATACTCGTAATCTTCATGTGTATACTGCACTAGTCCCATGATCAATGGGTCGTACACTCATCCACAACATTGAAATCACACCCATACACATCGCATATATTTAATTTACAACAAAATAATCAAATACATAAGCGATGTATATCTAGTTTACAACGTAAGGGCCAACTGCCAAATAAATGTAACTATCAGAGATTGTAGCGGAAGATAAGTAAGTAAACCAAAAGCATCATGTAGTATGCCATCCATATCCCATAGGCAACTAATAAGGATTAGGCTTTAGAATGACCCATTGTTGTACCCTCCGGTACCAGGTGTAAAGTATGCGTCGTCGGGTATAGTTTCTTCCTCATTCCTTGAACAATAAATTAAGTAAGATTGAATACATTATATACTTAGTAAGATTTATAGTGTATTGCAAAATTATACAAATGCAAGGCTGAACAAAGGATAAGGCTCTACGTTACAAGTTATTTTCAGCGTGAAGCATGTTTGCATTTACAATATCAATAAATAATAATTTGCAATTAAATTTTGAAGAGCAATTGACATATAATGAAATAACAATTATATAACTTTAATAAAAGTAAATCATAGTCCTCCTTGGTTGGGAACCATGAATAAATCTCAGCCATAGATATGATATATACGTTACAACATACCACCCAGCCCTCCTTGGATGGGAACCATGTACAAATCTCAGCCATAGACATGATATATACATTACAACATACCACCCCATCATTTCCAATGAAACTGTTTTGTCAAAAATAAAAACTAGACCCATTGCACCTGCACCAAGCATGCTCATGACCACGAGCATGACTATTTAAATAGTTTTACACTCTTGAGAGATTATACAGCTTTATCCACATGTGACAATCAACTCTTCTGTCGGCCACTACATGCTTCCTTAGGCGTGTGATGAAGTGATTATCATATAAACTTTACATCATCTAGTCCTCACCTTGTACCATCCTGATGAATGACAAACCCTCACCTTAATAGATACCCTCTATTTAGTGATGTATTCACCATTGTATTGGCAATCTTTGATCCCAACACCTTGGTGAAGGGAGCCCTATGAACATTCTACTTTGTATACCCTCATCAGCCTACCAAAATGCAAGGCTAGTCCTAGATAAATTAGTCAGCTAAAGTTAGAGCCCATATAGCAAATATGGTTATATGGTTTAGAGTTAGATGTGTAACAATGGAGTTCGATCCTTAATCGACCTGGGCGAGAATCTCCCCCCTATCTATATGCGAGATACCCTCTCACATTTTTCAATTCATATTATAACTCATCCATATAAAAAAACTAGGTTTTTTATTTTATTTTTATACCAAACCAACAGAGGTCCCTCCTCTGGTCCAACATTTCAAAATCTCCCATTTCCATGCGCAAATTTTTTTGAATATTCAAACTTAGTAAAAACTAGTGCATGGATAAACATCTAGACAATACGTGAATGTAGTACGCTTAAATTGACATTAATTATTGTCTAAACCATATCCTACAGTTTACAACAGTAAGTGTATCAATATCACAAGGATGATTAATGCATACAAGTAGGAATAACTACCATACCCACAAATATAGCGATTTTATCCAAACATACACACATGCGTAATATCCTTTGCAAATAGTATACAATAAGTAAAATATTAGGATCAACATGGTCAAAGGGGGTATTTGCCTTGCTCTGGTTGCTCAGAGAGTTGCTTGGGATCGTTCTCACAATTTTCCGGTGTGACAATGTCTAATCAATAAAACCAAATGAGTACAAATAAGAGCAAAATATATTCAAATAGAGACCAAATTCTAGGGGCAGGCGGTGGATCTATGCATAGAGAGAGTAGATTTGAGGGGCGTTTGAGAGGGGAGAGACAAGATTGGGGCGACCAGAGATGTCGACAACAAGTGTTGCTCTACCCTGCTGTAGCATTTCTCCATCTCCATTGAAGAACGCAAGTGAAGCTCTGATCGAGCTGAGATGTCAACAAGAAGTACTCCCCTTATCTATATGTGAGATCCCCTCTCACAATTTTCAATTTGTATTATAACTCGCCCATAGCAAAAACTAGGTTTTTCATTTTATTTATATACCAAACTAACAGAGGTCCTTCTTCTGGTCCAACATTTCAAAATCTCCCATTTCCATGCGCAAGTTTTTTTGAATATTCAAACTTAGTAAAAACTAGTGCGTGGCTAAGCATCTAGACAATACACATGAATGTAGTAAACTTAAATTGACATTAGTTATTGTCTAAACCATGTCCTACAATCTACAATAGTAAGTGTATCAATATCACAAGGATGATCAATGCGTACAAGCAGGAATAACTACCATACCCACAAATATAGCAATTTTATCCAAATATACACGCATGCATAATATTTTTTGCAAATAATATACAATAATTGAAATATTAGTATCAATATGGTCAAAAGGGGTGTTTACCTTGCTCTGGTAGCTTAGAGAGTTGATTAGGATCGTTCTCATAATTTTCTGGTGCGATGGTCACAGATAAGATACAAATATATTCAAATAGAGACCAAATTCTGGGGGCAGATGGTGGATCTGGGCATAGAGAGAGCAGATCTGAGGGGCGTTGGAGAGGGGGGGATAGGATCAGGACAGCCAGAGATGTGGACAACAAGTGTTGCTCTGCCCTGCTGTAGCATTTCTCCATCTCCATTGAAGCACACAAATGAAGCTCGATCTGATCGAGCTGAGATGTCAACAAGATGTACTCGCTTCCTCCCAACTTTTTTGTTGTTGTTGCTTGTGTTGTGCTGCAAGCCTATTCATCTAGACACTCCGCAATTAGAAAATTCATTTAGGTGTACTGCTTGTAGTAATTTTTAAATATAGCATATGAGCTCAAAATCTTATGAATTTTTTTGGAGCCTTCTAACACAGTGTACTTGATTGTGTATTTTTTCATAATTTATCCATTCTGAATTGTACTAAAAAAAATAAGCTCCAAAAATTATAAATTTATTTTGAAGTATCCTTAGATAGTAGACTTGATTGTGTAATTTTTCTAGGCTTATATTTTGTGAAATTTTTTCAAAAATTAAGGATTTAGTTCTAAAAAAATTGGGATTTTAGGTAGAAGTCATGTGTCAGCCAGTTCTCCGATGAGTGCTATTCTTGCTAATACAACTTGAAAAAGTAACAGGTAGGAGGCCATGTGTCGCTCCTCATGGGATAGGGAACTGATGCAGGTGATGGGATGTGAGGGGACAAGGTGATGTGTTTTTGGCGAAAAAGTAGCCGTCCAAGGGTGAGTTAGACCGGAGGACTAAACGGAGGGAGGGCCTCCCACATCCAAATGACAGATGGCCAAAGGGAGGGAGGGCCAGCTTTGTTAAATGGTAGATGTAAAGTGATGGTGGTTTTTTGTTTGTTCTGAGAACCGAACCGGCTGACGTGTGGCTTCCACCTAAAATCCCAATTTTTTGAGACATAAACCCTTAAATTTTTTAGACAATGTTACAAAACATAAAATCCTAGAAAAATTACAAAATCAAGTCCACCATGTAAGGATCCTTAAAAAACTCATAATTTTTGGAGCTCCTTTTCTATATTAAAAAATTAGTACAAATAGTACAATTATATGAATTTTTTAGTACAATTCAAAACGCATAAAAATATTTAAAAATACATTATGTTGACAGGCACCACAAAATATTTCATGAGTTTTTAAGCTTGTTTGGTCAATTTAAAAATTTCTACAAGCAGTACACCTAAATGAATGTGCTAATTATGAATCAATTAATGCTAATAACATGATGAACAGTGGCCACTGCACGCCATGAGGGAGTGGGCGCACCGCACGGTGGTCGTGTGGTTTTGGCTCCACCGCATGGCGGCCGTGCGGTAGGGTGCATGTTGGCCCGGAGCCGTCTCCGTGCGGTGGTTGTGTGTTTTTTGTGCCAGATCTGCATATTCTTCATACCAGGCACTACTTCTATAATTACCGATCGTAATACTACTAAATCAGCCAAAAAGTCCCTTTTTACCATGCATGATCTAGTATATTACTCTTACTCTCAAGGTATGGCTAGTCACCCGGTGGCGCCCACCTTCACTCACTCCTAAGGTCAGGCTTTATGTCACCAGAACAAACAAAAAAAGGGTAGCACAAAGATAGTAAGCAGGGAGCACCTAAACTTGCGTTAATATTTACCTTTTGATATTGTTAATCTTGTTTATTTAAAATGTTAGTGCTTCCATCCATGCTGCTACTAAATGATGTGAAGAAAAAAAACTAACATGACATGAATTCTGACTCATTTTTGCTACTCAATTCCTGGTGATGGAGATCCAGTACAGCGTGATCCTGCTCCCTGCCGCCCTGCACCACCTTGTCCGAGAGCTTCGTGTCCGCCGCGCCTACCGTGTGCACCGTGAAACAAACTTGAGAATGTCATATCAATTTGAAGCTATCGGCCATTCTACTTACTATATCGAAAAACATTTACAGTCAGGTAGTTGCATTCTCTCGCCCTGCTATAAGGTTTTAGATTTTAAATGTCTCCGCTCCAAACGGATTCAGCTTTTGGCCTTTTTACTTTTAATTTAATTAATCTAGAAGTCACTTGAAACACATCGGCCTTTAATTTTGTCTTATTTTGACTTTTTTTAGCCTTTTCAGGTTTTTTTTGTGTTCTTTTACCTTTATTCTTTTGTAGTGTCTGTGACGATATAATGATTTTTTTATGTTCTCAATTTTTTTTCTTATTTTTCTTAGAAAAAGCTAATAGTCGTTACAATACAATTTTAACTAAAAGCCACAACTAAAAACTTAAGTTAAAAGCTAGTTAAAGCACCACTAAAAACATGTGAGAATCACAGGATGTACGAATATACGCTCAAGTTGTATCACTAGCTGTCAGCATTCAATAAATATACTGTTCTGCTGGTATTATTGAACGGCATGTAACCAAGTACTATATATCTGGTTGAATCATTTTAAGCAGAGGCGCTCCACAGTCGATCAGAGCCCAAATTGAACCTCAAACACTGGCTCCTTTTCTAATTGTTGTATTTTTAGCTTTTAACTTTTGATTGAAATATTCTTGTAACGGTTGTTAGCTTTTTATGAGGTATTTAATTTAAAAAATAGAAAATATAAAAAATAAAAAATATTGCTATATCTCTATGAATAATCTAAAAAAAGAAAAAAAAACCATGGTAGAAAACCAACACACTCTGATCGGCTCATAAGCCATCACTGTTGGGAAGTAAAACAAAATTTATAAATAGTAAAACATAAGCCAGAAGTTGAAACCGAAATGAGCTAGGCCTTAAGCAGCTGTCGATGTGTCTCTGCTCGGTTCCCCGGCCCATGCTTCTAGACTACGACGTACTTCAACATTGCGGCTGCCTCTCTGGAGTGGAGTTGTTGGTCCTTGTGAGTTGTGTCCATCTCCCTCCTTTTGTATTCTTGCCCAGTATGTCAAAGAACATTGCGATTGGTTAATATATTGTGTATGACACGTTAACTCACAGGCTGTTTCTAATTGGCTGCGTGATTTCAAAGTGATGTGTTCAATGCTAGCTAGATTCAGGAATTGACGAGGGCCTCCAGATCAAATCCAATCGAATTCGATGGAGGACAACTAATTCTCAATCTCGCCACCGGTAGATTAAATAGAGGGATATGACAACCTTGATTGACTACCTGGACTCCTGCTGCTATCTCGCTTTCTCAGTTCGTTGGCGCCCTGTGTCTTTCCGGCTTCTCCTCTCGATCGCGCACGCGCCGTGCGCGCAGTTCCGCCTCGCCGTGCGCCGCCGTTCCCGATTGCGCCAACCCCGTCGCCGCCCCGGTTGCATTTCAACCTGGAAACGGGGCGTTACAATTACATCCTGGAATTCGACAGGGACGATAACCATTGAAAAGTTAGTACATCACAGCTCGAGCATGCGTGCAAATGAGCCCAAAAACTGACAACCAACCTGTAACTAGGAACCAGAGTGTGAGCGAAAGTGATCCGTCGACATTGCTTAAAATCGCCTACCTCGGGCTCACCGAGAGAGGAGCCATGTCGCGGTCCCGCCTTTTTGCTTTTCCATGACACCGCCGGCATGGGGAGCTGAGTGTGGCCTACCATGATGCCATCACGGGGATGAGGAAAACAATGAAGAACCATTCATTTCTTGGGAAGCGGCAGCAAGCCCTCAATTTTGTGAGAACTAGTTACATTGACTAATCAAGTTGAGCACTTCATCATTTTAGTTTTTTAAGCTAATACTGAGATTTATTTTTCAAGTTGTGCTAAGCAAACATGCAGAACTGAATAGACTACATAAGGTGCGGTGAAATTTACTAACAATCATACATGACAAAACCTGTAACTAGAAAATTATAAAAGGGCAAGCCAACGAACTAAGAACTTAGACTATTTTCAATAAAGCGTAGTACACTATGGAATAACTTGTGAATTGTGGTAATATTGAATATTGATCCAAATCATCAACTGTGCAGTGCTGAAAATGTTTCTTTGATAGCGATGATTCCAGCATAAACATCTTGCATTTCTGGCCGATCTTTCGGTGAGTCCACAGAACATTTTAGGCCCATATTAAACAGCTGCATGATACAGACTTTGCATTCCGATCATTGCAGGATTCCCATTGTCTAAGTTGTGATTTTCTTCTTCAGTTTATAACATGGAATGAGACTGAGCTCTAAAATGTCGCCAATATTGTGTGGAAATGCAGATTCCACCAATTTGTGAAGGTTCACCCATCCTTAAAGATGTCATCTGTTGGGTGTTTCCTGTGAGCATTTCTAGCAAAATAACTCCATAACTATAAACGCCACCCGCAATGAGATCTCGTAACCCATTCCATATTCTGCAATTAATGTAATGTGAAATCTGTTTAGAAGCTCTTCTCATTTGCTAAATTGTCTTAAATAATAAACTCTTTTTAAGAAAGAAAGGAAATTTCTTGAGATGATAGCTACAAATTGTTTTCTACGAAATATTGTCACATTAATGGATGTTAATAAGATAAGAATGAATGCTCACCAGTGCAATATATCCGATGATCCTCGCGCCCAACTATACTTGTTAAATCATTAAGACTTGTAGAAGAATGATCAGTAAGAAATTTTGCTAATCCAAAGTCGCTAACATGAGCACCCATGTCATCATCCAAAAGGACATTGCTTGGCTTCAAATCACAGTGAACCAAAGGCGGTGTGCACCAATTATGAAGATAATCCAAGGCAGCAGCAATGTCCATTGCTATTAGTATTCTTGATCCTAGACTCAATGGTCTCTTCTGTCCATGTTTGTGCACTTTTGAATGAAGCCAGCTTTCCAGGTTACCGTTGGCCATGTTGTAACACCCCGACCCTCCACAGGGTCCAAGATGATACCACCACACCCTTACCAATTCACAAGTGTTGCTAATCCAACTTTTAGCAGCACATTCTCTGTTCTTTTTATATCATTACCCACAGTTATCAAACCACAATTAACACTAGGATGATTGCAAAAACAACTAACTTCATACGTCTAAACTGTTATTTCACATGTGCCGTGCCCAAAAGTACTGTCCCATTCCATGCATGTCGTCAGCCTTCACCTAAAAATAACGACAAAGCAAGGATGAGTCCGGAGACTCAGCAAGCACATGATAAAACAGTAACATCACTTTAGCAATTTCAATCAGAATCGATATCAGTAAATCAGTTCTATGTCATACATAATCGTAATTCAACCCTATGTCTGTAAATCAGAAATCAATTCTATGTCCGCATAATCGTAATTCAACCCTATATCATGTAAATCAGAAATCAATTCTCAGAATCAGTAAATTAATTATGTAATCAGAAATCGCTCAGAATTATAAATCGTAAATCACAATCGTAATTGTAAATCAAATCACAATCAGAATCAGTAAATCAGAATCACAATCAGAATCACTGCTTCGTAATGCACAATCAGAATTATAAATCAGAATCACAATCAGAATCAGAACTCAGAATCTATCAGAATCGTAAACTATAATGCACAATCAGAATCAGAAATCAGAATCGCAATCAGAATCAGAAATCGTAATGCACAATCAGAATCAGAAATCAGAATCACAATCAGAATCAGAATCGTAATGCACAATCAGAATCAAAACTATATCACTTTACATCAGTAATGCAATGCAATATCATGCAATGCATCTGTATGCATCTGTATGCTCAGAATCGAGCGTATACCAGTATAGCGGAGCGCCCACCGTCGATGGACCACTCATTTGCCTACCTCTGAGGTCTTATTCTAGAGCACTCGGACTAGTCATATGACTTTCTCACCGACTGGCTCTTATTCAAGAGCTCTCCGGACTAGTCATGACTTTCTCACCGACTTGGCTCTTATGCATTTTGCACGATGCAATATGCCTCAAATGTGAATGTCTAATCATAAACATTACTCATTAAAGTATGATTAGCACATAATCACATGCGTCATCTCATAAATATCAGAAACCATGGCATGGGAACACGAATAGCATTCATCACAATTTCTCGTCTACCATGCACTTGCTCGTTAACTCAGCGGACGGTGCGTGGGCGACACCAAACTCGAACCGCCACCTGAACAAATATTAATTATTTCAATCTATCACTCATGCAATACATTCAATTACGAGTAAATAACATCGCTCAAACGCCCAATCGACATAACCCACTCTGCCTCACCGACAACCTCTCATTGACCCGATGCTTAACGGTCTATAAATTGAGCGATCACATTATTTATACTCGCCGATCAATTTCTACACGTTTAATCTCACTTTAATCAGTTATACTGTTTAACCTCAATTTGTGCTTTCCTTCTCCCTCTTCTGCCACAGATCGACCAGATCAACGGTGGCAGTACCAATTTCGTCGTCCAGGCATTCATATTAATAAACGAGATCTAACTGATCACATGCATCAATTCGAGTAATCGGTATTAATAATGCCCGACTCGGCAAATAAACAGGGAGAAGGTTTCGAGGCGTTACCCTAGCCCCGAGCGACAGGATCGTGGATCGGGGTACTCTTGGCCGGATCTAACGAATCTGACGGCAGGTCACCCTTTTCCCTTTTTTTCCTCTCTTCTCTTTCTTCCTTTCCTCTTTTCTCTTTTTTTTCCTTTCTCAGTCGGCTCCTTCCTCTTTTTCTCCCCACCGGCCGACAGCTCTCTCTCTCTTTCTTCTCTTCACGCCGGCCTCTCTTTTTTTTTCTTCCCACACCGATGCCTCCCTCTTCCTTTTTCTCCTCACTCACCGACAACCTCCTCCTCACTCCCTCCTAATCGGCCGGTGCGGCCCCTCTCCTCTCCTTCCCCACCGGAGCCGGCCCTCCCCCTTGCTCCCTCGCGCGGCGCACAGCCGGCGAAACAGGGGAGCGGCGACGGCGGCGAGCTAAGGGGCGGCGGCGTGCGCACGAGCAGCGCAGCAGCACCAGCGGCGCGCCAAAGGCGACGCCACGACGGCGAGCTGCGGGCGGCGAGGCGCGTAGGCCGAGGCGGCGAGGTGCGGCGGCGAGCGGTGGCGTCGACGGGCTAGTCGATCGGGCGGCGAGGCTGACGAGCGGCAGCGCCGGCGGAGCGGCGGCGACGGCGAGACCCAGCGGCACCAGGCAGCAACGCGCGAGGGGAGCAGCAACATCAGAGGTGAGTTCGGGGGAGAGAGCAAAAATCGGTTTTGCCTCTCCCTCTGTCTCTCTCTCGATCTCATATAGATATTTGTGAGATGGGCCGGGCTGGGCTGGGTTGAGCGGCCCAGGTATTACATTCTACCCCCCTTAACAGAATTCGACCTCGAATTCTGCAACTCAGTAATCCGTACGAAAACAAACAACTAAATCAAACATAAATTAATCATTACGCACTGCGTGAGAAGAACTCGGGTACTTCGCGCATGCGAGATTCCAATTCCCACGCCGCTTCGCCGACCGATGCGACCATAGGACTTTAACATACTTTAACGTTCTGTGCCTCAACACTCTCTCCGATTCCTCCAGAATCCGAACTGGACGGGACTCGAAGGTGCGGTCTTGCTTAAGGGGCAATGGTTCTAGAACAATCTCATGTTCCG
Source organism: Dendrocalamus sinicus (assembly GCA_036346575.1). NCBI lineage: Eukaryota > Viridiplantae > Streptophyta > Magnoliopsida > Poales > Poaceae > Dendrocalamus > Dendrocalamus sinicus. The sequence goes on from CM070671.1 coordinate 38,424,580, forward strand.
GATCCCTTAAGTACTTTCTCAACATAGAAACATGAAACACATTATGCACTCCTCGCATTGACTCGGGAAGACCCAAACGATATGCCGACTTTCCAATTCGTGCCTGAATCGGAAACGGCCCAATATACCGTGGACTAAGCTTCCCTTTGATCCCAAATCTCACAATCCCTTTAGTGGGAGACACTCTCAAAAGCACATGATCCCCCACTTCAAATTCTAAATCTCGCCTTCTAACATCCACATAGCTCTTCTGCGTACTTTGGGCAGCTAGTAGATTCTGTCTAATCTCCGCCACTCGTTCCACTGTCTGTTGGACCCAATCTGGACCCAGAACTGCCTTTTCGCCTACGGCATCCCAACAGAGTGGCGATCTACATTTCCGCCCATATAGAACCTCAAATGGCGCGGCCCGAACACTGGAGTGGTAGCTGTTGTTGTAGGCAAACTCCGCGAGTGCCAAATAATCCTCCCAGCTACCCTTCCACGACAGAACACAGGACCTCAACATGTCCTCTAGTGTTTAAATGGTCCGTTCGGATTGCCCATCTGTCTGTGGGTGGAAAGCAGTACTAAACTGAAGTTTTGTGCCCAAAGCGCTTTGCAAGCTCTCCCAAAATTTGGAGACAAACTTGGCATCTCTGTCCGAAACTATCATCTTAGGCACACCATGCAATCTCACTATCTCCCGCGCATAAATGGGTGCCAAATCACTCGACATATTCGTCGTACGAATAGGGATGAAATGTGCGGACTTACTGAATCAGTCCACCACTACCCAAATCGCATCCTTACCTCGCTGGCTACGAGGCAAGCCGATTACGAAGTCCATGGTAACATCATCCCATGGCCACTGTGGGACATCTAAAAGCTGCATTAATCCAGCAGGACGCTTATGCTCAGCCTTCACTTGCTGGCAAATCCCGCAAGACGGCACATACTGTGCGACATCCACTTTCATTCTCTTCCACCAAAAACTCTTTTTCAAATTCCGATACATCTTGTTCTCACCAGGATGTACCGTGTACGGGGTACGATGAGCCTCTTTTAGAATGTCGTCCTTGACCTGAGCCTTTTGTGGCACGCAAAGACGGCCCCTAAACCGTAATGCGCCCGACTCATCAAGGCGAAAGTCCCCCGATTTTCCTTCATCAAGGCGCTTCCTCACTTTTTTGAAGCAACCTATCGTCTTGTTGCGCTTCTTTCACCCATTCCGGAATTGTTGATTCCAGCAACAGCTGTCTCAATTTGTGCTGGTCTAACACAACCAACACACCTTAGTAACCTTTAACTTCTTATGCCTCGGCATAAGGAAAATCCCTAATCCTCCAAAAAAAATCAGTCTCATCGCTCGCACAAACGAGACAACGCTACTTTTGTTCGCAACAAAAGAGCTCTTCTCTTTCACAAGAGAAGTATCACATAACACTCATAAACCCGACTCGCTTTTACAAAGCAAGGTCTTCTGCAAAGGTAATCAAATCATGGAATCAATGCATCCATCCACAAATAACTTTTCTTCCAAAATAGTTGGGAATTCGTTTCCCCACAGAACATCACTTCATCACAACCAATCCTCTCGAAAGAGAGAAAAAAGCGGATAGGAAACCTTTCCTTGTCCTAACAAACAATATGCCGCACATCATGCGAAAAATTTCGATTATCGAAATTATCCTTTTCTTTTCAACGAAAAGGAAGCACACTCGTTAAGGCAACCAAATAATGCTTTAACGAAAAAAATCATATCAATCATACAAGAAATGCGAAAACCTCGCAATTTCCCACTCAACTTCACTTTCCCTCAAAGTGAACCTGAATGAATTCCCAAATCAAGGGAACCCAAAATAATCCATTAAACATCAGTCAATTATTTCAAACACTCATTAGATTGTCGTAGGACAATTCGTCCTTCCAACACCAATCTATGAGTTACAAAACCAATTCAATCCTAAGGCAATGTTCACCTGAATCTAAGGATGCTTTAGTACCCGACTCGCAAAGTACTCAAGCAAACCTCCATCAGCGACATATTGTCGACAGGTAACCTCACATGTCCTATCAAAATCCGTATTCGATTCTATTAATTCGATTCCTCCAATACCCTTATTCTCGAGGGTTTCAACTCATGCTCTATTTACACCACGATGAACTCCATCAATGCTCAACTTCATCTCATGAAATGATTCATTTCTCTAACTATTTCATCAGTCAATGATCACCGAATACAATGAACATAAAAATCACCCATCTGTACTCAATTCCTCATATCCACAAAATGAGGTAAGCTCTATTCAAGATCTCAGCTAACATCTGATAACTAAACCCTCTAATAGCTCTACGTCAATTTTTTTTCCTCAATCTTTTAGCCTCCAATAGCTATCAACAAATATGAGGCTCATAAACCAAGGTTTCCAATATTCCTCCAATAACTCCGATAACATTATCATTCTCGATCTATGTTATGGGAATCAAGCAATCTAAAACATTAATACCTAGTGATGATTACCTCAAAACATAGGTCAGGGAAGCTCTTTCACCAAAATATCATACTCTCATCGCTACCCATATTTTACCAGCTTAACTGTGCCATCAATCACCATTATTCTCATAGACGCTACTAGTTGCGATAGCACAATCGACAACCGGTTTTGCCTTTAAGGCCGATTTTATCCCTAATTAATTTCTCACCAGGATTATGGCATAAGATCAACTAGTTTTCTATTAGCCATAAACAATAGACAAATTAACACCAAGGAACAGGGAGATGCAACAAAAATCCAAATCTTACATGACCCTAGTTGACGCGCCCGGGCTACATTAAACTCCCAATTCAAAACAACCGAAATTATGTGTTGAATATGCTCAGGACTCATTCCTGAGTACACCTAGGACTTCGTTCCTAGGTACGCCCGAAACTTACGCGTTCGGGAGCGCCACGGACCACTCGTCCGGGAAATCTCATATGCAGAAATGAGGAAAGTCATGTAGCACTCATGACACATGCACATCAATCAATCTGTGAGTCATACGGATCTCTTACCGTACCTCCAAACATTCGTCATTATTAGAAACTGAACATGACCTCCTCCGAAGTCATGAATTCCAAATGCTAATGCACATCAAAACATAGAGCATTTCTTCCAGATACCAACATAGAAATCAATTAAAACTCTTTTCCCATAATAAATGACAAGCAAGTACCTCTGTCTCACATTACAGATTAGCGAATATCAATTCGCTAATACATAAGTCATTGACTTTTAGTATCCCATCTTGAACCTTTCCACGGCTCACCGGATACTTTATTTCTCTATATTTACTCGATACTTCATCAAACACTACCACCCTACTGTACAAAACAACACAATCATAACGACTATCAAGTACGCATACCACAAGATGCGATCAAGGCTCTTTAATCAAAAGAGCCACTATCAATAAATAATCCCATGAGCACCTAATTCCAAGGCGCTAACTAATCTCCACCAGCTCAACTGTAAGGATGATCAATCACCTAGATTTTTAGCACACATCATATGTACTTCCGTAAACCACAATCGCTTTTACGCATAGAATCCATCTGTTCTACTTCCATATGCGTGCACATGATTTCCTACAAAATGCAGTGGCAACTCCACCAACTAATGCTTAAATATTGTCACCAAATCTCACTAGAACATTACTAATTTCCTCCCTCAAAATCTGAGTCACACTCAGCTGTACAACAATTCTTCTCCACCCAATTTAACTGGGAGATTTAGCCGACATCAAGATCCCCATTCTAGTCCTCCCAACTCATTCCAATCATTCATATAATCAAAATTCCCCCGAATACCAGACTTGCCTGGAGCGCTCCCCACTATCAGGTATTTCCATACAACTCAACGAGTTGCTAACCAAAGGGAACCAATTTCCCAAAACTGAAACAAAACATCACTACTTCACTGTCACAAATGGCCACATGACCAGGCCTCTCCCGTGGCCACGATCCCAGTCTCTATTGCGTCGGTACGCGACACAATCACAGCAAGGTCCCGTAGGACACACAAATAACTTCAGATGCTTGCTATCAACTCACAAGCATCAACCTCAAGGCATTACAAATCAACATGACTAACGAAAATAAAATGCAATGCTTGACCCAATCCCATCCTACTGTGCACCCATGTGTGTCAAGTTTTAATTTAACCATTAGGCCTAAGGTTTTTTTTCCACCACGGACCTAACGCCCGCTCTGATACCAACTGTAACACCCCGACCCTCCACAGGGTCCAAGATGATACCACCACACCCTTACCAATTCACAAGTGTTGCTAATCCAACTTTTAGCAGCACATTCTCTGTTCTTTTTATATCATTACCCACAGTTACCAAACCACAATTAACACTAGGATGATTGCAAAAACAACTAACTTCATACGTCTAAACTGTTATTTCACATGTGCCGTGCCCAAAAGTACTGTCCCATTCCATGCATGTCGTCACCCTTCACCTAAAAATAACGACAAAGCAAGGATGAGTCCGGAGACTCAGCAAGCACATGATAAAACAGTAACATCACTTTAGCAATTTCAATCAGAATCAGATATCAAATCGTTCTATGTCCGATAATCGTAATTCAACCCTATGTCTCATAAATCGTAAATCAATTCTATGTCTCAGATAATCGTAATTCAACCTATATCATGTAAATCAGAATCAATTCAGAATCGTAAATTAATTATGTAATCAGAAATGTATCAGAATTATAAATCATAAATCACAATCAGTAATTGTAAATCAGAAATCACAATCAGAATCAGAAATCAGAAATCACAATCAGAATCAGAAATCAGAATGCACAATCAGAATTATAAATCAGAAATCACAATCAGAATCAGAAATCAGAACTCACAATCAGAATCGTAAACTATAATGCACAATCAGAATCAGAAATCAGAATCGCAATCAGAATCAGAATCAGAATGCACAATCAGAATCGAAATCAGAATCACAATCAGAATCAGAAATAGTAATGCACAATCAGAATCGTAAACTATATCACTTTTCATCATTTGTAATGCAATGCAATATCATGCAATGCATCTGTATGCATCTGTATGCTCTGTAACTGTAGCGTATACCGGTATAGCGGAGCGTCCACCCGTCGATGGACCACTCATTTGCCTACCTCTGTAGGTCTTATTCTAGAGCACTCCGGACTAGTCATATGACTTTCTCACCGACCTGGCTCTTATTCAAGAGCTCTCCGGACTAGTCATGACTTTCTCACCGACCTGGCTCTTATGCATTTTGCACGATGCAATATGCCTCAAATGTGAATGTCTAATCATAAACATTACTCATTAAAGTATGATTAGCACATAATCACATGCGTCATCTCATAAATACTGTAAACCATGGCATGGGAACACGAATAGCATTCATCACAATTTACTGTCTACCATGCACTTGCCTGTTAACCTGGCGGACGGTGCGTGGACGACACCAAACTCGAACCGCCACCTGAACAAATATTAATTATTTCAATCTATCACTCATGCAATACATTCAATTACGAGTAAATAACATCGCTCAAACGTCCAATCGACATAACCCACTCCTGTCTCACCGGACAACCTCTCATTGACCCGATGCTTAACCAGTCTATAAATTGAGCGATCACATTATTTATACTCGCCGATCAATTTCTACACGTTTAATCTCACTTTAATCAGTTATACTGTTTAACCTCAATTTGTGCTTTCCTTCTCCCTCTTCTGCCACAGATCGACCAGATCAACGGTGGCAGTACCAATTTCGTCGTCCAGGCATTCATATTAATAAACGAGATCTAACTGATCACATGCATCAATTCGAGTAATCGGTATTAATAATGCCCGACTCGGCAAATAAACAGGGAGAAGGTTTTGAGGCGTTACCCTAGCCCCGAGCGACAGGATCGTGGATCGGGGTACTCTTGGCCGGATCTGACGAATCTGACGGCAGGTCACCCTTTTCCCTTTTTTTCCTCTCTTCTCTTTCTTCCTTTCCTCTTTTCTCTTTTTTTTCCTTTCTCAGTCGGCTCCTTCCTCTTTTTCTCCCCACCGCGGACTCTCTCTCTCTTTCTTCTCTTCACGCCGCCTCTCTTTTTTTCTTCCCACACCGATGCCTCCTCTTCCTTTTTCTCCTCACTCACCGACAACCTCCTCCTCACTCCTCCTAATCGGCCGGCGCGCCTCTCTCTCTCCTTCCCGCCGAGCCGGCCTCCCCTTGCTCCTCGCGCGCGCACACCGGCGAAACAGGAGCGGCGACGGCGGCGAAGCTAAGGGCGCGGCGCGCGGCACGAGCAGCGGCGGCACCAGCGGCGGTGGCCAAAGGCGGCGACGACGACGGCGAGCCGAGGGCGGCGAGGCGCGTAGGCTGGAGGCGGCGAGGTGCGCGGCGGAGCGGTGGCGTCGACGGGCTAGTCGATCGCGGCGAGGCGACGAGCGGCGGCGCCGGCGAGCGGCGGCGACGGCGAGACCCAGCGGCACCAGGCAGCAACGCGCGAGGGGAGCAGCAACATCAGAGGTGAGTTCGGGGGAGAGAGCAAAAATCGGTTTTGCCTCTCCCTCTGTCTCTCTCTCGATCTCATATAGATATTTGTGAGATGGGCCGGGCTGGGCTGGGTTGAGCGGCCCAGGTATTACACATGTACTCAAGAATAAGAGCTTTGAACTCGTGTCCCATTTGATCGAAGCTTGAGCATAGACTAATCACCCGCATGAGGTTTCTGTGGCGAGTGTTTCTTAACACCTCACATTCAGTTAAGAAGTTCTTTGGTGCTCCAATTTGGTCAAGTTTGAACACCTTAATAGCAACCTGCACGCTTCAAACTTGAATATACCTTTATAGACCACTCCAAATCTCCCGAACCAACTAGGTTGGCGAAGAGAAATCATTGGTAGCTTTAGCAAGCTCAGCATATGAGAATTTTTTAAACTCCTTGCATAATTGGTCAATATGTTGTTTCGGTTGATTTCTCTTCTTGAAAAGAATGGTTGTAATACATGCCATTAAGACTATAACAATGCTAGTGAGTGGAATAGACTATTGATATGACAAAAGAAGTATTCTTTCGTTTGGATGTAGCTGCAGATGTGCAAAGTGGTAATTGTTGCATTGGAAACTTGGTGCATAACTTCTTGTTTCCTTGTATGAACACCTTGCTTGAATTGCTAAATGCACCACCTGTAGGAACTATTCCGTCAAGGCTATTGAAGGATAAATTGAGAAGTCAGAAAGAGCTAAATGTCTCAAAAAGACCGGATTTCACCGGACAAGTTGTTTTGAGAAAGATCCATCTCGATGACGCCTCTTAAGCTCATGAAGGATTCGGGATTGTCCCACGAAGAAAATTCACCTCTAACCGAAGGGATTCCAAGTGAATGCATTCACCAAGTGTATGTGGAATCTCTCCGGATAATTGGTTGTTGGAAATATTAAGGAGCCAAGGTTAGTTAAGCTGCCAATCAGGGCAATATGGATCCAGTGAGTTTATTGTAGGATAAGTCTAGGCCTTCCAAAGAGAGGAAATGGAAAGGAGTTCAGGTGGGATGCTTCCATCAAGCCATTACACGAGAGGTTCAGCATCACCAAATTTTTACATCCTGCTAAGTGTGAAGGTATGGGCCCACTCAAGTTGTTTTCTTGCGGATAAATCGCACTTAGGCTTTCATTGTTTCCAATTGATGGTGGGATTTCTCCGAAAGTATGTTGCGTGATAAGCTTAGAGCAAACAAGTTTCGAGATTTCCAAGTGTGTCGTGAATGCCTCCAGAGAATAAATTTCCGCTAAATTAAGAACTGTGAGCTTTGTAAGGTTTCCTATCTCTGAAGGTATAGTTCCGATAAATCTATTTTCTGTTAGAAACAACATTTCTAAGCTTTTCGAGAGATTGCCAATGGAACTAGGTAATATTCCATGCAGCTTGTTGTTGTCCAAATATAATATCTGCAATTGGGGAGAGGTTGTTGTTGAGGACAAGGCGCTCCAGTCCACGACTTAGAGTGGTTTGCACCAAGGTCTAATTGGAGCAAGTTGGGCAAGGACCAGAAAGAAGGAACCACACCACTGAATGCGTTGTCACGGAGTTGTAGCATTTGGAGATTTGGGGATTGGGCCATCAAATTGGTTTCCTTCCATGACCAACGTTTGAATGTTTGGAAGAGAGTATCCAATCTCGCTCGGAATCCTCCCAACTAGTTGGTTGACGCCAAGGCCAAGATAAGTGAGAGACGTGATTGTGTAAAGAGCTGGTGGATGTTGTAAGGTCTTACGACCTCCCAGGACCCTTTACGACTTGTTAGAGTCGTTTTCGATCAGATAGAATTGAGTACGACCGGTCCTGAATGCTTACGACCAGTTCCGATCACTTCAATCTCTTCCGATCGCTTCAATCTCTTCCGATCGCTTTTTCTTCGTAGTCGTAAAAACACTGTAGCAATTACGACCACTCCTCCTTATCGAGCGCTGTCTTCCTCCAGCCGCTCTCCTTTAATACCGTGATCGTAAAACTTTACGAACACGCAGTGATGCTGGCGATCACCGTTCACCGTAGTCGAACACCCTTTCGACTACGTTCACTTCCTTCAACGTGATCGGAGTTGCTTCTGATCACGTACTAACCTTTCCGACGTAGTCGCTGCTCCTTACGACCACCTTCAGCGTGTAGTTGTACTTCTTCAACGTAGTCGAAGAATCACTTTGCCTTTGCCGTGAACTTTGCTCTGATACCACCTGCCAGAACTTTGCCGTGGTCGTAACTCCTCCCGATCACGCTTGCGGTGATCGTGAGTCCTTCCGACCACGTCTTGCACAATCACACGACACAAACAAAGCTTTGTGTGTTTCCCTCTTTTTGGTATTTTCTCAATGGCTTGGTGTACAGAATACATGGCTCTAAGCCTCCTTTTATACCCGGCTGTCCTACTTCAACACGGGTTTGACTACGATTACATCTCGGATTCCGACTCCGATTCTATTACGACTTCTACTCCGTTTCCATCTACGACTTTGAATTGCGGCTGCAATTCGACTTCGATTACACCCAAATTTTGCACATGACTCTAAAACAAGATTATTTACAACATTCTCTCCCTAATCTTGTTTTTCGACTTCGATCATGCCAATTTTCTTTCTCATCTCTGAAAACTTTATCCGCCCCAGCGACTTTGTCAATATGTCTGCTTTCTGTTCTTCTGTTCTGATGTAGTCGATTGCAATCTTCCCTTCTTCGACACAATCTCTGATGTAATGATATCTTGTGTCTATGTGTTTGCTTCTATCATGTAGAACCGGATTCTTGCTCAGTGATATTGCAGATTTGTTATCAACCCTGAGCGTCACCTTTTGAACTGCTTCGTTTGACAACTCGCTTAATAGTCGAGCGAGCCAGACTCCTTGGAAAGATGCTGCGCTCGCTGCGATGTACTCAGCTTCACAGGATGACAATGCGACCACCTTTTGTTTTTGTGATTGCCAACTGATCGGACTCTCCCCAAGCACGAACATTATGCCCGTCGTGCTCTTCCGATCATCAACATCTCCCGCCATGTCGCTGTCACTGTAGCCCGTCAGCTGCAGCGACTTTCCACCTCCTCTCTTGTACTGAATCCCGAGATTCAGAGTACCTTTGATATACCTCAAAATATGCTTCACAGCGTTCATATGCTCTTGGGTCGGTTTCTCCATGAACCGACTCACATATCCGACCGCAAACATGATGTCAGGTCGGGTGTGCACCAGATACCGTAGACTTCCGACAATGCTCCTATAAGTCGTGGCATCAACTGGTGATCCTGGGCCTGTCTTGCTCAACTTCAGATGATTCTCCATTGGGGTTTGACATGGATTGCACTCTTCCATACCGCATTTCTCCAGAATCTTTCGGGCGTACGCCGACTGACAAAGTGATATGCCGTTGTCGGTTTGTTTTACCTCGATACCGAGGTAATAGCTCAGAAGTCCCAAATCGGTCATCTTGAATAACTTCTTCATCTCCTCTTTGAACTTCATGATCTCAATTGAGTTTGATCTAGTAATGATCAAGTCGTCCACGTAAACTCCCACGATCAGTCTTTTCTTCGCATCTCCCCTTGAGTATACCGCATGTTCAGAGTTGCTTCTTCTGAATCCGAGTGCCGTTAGACTTTTGTCAAGCTTCAAATTCCATGCTCGTGGTGCTTGCTTAAGGCCGTAGAGAGCTTTGTTTAACTTTAAGACTTTCTCGGCTTGCTCCTTGGATTGAAAACCCAGCGGTTGAGAAACATAGACTTCCTCCTCAATATCTCCGTTCAAGAACGCCGTTTTCACATCCATGTGGTGAATCTCCCATCCACCGTTTGCTGCCAATGCAAGAAGTAGTCGTATAGTCTCCATACGAGCTACTGGGGCAAAGACTTCTTCGTAGTCGATGCCTTATTTTTGAACATACCCTTTCGCCACAAGTCGTGCTTTGTGTTTTACGACTTCTCCCTGGGTGTTCTTCTTCACCTTGTAGACCCACTTTAAACCGATCACTCGCTGACCCTTTGGTAGATCAGTAAGTTCCCAAGTGTCATTGTCTTCAATCGACTTCAACTCTTCCTGCATAGCAACTCTCCAGCATGCATCTCCCTTTGCTTCTTCATAACTCGTGGGTTCTTCTGCAGTCGTGAAAAACAACAATTCTTCAGACTGCATTGGTTCAGTCTGTGCATAGATCTCGCTAATGCTCCTCATCTTCGGTACTCGACCGTTTGAGTCTTCCTCATCGAGGTCTTCTATCTCAGGTAAGACTCCATGGTCGATACTTGGGTTTTGAGATGTGGTCGTAGCTTCTTCCGTATTGTCGGCATTGACGACTTCGTCTTCGACTTCGAAGGTTACCCACTTTGACATGTCCTTCTCAATGTCCTCGTGTTCTTCCCACTCCCAATGTTTGTTTTCTTCAAAAACCACGTCTCTGCTCACATGAATCTTCCTTTCGACCGGATCATAGCACCTGTACGCCTTGGTGCCTGGTTCCGAGCCAAGATAGATCATCCGTCGGCTCCGGTCGTCTAGCTTCTTGAGATAAGTGGATGGCTTCACATGGGCTAAGCATCCGAAAACCCTTAGATGCTCGACATTGGGTTTTCTTCCCGACCACTGTTCATATGGAGTGACTCCATCCAGTGATCGCGTGGTCGCACGATTTAGCAGATAGACAGCATGTCGTACTGCTTCTGCCCAAAACCTCCCGGGCAAAAATTGGCTCTTCAACATACTTCTAGCCGTTTCGACCACGGTCCGATTTCTTCTTTCTACGACTCCGTTTTGTTGAGGTGAATACGGAGCCGTGAAGAATCTTGCAATACCCCTCTCTTCACAAATTGAGTCAAACTCTTTTGCTAGAAATTCTCCTCCTCGATCAGACCTGACCGCGTTTACCCTCTTGTCGACTTCGTTTTCAGCAAGAGCAATAAACCTCCGAAAATTCAACTTTGCCTCATCCTTGCTCTTCTGCATGTACACCCACATGGCTCTGGAGTAGTCATCCACGACTAGCATGAAGTACTGGTTTCCAGCGTCGGTGCGGGGTGTGATCGGTCCGCATAAGTCGACGTGAACCAGCTCGAGTGGTTGCAAAGCTCTAAACTTCGTTTGCTGTGGGAAGCTGCTACGAGTTTGTTTCGCCACCAGACAACCTTCGCAGACTTGCTCTGGGTGGTCGATTGTCGGTAGTCCGACCACCATCTCTTTTCCTGCCATCGCTCTGAGACTTTGGAAGTTTATATGACCAAATCTCTCATGCCACAACCAGGCGGGATCTTCAATTGTGATCTTCAAACACTTCTGCTTGCATGTTTCGATCTTGATCTTGTACAAACGGTTCACAGTCCGTTGTACCTTCATCAGCAGACGTTCGTTGTGGTCGAACACCTTCAGATAGTTGCCTTTGAGCTCAATTCGACAATCTTCTTCAGTCAATTGTCCAAGGCTTATGATATTGCTCCGAAGACTCGGTATGTAATATACATCCGAGAGCTTTCTTCGACTTCCATCTTTGCATTGCATCAGGATTGTGCCTCTCCCTTTTATCTGAACAGTAGAGCCGTCTCCGAACTGTACTTTTCCGAGAACACTCTTATTTAATTCGTAAAACATCGAGTACGTACCCGTCATGTGGTTGCTGGCTCCATTGTCGAGGTACCACTCTCCCGTCTGCTCCATCAGACTTGGAAATACCTTCTCCTCGTTTAACAGAACCATTGTCGGTTCGTCTACAGTGCAGAGCGACAACAGCAGTGTCGGCTCCTTGTGTTATGTAGTTTGTGCCAAGTTTGCTTCCTCCACCTTCTTCTTGCCCCGACAATTCGCAGCATAGTGACCATACTTCTTGCAGTTATGGCACTGGATGTGGCTCCGACATTCAGCAGCGTAATGCCCAAACTTCTCGCACGTGTAGCACTGGACATTAGACTTGTCGGTCTGACGGTCGCCGCCTCCACGACCACTTCGTCCACGACCTCTCTGATCGTAGCCTCGACCTTGTCCATGAAACGCACCGCGGCCGGTCGATGTACCACGACCACGACCACGACCGCCCCTCGACGACGAGTCTCCTCGGTCTTCTTTCACGAGCAGCACTTGTTGTCCGTTGTCTTCTTGATAACTCTTTAGGAGCTGCTCATGTGCTTTGAGCGCTCCAGTTACCTCCTCAATCTTCATCTTCGAGAGGTCCTGTGAGTACATGAGTGTAGTCACGACTGGAAGAAACTTCTCTGGCAGTACTCGCAAGTACTTCTTCACCGCCATCTCATCTTTCAAGTCATCGCCGAGAGATTTGATCTCGTTTACGACTTCATTGAATCGACCAGAGAATTCTTCCACGGTCTGACTCTTCCCCATCTTCATGGCTTCAAACTCACTTCTTAAGGTTTGAAGTCGAACTTCCTTCACTCGGTCTACTCCTTCATGCATGATTCGCAGAGTAGTCCAGACTTCCTTCGCCGTCTCCTTGCCGACTAGCTGCCGCATCATTGAGTCGGGCACAGCTTGATAGATCGCTGCCATCGCCATCTTGTCGAGACGATCATCGAGGACCTTGTCCTTCTCCTTTGGTTCGACCGCACCCCAGACGCCTTGCGCGATCATGTTGACCTTCATCTTCATCGCCCAGACCGGATAGTTGTCCGAACTGAGGATCGGGTACTGCAGCGACACGCTCTGCTTCGTCGTGTCAGCCATGTTTGACCACGGCTCTGATACCAACTGTTGTAAGGTCTTACGACCTCCCAGGACCCTTTACGACTTGTTAGAGTCATTTTCGATCAGATAGAATTGAGTACGACCGGTCCTGAATGCTTACGACCAGTTCCGATCGCTTCAATCTCTTCCGATCGCTTTTTCTTCGTAGTCGTAAAAACACTGTAGCAATTACGACCACTCCTCCTTATCGAGCGCTGTCTTCCTCCAGCCGCTCTCCTTTAATACCGTGATCGTAAAACTTTACGAACACGCAGTGATGCTGGCGATCACCGTTCACCGTAGTCGAACACCCTTTCGACTACGTTCACTTCCTTCAACGTGATCGGAGTTGCTTCTGATCACGTACTAACCTTTCCGACGTAGTCGCTGCTCCTTACGACCACCTTCAGCGTGTAGTTGTACTTCTTCAACGTAGTCGAAGAATCACTTTGCCTTTGCCGTGAACTTTGCTCTGATACCACCTGCCAGAACTTTGCCGTGGTCGTAACTCCTCCCGATCATGCTTGCGGTGATCGTGAGTCCTTCCGACCACGTCTTGCACAATCACACGACACAAACAAAGCTTTGTGTGTTTCCCTCTTTTTGGTATTTTCTCAATGGCTTGGTGTACAGAATACATGGCTCTAAGCCTCCTTTTATACCCGGCTGTCCTACTTCAACACGGGTTTGACTACGATTACATCTCGGATTCCGACTCCGATTCTATTACGACTTCTACTCCGTTTCCATCTACGACTTTGAATTGCGGCTGCAATTCGACTTCGATTACACCCAAATTTTGCACATGACTCTAAAACAAGATTATTTACAACAGTGGAACTGTGCCAGACAAGTTGTTATATGCCAAATCTAGTTCTTGCAAACCTGGAATTCTGGTTAAACTCTCCGGAATGCTTCCTTGTAAGTTATTTTGAGCGAGCAGCAAGGAAGATAGGGAAGAAATGTTTCCGAATGTGGCAGGAATTTCTCCTGAAAGGTTATTTCCTGTTAGGCTAATATATTGTAACTGTGAGGACATCGGGGAGGAAGATGGTATGGACCCAGAGAACTCATTGTATGAGAGATCTAAGGTAAGAAGAGATGAGCTATTGAAGAGAGCAGAAGGGATCTCTCCACTGAGCTTGTTTTTCATCAGGTCAAGGTAGTAGAGTGAAGAGCAATTTGCTAACAGAGGTGGAACTCCACCAGTCAGGCTATTATTCCGAAAGACAACCATAGACAGTGAAGGGCTATTTCCCAAAGATTCAGGAATGCTGCCCTCAAGTTTGTTGCTAGGGAGAAATAGATATTTAAGGTTGGGAAGCAAACCGATCCCAGAAGGGATGCTTCCGTTAAGGTTGTTAACACTGAGAACAATTTCCTGAAGAGATGAGCACTGTGCAAGACTTGGAGGGATCTCACCTTCGATGGAGTTGCTCCACAGGCTGATGACCTCAAGGCGGGAACATGACGATATGGTATCTGGAATCACTCCGGTGATGGAATTCATGCTAAGGTTGAGGTACCTGAGGCGGGTTAAGCGACCAATCTCAGGAAGGATCTGGCCATTGATTTGGTTGTCAGGCATGTGGATTCTATTGAGGAAACGAAGGCCAGCAATGCAAGGAAATATTTGACCGGTGATATTCAGTGATTCAAGGTCAAGAGCAACAACACGAGCTGTTTGCCGCTTGCTGCATGTTACTCCATACCAATCACAGAAGGCAAGGGATTCATTTTTCCATGAGTCCAAGGCTGCAACAGAGTGGGAGAGGTGTGACTTGAGACAAAGGAGGGCCTGTCTATCGGTTTCGGATGCGTTATGGAGTGCAGATGTGTCTAAGGAACTTACATAGGGACAAAAGCTAAGCAGGCAGATGAGCATTGCAGCAAGCAGTGGCAACAATGCGTTTTGGGATCCTACAACAGCCATCTTGCTTCCGCGTAAGTACATGCTTATGCTGGTGGATTCTTAACTGATTTGGTTCTGGTGATTCTTTCCCTGGTATATGGCATGCATTTATATAGGTCACAAAGCCAGCTGACAAGTATGAGCGTGCGAGAGGGGGCAATAAGTGGGAAAATGGTAACAAAGACATCAATCACCGTGTCCAGTCGTAGTGCTTCTGGTAGCTAATGTAAAGCAGTCAATAATTGTGCCCGCAAATAGGTCACTACGACCACATGCAGCTGAAACTTTACTGTTGCTAATAATGCGTAAAAGATAAAGACGAGAGATACAAATTTTTACATAAAAAACCCTTAGGAGGAAAAATTGTGAACGTAAAAAGACAAATCATTGTAATAAGGAGATATTATAATATAGTGCTTTCACTTCTTATGAACTATTGAGTTAGATATGTAGGGCGAGAGAAACGAGTCCTACACAGAGATCGACATCACGTCTGATATAAGCTGCGCATGGCTCTGACACCTGTTATATCATGTCTGGATCAATTTCAACAATCTCTATCTTAAGCCGAATGTCATCTAGTAGTTGAAATACGTGATAAACTTCTTTAATAAAATTAACATGTACATCTTGTGAGCCAAAATTCCAAAAGACTAGTGAGTAATACCAACTAAGTCTAAGCAAAGCTTATACTTAGTGGCAAGAACTAGCTTTGGTAACATATCAGCTGGATTATCATGAGTACTTATCTTGTTGCCTTTAATATCACTTTAAGTAATGACACCTCGAATATAGTGATAATTGATATCAATATTTTTTGTTCTCTCATAGGATATTTAGTTTTTGTAAGACTGTAAGATTATCGATGGCAATCAGAGGGGGTGAATGATTGTAGCGCACAGCGAAAACTTTTTTTTAAAACCTATTTTCTTCTGATTGTTTAGCATGCGAAAATAGTAAGAACAAACGAAACCAAAATAACAATACCGAAAATTAAAATAAGCTAACCTAATTTAGTTTCCGAGAAAATCACTTGTCGCTATTTTTTGTCGTGGGTTGCTGCTCTCTGATGTAGTGCCTGTCGTACGAGCGAACCGAGAACTTAATTTGACGTCAATCTTTTCTTCTGCGCGCAGCCTCGGCCGTGATTTGATAATTTGGTGTCACTGCAATTAATTCCAAGTATGGAGAGAAAAGCAATCTGAGAACGTGACTTGTATCCTTAACGTGATGGATAAACCAACATCACACAACAGGGCCTTTCTCTTCTATTGTCTCCAATTAAATAACATGATCAAAAAAGCTTCAGTTTTTGACTTCCGTCTTATTTTTCATTATTTATAAATTTCATCTTTTTCTGAATTTTTGGTTTTTTGTTGAGCTTTTTTGCCGATTTTTTCCCGTATTTGTTTGTATTATACGTAATGGGCTAACATATTTTTTATTTTTTTTTTAATTTTTTAAATTTAACTAAGCTAAATAAGTCTCTGTCAGCTACAATATTTTTTCAGTTAGCTACAATGCTTTTCAGCCATAAACAAAAAAAAAAGCCCAAATGATGATCTAAAGCTCTCTTCATGTAAGCCATCACGAAACCTAAGAAATAAAAATCACGAGACGAGTGCAGTCACCAGACAGAAAAAAAAATCATCACGTGAAAACCTTCATCATAGATCAATAGCAAACACGCATGCAATCCCAAACAAAAAAATCACGCCGTCTCTCGGCCGGCCCTCACTCAAAAACGACGCCGCAATCCTTTTCCATTAATCAATGCATGCAAGCAACTCGATTATCCATCAGCCAAAATCTTCGGCCTGGCGCATGGATTGAGGACGAACCAAAGGACCGAATTCGGCGACGCTCGCGCAGGGGAAACGACGCGAGGTGAACAACGGTGGTGACGCTGGCCTCAGATCAAAACCAACAAAGCTAGAGGCGCCGCAGGAATTTTCACTTAGCATAGATTTAAACTTTATTTCTAAATTATGGTGACTACAAAGTGTCTTTCTGATACTCCTAAACCCTAGCACGAAATTAACATCTCTAAAAGCCACAGGGTTAGCCCTTAATCCAATCTCTATTTATAGTCTAGGGTCCAAAACCTGGGCTTATCCTAAGTCCACGAGTTCTAATCCAATTCCAACAAATAAGGGACCCGAAATCCTTCCTAACACTGGTTTTCTAAAATTCCAACTTTTCTAACTCATCACATGTTGAAGCCTCCAGGACCGCACCTCCTGTATCTTCTCCACACATCATCCACCTTTGATCTCCGTGGCTCCAGCGTGAGCCCGACCACCTCGTGACATCCTCGACCGCCTGGACCTCAGATTTCCCCTCCTAGTCTCGATCTTCCTTGTCACCGACCATGACCGTCTCCACGCCCAACTTACACATGCAAAGACCAAAGAACATTCTTCCGGCATAAGTTCGTCCAAACTTAACCAACATCTATCCGCACACACGCGACACAACTCGCATAACAACGCTAAACAAAATTACCAATTATTCATCATCACAAATTAACCATTGTCAATTATTCATCATAAAAATATTTTAGACCTAACCACATGGTCTAACAAAGACAAATAATACTCTTACTATCATAAAATATTATAGTGTATGATGTACTTTCACAAAACTCAGTAAATAAATCTCTCAGTCAAACATTTTCTTTGCAAGCTTCAGAAATAGCTATATACTCAGCTTCTATAGTAGACAAGGCAATGGTAGCTTGTAAATTTACTTTTCAGCTAATGGAACATCCTCTAACAGTGAACACATAAATAGCAAGAAATCTTCTTTTATCTAAATCTCTAGGAAAATCGGAATCAACATAACCAACAAGTCCATCTCTGGTCTTTCTAAACTATAAGCAAACATTAGATGTACTCGTAAATATCTGAAAATTTAAATTGCTTTCTACTACTCTTTTCTAGGATTAGCTATTTATCTACTAATCACATTTAACAATTAAAATAAATCCAGATGAAAACATACCATAGCACATAGCATATATAAACGAACCAACTGATTCACATATTGAACTCTAGATATATACTCAAATTTATCATTCGATTGTGAAAGAGATTACACGCCGGTTTAGTCTTATATACGTTGAAACGACGAACAATTTTATCGATATACCTTTTTGACTAGTACGCATAAGATAGACATGGTAGATCAGTGGTCATCGTCGTCAAACGCATCCCACTTATATGTTGGGTCTGCTAATCAACGTCTAGTCCTGTCAACTAAGTTTTCATAGTTATTTGGACCGATTTTTGAATAACGGGAGAACCGGTAAGCCCGAATATGTTGGGACCACCGGAATGTTCTCTAAAAGTGTGCTATGTTCCACAAAGACTGTAGTGCTCCGTGTAGTACTAGACTGTAGTTACTGTGCATTGCAACTAATCTTTTTGACAACGGCGGTGAGCTAAATGTTGCGCCTTCGTAGCTTCACTTTGATGACACCAATTGGTAAAAAGGAATGAATTTGTATCATCAAAACCCAAAGGTCGATATATTTTCCGAGGTCTGTCAACATCAGTCATACTACTCGGTTTTTGCTTCAGTCCAACAGTTGAACAATGCAATCATGCAAATCTCCAAGGCCCAATTTTGCTAGAAGAGTATCGTGACACAAGTAAAGTAATTAGAGTACTACCGTGTGATGACCGTAGTTTCTACCGTAGTGGTTAGTGACTGAATTCATCCACCAACGGACTTTTTTTTTTAGACAATCCACAAAACGAACTGGCCGTCCACTCCTAACCCTTTCCTGCTCTATGCTCTGAAAAGCTTAACCCCAGCACTTTACCTAGCGACGACAGCACTAAACTAGAGCTCCATAGGCCGAGTAGGTGCCTACCCTGCCGAGAGGGCTGGCTCCGCCCTCTTGAGTGTGGTTGACAGCTTGACGTGCTTGACTAGGAGTATAACTCCAATAAGAGCAAGTATAATAAGAGACTGTTAGTAAGTTGTATGCTGAGATAGAGGAGAGAGAAGAGAGGTGGGCTATAAGTTTACAGCCAGCTGAAGCACAAGAACCAAGAAACTTTGTGAGAGAAAAGGGTGGATCATACAGCCTTCAGCTGGCTGTAAACTACTATATAAATAAACTGATGAGTGGGTTGTAAATATTTATACAATCAACTAAAAGCTATATTATTAGCCTTGCTCTAACCCTGACAAAACCAGTAGCTCCACGAAAAGTACAACGTACTGCAGAATTTGACCAAGTGCAGCGTGAGTAAGCACACATATGAATCTGGACATGTACTGGTCTGATGTGGTAGAGCTGTCGTGATGCCTTCCACTTCACACATCACATCACTTAATATGAGTTGTTGCTTTCTGTCGCGGGCTGTTCAAAGGTACTGTGAATTTGAATTTTCCGTATGAATAATCCATTTTTTATTCGAAATTACAGAAATATACCTCGGTAAAATTTTTTACAAAAATAGGCTCAAGTCGCCCAATGAAAGGGCGACTAAAGCCTATCGCCCAACCAGAAGCCGATTCTGTCCCTGTCGCTCTACCATCAGGCGACTGCATCCAGTCGCCCTCCCATTGGGCGACTTTAATGCAGTCGCCTAATGGTTGAGCTATAGGTATCAAACCTTCACCAAAAATAGTGAAAATTGGTGGAGATATTCTTCATTGATCCAAAAGCCTTCAGAAAAAATTTTGAGCAATTTCGGCTACGGGATCAAAAGTTACAGCAATCGAGGAACACAAAGAGAGGAAACGGGGAGTGATTGAAACTGCTATAACTTTTGATCCCGTAGCTGAAATTGCTCAAAAATTTTTCTGAAGGCTTTTGGATCAATGAAGAATATCTCCACCAATTTTCACTATTTTTGGCGAAGGTTTGATACCTATAGCTCAACCATTGGGCGACTGCATTAAAGTTGCCCAATGGGAGGGCGACTGGATGCAGTCGCCTGATGATAGAGTGACCGGGACAGAATCGGCTTCTGGTTGGGCGATAGGCTCCAGTCGCCCTCCCATTGCGCGACTTGAGTCTATTTTTGTAAAAAAAATTCTCGCAGGTATATTTCTGTAATTTCGAATAAAAAATAGATTATCCGTACAAAAAATTCCTGTGAATTTGATGATTTTTCTGTTCCTGCGCCATAGTTTACTATGTACGCCCACAAGACCGCTTCAAATGGCTGGCACTGTTCATTCGGCTTTATCGTATGGCTTCGGAATTCTAGTTTATTATTTTTTAATTTTGTATTAGTTGGATTATCATATGTACTTATTTTACTGATTTTAATATCATCTTAAGTAATGATACTTTGAATATAATGATAACTGGTATCAATATGCTTTGTTCTCTCATAGAACATTTATTTTTTGCAAGACAAATAACATTCTTACTATCATGAAATATTGTAGCGTAAGATATATTTTCACAAAACTCAGTAAATAAATCTCTTAATTAAATAGCTTCTTTGCAAGTTTCAAAAATAGCTATACACTTAGCTTCTGTAGTAGACAAGGCAACAGTAACTTGCAAATTTGCTTTCTAGCTAATAACACACCCTACAATAGTGAACATATAACCAATAAGAGATCTTCTTTTATCCACATCTCCAGTAAAATTAGAATCCACATAACCAACAAGTCTATCTCTTGTCTTCCTAAACTATAAGCAAGCATTAGATATGCCCCACAAATATCTGAAAATTTATTGAATTGCTTTCCAATGCACTTTTTCAAGATTAGCCATGTATCTACTAACCACACTTAATAATTGAGATAAATCGGGATAAGAACAGACAATGGTATACATAAATGAACCAACAACACTCGTATATAAGACTCTAGATATTTACTCAACTTCATTACTTAACTATGGACAGGATATTGAAGGAAGTCTAAAATATACAGGTAAAAGAGTCGGTTGGGCTGAAAAGATGTGGCTTATAGCTGAAATTGCATTGTAGCGGCTGAAATTTCACTGTAGTTGAAGGTGGCTTATTTTGTATAATTAAATTTAAAAAATTTAAAAATATAAAAATATGCTAGCTCATCACAGGTAATGCAAAACGAATACGGGAAAAAAGAACTAACAAAAAAGCTAAAAAAAATCAAAAATTCGGAAAAAGGCAAACTTTATAAATAGTGAAGAATAAATCATAAGGAAAGTTAAAGCTGAAACGAGTGAGATATACGAAGAAATTTATGGATGTACCCTTTTTTGACTAATTAGATAGACATGTTAGTCAGTGGTCATTGTCGTCATAGGCATCCCACTTGTAGGGTCTGCCAGTCCACGTCTAGTCCTGCCCACTAAGTTTTCATAACCATTTGAACCCTTTTTTGAATGACGGGAGAACGGTTAACGCCAAATATGTTGGGATGACCGGAAATGTTCTCCAAAAAGTATGCTATGTTCCTCCAAGATTGTAGTGCTCCGTGTAGTACTAGACTGTAGTACTGTGCATTGCAACTAATCTTTTTTACAACGGCGGTGAGCTAAATGTTGCACCTTCGTAGCTTCACTTGGATGACACCAATTAGTAAAATGCATTGAATTTGTATCATCAAAATCCACAGGTCGGTATATTTCCAAGGTCTGTCAACTTTAGGGGTGGAAACGGATCAAATAGTCTCAAATACGAATACGAATACATATTTTTAAAACGAATATAAATACGAATTCAAATATTCTCAAATACGGATACGAATATTCTCGAATACGAATACAGATATTTTTGAATACGGATTTTCTCGGATACGAATATCGGATAAAACGGATTCCTAGCGATTTTGTAGATTTTTCACCGGTTTTTGACCGTTACCGGTTGTAAACCACCTAAATTCAAATTTTGAATCACAAAATTGTACGGATTTTTCATGGGTTCTAGAAATGGATCGAATACGAATCGAATAGTCTTAAATACAAACATGGATACGAATATTCTCGAATACGAATACGAATACGAATAATCTCAAATACGGATACGAATATTCTCGAATATGAATACGAATATTTTCGAATACAGATTTTGTTTACTATATTCGTGTTTTCTCGGATACGAATATCGGATAAAACGAATTATCCGTTACTGTTTTTCACCCTTAGTCAACATCAGTCATACTACTCGGTTTTCACTTCAGTCCAAAAGTTGCACGATGCAATCATGCAAATCTCCAAGGCCCACTTCGCTAGTGGCAAGTAATTGGAGTTTCTACCGTGTGATGACCGTAGTGGTTAGTGGGATCTGAGAACCCCAAATTAAAGACTTTGACAGTTGACTGAATTCATAAGTCATGATGCACACATCCACCAGCGGATTTTTTTGTTTTTGAGACAACCCACAAAACGAACTGACCGTCCACTCCTTAGTCCTTACCCTTTTCTGCCTACCTTCCCGCTCTATGCTCTGGAAAGCTTAACCCCAGCGCTTCATACCCAGCGACGGCAACACTTTGGTGGTGCTTATTTGGACTTTTTTTAGTAATTTATGGTCGAAAAGTACTGTAGCAGGCTGAAAAAACACTGTAGCTGATAGAAACTTATTTAGCGTAATTAAATTTAAAAATTAAAAAATGTAAAAAATATGTTAGCCCATTACATATAATACAAACAAATACAGAAAAAAGAACCAGCAAAAAAGCTTAACAAAAAGCCAAAAGTTCATAAAAAGATGAAATTTATTAATAGTGAAAAATAAGCCGTAAGCTAAAAGTTGAAACCAAAACGATCACAGCAAATTTATCCCGAGAGGGAGGTGGTTTGGATTTTTCGTTGGGTATTGGTTGGGTTAGTTGAGAAGCTATGCCACACATATATAAACTGTGGCATGCAGTAGTTCTTCACCCTAAGCACTCCACTAGATTGGGTTAGCTGAGAAGCTACGCCGGGCATGCAGTAATTCTTCTGCAGAAGATTGAGAAGCTCGGAGAGAGACCATGTCGAGTAGGACTTGCTTACTGTCAGTTTTGTTGCTGGTGATCCTACTACTGTTGGCAGTGGCCGGCGCCTTCGCTCGTCCTACTGTTGATGGTCTTTTCCATTCTTCGTTTACTTGTACGTAAGCTCCTCTTCTGTACGTGAATAACTTTACTCTGTTGTGCTTGATAAATTTCCACTTGATGATTTACGGGAATTCCCATAACAAACTAAGGAGCTTTGCTTACATAATCAATTAAAAGGAGAAACAGAAAGGAGTACAGGGGCGTCCACTACGCCAACAAGAACAGGGATATATAGTGGAAACGAAACATCACCAAGGAGCTAACACTGTATCAAATGACGACGGCTTATTGCCGTCACATTTTCCTCGACAAGAACCAACTAGTTCTGACCACGGCTAGACATTACAACTGCTTAGACAACAACGAGTTTTTTGAAAAACAGGCAACAACTAGTTTTGGCCTCTGCAGACTAGTTTAAAGGATGGATTTGCCTATAATTATTCGATTCTAACTCCAAACCTAACCTTGTTATTTGGCTTGGGGCTGGAATGCACTGGTCTATCCCTTCCTAGATGAGGCTATTTCTCTAACCAAACCCTCAGTGTTTAAGCTGTCTTCTCTCTGTTGTTTGCTCGATCGGTTGGATGCATGGTACGGTGTCTCAAATAGAAGTACTAGCTCAATTACAACTGAGCCGTGTGACAAATATATCCTCATATTTTGTTTGCTTTCGGATTCTTGTGCAGGCACACTCGGTCCCGACTATGGCCCAAGCTTAAGGGCTTGTTCTCCACCGAGGCATTCCAAACGTTGTTACTGTCCACCATGCTAGTATAACATGCGTAAAGTTGATATTTATCAGGTTATTTTTTAGGGACACTTGCGCGCGCGTGCAGTGTGTGTCTATCTGTATGTATCCATCTATACAGTAAATTACATAATGCACCTGGGTGTCTGGCAGCTACATCAAGAACCGTCTGATATGCATAAATGGTTCATAAAAAATTTAGAGTTTGAATATGAAAATATTTTATACCTTTGATATATTTTCGTCGTGTGAGTTTTGAATTCAGATCATACTAGTTTGAACTACTTTTAAATTTAATGTGACCATAGGGAGTATATACCATGAAACTAACTTAAACTGAAGTTGATTTTTTTTTGGAGTTTGATATCTTAAGTGTGCTTTAATTTTTTCTGAGTTTAGTTGGGCCTAGTTTAGGATCAAGAAAAAGTCCGCGCTACTCTACTAAGAAATGAATGGTTAGATCTAACTTATTTAGCCATCTTCTACAGCTAGTACATTGTACCGTACAAATTCTCTAAACGAAACATCTACCAGAGCGCAATCCCTCTCGATGGCCCACAGAGCCAGCACAATGACTCCCAAAAAACACTGGAAAATATATCCTTTATATTACATTTTCAACCGGTCCCTGCTAGGAGTGACGGATGTAATGCTGACGACTCCACCAGCAGATACACGCATGTCCTTACTGTTGAAAATATGCACAATATTTTAATTTAAAATTTTACTAAGAGATAGATATCACAAATAAATAGTGACGCATAAATCATTACTAACAGTAAACAATACATTATAATTTGAAATATATGTGAAAATATAAATCAAACAGAGTCGATTGGTCACATGAGCGACATACAATTGGGCCTGATAAAGAACATAAGTAGCAACGGCAACAACGGCTTAGAGATACTGCTCTCCTCCTTCATGGTACATGTCGGGAAGAAGTGTCAGGACTCAGATTTTACAATCCGGATTCCTCTGTGATTTTACTGCACTATTCCCTGTATCAGTAGATAATGCTCACAGTTACAGTAATGAATATCAAAATACATATCATGCGGAAGCGTAAATATAATAGTAGACTTACTCATGGGCCGAT
This sequence comes from Dendrocalamus sinicus, assembly GCA_036346575.1. Lineage (NCBI taxonomy): Eukaryota > Viridiplantae > Streptophyta > Magnoliopsida > Poales > Poaceae > Dendrocalamus > Dendrocalamus sinicus. The sequence goes on from CM070671.1 coordinate 38,449,570, forward strand.
TAGGCCGATATCATTAAATTGCAGCAGCGGAAGAACAAAGCACACAGGTGAGACCTTCAAGACACGCCCACAGGCAGCCAACTGGAGGTTCGCGACCTAGCTCTTGACATCTTCATCTTCTTCGTCATCATGTCCAATTGTGTTGCTGATGCGTAATGATCGGACTCCTATCTCTGGATTTGTTGTGAAAGCGAGTGTGAGCACAAATCACCGTGCTCCGCGAGCCAATACACAGAATGCAAATAAATAGTATGCATGGCTTATCAAAGGAGAGGCTCGGGTTATTTTATTTGCCAAAAAGCGCTTTTGGTAGCATTATTGTTATAAAATCATAGTGTCATTATTGTTACCTAAACTCCACACGGCGATTGCCATAATTGACTTAATCCACTAAAGACACACTTCCCTTACTGATTGCTGTCTAAGACTCCAAACAGCGAGTGTCATCATTTAACTAATCCACCGATCTTATTCCTTCTATATGGATTACTGTCTAATACTCTAAACAGTGAGCGACATCATTTAATTAATCCACCGATCATACACTCTCTATATGGTTTGCTGTCTAAAACTCCAAACAGCGAATATCATCAATTATTCAATTCACAAATCAAATGATGCCTAATCCCCAAACAGCGAGTATCATAATCTGTATAATCCACCGAGCAATTGCTGCCTAAAACTCCAAACAGCTAGCGACATCATTTATCTAATATCACTTAATTAATCCACCAATATCTTTTGTATTCTAAATTCCTAACAATCCAATACTTTTGTTATTGATCCACAACCATAATTCGCCCTTCCAATTATCAAGCTTATTTCCATTATCTATCTCTAACTACTTCAGTATTATACCTCCACCAAGAATATCAGTAATCAAGCCTACGATTCACTAGTACACATCCACCAAGAATATTATTGATCAAGTTTATACCTCAAGAATCATTACCATACCTTCAATTTTCCAACAATTCCATTGACACCTCTAGTAATCGGTTCTATCAATTCCAATATTGTCAACATCTTCCAAGAATTTATAATAGTTATCAGTGTCATACTCCAACAATTACCTTTGCACTTCCTAATACTCCAAAATCATTTAAATCATCTATCTAACCTAACTATTCATTTAGGATCCACCAATTTATTTCTACCCGAATCCACACTCACTACCGGAAAGCTGTTATATGCCGAGTGTCTGGAGTTTTGCCGAGTACAATCTATCGGGCACTCGGTAAACAACCACTTTGCCGAGTGCCTCCATGGGGACACTCGGCGAAAATAAAACACTCGGCAAAAAACATATTTGCTGAGTGCTGCCAAGAAAACACTCGGCAAAAGACAATCTTTGCCGAGTGCTGCCAAGAAAACACTCGGCAAACATAAAACACTCGGCACCAACCGCCGTCTGTTAGAGGGCCGCCGCCGCCGTTAAAACTTTGCCGAGTGTCTGGAGCTGACACTCGGCAAAGAGCTCTTTGCCAAGTGTTTTGTTTGCGCCACTCGGCAAAGAAATAAAAACCTTTTCCTTTCCTACCCTTCAAACTTTTTCTACTCTCCACATACAACATATGGTACTCCATGTTAAAATTTGGTATATTTTTCTATTTGTTTGCTATATTTAATTAATTAATTGCATTTCAAGCAATTTTTTGAATCAAGTCAAATTTGAACTGCAATTGATTCAAATAATAGGAAACAATGAGTAGAAAAATGATATTCATGTTATTCAGCTCGGTTTGAGGCCTTACCTGTGAAATGAAAAGGAATTTCGAACATCTTGTTCAGGAAACACGACCACGAACGTGTGGCTGAATGGTTTTTAAATTTTAAAAAAAGCAAACGAAGTCTGAAAATCATGAGATTTGTCAAGATGTCATGATATCATACGTGGAGGCTGAAGTAAAAAATTGATAAGATTTCGCATAAGTTGTCACGTACGATGCTTACAAACCGAAGCATTTCTGAAGAAGCGTATAGTTGAGAAGAATCCGGTAAGATTTGGAGTCAAAGTGACGGTCGAATTGTGGTTTGACTACAAAACTTTTTGTATAGGCAATAGAAAACAGAGATTGTTTCATGTGAAATTTTGGTAATTTTTCGGGTCCGTTTGATAATTTTAATTTTTAAACTGCAATTATAGAATTTTAATTGATATAAATTGAATTTGAGCTATAACTGCATGAAATAATGGTCTAATATTCGTAGAAACATCGAATATGCATTGTTGAGTGAATTTGACAAGCTATTTTCGAAGTACATTCGAACAAATTTGTAAAACACGTTATGGAAAAGAAAGAGAGGAAAGCAAGTTTTAATAAAAAAAAATTGTTTGCCGAGTGCCTTGTGGGCGACACTCGGCAAAGGAGGAGCTTTGCCGAGTGCCAGATCGGTGGCACTCGGCAAAGGAGGAGGGCTTTGCCGAGTGCCAGATCGGGGGCACTCGGCAAACAATACAAACAAAACGTTAATTTCCCGGCCCGCGGCCACGCTCACACACGCAACAACACACACCCGCGCCGCCGCGCCGCTACGCGCGCGCGCGCGCGCCGCGCGCGTCGCCCCTTGTTTCGTTGGTGCGGGAATTTCATTATCAATTCGGCGTGAATCAAGGAACCTACCCGCAGGAAGTGAGACCCTTCTTAGCGGTGTGGGAAATGGAATGCCCGATTTCATTTCTTGGTTCAAACAGAAGGTACTTGTCCAATTTAGCTCGTACTTAGTTTGACATTACAAGTTGCTCGTGACGGCGAATAATATAACGAACTATCCTGCTTGAGCTTGCGGGGCCAAACCGATGCGTCTATGAGTGCCGAGTTGAGACAGGTTGCGATGGTCGTGCCTATAGGGTAAGCTCATTTACGGTTATGACGTGAATGGATATCGCCACACAACAAGACATGAGCGAGTCGCCCAATCGAAGAACCACAAATACCGGAGTTTTACGCCGCCTTGATGGGGTCGAGTATTATGGAAGAATTGAAGAAATATACGAACTCACGTTTCATGGTTGCAAACCTCTTAATCTGTCATATTCAAATGCCATTGGTTTGATCCTCGAAGTAACGAGACGGACCCTAATCTTGGGCTAGTCGAAATTGACGATCATCCGTCTTACCAGAGACGATGTGTATATTGTGGCTCAACAGCCACGCAAGTTTATTATCTCTCATACCGTGCCAAAAAGACGACCATCTTAAGGGTTGGGATGTTGTGTACAAGGTATTGCCACACGGTAAACTACCTGTCCCAAACAATGAAGATTACAACTTTGACCCAAACACATATGACGGAGAGTTCTTTCAAGAAGAGGGGCTAGAAGGGAGTTTTGAGATAGACTTAACCGAAGCGATCGGAATGGAAGTAGACAATGAAAGGGTTGTTGACGAGGACGCTGGAGATGAGGTTCAAAATGTGAAGGACTTAGAATTACTTCAGCGATTACAATTAGGCAATGACAGTGATGACAACATTGCTCCTTCGAATAGTGTTGATTATATGGACATGGCTGATACTGATGATGAGACTTATGATCTAGCTAATCCCGATCATGATGATTATTTCTAATACATGTAATACTTTGTTATTTTCTAATTATGTTTTGTTTATTTTGCATCTTTTTCTAAGTACGTCTTGTTTATCTGTGATTATTGGTTTACTCTTTTTAATTGCAGGTGATTGAACAAAGATGGTGGGCGATATGAGGAACGTAAGGTCGCTTTACCAAAGACGGCCCGATGCAGCTGAGCAGTCGGGGAGCAGGTGTAGGAGGAGCGGGAGGAGCAGGAGCACTCTTGAGAGGGAGCGGGAGGAGTGGGAGCGGGAGGAGGAGCGGGAGGAGGAGGAGGCGGCAGAGGGTTCCGCTTCCTCTGGTTTGTCGGGTGTCTGGTTGCGAGGTCCCTCGACCCTCCCGAGGCGACCGATACCTCGTGAGAGACGCCCGCTGATTCGACCCACTGGGGCTAGGTAAGTAACTTTAGATGTTATCACTACTTTTTCATTTGATATGTTGAAAATCACAATAGAAACTAATAATTTATCTTAATCACTTGGGCGGGGTTGGGCGCTTGTGGCTGCGGTGATCACAAACGCCATGTCAATGGCATCCTGGGTCTTTGTGCGAGCTACACTTCCTGGCCCGGTTGCGTTTGGCGGAGGCGGGAGCCGCCTACACGTGGGACCACTACGTCGCCTTCCCCGATTTACCAGATCGGGATGGCAGGGTATTCGCCAACAATGCGGCGCGGGTGACGGCCGAGCTGTGGGTAAGTCTTCCTCGCACTACATTGCTCAATATATCGCATTCATTGGACATTCTTGAAATAATGACTGCATACATCGCGTCTATATGCAGGATTTCTTCAGATGCCAGGAGGAATATGAGGCCAAGGCGGCTAGTGTGGCTCACAAAGCCTGTTATAAACTCGTGAAGGACATGCATTACGAGGCGCGTGTCCAGGCCATCATAACATACTACGCTACCTACCTTGGAGTGAAGATCAACAAAACTCAAGCAAGAAACATGAGGCTGACCCGGGAAGAATACATGCAGGTAAATATAGAACATTAATACTGATTTTTTCTGAGATTAAGTACGCTTAATTTGATCTTCTTATATGTCATATACTTGATGACGTGCAGGTGCCTCCGTGGTGGTGCGCCCAGCATCTCCAGTGCTGGGCACAGATGGTGGACAAGTGGTGCGCCGCCGAGTGGGAGGAGACGCACAACGCTTGCCAGGAGCGGCGTTTGATGATGCCAGGTGCACCACACCATCAAGGCAACCGTAGCCTCGAGGAATTCGCAGCTACATGGGTACGCGAATTCATTTCTTTATTATAACGCTCAATTCTGCATAATTTCTAATCATCTTGCTGTTTTTTTCGCAGTCGTCGTCGCATGGTGGCCAGCCTTGCTCCCAGTTCAAGGCATGGGCTTTGGCCCACAAGGGCAAGGCGACGTCCGACGTCGACTACAACCCGGAGGACCTGCCCTCGGTGTACAGCAATGCGACCGTCCACAGCCGCCTCAGTGAGTACACATCGATGGCAAGGGCGGTCGATGGGCCAGAGTACGATCCGAGCACCCAGGACCTTGATGGAGAAGTCGTCATGAGGGTGGGAGGAGGCAAGAAGCATGGGCGGTACTGGATTGGCGACAGCACACTCGACACGGCCACTCTCCCACTCTCTCCCAGATTCGAGCAAGGAGCACGAGCTCAAGCCCGGCCATACGCCCACGGCGGACACCGCCTGATCCGGATGGAGGCACTCCAGGTTATTTCTGTTTTATTCGTCGTTCATTAATTTTTACATACCTTTGCTTTGCATTGTAACATTGGGGTGAAATATTGTAGGCCCAGCTGGAAGAAGAGAAGAGGCTACGGGAGGAGATGGCGGCGAGGATGGAGGCCGATCGGCAGAGGAATGAGGCCGAGCGGCAGAGGATGGAGCAGATGTTTCAGTGGATGCAAAGTCTTGGCAAGAGGATGGGTCAACCTCTGCCACCGGAGCTATTCCCTCCTCCACCTCCTCCTGCAACTACTCCTGTGAGTTTGCCTTCTCTACCTTGAGCTCTTTACTTACCATGTTTATTGCTTTCGCTTGTGCTTTGCTTTACCTTAAATCTTGTCTCACACATGCAATCTCTTCTCCTTTGTGCAGAATCAATCGGCGGCTTCGAATGATGTGCCTCATGACCCATCACATCAGTCGGGGTGGCCAACTTGGTGAATGATACTTGTGGACTATATGTGATATATTGTGACTTGTGATATGTGATATATTGTGACTTGTGGTGATATATGTGATATATTGTGACTTGTGGTGATATATGTGATATATTGTGGACTATATGTGATATATGTGATTACTTGTGGACTATATGTGATTACTTGTTGATATATTGTGACTTGTTTGAGTGGGGTGCAATAAACAATTAAAATTGGCAGTTTTTGGCCACTTTGCCGTGTGTTACACTCGGCAAAGGGAGGCTTTGCCGAGTGTCATGGTAAAAACACTCGGCAAAGTAACGTTTCTGTGCATTCTGGGAACATAGTTTGCCGAGTGTGTTAGCTTTGCCGAGTGTCATGGTAAAAACACTCGGCAAAGTAACGTACTTTGCCGAGTGTGTTTACCATGACACTCGGCAAAGCTTAAGCTTTTGCCGAGTGTCATTACCAGGACACTCGGCAAACTGGAAGGCTTTGCCGAGTGCCATTCCATCCTGGCACTCGGCAAAATACGCCGTCACCGTGTTCTCACCGTCCACTGACCTTTTTTTTGCCGAGGGTCGTTTCGGCACTCGGCAAAGCCTTTGCCGAGTGCTCGATGAAAAGCTCTCGGCAAAGAGCTATTTGCCGTCAGAAACTATGCCGTGTGAGCTATGCCGTGGGTGGCACTCGGCAAAGCTATTGCCGAGTGTTTCTCGTGCTTTGCCGAGTGCCACCGGCACTCGGCAAAGCTGCTGAGCCCGGTAGTGACTATCATATCCTTTTTATGATCGACATGGGTCCACCCATATCTGTATGTGTTTACTACCAACATCTATCTCCTTTACTCACGACTCTATTTATTCCTCCTTATATTTTATTCTGTAGGAACAGAGGTGTCATTATTTGAAATATAATACATAAAAATTTTCTGAGACCTAGCAGTTTTAAACAAAAATCATAATGTGTAACAAAATGTAATAATAATAGCGATCCAGAGTCCATCCACCGTTACATGGCATCTGCACCATATGCTAATATTTCAGCGTTATAACCGCTTACATTACCACTGGGACGACACCTAGGACAACTCAAATCAGGGCTTTCCGCTGCCCTCCACTTTTCCAATCCCATTCATAAAGCATTTTGAAATAGAACTATATCTAATTAAGTTCCCATGTCCGCCCTTGACCGTGGGCATGGCTATTCGAATAGTTTTGACTCTGCAGAGTTTGTACACTTTACCCACAAGAGACAGTTTACTCGTTGCCCCACACGATTCCTTAGCCATGCGGTTGAGCAAACCATCACAATAACCGTTCAAAGTACCTCGCCCCTTCCATCATCTCACCCCCTGGGTTGCTCCCATTTGCGGTGGGACCCATTCGTTGTGCGGGATGTTCCCCTCCTATACGCCTAGCAGCTGGCTACCCATACTGCTAGCGCGTCGCAAGAGAACTTCTCCCACAAGCCTGCCACCTAGGCCGCCCCTTGCACTACTGTCATGATGATGACTTCCAAGGTCCGGTAAATTTACTAAGCCAAGTTGTACTTTACAGACTTGTAGTTGTACTTGTTTTACACAGGAGGTCATGACAAGATTCGGTCCTTAGGGTTATCTGGGCGGATTTACCATTACTCACTTTGTGCTTCCACCGCACCACATACACACATACACTCAAACCATCCGCCCAGATATTTAAGCAAGTTGGGGTTTTTGGGAACATAAAATAATCACGTCCAAATAAATACCAGTCATTCCCACCATGACTGTCCAAATCAGTTTCTCATGTTTAAAAATGACAATGATGTTTGGGGCATTTCAGCGCCCCGAGTATCTATGCAGTACTAAGCATGGGGTATAATTAGGGACTTATTTTCACAAGGTTACTATTATCATTTTTCTAGGGTGACAAGATTCACACATTCAATTATTCCAAAGGAGATATACTAATATTCAAGGTAAACAATGGGCATATAACTAGAATCTTAAATTAAACATGTATTTGCATATAAAATAACAGTATGCAATTTGATAATTTAAACCAAAGTAATTTGCAGAAAACGTAGGTTCAACATGATCAAAGTATTGACTCGCCTGGCGCGGTTTACCGCGGTCTTGAGCTCACGCAATGCTATCTCTTGATCTTTTGATCTCTATCTTCACTTCGAGCTTGATCTCGCTTGATCCATTGAATCTTCACGACTTCCAATTTCTAATTACGCGGCAAACGACTGAATCCAAATAAAAGCAAATAACTCAAAAGATTCAATTAAATCCGAATAAACTCAATTTAGTTTTATTTTGAGTTAATGGGTGATTCGATGATTTGAGGCAAGGTTGGTAATAGCATACGATAACTTGATCTTTTTGTTACAAATTTCTTCTACTATTGTTATATTTATTAAGGAAGTTCCATGAGTTTGGTTAATCCCGTAAATTGATGTATTTTGCCGAGTGCTAACATTCAGGGCATACATTATATACGCGATGTATAAAATCTTTAGCTTATCAATTTATTCTTAGAGTGAGTTTATAGCATCCTGTGATGTGATATTTTATGTACCTCCTTTTATCACTAGGCTAGATTTAATTTAAATTAGGGTTTATTTATACGGGCCCCAGCTTGCTATATATATTTATACAATTATACTCCATATGAATGTGCACTAAAGCTAGTGTTAAGTTTTAATTGATGGCACTACTATTATCTTGCTCATACTTTAGCTACTAATATGTTTAATTTTATTTCAAGTTTTAGTTTAAACTTAGCAATCTGAGCAAGGCTTGATACGTATCATTTTATGTGACCCTAATTACTCGTATTAATGACTAAATGTTTACTTTAGAGTATTTATAGGTCTATGAGATTATTCTGATATTTGATGACCTAGGGCTACTATATTTTAACACTTTGGTTGTTATTTGGCTTAGGTTTCTCATTATTTAACAGTAAAAGATTATCCTAGTTGCTAAGATTAAAGACAATATTTCATAGCCTATCTTTGCAAATGGTTAGTTTCTACATCATTTACTAAACCATTATTTCATGAGAGTATAATCCTACACAACATTCCTACTAAGCCTTTAGTTATTAAGGATTTTAAAATAAATATTTCAAAGCGTTTTATCTATCAACATATGAAGATTAATCCATGATTAAGTATTTAAGAAGCTCACTTATCTTCTTAATTAATTTCTATCATCTTTTCTATATTAATTTTTTTTCCAATTTTTCCCTTGGTTTCTCTTCACTGGGCAACTCAACAAAAAGAGTAAAAGTCTACTCTAAAAACGGCGGGATGGGGGATCGAACACCGCTGGCCGAGCTGAGCGCACGCCCAACCAACCAGACGAGCATGCTCACTTTCTCGTTTCATTAAAGGACGCCAATGCAGAAGGGGTTAGGCACAGGGAGCCCAAGACAGAGGAGGCCCGATGGCGCTCCGTGCTGGCGTTGCCGCCGGTGATAGAGGCGGTGGCCGGACGTGGGAACCCACAAAATGGAATGCCCACGCCTGCCCCCACCTGCGAGCAAAATCCCACCGGTCAATTTGGCCGGGGCGACGCCGGCGGCTTACCTGGCGGCAGCAGGGTTGGGAGCCGACGGTGGAAATGGCGCCGGAGGGAACGGGGAGGAAGAAGGAGGGGAGAATGAGCTACGGGAGGTCGAGGAGATTCTCACCGGCAAGTGGGCAAGACCGGAGGGGGATCGGGTTGGGCCGGCGGCGGAGTCCATGGACGGCGGCGACTTGCGCACGACGCCGTCGAGTTGAGGTGAGGGAGAGCCGAAATCAATGCTTGGGAAAATCTAGTGGTACCTTGGTGATGCCCCGGCCGGAGGCAATCGAGCCATGGCGCCCCGGAGGAGCGGCGGCAGGAGAAGGGCGGCGGCAGCCGAGCTCGGGGAAGAAAGGGGGAGAAGGTGGGGAGAAAGAGGAGAAGGGGCGCGGGGCTATGAGGGAGGCCGGAGGTTTTTATAGCGGCAGAGGGAGCGAGGGAGCGCGGTGGCGACGGACCGGGCAGAGCGGGGGAAGGACCGGGCGGCGGAGCGGAGGAGCTGCGGGGTAATGTCCAGCGCGGGGCTCGGGGCAACACGACCGAGCAAGCGGCGCGTGGCAGGGGGCAATGCTGCAGAGCAGAGAGATGGCAGGCGCGTGGAGGGGACGGGACGAGCGGCGCGATGCTAGCTCACGGACACACGCGCAGAAGGCTAACAACAGTGCAAGCGCAAACGCACGGGGGAAGAAGGAAGGGAAGAGAGAGGGAGGGGAGGCGGCCCCGCGCGGCAGAGAACTGGACGGGGGCCCGCGGCCAGAGAGCGAGAGTGGGAGGGCCCGCGCGCAGGGAAAAGGGGGCGGGGAGGAGAAGCAATGGGCCGGGCCATTCGGCCGGCCGAATGCACTCTCTTTTCTCTTTTTTTTTTGTTTAGTGTACATGTATACATATGTGTATATACAAGTAGATATATACACATATACCATATATATTTTTACTCATTTCTATTTTTGTATAGGCACCTATATATTTATTTTATTTATTTGTACATTCATTTTATATACATGTATATATATCTCTTTATGTCTATTTTGGTATACATATATATACCCATTTTTCTGTTATACTTTTGTTTACCATGCTAGTCCTTTTGGTATATATATTTGCATATGTTTTGTTTATTTATTTTTGGTTGCCCTTTTATAATACTATTTTCCATATGAAATTTTATACTTCAATTTGAATCTCGCCCTCCTTATGTTGGATTATATTTTCAGCTTTTGAATTCAAGTTTATAGATTTCTTTTACTTCCACATTTTCTTTTATTCTAGTCTTATTATTATTATCATTGTTATTATTATTATTATTATTTTTTGAAACCTTCTTCGAAATTTAAGAAGCACCATAAAAAATCCAAATTTCAAGGAAATACTTTGCGCAAATAATTCAAAAGCTTTCATTTTCAAGATTTAAATTTTTGGGATGTTACAAGAAGAGTCGATGAGATTTAGGTGGTGTAACACAACAGCATAGGTTTGCAGAAGGAAGGAGAAGAAAAGGAGCAGGCAGTGATTTGGGACACTCTGCTCCGAACGTGTCCAAGCATATATATAGATGCAGCCTATTAACTGACGTGATGAACCGACCATTTACCTATTGGGATACCGGTAGGCACACTAGTGTAAATTAAAATTTTCTATCGTGTACCAGAAAACCATGCAAGTTAGAGATCATAGATTATTACCACTAGGTGCACAATGCAGCGAAAGTAGAGTTGAAACAACCGATTCAACAAAAAGCACGTCGGTGTAGTGGCAGTAGTCGATCGTCCTTCAGCCAACCATCTCCTCCTCGCGATCATCCCGATCAGCACCACAGTAATAAAAGTGCCTCTACCGAGATCCACACATTCAGAGATGGAACATCGTGCGTCGGTGTGCTAGCACCAGAATGCACAGTAGGGGTTATGACAGATGGCAGCTAGGGTTTTGATTGTTACGTTTTCGGGGGATACCTCCCTCAGCCCCGCATCTCTTTTTTATATAGCCTCCAATCGGATCCTTATCCGGTACGAGTAGAGATCGAATTCACTCGAAAACTATCATCTAGACCCTTATCATTCTAGCTCATTAAGTGTGTGACCTTATATATTCATGTATGTTTGACCATAGATTAAAAACCCCTTTCCGGTCCATAAGTCAGTAGCGGTCTCTAATAGGACATAACAACTCCCAAACAAACATAAAGATCATATCGGACGAATCTATATAATGCTTATGTACTGATCTCTTTGCCTCATGATACCAGATCGAACTCAATGCGAGAAGCGTGCCATCATATGATAAGCTTGATCCTTCACTCGAACTTGTAGTGGATTACTCAGTTGTGATTGACTCATCAACCACATTCGACATGGCCATGCACTTGCTTAATCCAACCACATCGAGAGGCCCACATATATCTCTCCTGTTATATAGCAGTGGCAAATTCTATTTTGATCGCTCATATTTCTCCACATGTTTCATAGTAAACCCGAAAGTTACCTTTATGATCATCTAGTCACGGAGTAGTGTTTGGTAACTTCTAAGTAAACTATTACGTATATAGAAAATAATGACGATTTCAGGTCTAATGATCCTACATATACTATGTATAAGACCAAATAATGACACTTAAAAATATTATAATTCCTGTAGTATCTCATGGTGAGTCAGTCCAACATTATGTTCTTTAATATATGTCCATATTATTGATTTGATATCCCATATCTATGATCCATAAAATATGATCATTAATTAATATATGTGCTGATCTGTAAATCATAATTGTCACATACAATGATATAATATTAGGGATAATTTATAATAATATCAAAATATAAATAAAGAGTTCCACGAACAAATCGCATACTTATTGATCAATATAAAAGATATTTATTTAAGGGAAAAATAATATATTATTCAAAAGATCATAAATATAGAAGTGATACAATCATCTCCATGATTGCCTCTAGGGCATATCACTAACATTATCCACTGGTAACTGATGCAATGAACCAGCTATTTACCACTATTAACGGCCTGTCATCAATACCCAATAAAGTCTCAAATTCAAACTTTTGAATTTTATTCAAATAGAGAGAGATGTACAATTCAACAAAAATAAGATGGATTTAGCTTGCCAAGTGACGCGCCACGTTACGGCATGATCACATCACAAGTCATACGATTTATCACCTAAAAATACAGGACTATACACTTGCGCGTGTATGCATGCGTGTGTGTTAAATCGAAACCCTCTCGTGTCCTGTCTTAACTACTTTTTTTTTTAACCTGAAGAGGTAGGACCTAGGTTTACTTTGATGGTGTAAATTGTGTCTGTCAGGTAGGACACCGATGATTTTCAGGTGCTCAAGATGTAGAGTAGGTTTGCTAAACTGCAAGTCCTAATAACAGCGTATCAACAGTGTTCGATAATTTTGTACAGGAAATTTATGAAATAGAAAAATAATAACCAAATAAAATAAAGAGGCAGTGACCCACACATGACTTGAGAGTAGGGCTGTAAATGAGCTGAGCTCGAGCAAGCTTGGCCTTCTAGGCTCGAGTTCGGTAAAAGTTTGAGCCGAGCTCGAGTTAGGATCCGAGCCTAGATTTGGGCTTGAGCTTTGCTTGGCCTAAGCTCGAGTAGACTCGTAGTCGGCTCGTTAAAGCTCGATAACAATTAAAATAATTTATTATATATTATTTTTCAATAATAAGAAAATTTTAAATTCAAGTTTGGCTCTAGTAAGCTCGATAACAATCAAAATAATTCAAACATGCACTATTTTTTAACAATAAGAAAAACTCGAGCTCGAGTTCGATTCGAGTAAACTCGGTAAGAATTAATATGTATCACTATTTAAGCTCGAATCAAGACTCGTAAACTATTTGAGCTCGGCTCGGTGAAGCTCACGAGCTTGAGATCAAGCTCAAGTTCGACTCGTTTAAAGTTCAAGCCGAGTTCAAATCAAATCTGAAACGAGTCAAATTCGAAGAGCTTCAAGCTTTTTTTATGGCCTTACTTGAGAGCGGCCTGTGGCGTAAAATTTCCTAAAGCAAGGCCACGACGGATGGGTCATGACATGTCAAATGTTTTGCTACGTATAATATATATCCAATATTGGACTCTTTCAGTTGGATTCGTCGTAAGGAGCACGGTACGGTTTAAAAGAAATGTCCCTGAAAGATCAGAGATCAACAAGTAAATCAAAAGACGTAACATGATCGCCACGTCATCGATATCACACACGCGGCAGCCTGGTTGGTTCGGTGGTGGGCATGGAATCGATACCAGTAGCGGAAGCGCGCTTCCGCTTCGCTGCGCCGGGCTGTGTCGTATCGTTCATTGGGACGGTGTATGTATACATATAGGACGGTATACAGAGGAAACGTTTGGTTTGGCCGTTGTGAACGCAACGTGAGGTCTTCTGTGTTCGTATATGATGGGTCTGTTTGTTTAGTGGGCCATGCAGTCTACTACGTTGGGTGGTGGGTCTGCTGTGCTGCTGACTGCTGCACTAATGTGTGCGCTAATGTGTTCGGTTGGGCTGTTGGTTAAAATTATATCATAGCTGATGGTAGTTTATTTGGCATAATTAAATTTAAAAAATTTTAAAAATAGAAGAAAAGGTTAGCCCAACACGTGTAATACAAACAAATATAGAAAAAAGAACCGATAAAAAAGCTAAAAAAATAAAAAAAAATCAGAAAAAGACGAAATGTTCTGTTTCCAACAGGGGATTTAGAGATATTCTCTGGTAGAACGACAGTGTTTTCTGGAAAAGCACTGTCATTGACAAATTGGTGCCCTAATCTGGTAGCGTAGCGTGTTCCCTTGGCAATACCGACACTTTTGTACAGCTGACCTAAGTTTTTTTGCTTACTGAGCATTTACCTTGAAGTACAGCTAGGTTTGCATGGTAAATGTCTATGACCAGATTTTCTGACAGAGCAAAGTTGGAAAGAAGCTTCAGACCTGCGGTTTCAGAAAGAAGCGACACCGGAGGAACAGCCAATTTGCTCCTTTTTCATCTCCACCTACTCTTCCTGTAGTCCTTCACTAACTGGTCAGTTTTTGGTTTGTTATTTCATTCCTTTGTTCTGCTTGTTCCAGGCTGCCGCTCATTGTCTAGGGGCAGTATCTTTGACTCTGCTCGTGTCTGTACGAGTTCAGTTTGGTCAAAGTTTTTTTATCTGAAAAAAAACGTTTCTTTTTTCTGTGAGGAGTCTCCTCAAAGTTTTTTTTTGTAATAGTCAAGAAGACTATTCATTTTTTTTAGCTCACACAGATATCTGCTGACAAACATTAGTCTGCAGGGGTTAAGGTACGAAGATCGATCTGATTCTTTTCGGCCACTGCTTCATGGATCGTATGCTTGCTTTATCGAACAATATGCGTATAAAAAATGTGAGCTGTTGCTGTCGCCATGTCTTGTAGATTGACCAGCAATGTGGATGCAGCCTCGCAAGAACACCAACCTAGCTAGTGAATATGGCCTGTTAAACTCAACACCCCAATTCCCGAACAAAAGTGTATTGTCTCTTCATGATTAAATAGCAAAAAGAGAGAAAGGAATAGTTCTAAAAAAACTAAGCTGTATGAATAAAAAGATCACTGCCGTAGTATAGAAGGACGAGTCCAGCCAAAAACGTGGATGTAGCTGTTCTAAAGTTGTATACTGCGCAGGCAGGTATATATATACTACCTATATTAAGGCCGGAGGATTCTCTGCCTCCCCTGCCACGTCACGTGTCCTGCAAAACAGTCCTTCACTTTTGTAGAATGAAGTATAGGTCCTTATTTTTAAATGTCCTTGTTTTTTTCACATATAGAGCTTTGTGTCGAGGTAACTCTTTTACTTCAGTTCATATGGAATGTGGCGAAGGGAGGGTAGTGGGGTGGACCAACAAAACGCACCGGGAGGCAGGAGGCGGACACTCCCGCGAGGGTGTAGCTTCCCAGGCACGCGCATGCGGAGCGGGGGATCATACGGTGTGAACGAGGGGTGCGGAATTCTTCCACAATAAGAGGGTTATGCACGTCATGTTTCTTGCAAAACAGTCATTCATTTTCTAGAATGACATATTGGTCCTTAAATTTAACATATAGGTTCTTGTTTTTTCAAAAAACCTCATTTTTCTTTTAAATACGTATGAGTCCTTACTTTCGGTTTTTCGTATATAGAGATCAGTGTCGTAGTGACTCTTTAACTCCGGTTCACATGATACGTGGCGAAAGAAGGGCAGTGGGGTGGACCAACAAAGTGCACAGGGAGACGGGAGGCGGAGTCGCGGAGACTCCCGCATGGGCGCAGCATCACAGGCACACGCATCTCCAGCGCGGGGGATCATATGGCGTGAACGCGGGGCGCGGAATTCTTCCGCAAATAAGAGGGTTATGATGATGATTGCACACGAACATCGCCAACATGTTGTCCAGTAAGTATTGGGCCCATGTCACATTGATTGAGTTAACCCTGCTGTGTACGATTAGATTAATGTGTACGTGTAATATTTTGATAGAATAATCAAACATAGGCAACATATGCTGTTGCCTGCAGATAGTGTTCCTGTTGGTTCAAAGCACACGCACACGCACACGCGCATCTCCAGGCTGCCTCTGCATATAAAACGCATGCGACCCCTACCCTGGGGAAGACGCGCCCACGGCCTCGCCAACACACAAAGCGACGCGAGGGCATATGCCACGCCCAGAACACAACCAGAAGCTATTAAAAAAACTAGCTGAATGTTCGTATGTTGCTACGGATTTAAAAAAATTAGAATATATTTATATGTATGTTCCAACAAATTTTATGACCCGTTAATTTTAGAACATGTAGTATGATAAAATTTTAAAATCCATAGCAATGCACGGGCATTCAGCTAGTATTACGGTGCAGAGAGAGTAGCATTAGAATTGACCAGTCATTATTTTTTCTCATTTAACAAAGCAGAAGAAAAACACATGCCATTAATGAAACAATAACTTCACTGATCTGAATAACCATCATCCCATCTTACTATCTTTTGCAAACGAAAACCGGGGCTGAGCCGGCCTGATGCCAACGCCCCCGGATCCATGCCGGCACAAGCACCGCACCGACTCTGGCCAACTCCAAGCGCCGGAGCTAGCCAGCCCCCCACCGCACCTGCTTGCCGTTCCGCTGTTTCCATCCCACCGACCCCCTTCCGCTCCGCTCCCCCTACCCTGCCAAACCCCACCAACCCACCATGCGACGCCCCCCTCTCTACTTCTCGCTACCGCTCCAGGTCGCGCCGCTCGATCGCCCACCCACCTAACCTCCTCCTGTGATCTCGTCCCCCCTAGCGAGGCCCAGATCTGGTGGCCCCTTGCTCGCATGCGAGGCTAGCCGGTCGATGGTGTCCACCGTGGTGCAGGCGGGCGCGCTCGCAGCCTACGTGGTGCTGTTCGTCCTTATGGGGCTCGCAGGCTGGCATCTCAGCCGCAACAAGGTGCTCTTCTTCACTGACGCACTCTTCGTCTCCCTCGCTGTCGGCGTCCACCTCTCCCCGTACCTCCCCTCCCTGCCTTACGTCCTTGCCTCCTCCTTCCTCCCCCACCCCACGCCGTTGTCCTTGTCGTGCATCCCGTTCTTGCACTGCGTGTCATGGGCGGACGCCGGCGACGGGGGAGCAGAAAGCAGCGGCGCGGCAGGAAGGGCAGGGGGCATGGAGAGGTGAAGCGGAGAGGGAGCGGAAGCAAGCGGAGCAGGAGGCGAGAGAGGCCGGGTAGAAGAGGAGGTGGGAGATGGTAACTGTTGGTGGAAGTGGAGAGGAGGGGTAGTTAGATATGAGAGAGAGTGAGAGGGATGTTGGATAGATGGTCAAGATTTCAGTATTTAGATTGGACGGTTGAGAAGGGAGGAAGGAGAATGCACTAACCATCAACTCAAACTTATTAAATAGTAAAGATAACACGCGAGGGAGAGGAAGTCCAGGGGAAAAAGGAAAATAGCAGAGTTTTGTTTCTTGCGCACGGTGTGCGACGTAGTAACAAAAACCCCACGCCTCCCTTGTAAAGGGCCCCTTTAGTGGAACCCTCCTCTAAAAGCCATTAAGATGTAAAGCCCACTCAGATAGATCATATTCAAAGCGATTTATTCCAACTTATTAACTTATTAAGTGTACAACTCTATATGTTCATGTGTACTTAGCTGTGACCCGAAAACCCCTTTGCAATCTATAAGTCGGTAGCGTTCCCTAGCTAAACATAACGACCCCCCGAGTACACATAAAGATCATATCGGACGAATCTGTATAGTGCTTATATGCTGATTCCTTTGCCTCACAATACCAAGGTGAGATATGTGCCATCCGTTGATAGCTCGATCCTTCATTCGATTTTGTAGTAGATTACTTAGCTGTAGTTGACTCCTCAATTATATTCGGTATAGCCATGCACTTCCCTAATCCAACCGCATCAAGGGGGCCTAAGATAACTCTCTCGTTAAAGATGAGGGACAAATTATAGCTTGATTGCTCATATTCTCCACATATTTCATAGTAAACTTAAAAGCTATGAATACCTATTTACGGAGTAGCATTTGGCAACCTCTAAGTAAACCATTACATATGTAGAAAACCATGACGACCTCATGTTAAGGATCCCACATATATTATGTATGAGACAAAGTGATGACACTTAAGAATATAACAATTTATGCAATGTCTCAAGATAGGTCGATCCAACACTATATTCTCTAATATCTCATATCTATGATTCGTAAAACATGATCATTAATCAATACATATATTGATCCATAAATCATATGTGTCCCACATAATGATATAAAAATCAAAGATGTTTAGAATTGTTAAGAGCATTTAGGACTTTTCCTATTTTAGGGTTTGAGTCCATGTATTCCTATATATTGCCCTTGGGCTAGCGCAATATACTCAGACTTCATACAAACTTACATGGTATTAGAGCCTAGGTTTTGAACCTAGCCTCCACTCCACCCGCCGCCACCGCCCCCCGGAGGAGTGTGCTCCACTCCCGGGGGTGGCCACCTCATCCAGCCACCGCTCGACTCCACCACGCTGCCGCCCAGACACGCTCGCACTAGCGCACCTGCGCCAGGCCGTCTCCACTTCGGATCCTCACCGCTGCCACCCATCGACGACTTGCCACGCCAGCCTCCACCAGATCTGGTAGGATTTGGCTCCCTCCGTGCAGAATTCACTGCCTCCTAGCGACCATGCCTGCACCAGGGCAACTCCTGCTTGGATCCAGTCACCGTAATCTTGGATCCAGCTGTAGCTACCTCAGATCCGACCACCACCGCCTCAGATCCGGTGACCGCTCCCATAGATCCAGCGGCCGTCTTCCACCGCTCTGGTCGCCTTCTCGCGTGGATCCGGACCTCCGCTCACGACACTGCCCCCACCACCACGCATCGTGCCTCCGCCGCCGAGCTGCTCCTGCCACGCACCGCCGCAGCACCACGCTACGCTGCCGCTACCACCGCGCTGCGTTGCGCCATCGCCGAGCCGCTCCTGCCGGGCCGCTCCCGCCGCGCATGAACATGATCGCTTCTTTTGTCTTTGGTTTAGTAGTATAATAGATAAATAAATGCAGTTGATTTGTTTCTATCCGAATCATATTCACTCTAGGAACTTTAAACCAACTCAAAGCCAACTCAAATTATAAAAAAAGTTGGCCCTTCAATCATATAAATTGTCACAACTTATAAGCAAATTGGACTTTGTGTAAACATCTCTCGGCCTCTAATTAATCTTAACTTAGTCATATTGAATCACGTGTGATCAAGTGCGTCATTAATCAACATATTGTAACTGAATCTTCTTTCCTCTCCCTTCTGTAATGAAAAAGTAGCAACGTAACTTGTTCAGTTTCTTTGCCAGTATTGTTCAGTTAACTGTTGCTACTCTTATGCACAAACTTGATTGGCATCAGATGTCTAGATCTGGAAATGCTACATCAGGTTGCCTTCTGTGTTCCAAAGATGGCTAAACGATTTGCGCTTGATGGTAGTAGAAGGATCGAATCCATATACTTCATCTTCGTTTACGTGCCAACGTGATGTACTGAAGTTTTGCGTACGCTGCCTGTTTATTCCTTTTTCAAGAAAAAAAAGCTTCGTCTCAGTATCAAACATTCATGATCTGGTCCTGCGTCCAGGCCACATATGCTCCCTTTGACTGATATAGCAGCAGGCCTGTCAACTTTAGAAATTCCATAACTCCTTTGAAAGTACTATAACTTCTGTAGCCATGATGATTGACGCCATTAACTAAAAAAAACATGAGAAAACAAAAGGATCAGATGTATATGACGGGCAGTGCAAGCTTTTTAAATCCTATATATGGATGTGGTAGTAAATAGCATGGCAAGAGTATATTCAGATTGCGACACGGAAGGTGCACAATCTCAGTATCTCACCATCACCATGCTAGGTTCAGTTCGGGGCCTCCGTGCCAGTGTGCCACTTGTGGTTTGAGAGCGTAACTCAAATCAGCTTCCTCTGCATTACAACCGAAAGGAAAACCGAAAGAAAAGAAAGAATCAACTCAGTTCAGCAAACTAACAACAACAATTCAGAGAAGTGATGGTAATTGGAGTAAAATCGATGCCCAAATGAGCGAAAGATCTCATCTTTTTGTGGATTGAGACGAACAAGCATGCCCTTGTATCAAGGTTGTCAGGATAGTGATATCAGGTAGGATCATTTTTCGTCTGACAGTATCGGATGGTAGAATCATGATACTATCAAATTTTTAAAAACATATATATTTTATATAAAAATCAAATTATATTTCTAAATATGTAAGTCTATAGTAGTTTTTTAATTTAATTTTGTAATTTAAGTACATTTATTCGTATTATATTGAATTAAGCTTGATTTTTGAAATTTATTTAACTATTTCTAATAAACTAATAATCTAAAAATGCAATATGTTAAAGATAATATTTTTTTACCTTAGAATAACATATAAACAACAAAACAAAGCAAATTAAATTAGTACAACTTAATTAACAATAGGTAATACCAAATTTTATATGCTTTATAGTTTATTGTCATGATCATAACCCACTGTGAGCCTACCGCGATCCTAACGATACTACGAGCTGGATCGCGATCCCACCACGATACTATGTGATTTCGATCCATATTTTGATCCGTGTCATCTATCTCTAGTAGGATCGTATGATACTATGATACGTATCGCGATACTGATAACCTTGCCTTGTATCAAAAATTCATCCAAGACGGCAGTAACCAACTGATCGAGACAGTTCATGTAACCACCCATTAATTACTATTTATGATCCTAGAACTCAAAGAAGCAACAATGGGATCCAATACTCACCGGAGATCGAGTACCAAGATGAACCAATAAAAAATGTCCCCGAAAATGGATTGCAGAAGAATTTTTCGATCCAATTTGGATCGCATATAAAATGTGCGATCCAAGTTTGGCTCTTCTTGTACCGTTCGATCGCATGTGCGCGGCCCAGATTGAGCAGAATGGCAGTTTTATGGATGGACCCTTGCATTGCACACGCCTTCTCACCACCCCTCCTTTCATTCCACGCAGCCCAGTCGGGTGCCCGTCACGCGTTCGGGCAAATGCTCAGGCGGCTCGGCCGCCGCCCCGCGGCCCTTCTCCGCCGCGGCAGACTCGCACCAGCCTCGCCGTTCTATTCTACACCCAACCTATCCACTCCAATCAAGGGCCTCCACGCGGCGGCGCCCAGCATGCGGCGGCGGAGTCGCGTGGTTCATGGCCGCCACCGGCGTGTCCGCCGGCGCCAGTGCCGGGTGAACGCGCGGTCCCCTGGCGTTCTACCGCGCGCACGGCCTCGATTGCGCCCCTCGACGAATGGGCTGAGGCTAGGTCGGCGGGGTCGAGGGCTATCTGCGCAGGACGCCCTCGGGCACAACGAAGCTGCCATCCGCGCGGCGCGGCTCGGTGGGGGCCTGGGGGGCACCCGCGGCTTCGCGCAACCATTCTCGTGGATTCTACTGCAGGTGACTTCAATTCCAACCATTCCTGCTCTGCTGTGCGTGATCCATCGCCCGTGCACTTGATTGGTAGGGTTTGTGTGGGAGGGAACGTTGCAATTGCTCGCTTGGTCTTGCAATTTTGGTACAACAGATAAACAGATGGAATTGGGTCTCTTGACATTTCTGCTCCTCAGGGGAAGTAGAAGGTTCGATGAAATTGGGTCTCTTGACATTTTGACACATTGATGGCTTGATGCTATTGCAAAAACATTCATATGACCATGCTTCTCAATATTTTGTTGTATAGAAAAGCTACTGGCAATGTGCTTTTTTGGTTACAGTACGCCAGTTTTTGACAAAAAGCCGTGCAATCCAGGTCGCTGTATATTTCTAAGCTTGATATTTTTACATGATATTGTAGCACAATATTAGCTAATTGGTTTGTGTTTATACATATTGTTGTACCCAACACAAATTGGGAATTGCTGGTCCAAGCCTGAAGTTATATACACATGCACTTCATATATAAAAATTTCGTTTGAATTTGGACATCACTGGGGTTGACACTTAACGTCCTTTGCCGCCGAGTAGACTTTCAAATACCTTGTTTTCTGTTGTGGAACATTTAATCAGAAGAGTTCATATTACAAGTAATACAAAGATAATGTTATTATTATAATCCTTGTGCTTTAATTTGAGCTTCTATATCTAGAAGTGTTGTACAGGTCGAAGTTGTACCTACCAGAAAATTAAAATGGGAAACCAAGACAAAACAAGAGATGATCTTAGTTGATAAAAGAGGTGGGGGCAACAAAATAAAATGCATTACATAACGCATCATGCAACAATTACTCTAGTAGCATGTGAATCACAATAATACTGATCTCTTTCCACAGTTGTGCTGCAATGCTGAAAATTTTTCTTTGATAGTGACGATTTCGGCATAAACATCCTGCATTATTGGCCGATCCTTGGGTGACACCGCAGAACATTTAAGGCCAAGTTTAGCCAGTTGTATGGCACATCTCTGCATTTCGGCCATTGCACAATTTGCATCTTCGTCTTCATGGTATATAATGAGACTAGGCTCTAGAATCTCATCAATTTTCTGTGGAACTGCTGACTCCACCAGACTGTGAAGGTTCATACCATCCTTAAATAACTCATCAGTTGGTGTTATGAACCTTAGTTCATAACGGGTAAACACCACCAAGAAGATGGCCGGATGGAGTCGGCGTAGGGAGGGAGGAGAGACTATAGACTAGGAAGACTTTGTTATTACTTTGCTTCCTGACAATAGCATGCGGTCGCCCCTTTATATAGATGGCTCCCCCTAACAGATGAATCTAACTCCAATCATATCTCTAACTATATCTCTAATACAAGGAAACCAATCTCTAACTCAAATAGAAACCAATCTCTTATTCCTAATAATAACCCAACTGGCCCAAGGCCCATGTCTATAACATTACACCCCTCTGTAAGATCGAGGAGGCCGACTAGAGGGGGGGGGTGAATAGGAGGTTTTAAAATTTTCGTCTAATTCTAATTAGCAATTTTAAACTTGATGGATTGATAGAGCAAGATAACACTAACACTAGCACAAGTAATCGACTAAGAGCAATAACGAATGGTAGAGAACAACAATTGCTACTCTAACTAAGCAAGCAATCAAGTAATATGAATGAAGAGCGTTGCTTGAATGAAAATGATCACAAGAGAGCAAACCACAATTGACACAATTACTTTTTACCGTGGTGATCGGAGACTTGCCGGTCTCCCCTAGTCCACGTTGAGGTAAGCCCGAACGAATCGGACCGGCTCCACGAATGAGCCTAAGCACCTCGATCACTATTGGATGCCCTTTCCCTCTCCGGGTAGGCGAGCTCCAAGCCTTCACAATCTTCCGGGCCTTCTCACAATCTTCTTGAGAAGATCACCGAAACTCCGCCAAGCCGTCTAGGTGCCGGCAAGCACCAAGAGAATAGACCACTGCGGCTTGATCTCACTCAAGTGCTCAATGGATCAACTAGAATACAATGCACTTGAATTTTGGGTCAACTACCTCAAATGAATGCACAAGTGAGTGAATGAGGTGTGAGAGGTTGCACTAGGCTCAAATATATTCAATGGATGTTCAACAACATGTCCAAGTTCTGGTGGGGGTGTATTTATACCCTCACCAACCTCAAATAGCCGTTACAATAAACAATCCTGAAAATTCAGGAAATCCGGAACTACCGCAGGCAAAACCGCGGTACTTCCGGACCCTCGCTGACCGGTCAGAACGGCTATGTCAGAGAGTCAGAAGTAACCGTTGGTCAATGAGTGCGGTACTACCGCCGTTGAAAACGCGGTACTTCCGGAAGTCCGGAAGTTCCGCTCCAAGACCCGGTACTTCCGATCTCAACGAGTCTAAGTTTTATTCTCGGCGCTCTCTGGAAATAACGTTCCGCACAGGTATCCGGAACTTCCGCACATGCGGTAGTTCCGCAGGTCAAACCGCGGTACTTCCGTTTTCCGAGAGGCTAAGTTAAACTCCGGGCGCTCTCTGGAAATAAAGTTCCGCTCGGTGCGGTACTACCGCCATCCGTAGTTCCGCAGTCAACCCGCGGTACTTCCGTTTTCCGAGACTAAGTCCGAGTCCGGCGCTCTCTGAAAAACGTTCGCCGGCGCTCGGTACTACCGGACCTGCGGTAGTTCCGCCCAATACACACCGGAACTACGGATTTTCGACAATGCACAGATTTGATTTAATTTTAATTTCTAAGTGCATGCATGATCCTAAATTGATCCAAAGGGCACATTTGAACATGATCAAGCAATCACCATGATCCCTCTTAATAGTACGGCGTCTATCCTATAATCCGGTCTTCCAACCTAACTCCAAGACCGGTAAAATAAAATAGATACCTAAACTATTTACCTTGTCGCCCTAGAGATCTTGAATCTTCATGGGATATTTTGTGAGCCTCTTTCTTTGCCATTTGAACTTATCCTTTCAAACACTTAATGCACACATTAGTCCCATATTCACATACATTCATTAATTACCAAAACTAATATTTTTAGGGGCCTAGATGCTTTCAATCTTCCCCTTTTTGGTAATTGATGACAACAAGAGCAATTTATGAGAAGAATTTAAGATTTGGATATACTCTTAGTTTGCAAGATGTATATCACAAGGTCTTTGAAATTTTAGCAGTTTAGAACATGGGAATTTTTTGCATTTTAGAAACTAATAAGAAAGAGCTCCCCCTAAACATGTGCATCAAATTTTAGGAATTTATCAGGCATGATTACATCATAGCATTACAGCACATTCACCAAAATTCAAAGATACGCAATAGACAAGTAAACAATCATTGCATTAAGGACAAGACATAGTTCATTACAATGCATCAGAAATTAAAATACTAAACATCCATAGAGTTTAAACCACACAACCGCATTACATGGTTCATTTCACCATACTTTATTACAAAGCCCAAAGGATAGATAAAGACTTAAACTTCTCCTTGCTACAATTTCTCCCCCTTTGGCATCGAAGTACCAAAAAGAGGGACTAGTCCTGAGCTGCACTGGGAGAAGGAGGACCACGACGACGAGTGCGACGACCATAGCGAACTGGAGAAGGCGGATGAACTGCACTCTCCAAGGATGATACGCGATCACCAAGAGAAGATACAGTGGAGATCAAGACATCCTGGCGCTCCTCAAGCCTGAGTATGGCGGAGTAAATCTGGGATAGCGACACATCGCCCTCGCCCTGGGGAGGAACAGCTGCTGCCTGAGGCTGAGGCTGTGCACGAGGACGAGCAGGAGCAGGAACAGGAGCCTCTGCGCGAGGCTTGTAAGGCTTGTGTGGAGTGCAGAGTGCTCCTCGGTATCCGATCTTGCGGATGATCAAAGCCATAATGAATGGTGCAAAGTTGATCCTTTTCTGTTTGTCATTCTTATTGGCGTCGATCCCCCTAATGATAAGATCCACCACATCAAACGTCTGGCCGCGCATAATGTAGTCAATCACATTCCAAGCATGGCCACGAATAGCATCATAATTTCCACTCTTTGGAAGAATGGTGTGGTTGATGATCCTGTTGACAAGGCTGGGAATAGGAAGCAGTCCAATGGTTGTTCCTAGCACTTTTTCAGCTGTCGGGTCGTAATACTCCGAGTATGCAGCAATGGGAAGAGCACGCTTGCTGAACACCTTCTCATAGGCACTGGTTTCCGTCCCAAGTGCCAACTCAAACTCGTGCTTGGTGCATTCCACAAGCTGTGTTCCAGTCATCCAACACAATTGCTCGAAGTTTGGAGAGATGTGCAGGGTAGCATAAAACTGCCGAATCATATTGTCCATGTAGTTGCACTTGAACGCAACAATATGATGGATCTCGGCCTGCTGAAAAAGCTGATAAGCACCGCTAAACTTGTCAATCTGAGACAAGTGATCCCAATCCACATACTTGTGTGCAACAAATTTCCGAGCAGGACCATACATCTCTCGGTACACCTTCTCTTGAAACTTGGAATGAAACTCGGGATTCCTAGAGTCGCGAGGGCGGACGTACTGACTGCGACGACGAAGAATGGCATAGTCCTCATTTGTGATCTTTGAAAGGTCTATCTCTTCATCTGCAGTTACTTCAGGCATCTCCTCGTCCGAAACCTCATACTCCTCGCTCTCATGCGAGGCTTCGGATCCGCTCTCATGGGAGCCATCGGAGTCATTCTCAGAGTCCGCGGTGGTCGGAAGAGCGGGAGTCGAGGAGGATTGTCCCGGAGCTCCATAAGACTTGTGAGAGACATTCTTCATCCTCGGCATCTTCAATGACACAATAGGATAATCAAGGTATGAGGTGGAATAAGCGAAAGTAGGTTTGAAATTGAAAGCAATGAATTTCTGCTGTTCCAGGAAAAACGGAAGTACCGGCGGCAAAACTGCGGAACTTCCGGGAAATCCGGTAGTTCCGGCATTAAACATGCGGTACTTCCGGGACCCCGGTAGTTCCGGCCGCTCGACCGGTAGTTCCGGTTTTTCTGGACATTTCTAGGGCATG
Source organism: Dendrocalamus sinicus (assembly GCA_036346575.1). Taxonomy (NCBI): domain Eukaryota; kingdom Viridiplantae; phylum Streptophyta; class Magnoliopsida; order Poales; family Poaceae; genus Dendrocalamus; species Dendrocalamus sinicus. Next base: position 38,475,883 of record CM070671.1, read on the forward strand.
ATAAAAATTGAATCTTTTTGGGGTATTTCTTGGATTGAATCCAGTGCATGTATGTATAAACATTCTAATACCCCAAACAAACTACTTTGCCCAAGAAAATTTCAGCAAAAATCATCACATTTCAAATTTAACCTAAACTCCACCTAGGGTTCTAAGAACAAGATAAAAGGAGGATTTTGATCCGATTTACCTTGTGAAGTCGAAGGAGGAGAACCCTGGGAGTGCAAGGAATCACCCAAAAACGAAGAACTCCCCTCGGATTCAAAGATCGGGAGAGGAGATAGGTTCTTGGGAGAGAGAGGATGGAGGAGAGGAAGAAGAGAGGAGTAGGCGGCTGCGGTTTGGGAGGAGTGAAGATGAGAGAGAAAAGAGATAAAGGGTAAAGGAGTAACGGCTGGAGGAGTTGGCGGTTTTGGAAACCGCATTGAATCCCGCAGAAAGAGGTAGTACCGCGCGTAACACGCCGGTAGTACCGTGTTCACAGAAATTCCGGAAGTTCCGCGGATTACACTGCGGTAGTTCCGGTTTTTCTGTCAGGAGCGGAAGTACCGCACAATGGACTGCGGTAGTTCCGGATTTTCTGGAACTTTTCAGGATTTGACTTTTAGAACTGGAAATTTTGCAAATGAAATAAAATAGACCGGTAAAATAAAATAGATACCTAAACTATTTCAGGATTTGACTTTTCAGGATTCCAACCTAACTCCAAGACCGGTAAAATAAAATAGATACCTAAACTATTTACCTTGTCGCCCTAGAGATCTTGAATCTTCATGGGATATTTTGTGAGCCTCTTTCTTTGCCATTTGAACTTATCCTTTCAAACACTTAATGCACACATTAGTCTCATATTCACATACATTCATTAATTACCAAAACTAATATTTTTAGGGGCCTAGATGCTTTCAATCTCCTCCTTTTTGGTAATTGATGACAACAAGAGCAATTTATGAGAAGAATTTAAGATTTGGATATATTCTTAGTTTGCAAGATGTATATCACAAGGTCTTTGAAATTTTAGCAGTTTAGAACATGAGAATTTTTTGCATTTTAGAAACTAATAAGAAAGAGCTCCCCCTAAACATGTGCATCAAATTTTAGGAATTTATCAGGCATGATTACATCATAGCATTACAGCACATTCACCAAAATTCAAAGATACGCAATAGACAAGTAAACAATCATTGCATTAAGGACAAGACATAGTGCATTACAATGCATCAGAAATTAAAATACTAAACATCCATAGAGTTTAAACCACACAACCGCATTACATGGTTCATTTCACCATACTTTATTACAAAGCAGTAGCGATGGCGGACGCAGAGGCGGAGCGGCGCGGAGCGGCGGCGATCGCAGCAAATGCTCGGCGGCGACGGACGCGCGGCGGTTCCAGCGATGGCGCTCGGCGGCGCGGCAGCGGCGGCGATCGAGCGCGAGGCGGACCAGGCGGCGGAGGCTAACCGCGATCGGGAGCGACGACTCCGACAGCGGTGGTGGCGGATCAGCCGACGGCGGCCGAGATGGCGGCGGATCTGGCCACAGCTTGGGCGACCATGACCCGGACGACGGCGGATCTGGCGAGGTGGCCCCGGCGATGGCGGCGGCGGCACTGGCGGGGTTGGCCCGAGCGCCGTCGACGGAGCAGCGGAGCGGCTCGGGCGCCGACGGTCCATGCGGCGGAGCAGCCGAGCGACGGCCATGGAGGACGGCGGCGACAGACGACGTCGCGGCGGCGGCAGCAGACGCCAGGCGACGGCGGGTGAAGTGCTGGGCGGAGACGGCAGAGGAGATGTTGCGGCGATGTGGTCGGGATCTGGCGATCTGCCGAGGGTTAGAGGAAGCTCTGGTGAAGGCTGTGGCCGTGGTTCTTCTTGTTGTTGTTGAAGATCTGATGTTGGATGATCCTTAGTTCATAACGGGTAAACACCACCAAGAAGATGGCCGGATGGAGTCGGCGTAGGGAGGGAGGAGAGACTATAGACTAGGAAGACTTTGTTATTACTCTACTTGATGACAATAGCATGCGGTAGCCTCTTTATATAGATGGCTTCCCCTAACAGATGTAATCTAACTCCAATCATATCTCTAACTATATCTCTAATACAAGGAAACCAATATCTAGCTCAAATAGGAACCAATCTCTTATTCCTAATAATAACCCGACTGGCCCAAGGCCCACGTCTATAACATTACACCCCTCTCGGACAAGCAGCTTGTCCTCGAGCTGCTAAACGGCAGTCAATGGAAGACCTTCGACGCCGATGTAGAAGACGAACGGTGGCAGGGTGCTGCAGCGGATGGAGACGGATCGCCAGATCCACGCGGAACAAAGCTAGACGAAGTGTAGCGCCTTCGGAAATATAATGCCTGCAAAATACGTTTTTTTTGCCTTAACTACCCGGTCGGTTAAGACCGACCGACACAAAAGCTAGCGCCTCGGTCAGACGCGGTGCCTGAAGGGGCGACGGATCCGGGGGCGACGGCGGCGGAGAGCGGCGGCCGGCGCAGATCGGCGGCGATAAGCGCTCGGCGGCGTGGCTGCGACACAGCGGAGGCGGTTGCGACACGGCGGAGGAAGCCCGGCGGCGGCGGCGCTCGACGGAGCGAGGCTTGGGGTCGGCGGCGAAAGCGGCGGCACGGACGAGGCGGCGGCTCGGATGGAGCAGCGGCTGGGGTCGACAGCGAACGCGCGGCGAACGGAGGCGGGCCGGGCGGCGAAGCGAGGCGGCGCGGCTGCGGCGGCGCGATTCCGGCGGCGGCGACTCCGGCAGATCCGGCGGTGGCGGCTCGGGCTGCGGCCGAGCGGATGCGTCGGCGGCGGCCGGGCTACAGCGCTCGGCGGCGGCGGCTCGGCCCGCCTCGTCGAGGTCGTTCGCGACGAGCGCGAGGATGCGCGGGCGCCGGTCGGTCTTGGCGGCGACCATCTCCGCGACCGCTCGGAACGACGACGGCGACTGCAACCTGCATGGATCCGTGCGGGGGGTGGCGACCGGCGACCGAGGACGGCGACGGCGACGGTGATGACCGTGGATCCAGGCGGAGGATGGCGACGACAGACGACGTCGCGGTGGCAGCAGCAGACACCGGGCGACGGCGGGTGAGGTGCTGAACAGAAGCGCCGGAGAAGACGCTGCGGCGACCACGTCGGCGGTTGAGACGCTGGACGGGGACGCTGCGGCGATGCAGTTGACGGGAACTGGCAGTAGCGATGGCTGTTGTTCTTGTTTTTGTTGGAGATCGGATGATGTTGGATGATGTGTCTTGCTCTTTGTTTCTTGTTGCTCCTTCCATCGATTCTCCATCCTCTCAAGGATGGCATGTATGTTGAGAAAGCTGTCCGTCATCTTCTTGTTGATGCTGGCCATCTCGTTGACGCTAGCTTTTATCATGGCTAACGACTCGGCAGTAGGGCGAATCACAGAAACCATGGTAGCAGAAGTCGTGGAAAGGGATCGACGGCTCTGATACCAATCTGTTATGAACCTTAGTTCATAACGGGTAAACACCACCAAGAAGATGGCCGGATGGAGTCGGCGTAGGGAGGGAGGAGAGACTATAGACTAGGAAGACTTTGTTATTACTCTGCTTGATGACAATAGCATGCGGTAGCCTCTTTATATAGATGGCTCCCCCTAACAGATGTAATCTAACTCCAATCATATCTCTAATACAAGGAAACCAATCTCTAGCTCAAATAGGAACCAATCTCTTATTCTTAATAATAACCCGACTGGCCCAAGGCCCACGTCTATAACAGTTGGACGCTTACCAGTGATCATTTCTAGAAGAATAATTCCATAGCTGTAGACATCACCCTCAGTTGAGATTTCACAACCCATGCCATATTCTGTAATATTATGCAAAAAGGATTAAACAATCTTATTTTTCTACTCAGTTGAGGGATAATCGTTTTGTGATAAATAAAGTTGATACGTCAGATACGAAAAAGAAGGATTAAACATGCGCTCACCTGGTGCAATGTATCCAACTGATCCTCTTGGCCCAACTATGCTTGATGAATTACTAAGCCCTGTTGAAGTTTGGCCGTAAAGAAACTTTGCTAACCCAAAATCACTGACACATGCATCCATTTCATCATCCAAAAGGACATTGCTTGGTTTCAGATCACAATGAACTAAACGAGGAGTGCACTGATTATGAAGATAGTCCAGGCAGCGGCTTTGTCCACACTCTGATTATTCTTGAGCCTAAACTCAATGGTCTTTTCAGGCTATGTTTGCACACTTTTGGATGGAGCCAACTTTCTAGGTTACCATTAGCCATGTACTCAAGAATAAGTGCTTTGAATTCATTTCCTATTCGATCGAACGTTGAGCATAGACTAATCACCTTGATAAGATTCCGATAGCGACTGTTTCTTAATGCCTCACATTCAGCAACGAAGTTCTTTGGTGCTCCGAATTCGTCAAGTTTGAACACCTTAATGGCAACTGTGCGTACTTCAAACATGAAGTGACCTCTATATACCATCCCAAATCTTCCTGAACCAACAAGATTGGCTGAAGATAAACCATTTGTTGCTTTAAATATATCATCATATGAGGATTTCATGAATTGCATGTTGCATTGGTTGATGGGTTGTTTTGGTTTGTTTCTCTTCTTCAGAAGAATGACTGCAACACATGCAAAGGTGACTAGAACAATAGTAGAAAGTGGAGCCACTATTGTCACAATATAGGTCCATTTCTTTTTGTGTGGTGATGCCACGCAAGGTGGTAGTTGTAGCGTTGGAGAACTTGCACATAACCTTTTGTTTCCCCGGATAAACAGATTGCTTGAATTGGAAAAGACACCACCTTCAGGGACTGGCCCGTCCAGGTTGTTGAAGGATAGATTGAGAAGCTGCAAGGAGCTAAAGGACTCAAAAAAGCTTGGAATTTCACCAGATAAATTGTTTTGCGAAAGGTCCATCTCGATAATGCCTCGTAAGTTATTGAAGGATCCAGGTATGCTACCTTGAAGAAAATTCGCCTCCATTGTAAGTTGTTCTGAGCTAGTAACAAGGAGGACAAGGAAGAGAAATTTGCTAGTGAAGCAGGAATCGCCCCTGAGAGTTTGTTTCTTGATAGGACGAGATATTTCAGTGGTGACAATACCGTCGAGAATGGTGGAATAGGTCCACTGAATTCATTATCTGAGAGATTAATAAATAGATGATCTGTTAAAGAGTCACAATCACTCATGCTCTTTTTTTTTTCTTTTCAGCTTCTGGCCACTATGATGTGCAAGCACACCTTGCCATTTGATCATGCTGGGTCATCAACATACTATGGGGTGAAGTTTTCTACATGTATACTAGCACTAGCGACTGCTGACCCAAATACAAGCAGTGGTCCTGTATGCATGCATTCCAAGAGCAAATACACGGCAGGGCAAAAAGTTTTCCACACATGATCATGATTGTCACGATATAGTTGACGACCACGGCGTAGTTTTGGGGTTTTTTTCTTCTTATTCCTTTTATATTGTTTGTGATGATATAACTTTTTTTATTTTTTAAAATTTAATTATACTAAAAAAAGCTATCAATAATTATAATATATTTTTAGCTATTTCAGTTCAAAAATACCGGTTGAGCTTTTTAAGCCCAAATGAGTGTCTTGCTTTCTGTGGCTGGTCGTTCAAGTGTACCGTGAACTGGATGATTTTTTTTATAACAGAGTCACGGGCCTACCCTGCATATAGGAGCCTAGAGCAGAGTACTAGTTCTGTCAACATCAGTCAAACTACTCGGTTTTTACTTCAGACCAAAAGTTGCACAATGCAATCATGCAAATCTCCAAGGCCCACTTTTTGCTAGAAGAGTATCGTTAGTGGCACTAGTAATTAGAGTTTCTACCGTGTGATGACCGTAGTGGTTAGTGAGAACTGAGAACTCCATGCTCTATGCTGAAAAGCTTAACCACAGCACTTCATACCTAGCGACGACAGCACTTTACTAGAGCTCCATAGCTCCCTGGCTCTGCCGTTGGGTGTGGTTGATAGCTTGACGTGCTCGACTAGGAGGTGCAAAACGACTTGCCTACTGCCAGTTTTGTTGCCGGAGATCCCACTACTTCGGCGGTGGTCAGGTTGGAAAATGGTAACAAAGACATCAATTACCGTGTCCAGTCGTAGTGCTTCTGGTAGCAAATGTAAAGCAGTCGATAATTGTGCCCGCAAATAGACCACTACTACCACGTGCGGCTGAACTTTACTGTTGCTAATAATAAGTAGAAAAATAGAGATGAGAGAAACGAATTTTTATATGAAAAACTGTTACTAGAAAAATCTCGTACATACGAAGACAAATTACTATAACAAGGCGAGATTACAATGGAGTGCTTGCACTTTCTATGAGCTACCAGGGTACATATATAGGGCGAGAGAAACGTGTCTCGCACGGAAATTGACACCATATCTGATAAAACTTGCGCATGGCTCTAATATCTGTCATGTCACATCTGGCATAAGATGATGCAGTGTCCTACACGGACACAGTATGAATTTGGATCAACTTCAACAATCTCTACCTTGAACCAAATTCCCTCTAGTGTTAAAATACGTAATAAACTCATCTAACAAAATCAGCATGTACACTTTGTACGCAGAAATTCCAAAGGACTAGTGAGTAACACCAACTAAGTCTGAGCAAAGCTCACACTTAGTAGCAGGAACTAGCTTTGTCAGTATATCAGCTAGATTATCATGAGTACTTATCTTGCTGACTTTAATATCATCTTAAGTAATAACACATTGAATATAATGATAACTGATATCCATATGCTTTGTTCCCTCATAGATCATTTGATACTTTATAAGGCAAATAGCACTTTGATTATCACAAAATATTATAGTGCAAAATGTGCTTCCACAAAGTCAATAAATAACCTCTTAGTTAAACAACTTCTTTGCAAGCTTCAGAAATAGTCATCTACTCAGTTTCTAAAGTAGACAAGGCAGCAATAGTTTGCAAACTTACTTTCTAGCTAACAGCATACCCTCTAACAATGAACATGTAAATAATGAGAGATTTTCTTTTATCCAAATATCCAGCAAAATTAGAATCTAGACTTCCCAAACTGTAACCAAGCATTAGATGTGCCCCACAAATATATGAAAATTCATTGAACTGCTTTCCAATGCTCTTTTCTAGGATTAACTATATTTCTACTAACCACACTTAATGACTGAGATAATGTCGGACCTCGGGTTAGCAAACCCTGATCCTCTGTGATTCCAATGCACTATTCCCTGGATCAGTAGATAGTGCTCACAGATACATTACTGTATATCAAAAACATATTATGCGGAAGCGTAAATAATACGTAATACTTACTCATGGGCCGATTAGGCCGAAAGCGATAATATGCAGCAGCGGAAACTTCACACAGATGGGACCCACAGGACTTGCTCACAGGCAGCCAACTGGGGTTCGCGACCTAGTCCATGGCCTCATCGTCTTCCAGCTTTGTCGACCCTTTTTAGGCATCGCAGGGCATGACTTTATTTTCTTTCTAACTGAATGATGGTAATTAAGCAACAGTGAGTACGACGGTACTCAGCAAGCCACCACACAGGATGCAATAATAATAGATGCAAGGCTATCAAAGGAGGCTTGAGGTTCTTTTATTTGCTTAATGCGACATTTGAAATAATCATAATTAAAATTCCTATGACTTGGCATTTTATAAACATGCTTTAAAGAGTTTGAGATTGTGCAATAAATATAGCGGTGTCGGTTCCATCCACCGATCACATGGTTTCGTCCACCTATGCTAGCTTTTGATCATTATGCCACTTCCATCTTATTTATCACGCTGGAGTACGTCCCTCCAGGAAAAATTCAAAATCAGAGTACCTCCATCTGATAAGTTTTTGTCCCGCCCACAAAGGTTTTTGAAATAGAACTAACTCGTGGAGGATTTCCGTGTCCGCCCTTGACCGTGGGCACGGCTATTCGAATAGTTGTATACTCTGCAGAGTCTGTACATCTTTACCCACAAGAGGTAATCGTCCCGATGGTTCCACATGATTCCTTAGTCATGCAGATCGAGAGACTACCACGAGGCCTTTACAATACCTCGCTCTCTAGCATCTCACTCCTATGGGGTTGCTTCCATAGGTTGTGCGGGATGTCACCATAGGTTGGCGCACTCGGACTCCACTCTCCACCATACGCTAGCCTCGGCGACGTCACCTATATCCGATGTCCCATTCCACGGGGGCTTTTATTACCCGCCTACACACGTTCTCCGTGAAATGGCTAGAGAGTTTGGTAAATTATTCAGCCAAGCCTACAGTTTGCCAGCTTGTGGTTGTACTGTTGTACACGGAGGGTCATCACAGATTAAGTCCTTAATTTGTCCAGGCGGTTCATTCCACGAACCACAATTCTTGTGTTACCTCCACACCTTGTGTTACATCCACACCCACCACTCTTACTATCCGCCTAGACTGGTAAAGCAGATTTTTAGAGTTTTGAGAAGCATAACTTAAGTTATCACAAATAATCACCACGTACATCCCGTGTTGTCCCAAAACCAGATTTTCATATTTAAAGATTGATGATCAGGGCCACTAGTGCCCTGGACTTGTCAAGACTAGCACGGCATTAATATGACTTATAGCTAGTAAAGTGATTATTAACATCTAGGGTGACAATGGTCAGGTAATTCAAGTGTCTAGGAAAGGCATAATAGTTTTTAAGACATCAAATAGGCAGGTAACTACCTTAAGCTTTAACATACATTTGCATAGTAAAGTAAGCATGCCATTTGATAATTTAAAGAAACATAATTTTGCATAAAATGTAGGATCAACATAATCAAAGTGATGACTTGCCTTGCTTGATGTACCACGGCCTTGATTGACCTAAGTCAAAGCACCTTTCGATCGAGTTTTTAATTTGCTGATCTTCGCTTTTACCCAAGTCTTGATCCTGTTCGAATCCGTCGCCTCATCGAGTCTTTAGATTCTAATACGTGGCAAAGAAAAGAAAGACCAAATAAATCCAGACATTTTAAATGCCCGATTTAATTTAAATTATACATTTATTATGATTTGAGAATAGTAGGATGATTCGGATCAATGGACTATAAACACAGCGGTAGCTGGATTTGAGTAAGAGAATGAGTTGTCTGAATAGCTTTACCGTGAGGGAAAATTTTAGGATAACAAGGATCAAAATGAATAAGTATTTCCAGGCATGTATCCATTCTGGTAAAAGGGTAGTGGTCATACATGGCCGATTAGAGAAAGGTGAGGTTCGATCTGTTACTTGATAACTTTCCTTCTATTGATTTATATTTATCAGGGAAGTTCCATGAGGTGGACAGGACTTATGGATAGATAAAAGATGTTAGCAAAGATAGTAAAGAGGAATATAACTTTGTAATTTTTGGATGCGGAGGTTTTGTAGGAGGTGAGTGTAATTTTAAATAATCAGTGTAACTTTGATATTTCATGTGGTAATACTTATCTGAGATTGTAACGGCCAATTTTAATGAATCAGTATTTTTAATACTTAACTAAAGTATGGAGTTAATCATTTAACCAACTATTATTATGGACAAGATTGGTTATTTTATTGATTACCAATCTATTATTCACGGCCTGCTTTTTATTGAGTGAAAGAGTCATGAATTACCGGGAATTACCTCGATGAAGCTATTTCTTTTAGTATTAATTATTTTCAACTATTACATTTGAATTATGAGATAATGATTGGAGGTTCGGATGTGAGGCAAGGACTATTTTAAGTACTAATGAGTGAGATGACATGATTCTTGAGATGAGTGATTTATGGTTAATATTTTATGCGGCAAAATCATGTTAAATTGATTTACTTAATTTGTTTAAATATATTTAGATCGACGGATGAAGGATAGTATCTAGACCACTCGAGATAGTATTCAAGTTACTATTCGGGTTTCTAGAGTAAGTTTGAACGCATTGATATTATCCCTATAGAGCTTCAACCATGCGACTTTAGTTATTTAGGATCAACCTCTATTACATTCGATTGGTAAAAGGGAATCTTTTAATTAGTTTTATACCTTAATTTTTAATATTAACATTTAGTCCAAGATAATTACTTGTCCTAAGGGAAATAGTTCATGGCATAATCTTACCTTATTAATCCTATATGAGGCTTAGTTCATTACTCGCTATTTGCATGGAATTAACTAGGGTTAAATTGTTAATTTACTTTCATAATATTTTTAGTTTAATCTCATCATTAGATCCATAAGGTTGCTTCTTTGAGTATTTATACAATATTGAGTTATGAGCTAGCCATATACCAGGGAATGGGGGGACCTGCATACCAGAAATGGGAGACACTGACTAGCTGGTCCCACTAGTCAGAGGGGAGGCAGATAAAGAAAGGAGCTGTCGGCAAAAGCAAAGCAGAACAGGGGAGGGAGGCCGAGGCACGGCTGCGGCGGCGACGCCGGCGAGGAGCGGCCGGGAAGGGGCGGCGACAAGAAAGCGAGCACGCCAGCGACGAGGAGGCTCCGGTGGCGTAGCCCGGCCGGGAGGGGGCCAAGCACGCGGGCGGCGGCCTTAGGTGGCCGGCGGTGAGGAGGAAATGGGCGCCGGCGGCCGGAGGAGAGGGGGAAAGAATGGAGGTGCGCGAAAGCATAAGGGAGACACGGGGAACTCACCGGAATGGTTGGGGTGGCCGGAGAGAGGCCAGGTCGGGCCGGCGACATGTGCGGGCGGCGGTGCAACCGGGTCGCCGTGGCGGGGATGCTGGGGCGGCGGTAAGCGGCGGCCGACCACTGGGGTGTCTTCGGACGGCGCAGGTGGTGCTCTCGCCGTGAGGAATCGGCCGGGGATCGACCACGGTGGGTGCGGCGGCGGGATTCGCGACGGCCGGCCGGAGGCGGGGAGGACGTGCGCGCGGCGTGCTCAGCGGTGCGCCCCAGTGCGCCGAGGAAGGTGGTGAACGCTCGGGCGCACGCCGTGACACGCTCAAAACGGGGCGAGCTTGCCGGAGGTGGTTGGGACGAGGTGGTGACCGGCGCTGGCACAGGGGACGTGCTCGAGCGAGCTCAAACGGAGGGGGAAAGAGGAGGAGACGAGCTTGAGCTCCTTTTATCGCCAGCGAAGGCCACTGGAGATGAAGTGACGTGGGGTACCTCCAGCATGGGCGTCGGCATGGGCGACGGCATGGCTGCGAGTACGACAGTATGGGGTAGGGGGATGGCACTGGGGTAGGCCGGTGGTAGGGGAGTGAACGCGCGTACGGAGGCGAGGTGACCGGCGGCTGTAGCTGGTGGGCTGACCAGCGAGAAGAGCGGTGGCGCGAGGCGGTGGGCTGACTTGGCGCGACGGAAGGAGAGGGAGGAGGATGGGGGAACAAGAAGGAAGAAGGAGGAGGCTGCGGTCGGGCCAGAGGAAAGAAGGAGCGGCCGAACGGGCTGGGAAGAAGAGAGGGGAAGTGGCCCGGGGAAAAAAAACAATGGCCGAAAAAGAAATGGGGCTAAGCCCAAGAAGAAATCTGGAGATTTTATGACTTTCTGAATTTTGAAATTTTAGGTTTGGGTCTTTATGAGTATATTTTAAATTTGGGAGCTTGACTCAATTTCTGCGTTTTCATATTTTAATTTTAGGGTTGTTTGAGTTTTGATAAATATTTCTTAATCTTCCAAATTGAATGGCCAGATACAAAAATTGGATGGAAAGGCTTTATATTGAATGCCAATTTCTATTGTTGGCCTTGAACGACCATAATTAAATTTTAAAATTTGAGATTAATGCTTCTAAGGGGATTTGGATTTCTCGATATGATTTTCAACCTTGGTTCTTGATTCCAAGGTTTCAAGTTTTATTACTCGGGCTTTCGGCAAGAAAACAAACTCGAGCAATTCAAATAACACCAAGAATTTTTTTGAGAACACGGGAAGAACAACAGAAATATTTTATAATTTTTGCAATTACAGTAGTTTCCCTTTTTGGGATGTTACAGATAAATCGGGATGATTACATACCATGGCATACATAAGCTGTAACACCCCAGCCCTCCTTAGAGCCCAAAATGCTGCACCTACACACTTACCAACTCAACCTGATGCTATTAATAAAAATTTCGGTAGCACCTCCCTGTTTATAGGACTTCCAACAGGGAATAATCAACAAATATATAGAATAATTTCAGAAAAACATATGGAATGGTAGTAATATGACCACAGATCCCATATCGCACATAAATGTGACAATTGAATTCACATCGCAGACAACCATAACATAACCAAAATACTGGGCTCCAAGCCCAAGAAGTCTCACCACCATGAGATCGCAAACATATGAAACTAACTGGTGAGCCACATAAGACCGGTCTTACGGAAACAGTTTTGAAAGGAGAAACTCATTCTCCAATTTAAGCAAAAGGGAACTAACCGCATCCCAACATAGCTGCAATATACCCCAAGCAAACTTGAACCAAGTTTCAGCTAAAGCAACTTAACAAAAGTTTAATATGAACAATAAGTGACTAGCTAAACTGATATTTAATAAGTTAGTGCAAAAGAACTATTCCTATTCTATGCATGCCGTCAATGCGTATCACCTAAAAAAGGCAACAAATCAAGCGTGAGTCCAAAGACTCAGCAAGTATAAAGTAAAATTGTAACAACAGATACACATAAGATTTCGTATCCAACATAGATTCTTTAACCACTCATTTTCATATAATCTCTCTCACTTTTCATCAACCATTTCTTACGCATTTGTAACTTCTCTGTCACAATGCAAATGCGTATGCTCATGCATATGTCTTTCCTTTCTTTAGCTTATACCGGCATAGCGGAATGAGCAGCCGTTGATGCTCACCCAAGCCCGCCCTCTTTCACGTGGGGACCTCAAGCCCGTCCTCTTTCATACAACAACTTTAACCTCTACTCCTGTGGAGTCCCTACCGAAATAGGTCTCTCTCCACTCCCTTGGGTGTCTACCGAAGTAGATCTTTCTCTATCTCCGTGGAGGGTCCACACAGAGTAAACCATAGACGCCATAAAGGCCATCTATGTTTATGACATGTGTTAGACCATGTGGCTAGATTTAGGATATTTTGGTGATGAATAATTGACAATGGTTAATTTGTTATGATGAATATATGGTGATTTTGTTTAGCGATGTTATGCTAAGTGTGTGCGTGCGTGCACGGACTGATTTTGGTCAAGTTGAGACGAACTTGTGCCGAAAAAATGTTCTTTGGTCTTTGCATGTGCAGGTTGAGCATGGAGGCGATCATGGTCAGTGACGAGGTGGACCGGAACTAGGATAGGGAGATCCGAGGTTCAGACTGTCAAGGAGGTCACGAGATGATCGGGCTCATGCTTGGGGCGCATGGTGATCAAAGGTGGATGATACGTGGAGAAGCTACGGGAGGTGTGGTCCTGGAGGCTTCGACACGTGACGCGTTAGAAAAGTCGTGAGTGTGAAAAACCCGTGTTAGGAAGGGTTTCGGGTCCCTTGAAATTTAGTGGGCCAAAAGCCTAGTTGAGGTAACAAGGCCCAGGTCTGGTTGGATGAGTTGGATCAGGATTCTAAGTAGAGATTGAATAGGATTCTGAGTTGGATTAGCATTCTAAGTTGAGATTAAATAGGATTCGTAGGAGGTTGCATAAAAGGGGACAGATTTTGTGATAGGACGTACGACTTTTGGGGCGGACGTGCGAAAAAAAAAGGTGCAGGACACAGCAGCCGAGACGGAGAAGCTTAAGAGATATACGCGTTTTTGGGCGGCGCGGTTACGTGTGAACAAAAGAGTTAGATGCGGCTGCAGAAATGAAGAACAGGACAAGATGAACAGTATACGTGGTTTTTGAATAAAGTTTGTCAGTTTTTTAGTTCGCATCTATTATCCTTTTTCTAGGTTTTTTGATTCCTATAGATTCTCCATGCATTGATCTATGTCTAGGTATTTTTGTTGCTTACATACATGAATTAGTTTTAATTAAAAATTGATTAGAAGATTGAACAAAAAACATGCACGTCACAACTCGCATCTAGTCGCTACAGTAACTGCTACAGTAAAATAAAAATTCTTTTTTTTGTTATTTCTGGTTTTTGCAGATTAAACAATTAAAAAGGCAGAAAATTTGAAAAAAAATTCCACTGTGCACTGCAATCATTCACCCCCCTCTGATTACTATCAACGATACAAGACATGAATGCATGCAATGCAACTAATCCATTTAAACACATTAACATGTCATGGTTCATTATCCATTATTCGGCAACATATCAACATTAATAATCCATCTCACGTGCCATTTCTCATCATTCATCAATATGTCAATATGTAAACAAGAGAAAACAACTCACAATAGCATGGTAGGTAGTGCATCAAAACCAATTCATAGCAAACACTACCCGAATTTACCGTTTTATCATGCATTTGTCTAATCAACCTCATGGGTGATATGTGGATGGCACGGATCCCAAACCTCTACCTGAACAAGCATTATCCATTTCCGTTCATCACTAATGCAAAACATACACAAACGAGCAAACGGCATCGCTCTTACGCACAAACCCGACATAGCCAATCTCTCTCTCTCTCTCATCGGACACCTTCCTGTTGTCCCGGTGCTCAAGCGACCCCAGAATTTAGCGATTTTGTCATTTATACTCGCAGATCGGATTCTACATGCTTAATCTCTCTTCGCTCACTATTAGGTTGAAAAGACGAGCTGCCTATTCTTCCTTTTCTCTAATCTCTCTTTCTTCAATTAGTTATATTAACCAACCTTACATTACTTTATCATCCAATAACTAATCTATTCGGTTGTGCACTGAAAGCCTGATTTTTACTACTAGCAACTACTATTGCTCTTCATCCACGAGTTAACAAGATCAACAGCGGTAGCACCAATTGCACTATCCAAGCATCCATCCTAATAAACAACATTTTAAGGGATACACGAATCAATCCTAATTGTCAACATACTAACTTCTCAAAGAATCGATGACTAAGCAAGGAAAAGGGTTTTCAAAGCATTACCATAGCCCCGAATGACTGGATCAGGGCACTACCTGATGTTCCTTGGCCAGATTTGACGGATAAGGCGTTGGATCGAACTTCCCCCCTCTTCTTTTTCCTCTTTTCCTCTCTTCTTTTTCCTTCCTTTTCTTTCCTCCTTCTCTTCTTATTTTCCTTTCCATCAGTCGGCCAGTTCCCACCTCCTTTCTTTCTTCCCCTACTTCTCTTCCCCATAGCTGGTGTGTTGCAACTAATCTTTTTGACATCGGCGGTGAGCTAAATGTTGCACCTTCGTAGCCTCACTTTGATGACACCAATTAGTAAAAAGCATTGAATTTGTGTCATCAAAACCCAAAGGTCGGTATATTTTCCAAGGTCTGTCAACATCAATCATACTAGGGTTTTTCTTTAGTTCAAAATTTGCACGATGCAATCATGCAAATCTCCAAGGCCCGCTTTTGCTAGAAGAGTGTCGTTAGTGGCACAAGTAATTAGAGTTTCTACCGTGTGATGACCGTAGTGGTTAGTGAGAACCGAGAACCCCAAATTAAAGACTTTGACAGTTGACTGAATTCACGAATCTTGATGTACACATCCACCTACGGACTTTTTTTTTTGAGACAATCCACAAAACGAACTGACCGTCCACTTCTTACCCTTTTCTGCCAACCTACTTGCTTTGAAAAGCTTAACTACAGGTCCACGACACATTGTGGTCATGCTCACTCGTACTCCCTGGTTACCACTTAATACAGCGTAGTTTTTGACTTTTTACAGTAACGTTGATCAATAGTTTCTATAATATTATGCTTGCGAATAAGTACTGTAAAATTGTACTTTTATGTTCAAGCAGATCTCTCACGACTCTGATCCTCCACATTACTCTAGGTAACCGGTGCTTGTAGAAAACTGCAACTGCATTATTTGTTCTTGTGCCATAGCTAGCATATAGGAGTACGAACACAAGACCGCACCTAATGTATGAATATGAATTTGGCATTATGCGTTCGAAAGTGGCCATAAGTAATATGCAAATGTGAATATGAATTTGGCATCATGCGTGAAAAAGTGGCCACACATAATGTCATGGCGTCCTAGTGCCTCTTATGCGCGTCATAGTCGCTTAGGACGTCGTGACAGTCGTGATCATGTGTGGGAAACTTTTTGCTCTGCCATGTTATTGGCTCTTGTGCATACAGGATCTTGTGCATACAGGAGTACTTGCTAGTGCTAGTATATGGTTTCACACCACAACATGTCTTATCTATAACTCCATATCGGTATGTAGAAATTATTGGAAATAGATGTGTAGTTTCATAGCAGTTTTAGAAGTTTGACTGCGCATATTCAGAAGCTGCACCTATTTAGGAAAGGAGGGGAGTCATTTTTCATTGTAATATATTGGCAAATGCTCATAAAGAATGCCATTACGGATTATAGAACTATAAAATTAGGCAAGCACTAATTGATACTTAAAGCAGCTGGGTATCTAGGCATCCATATCAAGAACCGTCCGATACTTGTGAATGATTGATAAAAAAAATTTAGAGTTTGGATATGATAATATTTTATACCCTTGTCATGTGAGTTTTGAACTTAGATCAAACTAGTTCAAACTATTTTTAAATTTAACGTGACTAAAGTGAGTATATACCATGAAACAAGCTCAAACTACTTAAACTGAAGTTGAATTTAATTTTTTCAGAGTTTGGTATCTCAAATATATGTTAATTTTTTTTTGTAGTTTGGTTGGTCCTTGTTTAGTTAGATTCCAACCCCATGACTTGGCCATTTTTACCTTAAAATCAAAATCTATTTTTTTGAGTTAAGTTTATCGTGAGAGCGAAATTCCTCCGCTTTCATTTCCAATTCCGAATTTGGTTATTGGGACCATTACCAAGTAACTATTTATTATTAATTTAGGAAAACTACACAAATGTAACATCTCTACACTTTTACCCATGTCCGGAGGCACATCTATTCGAATAGATATTTAACACTCTGCAAAGGTTGTATAACTTTACCAATAAGATATGATTAACTCATAATGTCGGCCACTACACACTTCCGTATGCATGTGACTGAGAAAATCATAACATGGCTTTTACAATATTTAGCTATGATGCTTACTTCTACTCTAGGTTAAATTCTCAACACTGGCGATAATGACCGTTTCCATCCCGGTTATGTCTTACCCCCATAACGTTCCCATTCTAGTCTATGTTTTCAATGAGGGGTCTAGTTGTCAGAGAGTCTACGGTCCTTCTCGACATGAAATCCACAAGAATAGTGACCGTTATGTGCCACTCTCACCAATTACATCAGAAATCCAGAAATCCACATACTAATCTAAGAGCGTAGGATCACATCAAAGCTAAGCAAATTATTTGGCAGGTCAATCCCATAACCAGTTTTGTGGTTGTACGAGTTGTATGTAGAAAAGATGAGCACAAGAATTTGATTCTTAAATGACTCAGGCAAGACCAACCACAAGAGCTCATGCAATCCCTGCACAACTATTCAAGAATAGACATGTGCAATCTCTACACGGCCAATCCAAAAATAACATGTACAATCCCTGCACGGCTAATCCAATATTTATAATCTCTACACAGATCTCTAACCAATCACTCGTTTGAGTCTCCACCATTTTGCTAGAAGAGTCATCGCCCCTCATTGCGTAGGCTGCTGGCGAGCTTCCCTCCCTCCTCCACTCCCTTCGATGTTAGGTATTCTTCTTCTTTCTTTACCTCTACTTCTATTTTCTTTTTTGCTGTTCCTCTTCCTCTGTTCTTTTAATTTGCTCCTGATGTGCTTATCCTTTGTTCTTCTTTCTTTCTTTGCCATAACAAACCACCGGCTAGGTCTGTCAAGTCTTCACCACCTCTGAGTTTCTTCCTTCTAGTCCTCAACAAATCTCTCTAGTCTCCACTCTGCAGATTTGTGATGTGCTTCTCTCTGCTTTGCATTCCCGATATATTGCATTGCGTGCCTCTGCCCTTTGATCTGATGTTGGGATCCAAAATTTGCATTCCAAACCCGATATGTTTATCGTGCTAGTTCTATGATCAGTGCCTAGCACATAAATTTAGCAACAATCATATCACATCAATACACGATAAATTTAAACAAGTAGTGTCTATAGGTAGTAACCGAACATATGTCTATATGATGAAGTTTATAACATATGGGTTGACCAGCCAAATAGAACATATAATAAAAATAGTTCAATGGAAGTGAAGGCAAAAGAGGCATAAAAAATTAGAAAGTATGTCTCAACCCATCCACATCCACAGGCAACTAACTAAAATAAGACCTTAGAAACTGACACCCTTATTATCAAAACCTACTGCTTAAAAGTAATGGCAAGATTTCAAAGCTAGAATTTGGCACTCATCTTCTGGACTTGTAATCTATGATGATTTACCTATTTCGTGAATCCTTGTAATAATTAAAGTCCTCAAAGCCAGGACACACGACCAAAATTAGGCTGTCACATTTGTAAAACATAGTCATGGGTACCACCCTGCATATAGGATCCTAGAGCGTTGTAGCAGAGTACTAGTTCTCAGAGTAAAAAAAGAAAAATAAAAACACCCTTATATTTCTACAGGAAATACAAAAGAGAAAAAATAAAATAAAAAAGCTAAACAAATTAAAAAAACCTAATCATTCATACGTTCATCGAGCACCTTTTATAGGTTAATTGCCTGACAATTAACCTAGCAGAAGATAATTGTTTGCTTGGTGGCAAGCCCTTCCCCTGCGTGCGCAGTATCCTGTGTTCGAATCCTATCTGATATTTCCATCCAATTTTTTCGTGAATATCTCTCTAACATGGTGGTCCCACAGCTTAAAACGATGGCAAAATGGAAATTGCGACGTGCGAATTTGAACGCACAACCTACCGCCAGGCTATCTACATACACCTTCTTTTGAATTTTTTGTACGGATAATCCATTTTTTATTCGAAATTACATAAATATACCCGCGGAAATTTTTTTTACAAAAATAGGCTCCAGTCGCCAAATGGTTGGGCGATCGGAGCCTTCATAACTGACATCGCGACACAATATCGTCATTGAACGAGTGAAGCGACTGCATTTAGTCGCTCTTCCGTACGGTGACTTACATATTGTCGCCGCTCCATTAGGCGAGTAACATGCAGTCGCCATCCCGTTAGGCGACTGCATGTAGCCCCCGTGACTGTTTTAGATTTTGTGAATTTTGTAATGTTCAACTGGTTAAAAAATATGGTGAAGTTGTAATAAAAGTTTATGTTCATTGTATATTATAGGTGCGTAAAAAGTTTTTGAAACTTTTTTTATGAAAGATTGAGTAGAGAACGATCGATACATACACTGTTAAGTGAGATAGTTTATGTGCGGAGAAGAGATGATAGACTTATTTAAATTTAAATAAACTTCATAATATAACTGTGAGTAACATGCCGCATATTTTTTCATTACATGCATAACATATATAGCATCTGTAGCACGCCTCACTCGCCACCCTGGTGTGCCCCGTCACCGCGCCCACATCCTCCCATACGGCCTCGCTTGGCCCTCCTCCGGTGCAACCAGTGGCGGAGCTAGAGCAAAACGGAGGGGGGGGGGGGTGGGGGTGCAACGGGCCGCGCGTGGGAGCATAGGACGGTGGGAGAATGGGCTGGACAGGGCGAGTGAGGGTGTTTGTTGGGCTAGGGGTACACCATATTGGACCAAGGGGGGTGCACAAAGGGTGAATGTTTACTAGTAATAACTAAAATAATTTTTGAACCCGGGTTCCTGGGAACCCCCTCTGGTCCATTGGGCTCCGCCCCTGGGTGCAACGGGTTAGGATGATCCAAAAAAGTAAAATGAGCAGGAGGGTGTCTATCCCGCCCCTGCGCTGGTGGAGTCAGCTGCACCTCTGGCTGTGTGCCCTCCGGTGCACCGGGAGAACCTTGCCGAGAGAACCTCGGTCTGCGTCGGAGAACTGCCTGGGCCACTCCGCGAAAAACTGGTCTACATCGTCCTGACCAGGGGAGACGCTGTGCTGCTGGTAAGTACCTGCAATAGTAATATCGTTAGTTCGTTGCATGTCGTCTTGGAAAAAAATGAGATCGGACGATGCGTACCCGTAGCTGGCGCCATCGAGGTAGGAGGAGGAGGAGGGGCGTACACCCCCTGCGTGGTGTAGGAGCCGGGGATGTGCGGAGGAGGCGTGAAGTGAGGTGGTGTAGGAGGCCGTGCCCAGGCTGAACCTCCTGGCTGCTCCGGGTGAGGTGGTGTAGGACGTGTCCATGTACTACCTTCGGAGTAGTGCCACGCTGGTCGGGGTGGCACTGGTGGACGAGTAGTCGAAGCGCTGGGCGTGGAGACCGCCGGTAGCCTCGTGCAGGACAGGAGGCTAACGATACGTCTACACCCGGTGTGCATCCGGCGCGCAAAGCTGACGGTCTCCTCGTGGGTCAGCTCCGGCCCTGTGGCGAGCCTGTGCAGTACTGCGGAGGAGTCGGCCCACATCGCAGAACCGACGTCAGCCTGCACAAGAAGACATAAAATGGTCCAGCATCGAAACGATATTATCATTTGAAATTACATATAACGTATCGCTATGTGAGCATCGCGCGCGAGGTGCGCGGGGTACGTGTCTGTCGGAGCAGCGACGTGTGTGGCAGGCGGGTCTACGACATGGACGAGCCTGGTACGTGTCTGCGCCTGGTACTAGATCAGGTACTCCGCGTAGTCCGCGCTGTCGTATGGGCGCTCCTCCTCCACGCGGTCGTCGAGCGCACCCTCCCACGCGGCAATCCAGGGCTGCATCTTCGTCGACCAGTCCGTGCCCTTTTTAACTCCTTTTCTGTTGTGCCTGCGAACACAGTAATGTAAGTACTTGCGAACACTGTAGTAAGTACGTACATATGTATCTGGCGATCACTCACGCGTGCACGTTCAGCGAGCGGTGGTCCGGCAGTGCAGAAGCGCTGCCGTAGCCCGAACTGCCTCATGACTCATTGGGGGTGCGTAGTCCTCGACGTAGATATCGTACACGAGCTTCCGGCGGGTGAGCCAGAAAGCCCGGTCACGCCAGCACAGTGCGGACAGCCCGTGAGGAGCACGGGCCTACACTGCCTCATCTGCGTAAGGCTCCCAGCACGCGTCGGAGTGTGTGAGGCGGTCAAACTGCTCCACAAAGGGCACGTACGCCCGCGTGACCTGCACGTGCGCGAACTGTACCTGCAACAAAGACAAGTTATTTAGTATGACGATCGTTAATAAGAAAGAAATAGTTCACTGTGATAGTACTTACTCGTCGACGGCACCAAAGAGGACCCATCGTCGGCCGATCGACGTCTCCACCGGGATACATCTTGGGCCCGTACGGACCCATATCGTCTAGCACAGGTCGTCCGAGGCTGAAGCGCTCGAACGACCACAACTGCAGCAGCAGCGGACAACCCGTGAGGATCGAGTTCTCCTTGATCCTCGTGCATGCATCGCACAGACCGCGGTAGGTCGCGGCAAGTACGCCCGATCCCCAGCTGACCTGGGGGCCTCGCCATCCGCAATCGCCCTCGCATAAGCGATAAGCCGCGCATCCACGGAGTTGCCGTGGCTGGTGGTGAAAAGCACCCAACCAAACAGCCACAGCACGTACGCCTCCAAGTGGCACGAGACCTGGTAATCGTCCGCCTGTGGATCCATGCGCTCCACCTAAATGGAAACAAGTTGTTCTTAGTACGTAATAGCACAAATAAGAGTTTGGAAGACACGATCGATTGTAAATACCACGTACCTGGTACTGTGCGAGCCACCTCAGTGTCGGCCCATGGGTCTGACCCTGATCGAAGATGTGGTGGTTATCGGCTGGCGGAAGTACCCCCTCGAATCTGCCGATCACGTCGGCGCGCCACTCGGGCGGGGCCTCCGGTAGGAAGGCAGCGTCTCCCGGGATCGGAAGGCCAAGAAGCAGGGACACATCCTGCAGGGTCGACGTCATCTCCCCGAATGGGAGGTGGAAAGTGTGTGTCTCGGGCCGCCAACGGTCCACCAAAGCCGTCAACAGGGAGCGGTCGAACGGGAAGCGTCGTGATCGCTCCTCGTCCCCGCCCGCGGCCAAGGCGGTTGCATCCTCCTCCGTGGCCTGCACCATCCGAGCAAGAGGGAGTAGCTCGGCATCCCGCAGCCTGCAAACATATTGAAGCTCAGCACGAAACGTTCTTACAGTACCACTTAAACGCTGGCATAGTACAAACCTGGCAGTCCAACGAGGGTCCAGTCCCCAGGCCACTCGAGGTGTGCGTGTCCGGACCACTCCCACCTCAACTGGCTCGTCCGTGCTCCCCGATGGCGGCACACGTCGGGAAGCACGGTGCCCGCGGTCCAAGTGCTCGTCCAACAACGGGTACCGCCAGTCAGAGTCACGTCCACCACGAGTCATACCTGCAAAACTTGTACACTTAATTTTCTACAATAACATATCAAAATTATTATGCAAAATTTGGACACTAAATTTTGTACATCTAAATTTCTACACTATAAATTTTCTACATGTAAATTGGTAAACTATATTTTCTAAAAATGTTATACAAATTTTTCTACATCTAAATTTGTACATTGAATTTTCTACAATAATACATAACAAACTATACAAAATTTCAACACTAAATTTCTAAACTAAATTTTGTAACAAAATTTCTAAATTACAACTAAATTTTGTAAACTAAATTTCTAAATTACAACTACATTTTCTAAACTAAATTTCTAAATTACAACTAAATTTTCTAAACTAAATTTCTAAATTACAACTAAATTTTCTAAACTAAATTTCTAAATTACAACTAAATTTTCTAAACTAAATTTCTAAATTACAACTAAATATTCTAAACTAAATTTCTACAGTACATCTACATTTCTAAACTAAATTTTCTAAACTAATTTTTGTAAACTAAAATTCTAAACTATATTTTCTAATCACAATTTGAAAACTAAATTTCTAAAGTAAATTTATAAACTAAATTTTCTAAACTAAATTTCTAAACTAATTTTTCTACACTAAATTTCTAAACTATATTTTCTACACTAAATTTGTAAACTAAATTTCTAAACTATTTTTCTAACACTAACAAAAAATATAACACAACAAATACCTGAAAATCACGTTCTTCCTCTCTTCTTCTCCTCTCTCTCTTTCTCTTACCTTTCTCTTCTTCCCTTCTTCCTCTTTTCTTCTCTTCTTCCTTTGCGCGGCCGAAGCGAACGAAAACACCGAATGAAAACAGCAATCGCTGCCGGCTGAGGGTTTTATATCGCCCAAAGTCGCCGCATCGTTGGGCGACTTGATTGTAGTCGCCCAACGGTGGGGCGACTGCATTCAAATCGCCCAACGGTGCAACGACTATATTTAATCGCTGAACGGTTGGTAGATTTATTAAATGTTGCGGTCTGGTTGGGCGAAAGGCTCCAGTCGCCCAACCATTAGGCGACTGGAGCCTATTTTTGTAAAAAATTTTCCCGCGGGTATATTTATGTAATTTCGAATAAAAAATGGATTATCCGTACAAAAAATTCCCTTCTTTTAGTATTTCTCCTACCACCATGCTATCTGCATACACCTTCTTTTAATAGTGGTTGGGGACTCGTTTTACGTTTAAAGTTTAAAAATTCAAATTTGATTTATACCAATTGAACGAAATTCGTTCCGAAACCACCGAATTTTGGTATTTCGGTTGGTGGCCAAAAAAAAAGAGAGAACGAATTCTAAAACCCTGATTACTCGTCAAAATGTTTTGTAGGATTGTAGTGGGTTACTGACAAAGAGAGCAAATTTTAGGCGAGGTGGTTTGGATTTTTCGTTGGGTTGACCGACTTTAACGGCGATGAGTATTTGTTGGGTTAGCTGAGAAGCTACGCCACACATATATAAACTATGGCATGCAGTAGTTCTTCTGCAAAAGCACGCCGCTAGATTGAGAAGCTGGGAGAGACACCATGTCGAGTAGGAGTTGCTTACTGTCAGTTCTGTTGCTGGTGATCCTACTACTCTCGGCGGTGGCGCTCGTAGCCGGCGCCTTCGAAAGTCCTGCGTATACTCCTAGGTATACTTGTACGTAAGCTCCTCTTCTGTACGTGAATAACTTCACTCTCTGTTTTGCTTGATAAATCTCCACTTGATCCGTATTTGCGCTATTGGTGTTCTACGGGAATTCCCATAACAAACTAAGGAGCTTTGCTTACATAATCAATTAAAAGGAGAGAAACAGAAGGGAGTATAGGGGCGTCCAATACGCCAACAAGAACAGGGATATATAGTGGAAACGAAACATCACCAAAGAGCTAACACTGTATCAAAAATGACGACGGCTTATTGCCGTCACATTTTCCTCGACAAGAACCAACTAATTCTGATCACGGCTAGACATTACAACTGCTTAGACAACAACTAGTTTTTTGAAAAACAGGCAACAACTAGTTTTGGCCTCTGCAGACTAGTTTAAAGGATGGGTTTGCCTATAACTATTCGATTCTAGCTCCAAACCTAACCTTGTTATTTGGCTTGGGGCTGGAATGCACTGGTCTATCCATTCCTAGATGAGGCTATTTCTCTAACCAAACCTTGAGTGTTTAAGCTAGCTTCTCTCTGTTGTTTGCTCGATCGGTTGGATGCATGGTAAATAGAATTACTAGCTAAATTACAACTGAGCTGTGTGACAAATATATTCTCATGTTTTGTTTGCTTTCGGATTCTTGTGCAGGCGGAATCGGTTACACCTATGACCCACGCATAAAGGCTTGTTCTCCACCCAAGACTTCCAAGCCTTGTTACCGTCCACCATGCTACCATGCTAGGGTAGTATAACATGCATAAAGTTGATATTTTCAGGTCATTTTTGAGGGACACTTGTGTCCGCGCGCGTACAGTGTGGGTCTGTATCTATCTATCTATCTATCTATCTATCTATCTATCTATCTATCTATCTATCTATCTATCTATCTATCTATCTATCTATCTATCTATCTATCTATCTATCTATCTATCTATCTATCTATCTATCTATCTATATAGTAAATTACAAAACGCATGAGGGTGCCTAGTCATCCACATCAAGAACCATCCGATACATATGCATGATTGATAAAAAATTTAGAATTTGGGTATGAAAATATTTGATACCATTGATATATTTACATCATGTGAGTTTTGAATTCAAATCACACTGGATTGAACTATTTTTAAATTTAATGTGACATATACCATGAAACTAGCTCAAACTAGTTAAACTAAAGTTGAATTTAATTTTTCAGGGTTGGATATCTCAAATATACTTTAATTTTTTCAGAGTTTGGTTGGGCCTAGTTTAGACTCAAGAAAAAGTCCACGCTCCTAAGAAATGAATGGTTAGATCTAACTTATTCGGTCATCTTCTACTGCTAGTACAATATACCACAAAAATACTCTAAACGAAACATCTACCAGAACGCAATCAATCACGATGACCCACAGGGCCAGCACAATGATCCCCAAAAAAGGTTGGAAAATCTATCCTTTGTATTATATTTACAACCGGTCCCTGCTGGGAGTGACGGAGGTAATATTTGTTGGAAATCTAGTCAATTTTCGGCATATTTTAATCCAGAAATTCAGCATATAAAACATGACATAAACATGCATGAGTGATCTATCAACGATGTATTCATATTTGCTAACGAACAAGCTAACAGAAACATCTATTAACATATTCATAGCGCACAGAAACAAATACACCAGAAAAGTTTTCAATTTATACCCTCGGGCGGGGCCAGTGCCGGAGACACCGGAGGCGCCGTTACCATCAGTCGACATGATGGCCTATTCGATGTAGTCGATCAAGGCGTGATGCAAGACGAAGCTTGATGCAGGAAGATGTTCGCAGTGCAGTCCCGCGAATGGTTCACCACCAGGAAGTAGACGTCGCAGATTGAGTAGTCGCGCCGATGCGCTCCCCAAAAACTTGATCGCCCGCCTACCCGTGCAGGTACACAAACGGACGAAGTTCCGGAGGCCTACTCGCCCAGAAACTTGTGCGCGCAAGGTTCTGGACCGGAGATTGCAGAGAGCAGCAACAAAAACAGAGAGCGAGTACTGTTCTTTTGTATCCCTTTTGTATGGAGAGGAGAGCCTTCTTTTGTAACAGCAAAAACGAAGAGACCAGTAACTGCAGCCATTAGTCACTAGTAACAGCAGCCATTACTCGAAAGTAACCGCAGCCATAATCCACTAGTAATCGCACCGTTCGCGACCATTCGTTAATACTATTTCTGCGAGTCGGTGCATTTCGATTTTCGAATAGATAAAGAAAACGCGCCGCACGACACGCTGCTGCTGCACAAGACACGCGCACACGCACCGCACGGCTCGGCTCGGCGTGGCGTGGCGAGGCGAGCGAGCGAGCGAGCGCGCACGCATGTATTGGCTCTCTCCAATTCCACAAGGGGGTTACCACGTTCCACCTTTTAAAGTGGTATAACTCCCATTCAACTCTCCATATGGGACTAAACAATTTTTCCATGTGGGCCTAGGAATTTCATTTGATTAATTGCTAAATTAATAATGGACCAAGCCCAATTAATCTAACAACATTTACGATTCCACCAGCAGATACATACACATCCATGCTGTTGATCACATTATACTTCGAAATATATACAAAAATATAATTCAAACAGAGTCAATCGGTCACGTGAGCAATATACAATTGGACCTGATGATGAACAATAAGCAACAATGGCTTGAAGATATCGTTCCCCTCCTTCACGGTGCACGTCGGGAAGAAAAGTCGATGAGGTTCAGGCAGCACAACACAACATCACATGTTTGTAGGAGGAAGAAAAAGAAAAGGAGGAGGCAGTTATTTGAGACACTATGCTCTGAACGTCTCCAGACATATATATAAATATAGCTGTTACCTAACATGAGTAACCAGTTATTTACCCATTGGCAACAGATGCAATTAATCAACCATTTATCCACTGATAACGACCTGTCATCAATACTCATTAAAGTCTCAAATTCAAACTTGCATTAGCAATATGGTACTAAACCATACTAGCTTTAGAATTATAGGAAATAGATCTCACACTCATGCGGGCCTAATTTTTAACAATCCCCCACCAATTCCAAAGCAAGTAGCAAAAAAATCAAAAATAATGTGTTGAAATATTGTTAATATACTAGCCTTTTTGTTTAAGTTCCATATAGGTTGAACTTGCACCTAGAATGACAAGGTTCATTTTTGCACAGCTAATAAATGGACTATTCCTTGAATTCATAACTTTTCATGATCAGACTTCACTTGAAATCTCTACTGATATTAGGCTGGCAATGAACCACGCATAAATGGAGTATTATATGGTCATGCTCCCTTATTTGCTTATAAGCTTTCTAGAGAATGCCTCGTTATCGCGAACTGTAACCACACAGTTAGGCTCAAGTAGGTGTATTTTGTCTAGATATCTTGCAGGCTAATACATTTTTCTTATTTAGATAATAGAATATATGAAGTTTTTATGCTAACCTTCTATACAGTCAAGAGTACATTGTCCATTAGGACACGGGTAAAATGAATATGTACTCTCTTGTTACAAAATCAGTTTGTTTTTCTCATTGACTAAGTTACAGGATCTCCTATCAAGAAGATATGGGTCACTATTGTTGTGTAACTCAAATGGGCTTCATACCTATGTCCACAGTGTCCAGACACCGGACGTTGAATACCCGTACTCCTTGGGTGTATACCGTACTAGTCCCATGATCAATGGGCAATACGCTCAACCACAATATTAAAATCACATCTATACACATCGCACACATTTAACTTACAACAAAGGGATCAAATACATAAGCGATGGATATCAAGTTTACAACATAAGGGCCGACCGACCAAAGAAATATAAGCATCAAAGATTGCAGTGGAAGATAAGTAAGTAAACCAAAATCATGCAATGGTATGCCATCCATACCTCACAAGCAACCAACAAGTATTAGGTTCTAGAATGACCCGTCTTAGTTCCATTCGGTATTGGGTGCAAAGTATGCGTCGTCAGACATAGTTTTTTTCCTCATTTTCTGAACAATAATTTAAGCAAAGGTTGAGTATGCTATATACTCTGCAAGACTTACAATATTTCGCAAAATTATATAAATGCAAGGTTGAACAAAGGATAAGGCTCTATGCTACAAGTTGTTTTCAGCATGAAGCAAGTTTGCATTTGCAATATCGATAAATAATAATTTACAATAAAATTTTGAAGAGCAATTGACATATAATGAAATAACAATTATATAACTTTAATAAGAGTAAATCATAGCCCTCCTTAGCTGCGAACCATCAACAAATCTTAGTCATAGACATGACATATACGTTACAACATACCATCCCATAATTTCCAACGAAACTGTTTTATCACAAATAAAAACTAGACCATTGTGCCTACGCCAAGCATGGTCATGACTACAGGTATGACTATTTAAATAGTTTTACACTCTTGAGAGATTATATAGTTTTACCCACATGAGACAATTAACTTATTTGTCGGCCACTACACACTTTCTTAGGCGTGCGACAAAGTGGTTATCATATAGCCTTTACATCATCTAGTCCTCACCTTATACCAGCTCGATGAATGACAAACCCTCACCTCAACAGATACCCTCCTTTTAGTGAGATGTTCACCATTGTATTGGTAAGGTTTGGTCTCAATACCTTGGTAAATGGAGCCACTATGAGCATCCTACCTTGTATACTCTCACTATTTCGACCTACCAAAATACAAGATTAGTCCTAGATAAATAAATCAACAAAAGCCAGAACCCATATAACACATGTGATTGTTCAGTCCTTAATCGACCCAGACAAGAATCTCCCCTATCTTTATGAGAGATCCTCTCTCACATTTTTCAGTTTATATTATAACTCACCCATGTCAAAAACTAAGTTTTCATTTTATTTTTATACCAACCTAACAGAGGTCTCTCCCCTAGTCCAACATTTTAAAATCTCCCAGTTCCACACGCAAGTTTTTTTGAATATTCAAACTTAATAAAAACTAGTACATGGATAAACATCTAGACATATACGTGGATAACCAAGGAATACAATGATTCAAACGGATCACAAATCAGATACATGGTTTCGAAGATACTATCATTTGAAATTTGTTAATCGAAAACCATGTGCAATTAATGCAACCAATCAACCACTGCCACCTCAGCATCCTACCAAACCAAAATTTTGGTGAGCAAATTACTCGCCTAAGAAACGGTCTTGCTTTGCGTTGGCGTCTTCAAATTTTTGAGGGCACACCAATAAATTGGTACCAATCCAAACGCTACTCAAATCATTAAGGTATTACCAAAGATTTGATTTGGCATGTTAGGGCAACAATCTAAATAGACCCTGTGTCACCAGAACCAACAAAAAAAAGTAGCACAAGATAGTAAGCAGATAGCACCTAAACTTGCGTTAATATATACCTTTTGATATTGTTAATCTTGTTTACTTAAAATGTAAGTGCTTCCATCCATGCTGCTACTAAATTTTTTTAGATAATGGAACTAAGTTCCAGCCTCTACCATCCGAGGATGGTACACAACTGAGAGTTAAGTACAAACCAAAGCCATAAGGCTCAAACTCTTACAACCAAGTGCGAGGAAGTAAAAGCAACAAAGTTTAGCCCAACCAGGCCGAACAGCTACTAAAAAAGAAAAAGAAACAGTGCTAGGCTTCAATTCGATTCCTAAAGCTCCACCCAAACTTTTTGAAGACCGCCATAATCAATGTCTCCAAGTTTCTGCATCCGCGATTGAATGATGGTCTCTCCTCTTCTTTATGCATTAGAGACCACTGTCGGATCCAGTACGTCGCCCTGAAAACTACCTGAAGATATGTAGGAGACTTAGCCTTGTTAAAAACCATGTCATTTCTATTCAACCATAAAGCCCAACATAGCGTGGCCGCGCCTAATAAAATTTGGTTTCTACGCTGAAGGCACAAGCCGTTTAGCCAAGAACCAAACATATTAGAAAAACTAGTCGGCGGTTGAATTCCAAAAGTAAAAAGCACAACGTTCCAAACAAATCTCGCAAAATGGCAATCAAAAAACAAATGTTGAATAGTCTCTAAAGAACTACAAAAACAACATTTGGTACTTCCTTGCCAATTTCTTTTAGCCAAGTTGTCTTTAGTGAGAGTAACTCCCTTTTTTAAATACCATAGGAAAACCTTAATTTTCAATGGTATTTTTAGTTTCCAAAGAGGAATTTTTTCAGGTATAATTCCTTGATGAATCATGATGCTGTACATGGACCGGACTGTGAACATGCCTTTTTTGCTGTGATTCCAAATAAACACATCCCTCAAATTTGTGAGGTTAACCGAGACCACTTTCGAAACTAGCTCATACCAGGACGCCAAATTTTCGTTTACTAAACCTCTCCTAAATGACACATTAAGTGGTACAGTCCGTAAGACATTTGCCACCGTATCATCTTTCCTCCTTATTATTCTATAAAGATTGGGATATACCTCCTTGAAAGGCTTGTCCCCTAACCATGCATCCTCCCAAAATCTAGCTTGATCCCCATTTTGCACTTTGAATTTTCCACCGACCAAAAAATCATTCTTAACCTTCAACAGGCCACTCCAAAAATGAGAGTCTCCTTGCCTGTATCGCACTTGTGACAGGGATTTGTTAAACAAGTATTTCTTTCTTAGAAGATTTTGCCACACCCCGTCCTCGTTAATGAGCTTAAACAACCATTTGCTCAACAGACATTTATTTTGTATGTCTAGATTTTGTATTCCGAGGCCTCCTAAGTCTTTAGGTGTACATAGTACACTCCACTTAGCAAGCCTATATTTCTTCTTATGCTCATCGCATTGCCAAAAAAAACGTGAGCGATAGTAATCTAATTTTTGAAGGACTCCTCTAGGGACTTCAAAAAAAGATAACATAAACAAAGCCAAACTCGTTAGAACCGAGTTTATCAAAACAAGTCTCCCTCCAACCGAAAGTAGTTTTCCTTTCCAACTAGTGAGTTTTTTCTGAAACTTCTCTTCAATAGCGACCCAATCCTTGTTCGAAAGTTTTTTATGATTCATGGGTATACCTAGATACCTAAAAGGAAGACCCCCCGACTTACACCCAAAAAGTTGCGCATAATCCTGTTCACAATCCTTAGCTTTGCCATAACAGAAAAGCTCACTTTTATGAAAATTGATCTTCAACCCCGATAATTGCTCAAAGGTACTAAGTACTAACTTGAGATCTTTGGCTTGGAGCGTGTCATGATCCATAAAAAGGATAGTATCATCCGCATATTGGAGGATAGAGAGGCCCCCCTCCACTAAATGAGGAACAACTCCCCTGAATTTTCCATTAGACCTAGCCCGGAAAATCAAGGTTGCTAGCATATCCGCTACCAAATTAAACAAAATGGGAGACAGGGGATCACCTTGCCTTAGCCCTTTTTTAGTTTGAAAGAAATGTCCTACTTCATCATTAACTTTAATACCAACACTACCTCCACGGACGATTTGATCGATCCATTTGCACCACTTAGGTGTAAAACCTTTCATTCTCAACGCTTGTTGCAGGAAGGACCATTTTACCTTGTCGTAGGCTTTCTCAAAGTCTAGCTTTAAAATCACCCCATCTAATTTTTTCCTATGCAACTCATGAATGGTTTCATGTGGATCACTTTCTGAGCCACTAGGGCTATTCGGTTTGCCAACACTTTTGTAAAAATTTTGAAGCTAACGTTTAACAAACAAATAGGCCTAAACTGCTGAATCTGTGAAGCTTCCTTTTGCTTTGGTAATAAAGTAATTATACCAAAGTTAAGACTGAAGAGTGGAAGATCACCTTTGTGGAAAACAGAAAAGAGGGGCATGAGGTCCTCTTTTATCAAATCCCAGAATACCTGGTAGAACTCAGCTGGAAACCCATCGGGCCCGGGAGCTTTGTTATGTTCCATTTGAAAAATGGCTTCTCTGACTTCCTTTTCTGTAAAATCCGAGGTCAAGACATCATTTTCTAGCTATGAAACCTGTGTGATGTCATTCGTGAAGGACTCTATCATCGAAAAATTATTACCATCAGGATCTCCAAAGAGACCTTTGTAATAATTAGTGATAAATTTCTTAAGGTTTTTATCTCCCTCGATTATTCCCTCCTCTTGCTCGAGCCGGAAAATTCTAGTTTTCCTATGTTTACCATTGGCCACAAGATGAAAATATTTAGTATTACAATCGCCAGATAACAATCTAGTTGTCTTGGCTCTTTGATACCGTTTAATTTCTTCTTCCCGCAAAAGGACCGCAAGTCTTTCCTTATATAAGTTTTTAAGATCGACTTCCCTACAGCTGAGAGGCCACAACTCTGCCTTTTTATCCAATTCATCAGCTTTCCTAATCAACTCAGCCTTTTCTTTCTTATAGTGGCCACTAACATTCTTGGCCCAACCCCTTAGGAATTGTCTAAGCCTTTGAATTTTATTTTGCCAACGTTGCAGCAGTGTTTTGCCTCTCAATTCCTTTTTCCAAACATCCCCTACCAACTCAGAAAAATCATCCCTCAACAACCAACGAAGTTCAAATTTAAACCCCAATTGCTTGTTGCCATGGGTGCCATTACCGGTATCTAACAGAAGTGGAGTATGGTCTGAAATTTCCCTTGTCAACGCTTGAACCGTTGCAAGTGGAAATTTTGACTCCCATTCCGTACTTACTAAAATTCGGTCTAGCCTTTCATAAGTTGGTACTTCCCGTGAATTGGCCCAAGTAAACTTTCTATTTGAGAGATCAAGTTCCCTCAAATCCAAGCTATCTATGATAGCATTGAACAAGAAGGGCCACCGATCATCAAATCTATCGTTGTTCTTTTCCTGCGGGCTCCTAATGATATTAAAATCACCGCCCACAAGGATAGGGTCAACTTCTTTTGCACAATTTTGGACCAATTCAGTGAGGAAAGCTTCTTTGTGCTCTGCTTGTGCAGCCCCATAGGTTGCAATAAGAACCCAATGAAACCCATCTGATTTGTTCCTGAGCCGAAACTTCACATAGAAATCTCCCTCATCAATGCTTCCAATATCAAACACTTCCAAATTAATCCCAAGGAGGATGCCCCCAGACCGACCATGAGGTTCAGTCCAGTGCCAAATGTAATCTTGCCCTCCACAAATATTATTAAGTACAGGCTTTGAAAAATCTTTCTTTCCTGTTTCAAGAAGAGCGATAAAGTCTAGCTTTTGCTCTTTTGACAGATCGGAGAGGAACCTATATTTAGCCAAGTCACTAAGACCTCTGCTATTCCAGAAGATTCCTTTCATTGCGAGACTCGTTTTTGTTTTTTAACCACCCGCACTTTCGACTTCCTCTTTGCTCTAATCAAAGAGAGAGATTTATTCTTCTTAAAAACAGTTCTGAAATCACAACTTAGGTGATCGTTTTCATCCTCCAAAAATTCCTCCATCATATCACCACATAAGTGACCAAGAGTAACATTCTCTACGTCCTCATTTTCTACATCACTTAGAAAAACAGACTTAGAAATGACCTCCGCTCTAGGCGGCTCATTTAAAATTCTAGCCAATTCAACATCTTTTAATAAATTAATAGAATTAGAAACTAAACACGGATCACTCCCCAAACTAACACCTAGAATAGAAATACTTGAAGAAATATCAACATCAGAATAAGGAAGAAAAGAGCTGTCAGTGATGTTACCTCCACTGAAGTCTAAGTTCTTCCAAGCCGCCCGATTTTTAGCTTTCTTCAAGGAATCCACGCCGCTGTGCTTAGCCAACCTCGGACTTGCACGCTTCGGCGTCCGACGAACCTCCTCAATTGCTGCAGCAGCCAATACATTCACCAAGGCCTGATCCCTCCCACCATTGCAATGCCTGTCCACTGCATCCTTCTGCACAAGTGCTGCACCCCCCTCGGCCTTGAACAGAGAAGCGCCGGCCACTCCAGGTGGGGCACCGGCAGCACCACCTTCCATCTGCTCCAGGTTGCGCACCACCGCTCGCCGTTCTGCCCGCATCAAAACATGCTCGTCAGTCACTCCGGCCAAGCGCGCGCTGGCCCTTGATGGAGAAACTACCACCTCCCTAATTAATCCAGCCACCTCCGCACTATCCTCAGCCTCGGGAGAAACCACCGCCTGACCGAACCTTGCTCCTCCTTCCGACCCTGTCAGCACGCCCACCGAATCCTCTGCAAAACCAGAAGACACCACACCCACTGACGCCTCCACCGAAGCACCCGGGACAAGTCCCTCCAAACTGCTGCCTTCCAGCTGCGCCATCTCACAAACCCGCCCCTCCTCCAGAGCCTGCATCGGCAAACCGCCAACCAACTCTCGCCCTACCACACCCTCCGCGCCCAGGACTCCAGAAGCACCAGCTCCCCTCGGGTCAGCAGTAGCCCCCACAAGACCCCCCTGCCGAACCTCCATTAAACCAGCCTGTCCACACAGCCGACTGTTCTGCCCCTTCCCTCCTTCAGACACTTCAACCCCACCCACATGAACCTCTTTTTCAGCAAGCACCTTGTCAGCCATTTCACTAAGCGTTTTGTTGACCGACACATTCAGGAGTTCCTCCGCCTTTTCTTTAAGAAAAGCTCTAAACTCCTCCTCACTCATTCTCTGAACCTTTTCTTTGAGAGACTCGCTACCCGATCTTCCCTCCTTAGCTGACTCCCCATTAGTCTTCCCCCCATCACCCCTCAAACGCTTGTGTTCTCTAGCACCCTGCATTTCCTCCCCCAACAAATCGTCCTCCTCCAAATCTTCCTCCCCATTTCCAAACCCATCACTGCCCCCTCCATCCCATTCCACCTCTACCTCTTCACCATTTTCATCAAAACCTTTCTTCTCCACCTCAAATTCTAGCTCGAAATAATGATCCCCGATGACCACATCTAAATGCGCAGGTATCAATTTCGGGTTGAGGACCGCTACAAAAATCCTACCAAACACATTCTTCCTAGTCGACTCCATGTCCACTGTCTGAGTTGAACCAATCATAGACCCAACCGCCCAAAGGTTCAGAAACTCTCTCAGAGCTTTTCTGATTCCAAAAACCCTGACCCAAACTTTAGGAAGTAAGAAACCTTCCTCCTTCTCATGCCATTCCTCAAAGTTCAACCTCACTCCCGACGAAACGCCTTCTTCCTTAACAACTGCCCCCCAAAAGCAATAGATCGCTGCAGCTCTGATTTAGATGGAAACTGCGTGATAAAAGCATTATCACCACATTTCTCTAACTTCCACGTCCACTTTCCTGGCACAATCCTTTGCATTTGAGCACCAACTTGCTCCTCCGAGAGAACTCCTCCTGTGATGGAAATCAGCGCCATCTTTGAGTCCTTTTTCCCCCTTGTCAAAGGAGGATGCTGAATATGAAAAAACCCCAACCCATGCACCGCATAGCCGACGGCATGACCAACTGGCCTTGGCATCTTTAGAATCGGGCATCTGTGGTTCACGTTCTCAAGACTGTCACAAATGACACATAAACCTCCGCTGAACACCCCGCCGCCAAATGCCCCTTCTTTGTACACCTTGCGCATCTAGCTCCTGCCATCGAACCCTCATCCTCCTCATCAGTGCCTCCTTGAACCTCCGCCTCCTGCACAACTCCTTCATCCGCTTGCAAAACTCCAATGCTGGCCTTGACAGTGGTAGACTCCGCCGCCTTTCGGGAGACTGCAGAGCCTTCAGCTAACACCCCCGCATTGGAGCGCACACTATCAACAGGTTGCCCGTTCTGCCGCAACACGCCGCGCCCTTGCCTACCACCAAAACCGCCACGCGGCCCCCCAAACCGCCACCCAGCGCCATGACCAAATCGTGACCAGCCCCTGCCACGATTGGCGCCACCCCCAACCGGGGGCCTCGTCCCCCGACCTCCTCCCTGGGCGTCAAACCCGACCGCCCGAAAGCCACCCCCGCCGGGTACCACCTCCTCGACCTCAAACCCCTGCCCACGCCCGCGGCCAAAAGACACCCCGCGCCCGCGGAAACCAGCACTCCCGGGCCTGCTCTGGTTGGCCATCTGACCCCCCACACCGCCGCGACCACCTCGCTGCATCTCGCTACTGCCGACCTTCGCAGACAACCGGGAGCTCCTCCTCACAACCTCAGCAAAGAACGAGAACAGTAACCGATGGGGCTGGAGAAATCGGGAAGTGGCGGCGGTGCTTTTTTACACAACAAAGCCTCGGCCGCCTTTTCGCCAATAGATCGCCTGTGCCGTGGAAAACGAAACAAAAACGGGCCCCCACATGACCCAACGGGCCCAAGACCGAGTCCCGCCTCTTCGGCCCCACTCGACGTTTAGCCTTCCAAATTTGAAAGCGCATCGCTTCTTCCTCGCTTCGATCCTGCCACGCGCCGACTCGCGACGCGCCCTCAACGACACATCCGCCTTCCCCAAAAAGCACCCACATCCTTCACCCGATCGACCCGGGCATTCCCCTCGATCTCAAGTCTTTCACACGGACATCCCCGGAAGCAACATCGCGACCCCTCTTGAAGGAAGAGGCCCTTTCCATCGCTTGATACCCGCGACTCCCTTTTCTGCGCCACCGAGACTACGCTCTGTGAAACCCCGAACGGGACGACGAACATGACTCGCTCCACAATCCACGCCCCAAAACTCGTGAAAAGAAATCAGCAGAAATAAGGGTCTCAGCTCTTACCAAATCGACAAGTTGGGAGTCTTTATGCAAGGCATCTTGCACACAAACTTCGCCGACGCAATGGAGTTGCAATCCGCCTCTTCAACTTCTTCGTCGAACTCCCACCTCCGCCGAGGCCGAACCGAGCCACTCCTTGTCTTCCCGAACCCAGCTAGCGGGTCCGAGCAAGAGAGTGAAGCCGGTGCCGACCACCTCCGAAAATCCCCTCTCCACCACAGCTTCCAAACCTAAAGCGTCCCCTTCCGATGGTGAGAGAAAATCCGCCCGGAGAAGGAAGCACACGACGAAGATGTGCTACGCTCCGACCAAGAGGAACGCACTCGACTCGGCGAACATGCCGTCGACATCGAGGACTCAATCCCGGCACGAACTCCTTCGACGAAAGAATCCGATCCAAACCGAGCACGGCTCCTCCTGCGAGAACCGACGCAGCCACCCTCGACCGCACCGGCAACTGCGGGGATGAGCGAGGCGCTAGGGTGAGGCGACGCCGACGACGTCCGCCTCTCATCCTGGCTCCCTCTGGGTTATTTCAATTTATTTCTAGGCCACCATATCCATAATAGCTTCAGTAATAGACAGATAAATGGTTTAGCTCTGGATGATCTTGTTCACTTAGCAGTGACAATATCTAGCTCTCCTTCACCTTCAACTTCTGATTCTTCTTTAGAATCGGCCTCCAAAAACACGTCATTTGTGAACGTGTTTCTGGCAGTCCTATCTTCTTTCTACGCTACATGATGTGAAGAAAAAAAAACTAACACATATGAAATGAATTCTGACTCATTTTTGCTACTCGATTCCTGCTGATGCAGAACCAGAAGTGGGTGGTCATGGTGGTCCTCCAACCTGCCGCCCTGCACCACACTCATATCAGCTTCGTCTGCTATCAATTTGATGATATCGGCCATTCTACTAGTATATCAAAAAACATTTACAGTCAGATAGTTGCATGCTCTCGCCCTGCTATAAGATAAAAATATGTGAGAATCACAGGATGTACGAATATATGCTCAAGTAGTATCATTAGCTGTCTGTATTCAATAAATATACTGTTCTGCTGGTATATTGAACGGCATGTAACCAAGTACTATCGATCTACTGGTTGAATCATTTTAAGCAGAGGCGCTCCACATTCGATGAGAGCCCAAATTTGAACCTCAAACACTGGCTCCTTTTCTAAGTGTTATATCTTCTGGCTGGCTCCTTTTCTAAGTATTGTATCTTTTAGTTTTTGGCTAAAATACCACTGAAGTGTCTGCTAGTTTTTTTCTGAGATATTCAATTAAAAAACAAAGAAAAAAATAAAACACTACTATATCTTTACAAATAATATAAAAAATATTAAAAAACAACACGTTCGGAACGACTCATAAGGCATGGCTGTTTGGAACTCGTTCCCTGCCCGATGTGTGAGTGCACTACTCTTAAGCAGCTGTTGATGGGTCTCTGCTCGGTTCCCCTGCCCGTGCTTCTAGCCTGCTTCGTGCTTCAACATTGCGGCTGCCTCCTGTTCTTTTCTTGCCTAATATGTCAAAGAACATTGTGATCGGGTAATATATTGTGTATATGACACGTTAACTCACAATCCAATCGAATTCAGGAATTGCGGCTGCGTGATTTTGAGGTGATGTCTTCAACGCTAGCTCGATTCAGGAATTGACGAGGGCCTCCGGATTTAATCCAATCGAATTCGGCAGAGGACAGCTAATTTTCAATTTCGCCACCGGTAGATTAAATAGAGGGATACGATAACCTTGATTGAGTACCTGCGTTGAGAGCTGGATGGTGCTCCTGCTGCGGCTTGCGTCGCCGACGATGTACTGGATGCCCTGCGAGATGCTCCCGGCTACCGCAGTTAGGCGACGCCACCACCGGAAAGCAGCGCTAGGTATGTTTCTATCAGGTGTACATCATGAGTTGGTATGCCTCTCTATTTATAGTCTACGGTGGGGTGCCCATAATGGGCCAGGACTCCTGGTCCTGGGTCTAGGTTTCTCAACAAATGCATCTCTTGACCACAGAAAAAAAATGAATCTCAGAGTGCTTTGACGGTAGAGATAGGGGGTACCGCGGTCACAGGGAATTTTCTATTATATATAGCTATATCTTGTACGAACAATATCTTTGTATTACTGAGCTCTTATGCCAAAACACTCAAAAAAATGTTTTAAACCAGCCATTGTTTGGGGAAAAATTTTCTACAACCGTCCAAAATTGAAGATTCATTTGTAACATGCATGGTTAGAATAATGAAAAAGGTGAGGCACCTAAATGCCCGGTTAGGAATCTATTTGGAGGAAATAGGTGTTTTTTAAATAAAAAGAAAGGCACATAAATCCGAGCTCATGACTTCCACGCTGAAGCTGCATCACGGTTGGCACATGCGGAAGATTCCCAAATGTACTGCTCTTGGTCTGAGCTTCGACATGCTTTCCTTAAACCTGCCAATTTGCCAACACGGTCTGCGCTTTCATGGCGAATGCGAGGAACGTAGCTATCATGATTCGCGTCATTTATCAAATTTTGTCAGTATAATAAAAGGTGGCTTTGCGTAGACTTTGGCTAGATGCAACGCAGGCATGCAGCTCGTCTGGAAAATTGCTCATAATAAGCAGTCGAATAACCACATAATTGGTTAGCTCACCCGTCTCGAAAAAGAATACAAAAAAAATATTAGAGCAAGTATAATAATCGGCTGTAAGCTGGCTAAATGCTGACGTGTAGGAGAGAAGAGAGGAGAGAGAGGATAAGCGGGCTGCAAGCTTACAGCCGGCTTGGACACAAGAACCAAGAAACTTTGTGAGAGAGACAGGTGGGCCATGTATTAATGATAAAGAGCTAACTACTATATGGGTAGGCTAAGAGAAGGCTACAAGAAACCTTACAGCCCGCTTGCTGGCTGTATTATTTGGCTCAGGCACTCTAGGCTGCAAGGTATGCAATACCAAGTACACCCACACTGAGCATGCACGGAAACGTTCGTACTCGTACACGAGATTGTTTTGCGATACATCTGAAGTGAAGTCTACTACTGGTTAGTCTTGGTATTTGGTCTGCATTAGCTAGCTTTCATGTCGCAATACGGATGTACGATTAATTGACATTTTGACAGGACTCTCGTTGGATTACTTCATGACTTCCACGCTAAAGCTGCGTCGCGGTTGGCACCATGCTCTTGGTCTAAAGCTTCGACGAGCTTTCCTTACAACTTGGAGCAACCTGCCAATTTGCCATGCAGTCGCGCGCCAGATGGACGCGTCGTTGTGGAACCCACAGCTTGTTTTGTGGATGAGCTGTGTCTACGCTGGTCTGCGTTTACACTCAATGACATTCAATGTTCTATAACAACGGGGAACAGTAAGCGGGCGGTCACACCATACCTAAGCGTTTATGCGTATATCTGTATGTTTTTGTTAATCACATGGCACTTACAAAGAAAGCAGCGCAATTTTCATAGTTGCTACAAAGAAAAATACTTTTTTCGAG
This sequence comes from Dendrocalamus sinicus, assembly GCA_036346575.1. NCBI lineage: Eukaryota > Viridiplantae > Streptophyta > Magnoliopsida > Poales > Poaceae > Dendrocalamus > Dendrocalamus sinicus. Next base: position 38,516,100 of record CM070671.1, read on the forward strand.
AGAGTTTTCGAAGGAACCGCACCACACATCTCACTCACGTCAAACATATTCACACGAGTGTACATCCACTGCACATGTTAGAAATATATTGAGATTCGCCGAAACGGACTGGAACTACAATAAACCCTGTGCCTTCTAACAGACTTAAAATAGAGAACATTTGGCGAATATATGCTTGATTTTAGTATATAGAATTGTCTTTACTTATTAAAATATATATTAGGAGACTAGACTACAAAGGATTAATTTATAAGTTTGTAGGTTTATGGTGGAGCCAGTCCCTAAGGGAGAAATCTCTAGCGTGTGGACGGCACGACGTGTTTGATATAAATGTGGCGCTTTCATAGCTCTTCTTTTGCACTCTACTTTAGGGCATGTCCAATGGTGATTTATGAGCTAGCTCTAAACATATTATTTCATATTTTAATAGAAAAGAGAGAAAAGCTAGCTCTTGATCAAGAGCTAGTCTCATACACACATTCCAAGATTATATGAGGATGTCATGTGGGACTATTCATGTTATGAGCTATGTGCTAAAAGTTAATATCATTAGAGAAGTTATCTTAGAGCTAGTAACTAGCTCATACCATTGTACATGCCCTTATAAGGAGATAAAAGATCGGTTCGCCTCAAAAAGGCGATCAAGATCGGCAACAAGAATGGTATGTGTCGGTAAGAAAATCATCGATCTTATGAATCGGTAGGAAAAAAAAGCTAAGTCTTATAGAAAGTTAAAAAAAGAGAGAAAACGAATTATCTTTGTTGCTATATTAGAACTACAACATGCTCTTGTAGAGCGATTACAAAGGGGTGCTACTAACTCTAACTTTGCTATTTCTTGCCTCCGTAGTCTATTGATAGATTTTGTTTGTTTCCGTTTATTAATCTATATCTTGATCCTTTTTTTCATTTTCTCCTGTAAGGCTTAAATAGCACTGAAGAGATGTCAGCTGTCTTACTGGAACAAATGCCTTGTTGATTCCTCACGTCCAGCCGAACAGGCGGTTGCTGTCAGCGAGAAATCTGACAAATAATTGTCAATTAGTTACTTGTTAGCAGGAAAAGATTGTAGCAACAACCGTGAGACGGTCGTTGTCGGAGGCGAATGGCTGAATCGTCGTGCAATTATTAGGATTAGGGATGCACGTGCCGTATTTCACCCTACGGGAAATTGTGTAGATATAAGCTTAGTTATCAGATTGTAGGATCTTCAAGTAGTGGCTAGTCAGTATGAACTCACGACCGCATCTAATGTGAGTATGAATATAAATTTGGCATCATGTGTATAAAACTTTTTGCCCTGCCGTGTTATCGGGTCAGCAGTCGTTGCCCTTTGTCCCATTGCTAGGGGAGCACTAGCTAGTGCACGTATACATGTAGAAAACTACGCCGTTAGTTTCACGCCACGACATGTCTTATCTTTTAACTCCATATTGGTAAGTAGAGATCATGGACATATATCTGTAGTTTCATAGCAGTTTTAGAAGTTTGACTGCGCATATTCAGAAGCTGCACCTATTTATGAAGGGAGGGGAGTCATTTATCATTGTAATATGTTAGTAAATGCTAACAAAGAATGTCATTACTAATTATAGAACTATAAAATTAAACAAGCACTAATTGATAAGGGAAATATATCAGTGACATTTTCATATGATAAATCTAGATAACTTTTTTAGATGCACTGATGGTCAAATTTGAGTAGTTTTGTTACAGGCATCTGAACTGCTCATCAGGGACGGGATCAGATGGACCAATTCTCACGCGTATCCAACTGCATAGAATGGCACCAAATGGAACAGAGGGAGCACTCATTGGCCATTGTAAACTGAAGGAGGCTAGACCAAAATTGAAGTCCACGACCACAACCAGAAGAATTGCCTTACATGCATATATAGCTAGGGGTGCAAACGGGTCGGGTTAATCCCGACCGATCCGGCACCGAATCCGATTAGTACCGAATCCGATTGGTACCGAATCCAGAGAAAAAAATATGAGTTAGGATATGGTAACAGCAATATCCGTCCGAATCCGATACGTCTTCAAGTTTGATTTCAAGTTAGTGCTACTATTTGAAGTTTCATTTTCTTTTGCAATGGTAAAATAAAATCTTCCACATCAGCTATTAAGTAGTAACATCAAGTTCTTGACAGTACGTCCTCCTACTCCATTTGTTGTACTGCATGCATTCCTTACAAACAAGTAGGGGTGCAAATGTGTCGGGTTAATCCCGACCGATCCGGCACTGAATCCGATTGGTACCGAATCCGGAGAAAAAATATGGGTTAGGATATGGTAACAATAATATTCGTCCAAATCCGACCCGTTTGCACCCCTATATATAGCGTCACTCCCATTCGATGTTGCTCTGCCCTGTTGTAGCATTTCGTCCTCTCCATTAAAGCACGCAAGTGAAGCTCTGATCGAGGTGAGATGTCGACGACAAGTACTCGCTTCCTTTCAACTGTTTTGCTGCTGTTATTTGTGTTGTGCAGTAAGCCCGCTCGTCCAGATGCTGCGTATAGGAGCTCCAGACGCGCTGTATCTACAAGTAGTGAGGTAAATATACACATCTATCTAAACCGTACATGTTACATAATTCACATCTTTATTGCGAAGTGTTATGTCAGACTACACATGATCCATTACGATATTTTCTTTTGCAATAACGTATCTCTACTACTTAACACAGGGAGTTGGTGATGGTGGTTCATGTGCCCCTCCGAACCTCCCTTGCCTCTTCCTAAAAAATTACTACTCTGATACAAACATAACAGTGTCCAAATAATATGACTTTTTAATGTGTACCAAACCATGGGTATTTAACTATTTTACACTGGTATTCACCTAATTACAAAAAAATACATGGCACTGCCGAACCTAGGAAGCTCAACAGGCACCCTGGGCCCGCTCGACTACAGTGTTGTGCCCTCGCCTGCCGAACCCACACCTACTGCTGCGCCCGCTCACTCCTGCTAAGCTCCCCTAGTGTGGCAAGCGATAGTCTCGCTTATTGCACCTTTCAAGCTCAGATACGGGGATAGTTTTACAAAAACAGATGTCCAAGGGTCAAATTTGAAAACAAGGTGGCTATAGTACCAAACTGGTGAACGGTTATGAATCCACCGCAAATATAGGCACTATAGCACACTTTTTTTGAAATCTAAACTTGTTGGACCCCGGAGCAATAACTCTTGGATCTTCTGTGTAAATTGCACTAATCCAGGATCAACAAAGATAAATATCAACCATAATAATATTTGTTAATTAAATATAGGCATGATAGCCAAAGTTTACATCTATGGCCCACAGGCCAAATTTAAACATAAGCAGCGGAAGAAAAACACCGAAGTAGAAGAAGCCCAAAGCCTGCCCACAGGCAAACGACAGTAAAATGCGACTTACTCATCTAGGTTTTCATCGTAGTCGAAGTTGTCCTCCTCTGAGATGAGATAGCAATGATGAGTACAAACTTGTAATCAACAAGTCACATGAAAAAAATACAACATAATAATAAAGGCAAATAAGGAAGGTATGTAGGGTTATTTGAGCATAAAGCAGCATTTTAAAGAAATAAAATAAATAGATTGAAATTGTTGAATTTAATACAGTAGGTAAAAATAGTAATTTAAGAAAAATAATACCGTTGGGGCAGGCACCAACCTGACACCAACCTAACCATGAGTATCCCACCCAGACCATCTTTTCAAAAACTCTCATATGGATTCTATCCATCCATACGCTTCTTAATCTTTCATGGATTTCATCCATCCACAAGCATTTTGTAAATCATTTATGAAAAAAGTCTAATGCATGAATACCTTTACTCAGCATACCCATGACCGTAGGCACGGCTATCCAGGATAGATTATACACTCTGCAAAGGTTGTACAACTTTACCTATAAGACATGATCAACTCATATTACCATACGATTAGCACACTTCTTTAAGTGTGCAGCGGAGAGATCGTGACAAGGTCTTTACAATGCAAAGCTTTCAACCTAGCCAAACCAACACTAAGATTTCACCTCAATAAGGAATCCACCAGACTAGGACCCCCTCTTGAGCCGAGTGAGACTTCTCATGGCCTACGCCATGCTTACTTTGAACCTACGATGAGACTTAGGTTGGGACCTGCAAATTAGTTAGCCAGGACTATCCCATACCAGCCTTGTGGTAGTACGATAGGGTCTTATAGCAGTAGCTCACAGACCTGTCCTTAACTTAACTTAGGCTCAAACCACATACCCCTTGTGCCCGACAATCAACACTGTGTCCCCGAACAATAGTGCATGCCTGCACCCACCACCTAATCATTAGCCTAAGTCTAAACCAGATTTTATATTTTATTTTGAAATATTTTATAATCCTTATTTACTCACCGAAGTCAAGAATATATTTGAAAAGCACATCATTTTCTAGCCATACTAGTGTACTAACTAGAGTTTTATTCTAGTGTGACAAGGTATCGAGGAAGTCAATGTCAATGGCGGAATTAACAAGTAGGCAATAACTAAATTTAAAACTGAAATTGAAATACATTGAATAAAATTAAGCATGCAATATAATTTAAAACAGCATAATTCTATTTTGCAATCTGGGGTCAACATGATTAAGGAGTATGACTTGCCTTGCTCCACGAATTGGTGTGAATCGTCGAAGTAGAACTGTCGGACCCTGGAGCAACAACTCCTAGATCCTCTGTGTAAATCGCACTAGTCCAAGATCAGCTAATGCACACAGTGGACAACAAAGATAAATATCAACCATAATGACATTTATTAACTAAATTTGGGCATGATTGCCAAAGTTTACATCCATGGCACATAAGCCAAATTTAAATAATAACAGTGGAAGAAAAACACCGAAGCGGAAGAAGCCCAACAAGCCTACCCAAATCCAAACGATAGTAAGACGCGGCCTACTCATCCAAGTCTTCACTGTAGCTGAAGTCGTCTTTATCTGTATGGAGATAGCAAGGTGAGTACAAACTTGTACTCCGCAAGTCACACGGAGAAATGCAACATAATAATACAGGCAACAAAGGAAGGCTTATAGGGTTAGTTTGAACATAAAATGGTATTTAAAGAAATACAATAAATATATTAAAATTGCTGAATTTAATACAGTAAGTAAAAACAATAGTTGTAAATGAAATTAATACCATTAGAGCAGGCTCCGACCAAACACTAACCTAACCACGGGCGTCCCACCTGGACCATCTTTTCAAAAAAAAACATCTCATATGGATTCCATCCATCCACACGCTTGCAAACACTCATGGATTGCATCCATCTATAAGCTTCTCAAAACCATTTTTTGAAAAATAAAGTCTAATTTGTGAAAAACTTTTACTCAGCATGCCCATGACCATGGGCATGGCTATCCAGGATAGATTATACACTTCGAAGAGGTTGTACAGCTTTACCCACAAGATATGATTATCTCACAATGTTGGCCATTACACGCTTCCATAGGCATGCGACTGAGTAATCATAACAAGGCTTTTATAATGCAAAGCCTTTAACCTAACCAAGCTAACACTAAGGTTTCACCCTAGTAAGGAATCCACCAGACCGGGACCCCCTCTTGAGCCGAGTGAGACTTGTCATGGCCACGCCACGCTCACTTTCAACCTACGACATGACTCAGGTTAGGACCTGCAAATTAATCAGCTAGGACTGTCCCATACCAATCTTGTGGTAGTACGATAGGGCTTTGTAACAGTAGCTTACAAACCGGTCCTTAATTTGACTTAGGCTCAACCACATACCCCCTGTGCCCGACAATCAACACTGTGTCTCCGAACAACAGTGCATGCCTGCACCCACCACGTAACCATTAGCCTAAGTCTAAACCAAATTTTATATTTTATTCCAAAACATTTCATATTCCTTCTTGACTCACTGAAGTCAAGAATACATTTCAAAAACTTACCATTTTATGTGAAAAAGGTATCTGAAAAAAAATATTATGTCTAAGCAAGTCTAAGCATTTGATATAAAATTCTCTAGTGCATACTAGTGTACTAACTAGAGTTTTAATCTAGGGTGACAAGGTATTAGGGAATTCAATATCAACAGAGGAATTAACAAGTAGGCAATAACTAAATTTAAAACTGAATTGAAATACGTTGAATAAAAATATGCATGCAGAATAATTTAAAACAACATAATTTTATTTTGCAAACTGGGATCAACATGATCAAGGTGTGTGACTTGCCTTGCTCTGCAGTTGGGTGCAACTCGTCGTCAAAGAATTCTTCCGAATCGTCGCAGTCTACACGCGAAGAACCAAAGCTAATAAATTCAAATAAAATACAAAAAAATATATAATATATATTGAGTTCGTACGAGGGAGAACGAATATCTGAAGTTTTGGATATCACATGAAATGATAAAAAGAACATAGTGGAGGCATCGGCGAGGTGGCTGGTGAACAGGCAAAATGGAACCTCGGCGATGATGCGAAGGTGGTGACGTGGGTACGGTAGCGAGGAACAGTGGCAATCACCGACGGTGAGGGAAAAACGGCAGTAACGGTGTGGTAGTGACAACAAAAGGTTGGAGAGAGATAGTACCCAGGTATGGCACGTGGAGATGTAGGGTGAGCACGGGGTAGAACATGGTATAGTGAAGCTAGGAAAATTATTGGCTAAGCTGAAAATTCATCGGAGACGATACAATCGTCGTTTGAATGACGATGGTAGAGAAAACGGAAAAACTTAATATCTTGGTGCTCGGTGAAGTGAATCTAAAACCACTTGGAAGGTAGCTACCTGGGTTAGTTTGGCAAGTTTTGACGTGAAGGGATTGGTCAAAACATCATCAGTTAGGCGGGAATGCGAGATGGCTTAGGCGGCTTTGGCTAGGTGTCGGAGGCAAAAATTTGTGGATGGTTTTTGGAGGAAAGGAGGGAAGCATAGTGTATAACGCGAGGAGACAAGTCTTACAAAGCTGACGACATAGGCTAAAACTCAACGGAGGCGACGAATCGACGTCGGGAAGTCAAGAACGGTCTTTTCCGCGGAAAGCTCAATTTCTGACAATTGGCTCCACAAAAAATTAAATAAAAATGGTAGATAAATTGCTTAGAGGCTAGGACACGATATGATATGAACAAAAATCAAATCACTCACTGAAAATGTAGTGTATGCGAAGAGACGGTTTTTAGTGTCGTGGCTCAACAAGGTCGGTATGGACTCGGGAGTCTTCAGGTGATGGCGATGGAAGCACGATGTAGAACGCGTTGAGGCAACCTCAACGGTATAGACGGCTCAGCCAAAGGACATCAGATGGTGGTGGAACACAGTGAAGAAGACCTTCAGCGGCCAGCAGGTTGACGTCGATATTCCGAGCAAACATAAAGGAGATAGCGGGTGGGGCTTGCGGTGAAACGAAGAGGGGAACACAATGCTCACCTCGATTGTGGTGGAATATGCACGGTCGACCGACGGCGATGAGAGACATGACAGCGCGATTTGGCCACAGTGCTCCGGTGATGCTCCGGCGAAGCTCCAGTGAAGGCGAGGGGAGCACCGTGTAGAACGCGCGAAGGCGAAGCCAATGATGTGGTCAATGGTGGCCGGACTCCACTGTAGGCAGCACAAACGGTCGAGGAATGCTATTCGGTTGGTAAGAGAAAAATGCCGATTGCAGCGAGGAGGAAGGGGAGAGGACTTGAGATTTTTCAGGGGTGAATGAGTATGAGGAGGGGCACCCGGTGCTCCCTTTTATAGGGAAGAGGTGGACCAGATAAGGAGATCAATTCGGCATGTCATTCGGTGGCATGGTTGATTCCAGCGAAACGGGCGCACGAAATTGGGGGCTAAGGCCGGGAATGGAAGAGTCTTGATGAGAGGATTTGAATGCCTTTGGTTGCGCGAAAAATCGTTGAGAAAATCACGGGGATTTGAAAGCTTCAAAAATGCGTTCATGACGCTCGGCTCGGGTCTGGACGGAATGATACGAAGAAGCAAGCAAGGAGAGAGAAAATAAAAAGAGAAAAAGATACTTTTTCCAAAAATAAAATAAATTCAAAAAATTCAAGAAAATTCCACAAAAATCCTTGGAATCTGAAAAGATCAAATAAAATAATTTTGGATTTAATTGAAGCTTATTTTAACCATTTAAAATATTTAATATTCTAAGCTTTAATTTAATCCAAATAAATTCAAACAGACTCCAAAAATTTTAAAAGAGGATAGAAATGAATAGATTGGAATTTTTGAAGAATTTAGAAATTTGAACGGGCTTAATCAGAGTTAGTATGATGGAGAACAGGCTTCTGGAAGTTTGAAAAGAGAGAAAAAGAATAAATTAGATATTCTAGAATTATTTTTGTACTGAAAAAGGAAGGTTATGACGTCAGCAAGAAAATTGATTTTTAGAGGAATTATTTTTTTTACGAAAATAGATTTATGGCATTGGGGTGATGTCAGCACTGGATTTTCATTTTCGGCCGAATTATTTTTCAATAGAAAAAGGGTTTTATTCACTGACAGGTGGGGCTGGGAAATGGTGTGCTGGGTTCATAGATCGGGGGGGAGGCTGAGGTGGCACGCGGCTGGTGGTGCGCTTGCGTGGTTCACGACCGCTGAGGTTCCGCACACGCGGCTGCCATCTGGCTACCACGTCACCGAAGCGACTAACGTGGCGGCAGCAGCGAGCGATGGCTCTCGGGGCCTGAGGGCTCACTAGAGATCCGGTGGACGGTAGCGGCATGGCACGAGGTAAACCGAGGCAGCCAGAATTCCTCGCCAGAGTTCTTGCCACAGCTCGGAAAGGAGGCGAGTGATGATGGGGAGCTCTGAGGCCTAAGAGAGGGGTTAAGTGATATCGGATGGCCGAGATTAGATCGGGGATGGTGGATTTAATCCATACCATCGGATGAAGACTAAAGGGGTAAGTGAGATCGAGCGACTGACATTAGATCGACTGAGGGCGGATTGAACCAGGGTTTGACACGTGTCAACCCAGGGAGAGTTTAGGTTTTAAAATAGATTTAGATTTTCAAGAACTTTCAAAAACACGTAGAAAATAGTAAATAAAGTCTCAAAATTCCAAAAATTCACTTAAAGTTGGTATTAGATTTTTATGCTGAAAATACTTTTTAATTTTGAAATTAGATTTTTCGTCTCCAAAAAAAACACAAAATAACCCAGATAAATGCCAAATAAATCCAAATAATTATTTTGAGATAGGATTTTTATATAAAATCAAAATATCCTATTATTTAATAATATTTTTAGGTTTTCACTTAAATCAATTTTATAAATCCAGCCTTTTTAAAAGCAGAAAATCAGGAAAAATCAAATCTAAAACTGAGGCAACCAAAATACTTATTTTTAATTTAAATTATTTTAATTTAATATTATTTTTAAATAAAAACCTGGGCTGTTACAAGAACTCTCTTGAATTGTCGCAGTCTACACGTGAAAATAACCCACCAAATTCAAATAATATCCAAATAAATTCAAATACACTATAAATATTTAAAAGGAGAGAAAAAATGGATAGATTAGAATTTTGGTGAATTTAGGAATTCCAATGGGTTCGATCAGAGCTAGAATGAAGGAGTGCGGTATTCTGGAAGTTTGAATTCTAAAGAAAAAGAAAAGCTAGAATTTCTAGAATTTTTCTAAAGGAAAAGGGATTTATGACGTCAGCAGGGGATTTTTTTTTGGCTGAATTATTTTTGTAAAGAGAAAGAGAATTGTGATGTCATGATGACGTCAGCCCATGGTTTGACCGAGGCTGACCAGTGGGCCTGGTCTACCGTGGACCAAGTCCATGGACCGAAGGCTTGTTGATGTCCCATCGGTCGCATTCTTAATTACGCTGATTATTACGAGAAAAACTGGAAACGTTTTTTCTTTGTTTATCAGACTAATTGCATAGGCTAACTCGATGCATATGCATTCGATCAGTAGATCCTACCCTTCGGTCTCAGGATGGTCGAAGCAGTGGACATCGTGACGCAGATCGTCGAGGTTGCGCTCAAGATCAAGGACGCGGTGGATACGGTTCGCGAGAACAAGGAGGCTTGCCTTCAGATTAAACGCCGCGTGGAGAGAGTCCGTCTGACGCTGTCGCTCTGCGAGAATAACGCGGAACTGATGAAGAGCTCGGCGGTGAGCGCCGTGCTTGAGGCGCTTGGCGAGATCCTTGGTGAGGCCCTCGGCCTCGTCTTGGACTGCCAGGAGAGGAGCTACGTGTGCCTTTTCTGCACGGCTGGGAAGCTGTCCAAGCAGTTAAGTAAGGTGGATCAGGATATATCGAATTTATCCTCGGAAGCAACGCCTACCAAATGTTAAAACAAAATCAAGACGGTGCTCATCCTCCGCCTGCTCCTCCTTCGCCCCCGGTGTGATTATTTTTCCTACATACTACTCCAATCTTATCAGTATTCAGTAGTAGTGTTTTTTTTGGATGGTATCATACGGTAGATAAAAGATGGTATGCGTGAATCATTCATTGTCTACCAGATGACGATGGACAAACAATATCCATATACGGTCCTGAGAGCCCACCAGAGGTATGATTATTTTCCTCCATACTACTCCTATCTTATCAGTAGTAGTGTTTTTTGAATGCTATCATACGGTAGATAAAGATGGTACGCGTGAATCATTCATTGTCTACCAGATGATGATGACGGGCGTACAATGTTATCCTGAGAGCCCACTAAAGGTATGATTATTTTTCTACTATCTTTTAAAGGGAATTTCCTACTGTTACCATACTGTGTGGTTGTGTTGACGACGAAGCACTTAAACATGAAAGTAAAAGAACACATAGATGTAGTCTCCGAGAGCCTCTCCCATGTTATAACACCTACGTAGTATATCTTATTAGTAGTAGCGTTTTTTTGTATGGTATCATATAGTATGAAAGAGAGTATGTGCGAATCATTCATTATCTACCAGATACCGAAATCAGCTCATCCTTGTCCGCGCCACCAAACAAAGGTATGATTATTTTCCTACATTATTATTATATATATAAGTAATAACATTTTTTGGATGTTATCATATAGTATATAGATTGTTGTAATTTGGGGTTAGAATGCTTTAGATCAAACAAGCACGACACAAAGTAGTCCCGGAGCTAGCTGTTATCTATTTATCGATAATTTCTGATCACGTGTGCGCACGAACAGACGGTGCTGCAGGAAATTGGCCAAGTGGCGCTCGAGATCCAGATCACGGAGGCGGTGCAGACGGTTCGCCAGAACAAGGAGGAGTGCACTGAGATCGATAAGCGCGCGAACAGAGTCAGTGACCTCCTGTCGAGGTTTGAGAATACGGAGACGATGAAGGACCCGGCGATGATCCTTGAGACCGGCGGGGATTGGATCAAATGGTGCTTGCCCTCCACGACATGATTGCCATCAGTGCCCGCCGCGCCTCTACGGTGTAAGAGAGTCTTTTACCCTCGGCGCCGAAGGTACTACCGCTATTTGCAATATTTAAAGGACCTAAATATGTAATTCTCAAGTTCATTGATCTAAATGACATGTATGCGCAAGTTTAGAGAACTATAGCGCGCTTCACTCTGAAAAAAAAAATTGTCACCTACGGCATTTTAGCTTTCACTGATGTGGCGAGATAAAGGTTCTAAGCCGAGTGAACCATTACGTAACTGGGATCAATTTTGAGCCTGCCGTTGCATCAGCGTACTTTTAAGCTAATTAAGCTGCAGTACTCACTGCTACAAACAGTCCAATCACAAATGGTTCCTGAACCGTCAATGTTTAGGTGTCAGTGATAATAAGTGGTTATCCCAGACGGCTCTTTCATAAAGGGCGTGAGACACGAAAGGATACTTCGTGAAGGGTGTGAGATCCTTGGCCACGTAATGCGTCACAAGATTGCTATTAAAATTCTTTCATGCTTTTCCCATTGCAAGGAGCGCCTGTCATTGCACGAGTCCCTCTACTTCTGCTGGGATCTCGGACGAATTTGTAATTTTCTCTCATAGCTGATTTTTGTGATCCTTTGTCAAATCTTTCCAGCTTACTATGGTGATGGGGACCCGTTGCCTTCCAATTATCCCACAGGTAGTCCGAAATGATGACGCTGCTTTCGTCGGTTGCAGAGGGACCCCATCCGGAGAGACCACCGTAATGGTCATTCGGCCCTCTGGCCTTTTCGATACTCCTCGGCCACGCTTAGTTTTCCCAATCTTGGGAGCGTGAGACCCAGATGATGATGACGAAGACTGTGTGGACGCCATATCTCTTCTAAGAAAAACTAACTGTAGTGAGCTATGAGCCTTCCAAACAGACCTAAGCAAAATTCTATGAAGCAAATGACACAAACCAGTGTATCAAGTTCATTGAACCGGATACACTGGAGTGTGTCACTTGCTTCATGCCCTTTGACAAAGTTCTAAAGATTGACTAACTGCAGTGAGCTATGGGCCTTCCAAATAGACCTTGTAGCTAACAAGTGTAGCATATTATTTCAAATGACACAAACTAGTGTATCCAGTTCATTGAACCGGATACATTGGAGTGTGTTACTTGTTTCATGCCCTTTGAAGGTCTATGTGTCATATATTAAAATTTTAGCAAGCTAACATGTGAAGCATATATCATAAAGTTAACACGTGAAGCATATATCATAAAATACATATGAAGCATATATCATAAAGCTAACATGTCAAGCATATATCATAAAATACAAGTGAAGCATATATCATAAAATACAAGTGAAGCACATATCATAAAGCTAACATGTGAAGCATATATCATAAAATATATGTGAAGCATATATTATAAAGCTAACATGTGAAGCATATATCATAAAGCTAACATGTTAAGCATATATCATAAAGCTAACATGTTAAGCATATATAATAAGTACTTCTCGGGAGGGAGTGGCATCGGGAGGGAGCGGCCTCGGGAGGGACTGGCGGCAGGAGCGAGGGGCGTCGAGAGGGACCGGCGGCGGGAGCGAGGAGCGTCGGGAGGGACCGGCGGCCGCGTCAGGAGGGAATGGCGGCGGGAGGGAGCAAAACCTAGCTAGCACGGGCGCTGGAGACTAGAGAGTGCGCGAGTGCGGACTCCGCAGACCTAGCTGTGGGTATTTATAGGGAAACTATCACAGACGGTTCGTTTAAATATAACTGTCTGTGATATGCATATTATCACAGATGATTCTATTTATATAACCGTCTGTGATATGCATATTATCACAGACGGTTCTATTTATATAACCGTCTGTGATGTGTTATCATAGACGGTTTCTTCCGATAAACCGTCTATGATAGTTCACCATAAATACCCGCAGCTAGGTTGCTGTGTCATTTTTTCTCACCACTGGTGACCGACGGTGCGTCTGCCACTGGATACAACATACAAGCATCAAATATGGTGCCACAGCCTGAATCAAGCTGAATAGCTGATAGATTGTATTATTCATATCACTCACTTCTTCTTTAGCGATCTTTAGTGGTGGCCATTTATGTGTCCAGCGAGTGCCTGTGAACATTATCAATTCATCATTAGGGATCCAGAAATTATGTGTCTGGCTTATGTTTCAATCCATATATTTTTGCCTGGTGCTCTGAGATGAAAGAGAGTGCCTTTTGTATCTGTGGATAAGTTTCTGAGAATACTGAGTACAGTAGTGTTTCTACCGTAGAAAGGATTGAAATATAAAATAGGGAGTAAAGTCCATTACCGGTCAAGGGCCCTTTTGCAGATATACCGCGTCGATCTGGACCACACAGGTTTGATCGAACGGCATAGCTGCAGCCAACAGACCCAGCGGCCCACTCGTCCGCGTCCTCAATCGCAATAGCGGTTCCCGTCGAATACTCTTCTCGCCAGAGCTCCGCCGGCCGCCGCCGCCTTCCAGCCATCCTCCACGACCCCTCATCTTCCTCCTGGTGGCTAAGCGGGTGCACGCTAGGGAATCCACTGATACGCGCTCGTGGGACAGAGCCGCTATGATATGGGCAAGTGCTCGTCGATAGGACAGAGCACAAGGACCATTCGGAGCACGCGACCGCGAAGTGTCTGTGGAAATGCCGCAGCCGGAGCGGGTGCTGATGGCATCCATGCGCCGCGCATGCACGCGAGAAGGTGTTCGTGGGGATGCCGCTTCCAGTGACTGCCGGCCGAGGCCTCCTGTTGGGAACCGGAACAGCTCGTCAGATTCAACCTGGTTTCTTGTTAGCATACTAAGCGAAGATATACGTTGGTTTGTTCGCCGCCAATTTCTGCTGCGTTTGACAGTCAAATATTTTGATGGGGCTGCCTGGTAACGAGCGGTAGCCCGCGGAATGGTCCTCGCAGCACAGGTGTTTGTGGAAATGCTGCAGCTATTGCGATCTGCGATGCAGCACCCTTCAATGTTGGCGGGGCGGAGGGTGAGCTCAATATGTTCATGGAAATGCAGCAGTTTGCCAGATTGTTCATGCAAAGAGAATCTCACGTACCCAGTGACCTTATTGCCATTTTCCGTGCATGGGAGGTCAGCGGAATGTGTTCGTGGAAATGTGGCACATGTGCAGTTCTTGTTTTGCGCTTGGTGGGAGTTTTGGGTATCACAAGTCTACGGTAATGCCACACAACTGCAGTTATGCAAGGCCATTTCGCTGGATTTCAGTTTCAACAGATTGGGATACAGAGTTCTCCCTGCCATTGAAGTTTAACAATTCAGATGTGGCTGTTCCCTCTACTTTCTTAGGTAACAGTCCTTCCCAGATTCCACACGAGAGATAGATTTTACCTAAAAATTGTGGATGATGGAATGACTGAAAAGTGAACGGGTAGTTCACTAATTGTTTTAAAGTACTTGTTGACTTATGTCTTTTCAATTATGCTTTTCAATCTATTTGCCCTTTTTACTGTCAAAACGGCTTTCTGCAAAATAGCCATAAAGTTACTCTTGTTCAAGCCTTGCATGAATACTATTTACATACATTTCCTTATGATTTGTTAAGTACTTTATGTACTCATAGCTTTCCGCCATTTGTTGATCAGTCATCGAAGAAGACCCAGGGAACACCTAGTTCTACGAGGAGTACTTCGAGGACTATATGAACTAGGGGGCGCTCTTCACTCGATTGTCTATGGGCATATCGAATGGCTACCATAATAGTTTTTTTCGATGAAAGTTTATTTTCTATCGTTAAGCCCTGCATGACAGTAATTGTAAAACCTTGATCATAAGGTCTAACTATCTATGGTTAGTAATTTGTTCCTAATTGTATTATATTTTAGATGTAGATTTTGGTGAAAGAAGAAGTGAAGATGGTTTAGATCTAGCTAGTTTGACGTAGAGAGAAGATTATTTATATCTAGCATGATTTAGGGTTTAGTCAATTTATAGTCTATTTATACTTAATTTAATTTAATTAATTATTCTTACTACATATAGCTATTTTAGATCGTATATATCTAGTATACTAATTTATTAATTGAATATTTAATACTAAATTGTTATATGCATAACGTAGGATCGAAGCTGGATGTACGCTGGGAACCGTGTGAGTGAAGAGTACATTAATAGCGTATGAGATTTTACAAGAGCTGCCAAGGAGGATATGTTGAATAAGGGGGTGGAATATATGTACTGCATATGCATTGACTACGAGAATATAAAGATGTTTAAGAACCGAGCACAGATTGAAACGCACTTGATTCGAAGGGGTTTCAAAAAAGGGGTATGCACGTTGGACCAGTCATAGTGAAGAGCATATTACACACGAAGGTAATAATAATGACATCACTGTTGAAGTCAATGATATGTCGCCGGATGATGTCAATTGTGGTAACAATTCAGATAGGTTGCATGATGACAATCTGGATTAGATGCTTCGCGATGTAGAAGGGAACTATGATGTGAGAGAGTATGCTAAATTTCAAGGCTTTATGGAGGACTTGGAAAAACCATTATTCGCGTATTGCAAGTCAAAATACACGATGTTGTCAGTCATACTTAAATTGTTGAAATTGAAGGTAAGCAACGGTTGGTCCGACAGGAGTTTCATAGTGTTGTTAGGTCTTTTAGCGTACATACTTCTGGAGGGAAATGAGTTGCCTAAAACCACCTAAAAAGTAAAGAAAGTTTTTTGTCTATTGGAAAAGAAAGTAAAAAAAATACATACATGTCCAAACGACTGTATCATTTACCGTAAAGAGTATGCAAACATGCATGTATGTCTGGTGTGCAACGCATCCTGATACAAGCGTAAGAATCAATCAGATGACGGCGAGGGAATAGATGTAAAGAAAGGACCTTCTGCTAAGATAGCATGGTATCTTCCTGTAATTCTCTGTTTGAAGCTGTTTTTTGGGAACCCAAAGGAAACTGCTTCGTTGGCACTTGGAGTGTGAGAAGGATGGAACGCTAAGACATCTTGCTGATTTTGCTTAGTGGAGAAACATTGATACAAGGTTTGCACACTTGGTGTAGAACCGAGGAATATAATGTTTGGATTAAGTACAGATGAAATGAATCCTTTCGGTAATATGAGCAACTAACATAGCATTTGGCCTGTGACTCTTTGCATTTACAACATTCCTCCTTGGTTGTGTATGAAGCAAAAGTATATTTTTCTATCGATACTTATCCAAGAGCCGAAGCAACATAGGAATAATATTGATGTGTACCTAGCATCATTGGTGGAAGATTTAAAAATACTGTGGATCAAAGGGGTACATGCATGGGACACGTACAAATGAGAGAGCTTCACTTTACGCTACTTGTTGTTTTGCACCATAAATGATTATCCTAGCCTTGCTAACCTGTCAGTCCAGAGTACAAAAGGAGCCAAACTCTATACTCACTGCTTAGATGATATCGAGAGTATGTGGCGAAAGCACTCATGTCAAACCATGTACATGCATCACTGTAGGTTACTTCAGAGGGCTCACCTATACCGCATGATGAAGAAACAGTTCGACGGAGAGAAGAAGGACAATTTAGCTCCAAGGCATTTAAGTGGAAAAGAGTTCTATGATATGTTTAAGGATTTAGATGTTGTGCTCAAAAAGAGACGTAAATTGATGACCTATGAGAAAAACGTCTGGAAGAAGATATCAATAGTTTGAGACTTAACTTATTGGGAGCACCTAGAAGTTCGCCACTATATCGACAACATGCACGTAGACAAAAATATATGTGACAGCTTGATTGGTCTCTTACTGAACATTCGTGACAAAACAAAGGATGGTGTCAACGTAGGGCTTGACTTAGTTGATATGGACATCTAGTCTGAGTTAGCACCAACAAAGACTGATAATGGATGAACTTACCTTTCCACTGCTTGTTACACTCTGTTCAAGGCTGAGTGAACTTAACTGTGCCAGTGCTTGCATGGTGTGAAAATTCTGTCTGGTTACTCTGCCAACATGAAGAAACTTGTTTGGATAGAGGATTTGAAATTAATTGGCATGAAGTCTCATGATTGTCATGTGCTGATGACACAGATGCTCCCTATTGCAATTAGAAGTATTTTACCGATCAAGATCCGAGAGACAATCATGAGGCTATGTTATTTTATTTCTTTAACACAATTGCTCAGAAAGTCATCGATCCCGAAGGACTAGATGCTCTGAAGGACGAGGTGGTGATGACTCTATGTCATCTTGAGATGTATTTCTCTCCACCGTTTTTCGATATCATGGTCCATCTCATTGTTCATATTGTGTGGGAGATAATAATGTACGAGCCCGTATTCCTACATAACATGTACCCGTTCGAGAGGTTCATGGGAATTCTCAAGTCCTATGTACGGAATCGATCTCGGCCAGAGGGTAGAATCGTCAAACATTATGCAACCAGAGATGTCATTGAGTTTTGTATCGATTACATGGCTTAGGTCGAACTGATAGGTGTGTCTCGATCTCACCATGAGGGGGGCTCAAGGGTATCGAGACTATCAGAAAGAAAGCAATAATTCCATATATCGATCAGCACAAGGACATGATTTAATTTAGCAACAGAATCCAGAGCGGTTAGATATTTGGATCACGAGACAACAAAGCAGTCGGTTCAACCAAAGGTTGAAGGAGCGACTCGCTAGGAGCTCGTCCAATGATATGCTAACATGGTTGGCAAAAAAGACAATATTTACAGTTATGACATGGCAAAGATATGACATAAATGGGTGCACATTCTATATGCAGACTCAGGATATAAAGAGCACTAACCATAACAATGGTGTCCGCATAGATGTGTTCAGTACCGATGGGTTGAAGAAAAATTCTACTATGGATTCATAGAGGAGATTTGGAAACTCGACTACATGCTTTTCAATATCCCTTGTTTCGATGTTGTTGGGTCCATCTCCCGTAGGTGAAGTTTGACAAGTTCGGTGTCATTACCGTGGACCTCAAACGTGTCGATACAAAGACGAACCATTCATACTCGCTAACCAAGTTGTTTAAGTTTTCTATGTAACCAACCAGGCAAATAAGAAGCGCCATATAGTTCTTCATGGAGAAAAGAGGATTATCAGAGTTGAGAATGTAGTGGACGAGAAAGAATACAATCAGTTTGATGAGTCGCCTCCTTTCAGAAATGGTATAAGGGTCAAGGAAGAACAACATGACGAAACTAGTTACATACGCGTCGATCATCATGAAGAGCTAAATTTTAATGGAAATAAGGAAGTGGAAACATGAATAAAATGTTTATGTATCATATGTTCTATATTTGCATTTATGTATATGGGAATGTGTGATATATATGTGAATTTGTATTTATGTATGTGAGAACGTGTGCATATATATGTGAATTTGTATTTATGTATATGAGAATATGTCATATGTATGTGATTTTATTTTTATATATGTATATGAGACTGTGTCATATATATGTGAGTTTGCCCTTATGTATGTGGGACTATCTCATATACACACACACACACATATGTATACATATATATGTATGTATATACATACATATATGTATACATATATGTGTATATATATGTAGGGAATATCAAAGAGGTTTTACTTTAGAACCGTTTGTAAAATAAAACCGTCTGTGATGTTTAATTTTCACAGACGGTTCTAAAGTAAAACCATCTGTGGTGTTTGCTTATTACAGATGGTTTTACTTTAGAACCATCTGTGATTATACATATCATAGATGGTTTTTAATTAGAACCGTCTGTGATTATTTCCCTATATATATTGGGCTCTAGGATTTGTCTCCACTGTCTTAATGCTACTCTCGCACAGCCCCCACTGTAACGCTACCACCTCCCCCGAGCCCGTGACTGCCTCTCTTAACTCCGGCGGCCCTCCTTCCCCACGTCCGGCACCTTCCTCCTCCCCCGAGCTTGACACCGCATCCCCGGAGCCTGACGTTGCATCCCCAAAGCCCAATGCCACCTCTACCGAG
Source organism: Dendrocalamus sinicus (assembly GCA_036346575.1). Lineage (NCBI taxonomy): Eukaryota > Viridiplantae > Streptophyta > Magnoliopsida > Poales > Poaceae > Dendrocalamus > Dendrocalamus sinicus. Next base: position 38,535,467 of record CM070671.1, read on the forward strand.
CCTGTCACTGCCTCCCCTGACTGTAGTGGCCCTCCTCCTCCGCCGAGCACACTACCTCCCCCGAGCTCGACGCCGCCTCCCCCGAGCCCATCGCTGCTTTCCTTGACTCCGGTGGCCCTCCTCCCTCGCACCCAGCGCCATCCCCCTCCCCCGAGCCCGAGGACTTTAGGCGTGCCTTTCCCTCATTCTTCTCAGTGGTTTCAATTAATGTCAGCTCTATGCGTTTTTTGGTTTCCCTTCTTTGCTTTACAAGCATTGTGAGCCGTGCTAGTTAATTAACTTCTGTGAATTATCTTAGCACTGGGAGACTTTACAAATATTGATTGTGGGCTCGGTTTAATGCTCAATGAAGATACTAAAATTAGTCTGATTATCCAGTTTAGATTTGAGCTCTAAGATTGACGCTTACTGCTGTCATTTGATCTTTAGTACATAAGACATTCTCTGTCGGCTATGCTGTATCATTCCAAATCTGTGATCTCTAGTATTTTTAGTACTCAATTGCTTGTTTTTGGCTCTTTAGGAGGAGACCTTGTTGTCATTGATTTTCTGTGATCATGTTGCTTATGAATTGATCAAATTAATTAAGCTGGTAGGTGTGCTGTTTATGTGAGATCAATCCTTTTGTTGATATTCTATTGACCATCAGAAATTTGTCTTCTTTTGTGAGTGCAAAGTCCAGTGATAATTCGGTAAAGCATAGTTTAGAGCTAAAATTTTGAAAATGAGTAGTCATATCTAATTTTTGAAGAGTGTAGACATAGTATTGAGAAGACTAAGAACTAATCTTGAGCAACTCTACATCTGAGAGCAATAATAATCATTAAAACATGAGCTTTTTGCTGGTTTAAATTATTTACTTGATCTACGTCCTGACTATATTGTCTTGTTTAAATGTATTGGAGGATTTACAATCTGGATTGTTTTAAAGAATGTGATTTTAGCAAAATTTCAGACTTAATTCTGGTTATCGTATCTAAATTGTGAAGAGTTTAGACAAGTATTGAGATGGACAAGACTTTGACTTGAGCAACTCTACATCTGAGAGCAAAATAAACATTAAAATCTGAGCATTATGCTGCTTTTATTAATTTTCTTGCTGTATGTTTTAAGTATATTATCCTATTTAAATGACATGGAAGAGTTAAATCAGAATATTTACTTCATTTCTTAATGCTAGTCGGCTCAATTGTGCTTACATATAAATTAATTGTTGTTTCAAAGTGCTCAAGAATTAGCCCTACATAGTCTTAATTTAGTATTAAATTAGGCTTCATCACTTCTATTATCTTTTGAAGATGTGTCCGCTCATTCTTCATCATCATTGCCGGATGCGTGTGATGCACTGTCCGTCGGAAAATCTAAGTGCCATGGAATAGGACTATCAAAAAGGCCCGAGGGCCAATTTACCATCACAGATGTCGATGCATCTGGGATTTCTCTCAATCTTCACTGAGCAGTGTCCGCATTCTGGAGAATAGTCGGGATAGTTACACGGGAATGGATTGAGATCACATACGATTCGGAAGCACGTGACCGAAGTTCAAAAAAATCAGTTGTTGACGGAAGTTTTGCAATCATTCGAGATCCTGAAAGAACACCAGGCCTCCGTGAGAAGACATGCATTGCTAGCGGTGTGCAAAACATGGAAGAATTTCAAGAGCATGCTTATCAAGCAATATGTGGAGAAGGATCTGACGCTGTTCTAGAAGTATCCATTCCTAGAACCGCAATAGCAAGAGTTTGTGGCGATGAAGATGACAAATAATTTTACAAGTGAAAGGCAGCGCACAGGGTACTCTAGGCAAAAAATACGCTCCCCTACAGACTTGGCACCACTAGGTATGCGGGTAAAATCCCGCTATGGAGGAAGGAGGACGAGTAGGCAATCTGCAGGAGACCTCCCCATCATTTGTTGGGATCCTTGATGAGCGCATCTGAAACTAGATAAGAATGAGGTCATCTACCGTGTCGCCAGGGACCATCTCCTTTCGAAACCCCACAGATGAGCTGTGTCCCACCACCTGATAAGATATCGAACTACCTAGTTTGTAATTACTTCAAAACTTCATAGGAAGTGAAATGATATGTCAAGCTCTTGTAGGAAGTGCTGAATGTTGAATCTTCCCAAGACTCATTCCAAGCTGTCAGGGAGAAAGATATAGTCTTTATGGCCCTAGGAAACAAGAAGCACCTTGGTCGCACGAGAGGCCTTGACTTTTATGTTCCTTGGAAACATGGTTTCTCAAAGGACTCCGATGCACTTCAGAGTAGGAAGAGGCCCAAAGCCGAGCACGAGGCACGGCTATGAGAGGAGATTAAGGCATCCCTTAGAGTGGAGATCGCCGATGCCTTCAAAGATGAGATGCAAAGGTATAGGAAAAATTAGTTGGAAGCCTTCGCCACTCCTGTGCTAGCCGTCCCCACTGTCGGAGTAGCTGCACGTCCAACCTTGCCTCAGAAAATGACCACAGATTTTTTGTCGATAACATCCTAATAATAATTATTATATCTGGAATGCTCGATCCATTGATAGGTCTGTTAGAATAGCTAATTTTGTATCGTTATGTTGTTGGCTACGAAGTGCAAGCTCCAAGTGAAATATGGCTCTATTGCCCTGTACGTTGCTTGGGGCCAAGCGTATCCATTCGGTGCTGGGGCCTTGGTGCATGGTGTAACTCTAGTACCAGGTTTCGCAAAAGTGAATGTCGACAATATTCATGCCAATTTCGAGGTCGTCCCACTGTACATGCCCTCAAATGACGAGGTTGTGACTCTAGGGCAAACCATTAAAACATTCATCCAGTGGCCCTTAAGGGATATTTGCCTGGAGGCTCCTACAATAGTGCCAAGTCCATGGGAGCTATCTGCACCGGTGCCAAGTCCATTGAAGGTATCTGCACCGATGCCAAGTCCACAGGAGCCATCTGCATCGGTGCCAAGTCCATGAGGCTATCCACACCGAAGCTACTTGCATCGACACAGCAAGGGTGCGGTGCATCTACATCTCATGCCCAGTCGACTACCGTAAAGTTGACCTACAACCAAGGTGGTAAGGGCAAACCGAAGAAAACTGATGATGATATCTCTTACTTGCCGTTAGCCCGATAATTCGAGCTAGGTGAGCCGTTGGTCGTCCCGATAGAGCACCTCCAAACCCTATAACTAGCTTGCCAAAGATTGCATGCATGGTATATGGAACAGGCCAACAAGCCAAAGGAACAATGATGCTCGGGTATCACTGTCAAGTTCAGGCCACATCATCTTCAGCACGATATTCATGACTGTGTCTTCACAATGACCTTCGAGGACTTGTTCTTTCTCTTCAACCTCGGCGCCCTCAATGTCTCACTCATTCGATGTTGGACACTGTAAGTGTCCCACTCATATATAACTCATTGTTTTTGTGTGTGTGTATATACACACACATGGTGACTGAAGCCAGATTAACAAAATCACATGTGGATTTTCTCGACCCACACTTGGTCTCCATGCATATCATCAAGGAGGATGCGTCCTTCGTTGAGCGTTACATGAAGGTGGCATTGGTGGCTTACCGCAACAAGAAATTCATACTTATGCCCTACAACTAGGGGTAAGTGCCGCACTAGTGGCTACACTTGTTGATTTGTACTTTATAAGCAACACAAACTTAGGTTTAATGACCATAACGATATACCTATGTAGGTTCCACTAGATTCTAATTGTGATCATACCAAAATGAAACAGGGTAATATACCTTGATTTCCTAAAGAGGACTGTTGTGGTTACAGACCAAACAGAGAGAGAGATGGTAGTGGAGAGGTGGGAGTGTTCTGCCTCACCCTCCCCCTCATTCTGGTATATATATATATTCATATGAAGTATGCTTTTACAATTATGCCCTTACTCCCATATCTCCTCATTGGGGGCACTTATGTCATTGCACATGTTACTCTGGTTCTTATAACCTCCTAACAGGCCTGCTGGGCTTAGGTGGGGGCCACCCCTACGACAGGAGCCTCTCATGGTGAAGGGCTTCACAGGGCCGAAGCCATGTCGCCGAGTCCTTTGGCCCCCTCTGTCCCCTGCGGCCTGTGAACTTCTCCAAGCTCGTGGTTGGGGAGCCCGAGTTTTGGGATGGAAGGTGGCTTGCTGAAGCAGACGCGCGCGCGCTCCGTCCCCTACCCTTCGAACGGGTGGCAGCGGAGGCTGGCGCCTGGTCGAGGTAGACGCGCACGCGCTCCGTCCCCTACCCTTTGAACGGGTGGCGCGAGGCCGCGCTGGTCGGTAGGTAGCGCGCGCGCTCCGCCCCTACCTTCGAACGGGTGGCGCGAGGCCGGCGCTGGTCGAGGTAGACGCGCGACGCTCTCCGTCCCCTACCCTTGAGCGGGTGGCGCGAGGCCGGCGCTGGTCGAGGTAGACGCGCGCGCTCGTCCCCTACCTTCGAGCGGGTGGCGCGAGGCCGGGCGCTGGTCGAGGTAGACGCGCGTGCGCTCCGCCCCTACCCTTCGAGCGGGTGGCGCGAGGCCGGCGCCTGGTCGGCGCAGGCGCGCGCGCTCTCCGTCCCCTACCCTTGAGCGGGTGGCGCGAGGCCGGCGCTAGTGGTCGAAATGGCGCGACGCGCTCCGTCCCCTACCCTTGAACGGGTGGCGCGAAGCCGGCGCCTGGTCGGCAGACGCGCGCGCACTCCGCCCCCTACCCTTGAGCGGGTGGCGCGAGGCCGGCGCTGGTCGAGGTAGACGCGCGCGGCGCCCGTCCCCTACCCTTCGAGCGGGTGGCAACGGAGGCCGCGCGCCGTCGAGGTAGACGCGCGCGCTCCGTCCCCTACCCTTCGAACGGGTGGCGCGAGGCCGGCGCCTGGTCGGCGAGACGCGCGCACTCCATCCCCTACCCTTGAACGGTGGCGCGGAGGCGGGCGCCAGGTCGGCAGGCGCGTGTCCGTTGCGGCGACCACGAACGCCGTGAAGCTCGCTGGCCACTTGCCCTTTGGCAATCCGACCAGCGCTTTTGATGGCGGTAGAGATGGCGCCATTCGCCTGCTCGACCGCCCGTTGGATCGGGATGCCCTACCGAGGCGAATCGGAGGGTGATGCCCATGCTGTCACAATAGTCTTTGAAAAGGGTGGCGTCGAACTGCAGACCATTGTCAACCGTGAGCTCCCGGGGCACGTCGAAGCGACATATGATGTTTTGCCATAGGAAGCGCTGTATGGCCGCAGAAGTTACTTTGGCCAGGGCAACCGCTTCCGGCCATCTGGAGAAATACTCCAGCGCGACTACCACGAACCGGAGGTCCCCTGGAGCTCGGGCAAGTGGTCCTACTATGTCGAGGCCCCAGCGTGCTAGTGGCCATACCGGGGGAATGGGGTTGAGGCTCGTCGGGGGCCTGCGGATGATGCGCGCCATCCATTGGCACCCTTGGCATCGACGGACGAGCTCCTGGGCGTCGGTGGTGGCGGTCGGCCAGTAGAAGCCTTGCCTGAACGCCTTGCCGACCAACGACCTCGGCGCCAGGTGGGATCCGCACACGCCCGCGTGGATCTCCGCCAGGAGCTCCTTTCCCCCCTCCGTCAAGAGGCAGCGCAGGAGCGGTGCGCAAACCCCCGTCTTGTAGAGTATCCCTTCAAACACCTGGAAGGACCTTGCGCGGTGCTGCAAGCGCCAAAGCTCGGCGGGGTCGTCGGGCTCGGCGATGCCTTGCAAGAAATTGAAGATGGGCTCTCGCCAATCACCTGGCCGGTCAATGCGGTGGACAAGTGCCGCGTCCCGGTTGTCTTGCGCGATGGCTGCCTGCGCTAGTATTTCAGTAAACGCCTCTCGGGCGATTCTTGGCCGCCTTAGCGAGGGCGTCGGCCTGCTCGTTCTCCGCGCGGGGGATGGCCTTGATGGTGACGCCCAAAAAGTGCCTTTCCCTCGCCCTCACGACCGCGAGGTACTTGGCCAACTCAGGGTCCTTGGCTTGATATGACTTGTCCACATGACCAGCCACCAAGCGCGAGTCGGTGCAGACTAGCACCGTCTCGCGCCAATCGCTTGAGCCGCCAGGGCGAAGAGCGATGCCTCGTATTCAGCCGTGTTGTTGGTGGCGGGAAGGCAAGGCGCGCCGAGTATAGCAACGCCCCTCGGGCGTGGCGACCACCGCCTCTACGCCGCGCGGCGACGCCGTAAGCGCTGCCGATCGTGGCGCCGGGCGGGGTCATCGTGCGTCTGGACGGGTTGGGCCGGCGGGGTCCATTCGGCGAGAAAATCCGCAAGGACTTGGGATTTGATTGCCGTTCACGAAGCATACGTCAAGGAGAAGGGAGCGAGCTCGGCAGCCCATTTGCCGATGCGCCCTGTGGACTCCTTATTGTGCAGCATCTCTGCCAGGGGGAATGAGGAAGGCACTGTGATCGGGTGGGCCAGGAAATAATGCCGAAGCTTCCTGGAGGCCATGACCAGCGCGTAGGCGAGCTTCTCAAGCTCCGTGTATCTTGTCTTGGCGCCTTGGAGGGCTTCGGAGACAAAGTAGATGGGCCGCTGCATAGCGCCTTCCTCTAAGACGAGGACGGCGCTGACCGCGGTGGCTGATGCGGCCAGATAGAGCAGGAGGGGAGCCTCTGGTGCTGGGGCGACCAGCGTGGGGAGGCTGGCCAGGTGCTCCTTGAGCTCGTTGAAGGCCTTCGCGCAATCTCCGTTCGAACGAAATCCATCGCATCCGCGGAGTGTCTTGAAAAATGGCAAGCCCCATTCCGCCGCCCTGGATAGGAAGCGACTTAGTGCTGCCATGCGGCCCGCCAGCCTCTGGACCTCCCTCGTAGTCTTGGGCGGCTCCATACCCAGGATGGCGTCTACTTTGTCGGGGTTCGCCTGGATGCCCCGTCCGGAGACGAGGAAACCCAGGAGCTTGCCCGCCTGCACCCCGAAGACACATTTGTCGGGGTTGAGTTTGATGCCCGCCTTCCGGAGGTTGTCGAAGGTCTCCTGGAGGTCCCGGCCATGCAGAGCAAGCTGCCGAGTTTTGACCACCACGTCATCGACATAAGCTTCGACGTTCCTCCCGAGCTGGGCGGCCAGGGCAATAGCGACGAGGCGGGTGAAGGTAGCGTCGGCGTTCTTCAAGCCAAAGGGCATTCTAACGAAGCAGAACGTCCCAAGTGGTGTGATGAAACTGGTCTTCTTTTCGTCGTCTTCGGCCATGTATACCTGGTGATAGCCAGAATAGGCGTCCAGGAAACTCATGAGTTCGCACCCAGCAGTGGCGTCGACCAGCTGATCGATGCGCGGCAAGGGGTAATTGTCCTTCGGGCACGCCTTGTTGAGTGCTGTGAAGTCGATGCACATGCGCCAGGCCCCGCTGGCCTTTTTGACTAGCACCGGGTTAGCGAGCCACTCTGGGTAGTGGACCTCGCGGATGACCCCAGCGCGAAGAAGCTTCGCGACCTCTGTTTTGGCCGCCTGCTGCCGATCCATTGACATACGCCGAAGCCTTTGCTTGACCGGCTTGGCGTCGGGGCGGACCGCCAAGCGATGCTCGATTACTGCTCGATCTACGCCCTTAATGTTCTCCGGGGACCATGCGAAAATGTCGACGTTGTTCTGAAGCACTCGGAGCAGATCCCGTTCGACCCCCGGTGGGAGCCCCTCGCCGATGGACACAAACTGCCCCTCCGCTTGGAGTGGCACCTTCTTGACTCCGCCCTCGGGCCGAGGCTTGGGCGTCCATCCGGGGGCGGAGGGCCCGTCGCCGAGCGTGCCGGAGAGGGCATGCACCGGACGACGTCGAAGATGACATGCTCGGTCCGGATGTTACCCTTGTTGCCTTCCTGACAGAAAGTGACCGGAAGGGACACGTGCCCCAAGGCCTGCAGCGGTTGACCCCCGAAGCCTTGAAGTGGAGCTCCTGGCTGCTCTAGCCGGCTTCGTGGGATCCCCATACGGTCGAGGGCCTCTGCGAACAAGATATTCGCGGAACTTCCCCCGTCAACAAGGACGCGCCTGACGTCACAGCGCGCTATGTGGGCCTGGATGACTAGGGGGTCTTGGTGAGGGTACTCCACACCCCTGGCGTCGTTCAAGTCGAAGGTGATGTTGCGGGGCGGCATCCACAGTTGCGGCTGCTCCCCGGGAGCTTTTAGGGAGGAGCCTCCGGTGATGACGCTGACGGTGCGATGCTGCGCGCCCTCCGTTGGGGGCGGGGCCCGAGACCCGGCCATCACCCTCCGCAGCTCCATAACTGCGGCGCATGCCCTTGTGTAATGATCCCCGTAGCCGTGTACCTCGCACCACTTGCCATAGTGCAGGAGCTCTTGTTCGGCGTGGGGTTGGCCGCCGTAATCGAGTCCGCCTTCCGATCCCCGGTCTCCCCTCCATGAGGCGGGGTCGGGTCCTTGGCGGGTACCCTCGGTGTCGCGGACATGATGGGCCACCTGTGTCCTGCGCTGGCGGCGCCGAGGCTTACGCCCGCTCCTTGAAGAGCCTTCCTGTACCTCGGTGTCGCCGCCTCGGGGAGGGCCTTCGCGAGGCTCTCGACCGCGGCCACGCCGAGGAGGACCACCGCCCCGCCGCGGGGCGCTCCCCAGGAGGTCGAGGCGTGACGCTGCGTCTTCGCGCATCCTCCTCCGCCCGCGCATACTCGTCCATTTTGTCGAAGAGTTTGACGACTGTCTTGATTGGCCTCCGCGCGTTGTACTCGGCCATCGGGCCCGGACGAAGGCCCTGTATGGCTGCATTAACGACGGTGGTTTCATTAATGTCTTTCACCTGGCATCGAATCTTGGCAAAGCGCTGGAAGTAGTCCCGGAGCTTCTCCGAGGGTCCTTGCTTCACAGCGAAGAGTTGGTCCGCATCGACTCGCTCGACATGGTTTCCTTGGAAGTTGCTGTGAAGGCGGTCGCGGCTGCTCCCACGTAGATGGAGCCCGCTCTATGGTAAAAACCAAGAGAGTGCCACTCCTTGCAGCGCGAGGGGAGTCCTTCGCCGTGGTGTCATCTCCGCCCGCACCTCGATCGCGGTTTCGTACACGCCGCACGAACTCGCGAGGATCCGTGTCGCCTTTGTATGCGGGTTGGTGACGCTAGGGAACTTGAAGTCTTCGCCACGCCGCTGCTGCAGCCCCGCCAAAGCGGGACTCGGATCACGCACCTCAACGGCACGCGGCCGATGTGGGGCTTCGCGGCTGTCCGCCTTCTCCGACGTGGGCTCGGGCGCGACATCGGCGCGCCTGCGGCTCGAGCCTCTTGCATATCGCGGACGGCTCGCGAAGGCCCCTAGTTCCCGCCGGAATGCGTTGAGGGCTGCTAGTAGGTGCTTTCCACCACAGTCTTTGTCGGTCCGCCGAACGCCAGCGGGCGGGTCGGTGCGAGGACCATCGCCTCGCGAACTCGAATCCGCCGGATGGTTCGTTGCGGCTACCCCGGCCGTCGATCGCACGCTGCCGCGAGGGTGGCGGGGTCGTCGCCGCGATGCCCGCGACGGGTTGGATGTCGTTGTAGCGCGCCGCGGGGTTGGTCGTTGTAGCGCGGCGCCGATGCTCGCGACCATGCGCCTACGCCGCCGACTCCTTCGGCACCGATGCCGGCCCCCGTATTCACGCGCGCTCCGACCCAGCCGTTTTTTCCCGCCGCCGCCGGTGAAGCTTTTTCGTGCCATCCTTCTTCTTGGTCTTGAGCTTGTCCTCGTCCTCCCCACGGACGGCGCCAACTGTTGTGGTTACAGACCAAACAGAGAGAGAGAGAGATGGTAGTGGAGAGGTGGGAGTGTTCTGCCTCACCCTCCCCCTCATTCTGGTATATATATATTCATATGAAGTATATATGCTTTTACAATTATGCCCTTACACCCATATCTCCTCATTGGGGGCACTTATGTCATTGCACATGTTACTCTGGTTCTTATAACCTCCTAACAGGCCTGCTGGGCTTAGGTGGGGGCCACCCCTACGACAAGGACCAAAACCGATTACATAGTTATTCAACAATTAATCGACAGGTAACATATTTCCTCCATAGATAACTCTATTGTACTATTTTCTTCCTTCTCAATGACTAAGGCTAACATTTTGGAATCACATAGGTCATTTGCCACATACGTTGATTCTGTATAGAAATCCAAGGGAGGGATCAATGCCCTGTGATACGATCTAGATTTCCTGGTATTCACAAGTACACATTAATCCTATATAATACTTTTTAGTAATGCCTCTCAAACAAATAAATTCTATTTTTGCAGTAACACCAGTAGTCGCCGGGCAGCACCCGTGGATTCTATGTTTGCCACAATATGCAACTACTCCTCAGTTCCATGAAAACTAATGATCCTCAGGTTTGTCGATCTTGTAATAATTATTTCATACTTATCAATTTATATATGTATGCATGACATTGATCTTCCTACCGACAAGTTGCATCCATTGCTACAACTGCGTTGGAACTTGCTGACCTTCAAGAAATTTGAGGACAGTGTGCATATTTCTTGATGTCTGATGCCATAAAAAGGAGAGTTCCACAATGTAGAATGGATTTGATTGGGATAAGATTGAGCTTTATTGTACATGTGTGTATTTGTTCATGGATGGTTAATTTATTTTATTTTTGTTAATTGATTTGTAAAATAGATGTTCTTGTTTCTAAAATGAATGTGAATTGGATGTATACATGTGCTTGCTGTGTTGATCTGCTTGTTTCAGATGGTATGGCTAGCATTTTCTAAGGCTAGCCAATAAATAGAAATAGATTTAGGAATACAAAAGAATATCACAGGCGGTTATTAACTCATAACCGTCTACGATAGTTGATTATCACAGATGGTTTGTAGTTGAAATTGTTTGTGATATCTCATGAATCACAGACGATTTCAACTACAAATCATTTGTGATAGTTTAATATATATCACAGAGGTTTGTTGTTAAATCCGTCTGTGATTCATGACATATCATAGATGGTTATGAGTTAATAATCGTCTGTGATAGTTCGTATCATAGACAGTTCGAAAACCATCGTGATGACCTCATGTCATTACTGACCTATAAACTTAGACAGCTCACGAAACCGTCTATGATAACATTTTTGAACCGTCTATAATGACCTTTTCTGTAGTAGTGGCCTAGCATGAGACAATGTAGTGTTCTACATGAACATAGTACGAATTCCCTCCCGTAGTCGAAATACATGATAAAATCATCCAATAAAATCAGCATATACACCTTTTACGCCAAAATTTCAAGGGACTAGTAAGTAATACCAACTAAGTTTGAGCAAAGCTCACACTTAGTGGCAGGAACTGACTTTGTGAATATATCAGCTGGATTATCATGAGTACTTATCTTGCTAACTTTAATATCACTTTAAGTAATGACACCTCGAATATAGTCATAACTAATATCAATATACTTTGTTCTCTCATAGGTCATTTGATCTTTGTAAGGAAAATAGCGCTCTAATTATCACAAAATATTATAGTGTAATATGTACTTCTGCAAAGCTCAGTAAATAAATATCTTAGCCAAACAACTTCTTTGCAAGCTTTAGAAATAGCCATATATACATAAGCGATCTAACTGCACTCGCATATGGAACTCTAGATATTTACTCAACTTCATCATTTGATTGTAAACATGACATTGAAGAAAGTCTAAATATACATCTAAAGGAGTACTCACCGATTTGACTTATACATATTGAAATGATGAAGAACTTTAACAAAATACCCTTTTAGCCTAATTCTCGAAAGATAGGCATGTTAGGTCAGTGGTCATTGTCGTCAAAGGCATCCCACTTGTATGTTGGGTCTGCTAGTCCACGTCTAGTCCTGCCTAGGGATGGAAATGGATCGGATACGGTCGAATAGTCTTAAATATGAATATGAATCCATATTTTAAAATGAATACGAATACAAATTTGAATATTATCGAATACAAATACAAATCGAATATCGTAATGGATACGAATTCAAATCGAATATGTACTTAATTCGGTCAAATATGAATATTCTCCTACAACTTCTATAATAAATCACGGTAGAACAAATTTCTAGCGGTTTTGCCGGCTTTTCACGGGTTTTTGACCGGTTACCGGAACATTACCAGTTTCAAACCGCCTAAATTCAAATTTCAAATCATAAAATTCCAAATTGCATAGGAAACGAATCAAATACAAATATTCTCAAATACAATGCGAATATGAATATTCCTAAATATGGATACGAATATTCTCAAATACAAATATTTTCGAATACGAATTTTGCTTACCATATTCGTGTTTTCTCGGATACAAATATCGGACACAATAGATTATCCGTTACCGTTTCCCACCCCCTAGTCCTGCCCACTAAGTTTTCATAACCATTTGAACCCTTTTTAGAATCACGGGAGAACGGGTAATGGCAGATATGTTGGGGACACCGGAAATGTTCACTAAAAAGTATGCTATGTTCTTCAAAAGATTGTAGTGCTCCGTGTAGTACAAACTGTAGTTACTGTGCACTGCAACTAATCTTTTTGACATCGGCGGTGAGCTAAATGTTGCACCTTCGTAGCTTCACTTTGATGACACCAATTAGTAAAAAGCAATGAATTTTTATCATCAAAACCCAAAGGTCGGTATATCTTCCAAGGTCTGTCAACATTAGTCATACTACTCGGTTTTTACTTCAAGTCCAAAAGTTGAACAATGCAATCATGCAAATATCCAAGGCCCAATTTTGCTAGGAGAGTATTGTTAGTGGCACGAGTAAAGTAAGTAGAGTTTCTACCGTGTGATGACCGTAGTGGTTAGTAAGAACTGAGAACCCAAATTAAGACTTTGACAGTTGACTGAATTCATGAATCATGATGCACACATCCACCAACGGATTTTTTTTTTTTTGAGACGATCCACAAAACGAACTGACCGTCCACTCCTTAGCCTTTTCTGCCTACCTTCCTGCTCTATGCTCTGGAAAGCTTAACCACAGCACTTTATACCTAGCAACGACAGCACTTTATACCGAGAGGGCTGATTCCGCCCTTGAGTGTGGTTGATAGCTTGACGTGCTTGGCTAGGATTATAACTCAGTAACCCTGACAAAACCAGTAGCTCCATGAAAAGGAGAACGTAATGCAGGATTTGACCAAGTGCAGCGTGAGCAAGCACGTATAAGAATCTGGAGTTCTGGACATATATTGGTCTGATGTGTCGAGCTGTTGTTATGACTTCCATTTGATACGGCTAAACCAGTGGCGAATCCAGGATGAAAATAGAGGTGAAGCTCTACTGTTGAGACTATAGCATAACATAAATATACCAAAGCTATATCTACTAGTCTTTTCCTACTGGAATATCAAATTCATACATAAATAGAAAGAAAACAAATTGAAAATATAGGATACAGTAAATTTAGTACCTTGCTAATGGATAATGTGCCCACAAATGTTCATAAATATGTGAGTACCGATCTGTAGATAAAAAATATCAAATGTAGTGATACAATATTAAATTGTGAATGTCCATAAACATTAAAAATGAAATGAAAATATACCACTAAGTCACTAAATTTGATTACGACACTGTTGTAGGGGTGGCCCCCACCTAAGCCCAGCAGGCCTGTTAGAGGAATATAAGGCCCAAAATGGGGCATGTATAATGACATGAGTGCCCTTGAGGGGAACACTCGGATGTAATTAAGGGTATAATTGTAAAAGCACTTTCCATGTGGACATATATATACAACACAGGCCAGGGGAGTAAACCTAGGCCATTACTCATCACTTCCTCCCAACTCTCCACTACCACATCTCTCTCTGTTTGGTCTGTAACCACAACAGACACAATTTCACTCTATGAGTTTTCATGTCTTGAAAGCGTTGAATGATTCTAAATATGCCGAACCTTTTTTGCTTCAGCTCTGCATATTTGTGCAAAGTTCGTTTCTCCATTTTTGTAAATCTGAGAATAATTAAACAATAACTAGTTAATAACTGATTAAACAACTTGAATAATCAGTAAAATAATAATAAAATGAGACTCATATATCATATTCACTCACATTCACAGATCAATGAATCACCGTCGCCGGTCGGTCACGCCGTCACAGCCAAACGGAGTCACGGAGTCACTGCGTCTGCCGACACTGGCACTATGGCACACTGCACATGTCAAGCACCACATATCGTCACGAGCCCACGACGCAACTGAGTAAATCGCCATTCCGCCCATTCGCCAGCGCCTGGTCAAATCTCTCGCCTCATCCTCTCGACCTCTCCGTCTCTGCAATGGACTGGAGAATCTCCGATGCGGGCATGTGGTGATGCCGGCGAATCGGCGATGCGTCCGAAGTCCGTATTCCCTGGCCCCTCAGCCGGTCGGCCCACCGCGTTGAGCTGCCCTCCGTGCCGGGCCCCCGAGGCGCCGACTACCTCGAGCCTCCCCCTCCGCGGCTCCGCGTCGACTCACCGGCCGCCTCCCCCTCCCCAGCTCCCCTTCACCGCGCCGGCCGCCTCCCCCTCCGGCCTCCCCCTCCGCGGCTCCGCGCCGACTCGCCGGCCGCCTCCCCCTCCCCGGCTCCCCCTTCACCGCGACGGCCGCCTCCCCCTCCCTGGCACCCCCTCCGGGCTTCCCCTCCCTGGCTCCCCCTCTGGCCTCCCCCCTCCGTGGCTCCGCGCCGACTCCGCATCCTTAGCCAGTTCGGGCGACCGCCGACCAGGCCGGCTGGCAGGCCGGGTCTTCTTCCACGGTGGGAGGAGGGGGTGCTCGAGCCCCCACAAGCACCCATGGTGGAATCGCCCTTGGGCTAAACAGTAAAAAAAGCCAAAATGAGTAGCACCTAAATATGTGTTGTTGCTTTCTGTCACGGGTCGTGCAAATGTACTGTGAATTTGATGATTTTCTGTTCCTGTGCTATAGCTTAGCATTTAGGAGTATGCCCACAAGACCGCTCCAAACGGCTTTAAGCTGTGGCTTCCAGTGGTGGCTGTTGGCTTTTAGTTAAAATTATATAGTATAATGGCTGTTAGTTTTTCTAAATTATTTAATTAAAAATAAGAAAAAACTAAAATTAATATGCCACCATGTTTCAAGTGTCTTCTAGCTTCTAGAAGCCAAAACCGGATGGAGCAGGGCCTAAATATGAATTTGGCATCACGTGTGGAAAAGTGGCCACAAATAACATGCAAATGTGAATATGAATTTGACATCATATGTATTATTGTCATGGCGTCGCCAGGTCATCGTCTTGGCGTCCTGATGGTCCAGGGGATGCCGTAGAGACTTGTCTCACCTTGACCATCCAGGTTCGCCTAGAAATTTCACGGCATTCGCTGTTAACTAAAATTACACGTTAACAATTATTAGTTTTTTAACATATTCAATTACAGAAAAATAAACAAAAATAAGAAAAAAAAGAAAACACCGTTATATCTTTACGAACAATGTAAAGAAAAAAGAGGGGAAAACAAGCAAAAGCCAAAATGCTAAAATTAGAAGCCAACCTAAGCCTAATGGTTCATACGTTCATCGGCACCTTTTACAGGTTAATTGCCAGACAAGGTAATTGCCAGACAACTAACCTATCAGAAGAGAATTGTTTGCTTGGTGGCTAGCCCTTCCCCTGCGTTCACAGTATCCTGTGTTCGAATCCTATCTGATGCTTCCATCCAATTTTTCACGAATATCTCCCTCTGACATGGTGGTCCCGCATCTTAAAACGATGGCAAAATGGAAATTGCGACGTGCGAGTTTGAACACGCAACCTGCTGCACGCCTGTGAATTGCTCCTACCGCCAGCGTATCTGCACAGCATACACCTTCTTTTAGTATTGCTCCGACCACTAGGCTATCTGCATACACCATTTTTAGGGTGCGTTCGGCTCCACTTACCTTCTTTTAGTATTGCTCCTACCTACCACTAGGCTATCTGTATATAGGGCCGAGAATCTATTTTATTCGATATTCGAGAAAACGTGAATATGATAAGGAAAATCTGTATTAAAAAATGTTCATATTCGTATTCAAGAATATTCGTATTCGCATTTGTATTCAACAATATTTGTATTCAAGACTATTCGATTCGTATTCGATCCGTTTCTTATGCCTATCGGCGGTAACTGGTGAAAAACTGACAAAATCGATAGGAATTTGTTCTACTAAGATTTGTTATAGAAGTTGTAGAGGATATTTGTATTCGGCCGAATTAAGTACATATTTGATTCGAATTTGTATTTGTTACGACATTCGATTCGTATTTGTATTCGAGAGTATTCGTATTCGTTTTAAGAATATGGATTCATATTCGTATTTGAGACTATTCGATCGTATCCGATCCGTTTCCATCCCTATCTGCATGCACCTTCTTTTAGGGTGGTGGGTTCATCTCCACTTATAGCTTTGACTTATCACTTCCTGCTACAGTAACTAGCTTTCAAATGGTACTTCTTTTCAAGGCGAGGTCTATAAGTCTATTGTAGCATATACTATACTGAGTTCGGTTATACCTGCTAAAAGCGCATGTAACTATTTCCCTCTTTATACTGTCTCTCGCTAGCAACTAGAATTCAAAAGCCATAAGCTAAAAGCCACAACCACAGCCCAAAAGAACCCAGTAGTGGTTGGGGACTCTTTTTACGTTTAAAATTTAAAAATTCAAATTTGGTTCAAACCAATTGAACCAAATTCGTTCCGAAATCACCGAATTTCGGTTGGTGGCTATCTGCATACACCTTTTGGTATTGCTCCTACCACCACGCCAGGCTATCTGCATACACCTTCTTTTAGTATTGCTCCTACCACCATGCTATCTACACACACCTTCTTTTAGTAATGGCTGGGGACCCTTTATTTTTACGTTTAAAGTTTAAAAATTCAAATTTGGTTCAAACCAATTGAACGAAACTGGTTCCGAAATCACCGAATTTCGGTATTTCGGTTGGAGGCAAAAAAAAGAGAGAAGAGAATGAATTCTAAAACCCCGATTACACGTCAAAATGATTTGTAGGATTGTAGTGCGTTTGGATTTTTTGTTGGCAACTTGGATTGATCTACTTTAACCCGACACGTCAAAATGATGAGTATTTGTTGGGTTAGCTGAGAAGCTACGCCACACATCTATAAACTGTGGGGTTGGCTGAGAAGCTACGCCACTGTTTGTTGCCCACCGGGCCGGGTAGGACTTGCTAGTTCTTCTGCAAAAGCACGCCGCTAGGTTGAGAAGCTCGGAGAGACACCATGTCGAGTAGGACTTGCTTACTCTCAGTTTTGTCGCTGGTCATCCTACTACTCTCGGCGGTGGCGCTCGTAAGCTCCCATGATCCACTATGTCGTCCTTGGGGTCGTAGTCCTGGTACGTAAGCTCCTCTTCTGTACGTGAATAACTTCACTATCTGTTTTGCTTGATATATTTCCACTTGATCCGTATTTGCGCCATTGATGATCTACGGGAATTCCCATAACAAACTAAGGAGCTTTGCTTACATTATCGATTAAAGGGGGAGAAACAGAAAGGAGTATAGGGGCGTCCAATACGCCAACAAGAACAGGGATATATATAGTGGAAACGAAACATCACCAAGGAGCCAACACTGTATCAAAAATGACGACGGCTTATTGCCATCACATTTTCCTCGACAAGAACCAACTAATTTTGACAACGGCTAGACATTACAACTGCTTAGACACCAACTAGTTTTTTTTAGAAAAACAGACAACAACTAGTTTTGGCCTCTGCAGACAAGTTTAAAGGATGGATTTGCCTATAATCATTCGATTCTAACTCCAAACCTAACCTTGTTATGTGGCTTGGGGATGGAATGCACTGGTCTATCCCGCCCAAGATTAGGCTATTTATCTAACCAAACCCTCAGTGTTTAAGCTAGCTTCTCTGTTGTTTGCTCGATCGGTTGGATGCATGGTACGGTGTCTCAAATAGAATTACTAGCTCAATTATAACTGAGCCGTGTGACAAATATATTCTCATATTTTGTTTGCTTTCGGATTCTTGTGCAGCCATGATCGGTCCCAACTATGCCCCAAGCAAAGGTCCCTCTTCTCCACCGAGGCTTCCCCGGCCGCCTTGCTACCGTCCACCATGCGGCCACCATGCTAGTGTAGTATGAGCGTGCGAGAGGGGGCAACAAGTTGGAAAATGGTAACAAAGACATAAATCACCGTGCCTAGTAGTGCTTCTGGTAGCAAATGTAAAGCAGTCAATAATTTGTGCCCGCAAATAGGTCACTGCTACCACTTGCCACTGAAACTTTACCATACAACCATCGACTGATACTTCTCTGTATACAAATTTGCTATTCAAGTTGTAGTTCTGTAATACCACTAAAATGCAAAGGGAAAAAATGCATGGAATAAAGGCAATCTAAGAGAGAATAAAGGAAAGAAAGAAGAGTTTTGCTGTCAGACCCATCGGCTTTTAGAAAACCGAATAAAGTAGCGTTCACAGATGTTCTCAAACCGTCCGGGACCGGTTGGCATCTCTCGCTATTGTGAGCTTCGTCATTCGGCGGAAATTTAGCCAACGCCCACTTTTACCGACTTACCTACCGTAGTAGAAAAACCCCTAAAAATCAGTATAGAGTCCCTTGGACCAAAATGCCCATGGGGTAGACAGCCACATGAGAAAAGAATGAGGATAAGGGGGTAGCCTGGTCATTGCTCAAAGCCAAGAGGGCCTCACGGCCTTGCCCCATAAGCTAGCACCATGCAAGCCAGCCCCACACAAGCCTCGTTCTCATTTCTCCTCCCCAGCCGAGAACTCACCCAGAGAGCAAACCTTTCTCATTAGAGCTAGCACTAGAGAGTAGCTACCTCAATCTCTTCCCCTCTTCTTTTCCCCACTAAACCAGCTAGAGCAACACAAAGAGACAATGAGGAAGAGGGAACTGGAGGAGAGAAGCCAGGCCACAAGAGGAAAAGGTAGGAGAAGGGCTCGAAGAAGGGGAGCAAGGGCGGCGACAGCAAGACGACGCCGTCCAGCAACTCGGGGAGTCCACGACCATCGGGAACCCCGACCTTCGTCAACGACTGCCTTCACTCCTAGCCATCATCAAGTAGGCCCCAAACTCTTACCCTCCCTACTCATGGCATGAGACAGTGGCAAGCCCAAAGGGGGCGCCGTGCACCCTTGGTCGGGGGGTGCATGCTCCTCGGCGCATGTCCCTGCCAAGTCCCGTCACGGCGACCATCCGTGGGTTCCCCAAACCGTGTGTGTGCCCGAGTATACAGGAAAGCAAAATCAAGAAGATAAAACAAAAATGAGAGTAGAAAGGGGGAGGGAAGAGGACTGGCCGGCTGACTGCAAGCCGTGGCCGGTGAGCTCAAACCCGTAGGGAGCGACCGAAGCTTGGAGGCGACGGCTGACGGTGACGGGTGGTGGCATAGGTGACCAAGCTTTGAGGGTGGCAGCGTGGCTGGAGGCTGAGGATGAAGGTGTAGGAGGCCGTGGCCGGACCCGAGGGTAGCAGCCGAAGGCCGTGCCAACCGAGCTGCAGCACCCAATGCCTCACCACCGTGCATGCGCAGGGGATGCGGTAGATCTGGCCCTGGTTGGCCGGATCTGAGGATAAGAATGAGGGGGAGGCAGAGTGGCCGGAGGGGAGGCAGCCAACAGCCGGATCTGACCCCAGCTGGCCAGATTGGGAGAAGCCACTGGCGGCGCACTCTAGATCCATGGGTCGGATCCCCTTTGCGCTGCGAACTGCCAGGTGAGAGGGCGAGAAAAAGGGAGGAAGGGGGAAAGCGGAGGCATTCAGAGGTTGGCCGGCGGTGAGCCCGGGGCCAACGAGCCCAAGCTCGGCTGCGCACCGACGCCACGCCGCCTGGAGTCGCCAGGCTGTTCGACCGAGATAAGTGAGGGAGAGGAGAAGTGGATGAGGCCGTTTCGGACGAGCTAGATAAAGGAAAAAAAAGAAAAGAGAAAAGAGAAGGAGAGAAAAAAAAGAGAGAGAAGAAAAGGAAGGAAAAAAGAAGAAAAGAAAACTGGGGTTTGCACTACTGCAAAAGAGGCTATACTGGACGGCTATATCACAGACGGTTCATATGGAACCATCTGTGCTTAAACTATCACAGACGGTTTGTTCTAGTAACCGTCTGTGATACTTTCGCAGACGGTTCTTAACATGAAACGTCTGTGATAATTGAGACATCACAGACGGTTCGTGTTAATAATCGTCTGTGAACTTTCACAGACAGTTGTTAACACGAACTGTCTGTGATCATTGAGACATCACAGATGGTTCATATAACAAACCGTCTCTGATAATGAACTAAAGAAGCTACTGAGATGAGAGTCAAATTCAAGGCAAATTTATTATAAAAAAGTCTTAAAAAAGAGATTCCTAGATCCTAATCTTCTAGGCTTCATATGCTTCTTCTTCGACTTTTGGAGTTGGAGGATCAGCCGCTGAGTTCTCGAATGACGTGAAGATTGTCCTTGCTCTCTGCACTTCCTCCTCTAGCCTAGGCATATCATTAGCATGGCCCATAATCTCAAAGAGGATGCCATGGTAAGCTTCCTTAGAATCGACCGATTCTGCTTGATCGGCAAGGTTATTCATGTGTCTCTCCACTGCCGCAAGAGCTTCCTCCGCTTTGTGCACATTGCAGAGAAGAACGAGGCTGAGGGCGGTTTCCCTTTCCTGAGCGGTAACGAGACACCTCTGTCGACGGCGGATGATGAGGTCCAGCTGACGGATGGAAGCGAGTCGAGGAAGGAGAGCAGGGCGTGAGCGAAGGAGCTGCTTCAGACATAAATTGCTGGCCGCATGTGAAAGGTTGTGGCCGATCAACTAGTATCTCTCGGTGATAACATACTGGAGGAGGACATGCACACAAGAAAAAAACACACAGAGAATACTTCTTCTATTCCCTGTACTACACATGGAGTTTCTTAGCGCTTCCACTCATAGCATTACTAATGACTCACTAATGTATAGCTAGAAGAACCTCCTAAACATAACTGAAAGAAATGTCTGATCCATGAATGATGTTGGCTACTGACTCTTCATTTCAGAACGTTTTAGCCGGAGGCAAATAACTAGACGCGAGTTACAACTGAAAGCGAAACTGACGAATGACTACACGTAGGATTATTGGTGACGAGGCCTTGTCAACACTTCTCCCCCTAATCCTGACGCGCTAAAACTCACAAGATAAAATCCGATCTCCTGACGCATCTCTAAGGAGTTTTGCCTTCTTCTTGTTTATCATGCCACCAGTGACACAACTTGTTGGCGTCTTTCACTTCTTCACCATCGGTGACACACCTTACCGACGACTTTGACTTCTTCTTTAGCTCCAATTGTCTTTCGCCGATGACACAACTTGACGGCGACGGAGACTCTCATCAGAGCATACACAGATGAGAACTTGGACACAACTACAAGGACTCACACACACATCACATCATGCACTGACACATCTATGTGCACGAGCACGATACGACTATGCGCACGTATGTAACACATCTTCTACGTGCACGACCAAAAATAAATGACACATGCAACACACCTACTGTGCCAAATGACTCAAAATGCAATCGTGCACTAATACTTGTACACGAACTCAACTAAAATGCACCAAATAACAATGAAGACTTCTTGTTGGATTTAAAGCAGCGCTGGCTCGTCCTCTGCACCCACTGGAGCAAGAAGAGCCACCTCCTTCTTCGGCTCGCGGCACTCCCTTGCAAAATGTCCGTAGTCCTGACAGTTGTAGCAATGTACCTTCGCCGTGTCAAAGGCGCTCTTCTTCTTGCCGAAGCCATAACTCTTCTTGCCGAAGCCATAACCTGCACCTATAGCATGAGATGCCCACCGTTCTTCATGTGCCTTTAAGCGGCTGATCAACTCTTCGATTGTCATTATTTTGAGGTCACCAAATTGCTCGATTGGGGAGACTACCAGTAGAAACTTGGCGGGAACTGCACGAAGAAATTTTCTTACCACGTAGCTCTCCTCCATCTTGTCACCGAGCCCTCTAATTTTGTTGACAATTGTTGTCAACCGGATGGTGAAGTCATTGATCGACTCCGACTCCATCATACGCAGCACTTCAAACTCGGATTTGAGGGTCTATACCTTAGCTTCCCTCACGCGTTTGGCTCCCATGTGCATAGTTTTCAACGCCTCCCACGCGGCTTTGGCTGTCTCTTTTTCAGCCAACAGGAAGAGCATGTCTTCAGGAATATCTTGGTAGATGGCCGCCAACACCATCTGGTCCTTATGTGTGTCAGCGTCGCCGAGCTCAATAGCGTCCCATACGCTTTGGGCCTTCATAAATACCTTCATCTTTATCGCCCACGTCGCGTAGTTGCTCCTTGTGAGCACAGGATAGTGAAGCGCCACCACGGAACTCTCCTTCGTCGGTGCGCTTGCTGATGTTGACGCCTTTGGGTCGACGATCTCCATTCTTCTGGGCATTATTTTGGGCATTCACCAGGCTCTGATACCAATTGTTGGATCTCAAACAATCAATCTGCACACACACACAATATTGATTTCCTCTCAACTAGTATCTCTCGGTGATAACATATTGGAGGAGGACACGCACACAAGAAAAAAAACACACAGACAATACTTCTTCTATTCACTGTACTACACATGGAGTTTCTTAGCGCTTCCACTCATAGCATTACTAATGACTCACTAATATATAGCCAGAAGAACCTCCTACACATAACTGAAAGAAACGTCCGATCCATGAATGACGCTGGCTGCTGACTCTTCAGTTCAGAACGTTTCAGCCGGAGGCAAATAACTAGACGCGAGTTACAACTTACAACTGAAAGCGAAACTGACGAATGACTACGCGTAGGATTATTGGTGACGAGGCCTTGTCAACAAAGTGAAGTCTACCGATGGGTCTTCATATTTGGTCTGCACTAGCTAGATTTCATGTCGCAATACGATTGTACGATTAGTTGACGCTGACAGGACTCTCGTTGGATTAATGCATGACTTCCACGCTAAAGCTACATCACGGTTGGCACATGCGAAAGATTCCCAAATGTACTGCTCTTGGTCTGAGCTTCGACATGCTTTCCTTAAACCTGCCAATTTGCCAACACGGTCTGCGCTTTGATGACGAATGCGAGGAACGTAGCTATTATGATTTGCGTCAGTGCGTAGACTTCGGCTAGATGCAATGTAGGCATGCAGCTCGCCTGGAAAATTGCTCATAATAGCTGAATTCTAGACGAAGATTGTTTTGTGACACATCTAAAGTGTAGTCTATTGGACTATTACTGGTGAGTCTTGGTATTTTGTCTGTACTAGCTAGCTTTCATGTCGCAATACGAATGTACGATTAATTGACACTTTGACAAGACTCTCGTTGGATTAATTCATGACTTCCACGCTAAAGCTGCGTCACGGTTGGCACATGCGGAAGATTCCCAAATGGACTGCTCTTGATCTGACCTTCGACGTGCTTTCCTTAAACTTGGAGCAACCTGCCAATTTAGCTGGTTTCAGCCAAGTGCGGAGACGGAGCTGCGACCGTGGGCCGGGCGATTTGTTTGGAGTTCGCCAACTTGCCTCCTGACTGAAACCGGCTACAAAATCTGAGAAAAATCTCTCGCCTAGCAAATTCATAACAGATTGTATATCTTCTTCTGCCATTCTATTTGAACGACAACCACTTCATCATGCATGATCTCCATGGTCAAGAGAGGCAACGGCGGCGGTAGTTCAAGCACAGCTTAAGAAGCACCATTGCAGGGCATGGCGGCGCCTATGAATCAACGCGGGAGACGCGCAGCAGGCAGTGGAAGTTTGTGGGTTTGCTTTGTTTTTGCTTGGTGTTTGGTTCTTGATTGATGCGGTGATCACTGGCTTTGAGTCCAGGAAGAAAGGTCTATTTTAGCATACGTTGACAATGGAGGTAGTGTGGCATTGTGCTTTGTTTTTGCTTGGTGTTTGGTTCTTGATTGATGCGGTGATCACTGGCTTTGAGTCCAGGAAGAAAGGTCTATTTTAGCATACGTTGACAATGGAGGTAGTGTGGCATTGTGCTTTGTTTTTGCTTGGTGTTTGGTTCTTGATTGATGCGGTGATCACTGGCTTTGAGTCCAGGAAGAAAGGTCTATTTTAGCATACGTTGACAATGGAGGTAGTGTGGCATTGTGGTCGATCTTTCGGTACTAGCTGCTAGCAGTGATAGGTGAGAGGATCAGCCTTTTCTGCTTATTTCCCTCCTGATCATTCCTTCCGCTTGCGTTATTTTTTTTTCATTTATGAATCAATTTCTTCTCTTGGCATTTGGCAAAAGAGGGGATAAAAGTGTAAACATTGTTTAGTTCATGCAATTTCTTTGATCATTTAATCTTAAATTTGCATTTGAAGTAGGTGCAAAGCTATTGACGCTGACAGTTGTTTTATTGCCGCAATATTTGAAAAAAGTTTTCCTTTTAAAAGGGGAGTTTGTCCATCCATCCCCCAACAATCCTTCCACAAAAAAACCACACCCTTGGTTACCAAAATACCCTAGGAGTTGGGGCTAAATTACCCACTAAATACCAAACCGATTCCCCACCCATTCAGTTCCACTCCCCCATTCGGCTCTCCTCTGTCAACTCCCTCCTCTCCTCCAATCAAACTCTAGAGACGGCAGCGTATGGAGGACTCAGTAAGCTCTCCTACGTCGTGCGCCCTTCTTTCTCCCCTGCAGACAGAGATATCCTCCCTGGTGGAGACCACGCGGTGACTAGGACAACGACCGGCAATGACTAGCGACATCAGCCTTCTTCTGGAGCACCTCCTCTAATCAAAGTATGGTGTAGCCACCCTTAACCCTAACCTCTGCCTCCCCCAAAACCTATGCACCGCTGGCATCTTCCTCTTCCATTTTCCTCGTCTTCCTAATCTCTGGCCGGTCGTAGCGCTATTTTTTTTGCCTAGATCTGGATTTTATGGTTCGTAGCAAATGTTTGGGATGCAAGAAATTGCTGTTGCTTCCTGGGATTTTCAGTGAGAGAATGGTGTAGCACTTTGCTTCGTGTCCTCCTGCTCCATCTTGGACATCGCACAACCCATCATTAGGTAGTAGATCGACTCACCTCTACTCAGCTTCTTTGACTCGATTTGAGCTAGGGTTGGGTTTCTTCTCTCTCACACTCCCCTCTTCTTCCCCCACTCCAATGATGAGAGAGGAGTACTTGAGTGGGAGTGAGCTCAGCACGGCGCCAGCACTCAGGGGCGGAGAGAAGGGGGGGGCAGGGGCCTGGCCCCCCAATGGTCCACCAAATGTATTAATAGGACCCCTTAATCACCCTTCATCACAGTCAATTAGTCAATTAGGCCCCTGCATTTCTAACACAAAATTATTGCTTAGTGACTTGAGAAATGATGGCTGGGAACCACTTCTTGAGGAGGTGAAAGCCTTTTGTGACAAGCACGAGATTGAGATTTCGGATTTAAATCGCAAGTAAGTTATTATCTTACCTTCAGTTTTTTAATATGAGCACAAATACATTTTTTTATTCTTATGGTACATATCTAACTTGTTTAACTACATGTCGCAATTTGTAGGTGTGTGGATGTGACCAAATCTCGGAACAAAAATGATAATACCACCACTCTTCACCATTATAAAATAGATGTGTTTAATGTTGCGGTCGACCAACAATTGATTGAGTTAGAAGATCGATTCAGTTCTCAAGCAACAGAGCTTCTATCACTTTGTGCCTCACTAGATCCAAGAAAAGATGGCTTTGACATTTCAAAGATAAGTACTCTGGTGGAAAAGTACTATCCCGCTGATTTTTCAAGTCAAGATCAAGCTCAATTGGAGTGTCAACTACCACATTTTCAACTTGATGTATGCAACCATCTAGAGCTAAGTACATTGCCATCACTTGCTGATCTAACAAAGGGACTAGTGAGATTAGGTAAAAATTCTATTTATCCAATGGTCGATAGATTGCTAAGATTAGTCATAACTCTTCCAGTATCAACAGCGACCACTAAGAGAGTCTTTTCAGTATGCTAGACGTATGCTACATTATTTTGCCATATGTGTTATGATTGAATTTATATGACAATATATATGCGTATGTTTAATTATATATGTGTATGTCTAATTTTGCCGACACACGGCGTCTAGGACCTATGACGCCGGCGCCTTGGCGGGTCGGCTCCCCTTTGTCTGGATCCTGGCTCCGCCCCTGTTGGCACTACTGCAGAAATGGTCATCACAGACGGTTCAAATACATCATCACAGAAAGTTTCATGAGCTATCTGAGTTTATAGGTCAGTAATGACACAAGGTTATTACAGACGGTTTTTGAACTGTCTGTGATGTAGACTATCACAAATGGTTATTAATTCAAAATCGCCTATGAAAGATCACAACACATACGGTTTTTTAAAAGAACTGTCTATGATATGTCATATATCATAGATGGTTTTTTAAAAAAGAACTGTCTATGATATGACAGATATCACATGCGGTTTTATAAAATAACCATCTATGTTATGACTTATCACAGATGGTTAATACAAAAAATCGTCTGTGATGGTTCTTTATATAGCAAAAAAAATTCTATTTTTGGCTAGCCTTAGGAAATGCTAGCCATGCCATCTGAAAACAAGCAAGCGGATCACAGATAATTGCAGATCTTATTGGACACGACAATCATTACACAGATCTCATAAATAAATTACTACAGAATGAGTTACAATTGAATCAAATGTTTGAATATCTATTGATTGTTGTCGCTGGAGTTGAACTCTCCCTTCGGGTCAATGACCTCTATTACAAGAAAGTGGAGAACCATCCTCAACATTGGAGAGTTTTTTAAGATCGAATGTACTTGAGTTGATTGTCATGCCCTGTCGCTAGGAGTAAAGTCCTAAACTACACAACATAAATTCACAACTCACTACATGTTCTTTATTGAGATAAATGATGCTAACATATTTCATGGTAACACTAACATAGTTTTGCACACCCTACAATTTAAATGAGATAGAGACAAAGTCAGATCGCATATCAAACTTGACACCTAAAACTATGATAGTCGAAGTAGTTGTTTCAAAATATCCTTTCAGTGTGATCTTGTAGCAATAATATATGCCAAGATAAGAAAATGAGAACCAATTATCCACAAATTCTTCTAGAAGTAGTCAGGCTGCTTATGTTGATATTTCTCAATAACTACAAGAGAAACATTAAAGCACTGTATACTTGGGCTTCAAAGGATATGAAGCAAATCACACACTCTAGCGTATCAGGTTATATGAAGTAGGTCATAGCTGCTGTCTCTTCCTCATGATGTGTATTGGGCTTGGTTGCTGTCTTAGGCATAAAAGAACCTTTGAGCTGCCGCACCCTTCATTTATGTAGAACAAAAAACAAATGAAGAGCATGGCAGCCCAAAAGTTCTTTTACACCTAAGACAGCAAGCAAGCCCAACGTATAATATGTGGCCATCATTCATCTAAATCAAGAAGAAGTAAGTTGTGAGTTGTGACTTCATATTGTGTAGTTTACTACCTCAGTGTCAAAAGAGAAGCCATTCTCTGATCTCGAAGGACCTCCATGATGGTCATTCAGCTTTGAAGCCATCTCTGTTATCGGTTGCATTCTATTTTCAACGAACATCCTTTTCCTTAATGCATACATGCATGTATGCACATACATCTGCATGAATTGAAACACGACACCAATACTATAGTCTAAGCATAGCAAATTTAATCACACTAGTATCTTCTATACTTAGAATTGATTAATCAATCATGTTTACAGAACCTTGATCATAAAGTGATAATCATCTAGGATTATATTCAAGTGGACATGCTGATATAAAAAAAACCCTATTCATACTAATATTTGGGCCAATCTTATAATTCTAGTTTATGAACAGTAGTAACATTCATGTACAATTTCATTTTTAAGTTGTATTCTCTATGCATGTCAAATATTCTATTTTTACTTGCCTTTTTTTTGCAAAGGAATCTCAAATGAATTACCATATGGCAGTTTATTAAATTGGATCACCTATCAACCATTCATACATGTTATGGCACTCACATTCATACATAATGCACATCTTTAGCGACGACGACGGGCAGCCAAGAGGAGGAGCTGCACGATGGGAGCCGAGGATGTGACAGCGATAGGGAGCCAGGAGGAGGAGCCGTGCGACGGGGAGTCGAGGAGGAGGCGATGACGATGGGGAGCCGAGGAGGGCACGATGGTGACAAGGAGCTGGGAAGAGGAGCCACGCGATGGGGAGCCGAGGAGAAGGTGACGTCGACGGGGAGTGAGGAGGAGGTGACGGTGACGGGGAGCCGAGGAGGAGGCGGCAATGCAGGAGGTGGAGAAGGGGGAGATGAGAAGGCACATGGGTTGTTGGAAAATCTAAGTGTGCACAGGAGTACAGTGAGTTCGGTTTTCGTCCTGTATATATAGAACATTAATATCACAGATAGTTTTTATTAAAAACCATCTGTGATTTGTAGGATATCACAGATGATTTTTATTACAAACTGTCTATTATATATTATAGATTATTTTTATTAAGAACCGTCTGTGATAATTGTAGACATCATAGACGGTTTTTAACAAGAACCGTCTGTGATGATTATGTATCACAAACGATTCTAGCCACACTAGTAACATAGACGGTCATGCTTGTAAAGTCATCTGTGATAATTACAACACTGACAGATTCTGGAGAACCGTCTGTGATGAAACGTCCACTATAGTCTTCTCAGTAGTAGTGCGGTAGTCTGCACTTGCTTATTGCCAGCAAAACTGATAGGCAACAAAGAAGCAAAAGTCTTCTACTTCCATGGACAATAATCTTTGTCGATTCCATAGATTGGGTCCAAAAATGTTCTAAGCACAGTTTCCTTTGTTCGAATCCCATCTGATATTTCCATCCAATTTTTCATGAATCTCTCTCTCTCTCTCTCTCTCTCTCTCTCTCTCTCTCTCTCTGACATGGTTGTCCCACAGCTTAAAACGATGGCAAAATGGAAATTGCCACGTGGGAGTTTGAACACACAACCTGCACCACTAGGCTATCTGCATACACCTTCTTTTAGTAGTGGTTGGGGACTCTTTTGACGTTTAAAGTTTAAAATTTCAAAATTGGTTCAAACCAATTGAACGAAATTCATTCCGAAATCACTGAATTTTGGTTTTCGGTTGGTGGCAAAAAAAGAGAGAACGAATTCTAAAACCCTGATTAGGGGAGGTGGTTTGGAATTTTCGTTGGCCGACTTTAACGCGACACGTTAGACTGCGATGAGTATTCCCTGATCAACTCGGCTTCGGCTTCTGGCTTCTGGCTTATTTTTCACTATTCATAAGTTTCGTCTTTTTCTGAACTTTTGGCTTTTTGTGGAGCTTTTTTGCCGGTTCTTTTTTTTCGTATTTATTTGTATTATACGTAATGGGCTAACATATTTTTTTATTTTTAATTTTTTTAAATTTAATTATGCTAAATAAGCCTCTGTCAGCTACAGTGCTTTTTTCAGCCAGCTATAGTGTTTTCAGCCATAAGCCACGAGCTTTTCAGCCGAACCGATCACCACCTTGTTTGAGGTGGTTCGGGTTAGCTGAGAAGCTACGCCACACATATATAAACTGTGGCATGCTAGACTGTGATGGGTATTTGTTGGATTTGTAGGATTGTAGTGGGTTACTAACAAAGGTAGCAAATTTTAGGGGAGGTAGTTTGGATTTTTCGTTGGGTTGACCGACTTTAACCGGACACGTAAAACGCCGATGAGTATTTGTTGGGTTAGCTGAGAAGCTACGCCACACATAAATAAACTATGGGGTTAGCTGATATTTGAACACAACCTGCTGCACGCCTGTGAATTCCTCGTACCGCTAGGCTATCTGCATACACCTTTTAGCAGTTGTTGAGGACTCTTTATTTTTACGTTTAAAATTTAAAATTCAAATTTGGTTCAAACAAGTTGAACAAAATTGGTTCCAAAATCACCGAATTTCAGTATTTCGGTTGGTGGCAAAAAAAAAAAGAAAAGAAGAGAACGAATTCTAAAACCCTGATTACACGTCAAAATGATTTGTAGGATTGTGGTGGGTTTCGATTTTTCGTTGGCTACTTGGATTGACCGACTTTAACCCGACACGTCAAAATGATGAGTATTTGTTGGGTTAGCTGAGAAGCTACGTCAAAACTGGGGCAAAAGCACGCCATGTCGAGTAGATTGAGAAGCTCGGAGAGACACCATGTCGAGCAGGACTTGCTTACTGTCAGTTTTGTTGCTGGTGATCCTACTACCGTCGGCGGTGGCGCTCGTAAGCTCCAGGAATATTGCTGCGTCAGGGTCATTTGCTGCCCGAAATCTACAGTGCAGGTCATTCGTATACTTGTACGTAAGCTCCTCTTCTGTATGTGAATAACTTTACTCTGTTGTGCTTGATATATTTCCACTTGATCCGTATTTGCGCCATTGATGATATACGGGAATTCCCATAACAAAGTAAGGAGCTTTCCTTACATAATCATTTAAAGGGAGAGAAACAGGAAGGAGTATAGGGCGTCCAATACGCCAACAAGAACAGGGATATATAGTGGAAACGAAACATCACCAAGGAGCCAACACCAAGGAGTCACATTTTCCTCGACAAGAACCAACTAATTTTGACAACGGCTAGACATTACAACTGCTTAGACAACAACTAGTTTTTGTTTTTTTAAAAAAAAACAGACAACTAGTTTTGGCCTCTGTAGACAAGTTTGAACGATGGATTTGCCCATAATTATTCGATTCTAACTCCAAACTAACCTTGTTATGTGGCCTGGGGATGGAATGCACTGGTCTATCCCTTCCTAGATGAGGCTATTTCTCTAACCAAAGTTTGAGTGTTTAAGCTAGTTTCTCTGTTGTTTGCTCGATCGGTTGGATGCATGGTACGGTGTCTCAAATAGAATTACTAGCTCAATTACAACTGAGCCGTGTGACAAATATATTCTCATATTTTGTTGGCTTTCAGATTCTTGTGCAGACACATTCGGTCCCAGCTATGGCCTATGGCCCAAGCAGAGGTCCCTGTTCTCCACCGAGGCTTTCCCAGCCTTGTTACCGTCCACCATGCTAGTGTAGTATGAGCGTGCATAAAGTTGATATTTATCGGTGAAAGACCATGTGAGAAGGTCATGTTTAATGTTGTGATGAACTATTGCAAAGTTTCAGGAGTGGTTGTTCGATTTTGCAAAAGATTGTATTTTGTTTGGGCTGTTTTTCCAAAATCTTTAGGAAAAGTGGTAGTACAAGCTTGAGAAGAGCAGTAGTATCAGTTTTGGCAGAAATTGAGGATTTTGAGATTTGAGTTATAGATTGAGTTTGGATGACTTGGGCCATTGCATTAAGGTTGCATGATGCATTGGGTCATGACGTGGATAAGTTGTGAAGAACTTGTGCCCAGCAACGATTTTTTTGTCTTTGAATGTATAGAGACACTTGGAGTCACCATGGTCGACGACGAGAATCAGGGCTACGCTCATGGAGGAGCCGAGACCTAGAACGATCAAGGATGATGGGTGAGATAGTGAACTCAAGCATAGCATAAGAAATGCGGGAAATATTGAAGGCGAGTTTGAACGGCAGATTTGCACCATGTGGCTTGGTCGGTTTAAGTGAGGCGTGGTCCAGTGGAAGCTGAGCGGGAGAGACTTGCCGACGCATAGCAAGCCAATGGTAAACCTACAAGTGATAAGTATGGCGATTGCTTGTAATGAAAGATGAAGACTTGGCCAAGAAAGGGTATTTGGGTAGTTTGGCTAAATTACTGGAATCTGTCTTGAATCAAAATCGCGACACATGAGTGGCATTTGGAGAGTGGTTTAGGTCAAGGAGAAGCTAGCTTGATTAATATGAAACAAGGGTAAAGGACTTCGCGGATTTAGGATTATGCGTTTTGAAAAACATGCATAAGTAAACATGTGTGAGTAAAACCCGTATATAGGGGGTTATTGGGGTTTTCCCATTGTGCTATGTGGATAGTATCCACTAAGCGCTAGGTGTGACTGGTTAGCCCACCTATATAAAGGGATTAGGATGGAGACTTGTGTTAACCATCCAATTCATCTCTCTTGTACTCCCATATCTAGGGTTAGGGTTTGAGAGTTGAATACGTCATGTGCTCTCTGTCTTACAAGGTAGAGTGGCTATAAAACTTGCCTTCTTAAGTAAGCAATACATCAATCTTTGATCATCTCCATGGCTATCTCTTATTTTGATTGATTTGCTTTTGATTTGATTGGTTTTAATCTCTTCTCTTCCCTCTTCTGATCTTGTTGTGCCAAGAACGTGCAACAGATGGAGACAATCTTAGAAAATTAATCTTCATCCATCTAGACACTTTGATAGCAAATTCATCAAGAAACTTGGTTTCTCTACATTTTTAATACTTCAATTTATTTCTTGATCTGAGGGTTTTTTGGCTTGATTTCTTCGGTGATATGTGGGAATATATCTAAAGCTATCTTGGCCATCATCCACCCACGAGCAAGTTGTATTCATCGTTTTTGGTTTTTGACCCGTTTTTGGTGCAATCCGCCTTCAAACAGAAAACGGTCTGAACTTTTGCAACAATTTTCTTAATTGTTGATTAGAATAGAGTTCTGACATCCTATAGAAGGTGTGTACGAAATTTTAAGTGATTTGGAGATTGGTTTGGAAGTTAGCTCAATTTTAGTTTTTGGGCTGGTTTTGGTGCAGCAGAGCTTCACAAAGCAAAATATCTCAAATATCTTAAGTTATTTTAAGTTTTTTGATTGTGATATGTTGCTAAGGTCATGAACTAGCTGTGCTTCAAGTTTCAAGTCTTTTGGATTGATGAATCAAAAGTTACCTGGCTTTTCGGATCTAAAATAGTGCTGAAATCGTTATTCATGGGCTGAAAAATTCAATAGGTCTGAGAATTTTTGGATTTTTGGTTTCTTGATCTTCATAGCTTCTCATTGCTATTGGAGTAAAGATTAGGGAATACTTGGGGAAATTTGAAGGCACCATTCACTCCCTCTGTTGCCATATCGATCCTACAAGTAGTATCAGAGCCCGGTTAGCTCTTCTCATAGATCTTAACCGGTCTTCAGAGCCATGACAGCAGACAAATATTCAACCAAGCCACCTGTGTTTGATGGAGTGAATTTTTCGTATTGAAAGTCTTGCATGCATGCTTACATTGAGGCCCAAGGGCACGCAATTTGGCTTAAGGTCAAAAATCCTTATGTCATACCGGTCGGTGATAATGTAATTTCTCCCGACGTGGAGGCAAACAACAAGCACACAACTTCTTAACTCAAGGGTTCAAATCGATCGGAGTTTGAGCGAGTCGCTCACTTGAGATCTACTCATGAGATCTGGAAGACTCTCTCTGACTACCATGAGAGCTCTACCACGATCAAGAAAGCAAGACAAAATCAACTCAAGAAACAATACTCCAAGATCGAGCAAAAGCCCGGCGAGTCTTTGGATGAGTTGTGGGGAAGGTTCAACAAAATTCTCCATGACCTCCATGCTCTTGGCTTGACCTTCTCAGACTCTGAGAATGCACGCCAAATCTTGGGTGCTCTTGATGTGAAGGTCTGAGGGATGAAAATAACATCCATCAATGAGAACACTGTCATAAGTAAGCTTACCTTGGATAAGCTCTACTCGATGTTGAAGACGCATGAGATTGATTTCATCTCACGTCTTTCCAAGACAGAGTCGATGGCTTTGTGATAGACTCTTCTCCGAGTAGTTCTTCTGATTGTGTTGATGTTGGTTTTTCTCCATCTTCCTTGCACTCAGTTAGTGTTGAGCAACTTGAGAGGTTACTTGAGGAAGATTTAGCCCTCATGTACACCAAATTCACTAGAGTGTATAACAAAGTGAGAAACAAAAGGAAAGATGGTCCAGTGACATGCTTCGATTGTGGTGAGCCAAACCACATTCGGGCCAAGTGCTCCAAGCTAAAGAGCAAGGAGGAGAAGGACTATTGGAGGCGTCCTCAAGCTCGAGACGCAAAGGTCAAGAAACCCACCTATTGGAAGTTCATCAACCAGGTCCTTGCCGCTCCTGAGTCTATGGACATGAGCGATGTAGACTCGGTGACAAAGGATGATGAGGATGACACCCACGGGATGATGAGTTGATAGTTATCAGGTTATCTTTTAGGGACACTTCTTCCGCGTGTCTATATCTATCTATCTATATATAGTAAATTACATAACGCATCTGGGTGCCTAGGCGCCCATACCAAGAACCGTCTAATACATATGAATGATTGATACAAAATTTAGAGTTTGGATATGAAAATATTTTATACCCTTGATATATTTATGTCATATGAATTTTGAACTCAGATCAAACTAGTTTGAACTACTTTTAAATTTAACGTGAGTATAGGGAGTATATACCATGAAACTAGCTCAAACTAGTTAAATTGAAGTTGAATTTAATTTTTCAGAGTTTGATATCTCAAACATACTTTAATTTTTTTGAAGTTTGGTTTCGCCTAGTTTAGGCTCAAGAAAAACTCCATGCTACTCCTAAGAAATGAATGGTTAGATCTAATTTATTCGATCATCTTCTACTGCTAGTACAGTATACCTAAAAAATTCTCTAAACAAAACATCTACCAGAACGCAACCCCTCTCGATGACCCACACAACCAGCACAATTACTCCCAAAAAATGCATGACAAGCTATCCTTTATAAGGATGATGATTCCACTGGCATATACATGCATGTCCTTGCTGTTAGAAATATGCGTAATATTTTAATTTCAGATTTTACTAGAAGGCAAATATTATAAATAATTACTGATGCATAAATTGGTACTAACAGTAGACAACACATTGTACATCAAAATATATATAGAAACATAATTCAAATGGAGTCGATTGGTCATATGAGAAACATATAGTTAGGCCTGATAAAGAATAGTAAGCAGTGTAGGATTCTTGTGCAGGTTGGATCGGTCCCAACTATGGCCCAAGCGTAAAGGCTTGTTCTCCTACGGCGCAACCCAAGCCTAATTCTAACCATCCAGGATGCTAGTGTGGTGTAACATGCATAAAGTTGATATTTATCATGTTATTTTTTAGGGATACTTCTTCTGCGTGTGTGTGTGTGCGCGCATGCTCACGTGTGTCTATATCTTTCTATCTATATAGTAAATTACATAACGCAGCTGGGTATCTAGGCACTCACATCAAGAATTGTCCGATACGTGGGAATGATTAATAAAAATCTAGAGTTTGGATATAAAAATATTTTATACACTTGATATATATGTCACGTGAGTTTTGAACTCAGATCAAGCTAGTTTGAATTACTTTTAAATTTAGCATGACTATAGTGAGTATATACCATGAAACTAGCTCAAACTAGTTAAACTAAAGTTGAATTTAATTTTTTTAGAGTTTGATATCTTAAATATACTTTAATTTTTTTGGAGTTTGGTTGGGCCTAGTTTAGGCTCAAGAAAAAGTCCATGCTACTCCTAAGCAATGAATGGTTAAATAGATCTAATTTATTCGGTCATCTTCTACTGCTAGTACAATATACTGTAAAAATTCTCCAAACAAAGCATCAACCAGAATGCAACCCCTCTCGATGACCATAGAGCCAGCACAATTACCCCCAAAAAATGCAGGAAAAGCTATCCTTTATATTACATTTTCAACAAGTCCCTGCAGGAAGTGAAGGATGTAATGGCTATGTTCTTTTGGGCTTTGTGCTTGTGTCTTTTGGCTTTTGCTTCTATAAGTCAATTATAGTAGACATTGTATTAACTTCATATATACTAGCCAAAATCACATACGACTATCTCTCTTTGTACTCTCTCTTACGAACAGTCAAAATTCAAAATTCATAAGTCAAAAGTCATAAGTTACAACCCAAAAGAATTCACCCAATATCTACGATTCCACCAGGAGACACATGTATGTCCTTGCTATTGAAAATATGTGTAATATTTTAATTTCAAATTTTACTAAGAGGTAAAATTAATAAATAACTAGTGACACATAAATCAGTACTAACTGTAGGCAAAATACTATACTTCAAAATATATGCTGAAACATAATTCAAATAGGGTTGATCGGTTACATGAGCGACATACAATTATCTGGTCTATCCCTTCCAAGATGAGGCTATTTCTCTAATCAAACCCTGAGTGTTTAAGATAGATTATCTGTTGTTTGCTAGATCGGTTGGATGCATGGTACGGTGTCTCAAATAGAATAACCAGCTCAATTACAACTGAGCTGTGTGACAAATATATTCTCATATTTTGTTTGCTCTCGATTTCTTGTGCAGGTGGAATAGGTTTCAACTATGACCCAAACTTAAGGGCTTGTTCTCCTACGGCGCCACCCAAACCGGTGTGCATCTCAATGCTAGTGTAGTGTAACAAGCATAAAGTTGATTTTTATCAGGTCATTTTTTAGGGTCACTTCTTGTAGGAGCCCAGACATTACAATCTGGAATCCTCTGTGATTCCACCGCACTATTCCCTGGATCAGTAGATAGTGCTCACAGATTACAGTTCTGAATATCAAAAGTACATATCAAGCGGAAGCGTAAATATAATAGTAGACTTACACATGGGCCGATTAGGCCGAAATCCATAAACTGCAGCAGCGGAAGAACGAAGCACACAGGTGGGACCTTCAAGACATGCTCACAGGCAGCCAACTGGAGGTTCGCGACCTAGCCCTTGACATCTTCATCTTCTCTGCCAGCTTGTCCAATCTTGTTGCTGAGATGAGGTGATTTGATTCCTGATTCTGAATTTTGTCGCAAAAGCGAGTGTGAGCACTCCAACCCCGTGCTCATGAGCCAATACACAGAATGCAAATAAATAGTATGCATGGCTTATCAAAGGAGAGGCTCGGGTTATTTTATTTGCCATAAAATGCGTTTAGTAGCATTTCTATTATTATATCATATTGTTGTTTTTGTGACCTAAAGACTCCTCACCGCAAATGACATCATTGACTTATCCACCAAAGACTCACGCTCTTTATTAACTGCTGTCTAAGACTCCCAACAGCGATTGCCATAATTGACTTAATCCACCGAAACTACACTTCCTTTATTGAGTGCTGTCTAAACTCCAAACAACATGTGTCATCCTCTATTCAATCCACTGATCATATTCTTTCTGTAATGGTTGCTACCTAAGACTCCAAACAACGAGTGACATCATGTAAATGATCCACCGACTACACGCATTTTATATTGATTGCTGTCTAAAACTCCAAACAGCGTGTGACATTATTTAGATATTCCACCAAACATACTCTTTCCAAATTGATTGCTGTCTAATCTCCAAATAGCGAGTGACATCACCTAATTAATCCACCGAACATTCTCACCAAGATTTTCTAATAATCCAATCCTTTTTATTATTGATTCAAATCCACCAAGAATATCATTGATCAAGCCTACGATTCAGTATTATATATCCACCAAGAATATCATTGATTAATTCCATGATCCACTAGTATCCTCCCACCCAGTAAATCACTAATCAGGAACTATAATCCAATACTTGTATTACTCCTCCAAATTCCCGAAAATTCAATTAGATCATCTATTTAGCCTATCTATTCAGCTAGACTCCACCAATTTATTTCTCCCAGAACCCACACTATCATTTCCTATTTATGATCGACATGAATCCACCAATACCTTTAAGTGTACACTACAAACATCTATTTCCTTTACTCACGACCCTGCTTATTCTTTCCATATTTTATTTTGTAGGAATAGAAATGCCACTATTTGAAATATAATACATAAAATTTCCTGAGACCTAGCAGCTTTGGAACAAAAACATAATGTTCAAGGAATATTAACATGATTTTTCATACATATGGCATCACACCATATGCCTAATATCACCATAATTTTTCCATACATATGGCATCACACCATTTGACACCTTTCAGCGTTATAGCCGCTTAACTTACCACTGGGACGACACCCAGGACAACTCAAATCAGGGCTTTCCGCTGCCCTCCACTTTTTCCATTTCCACCCACAAAGTTTTTGAAATAGAACTATATCTGGTTAAGTTCCCATGTCCGCCCTTGACCGTGGGCACGGCTATTCGAATAGTTTTGACTCTGC
Organism: Dendrocalamus sinicus; assembly: GCA_036346575.1. Lineage (NCBI taxonomy): Eukaryota > Viridiplantae > Streptophyta > Magnoliopsida > Poales > Poaceae > Dendrocalamus > Dendrocalamus sinicus. Next base: position 38,573,517 of record CM070671.1, read on the forward strand.
AGAGTTTGCACACTTTACCCACAAGAGACAGTTCACTCGTTGCCCCACACGATTCCTTAGCCGTGCGGTTGAGCAAACCATCACAGTAACCGTTCAAAGTACCTCGCCCCTTCCATCATCTCACCCTATGGGTCGTTCCCACTTGCGGTGGGTCCCATACGTTGTGCGGGATGTTCTCCTTCTGAACGCCTAGCAGATGACTACCACACTGCTAGTACGCCACAGCAGAACCTCACCCTCCGCGGGTGTCCCATTCAAGCCTGACACACAGACAGCCGCTTGCACCACTTCACTCCTCCACTGATGATGACGACTTTCAGGGTCCGGTAAATTTACTAGGACTAGTTGTACTTTACAGACTTGTGGTTGTACTTGTTTTACACAGGAGGTCATGACAAGATTCAGTCCTTAGGGTTATCTGGGCGGTTCTACCACAAACCACACTCTCGTGCACACCTGCACCATACCCCCGAACCATCCGCCCAGATAAATAAGCAATCCGAGGTTTTTGGGAATATAAAATAGCCATATCCAACATACACCAGTCATTACCACCATGACTGCCCAACCAATTTTTCTCAGGATTAAAAGTGATGCTTGGGCGCTCTCGCGCCCATGAGTATCTAAACAATACTAAACATGGCATATAACTACGGACTTATTTTCGAAAGGTTACTATTATAATTTTGCTAGGGCGACAAGGTTCTCCTGTTCAAATATTTCAAAGGAGGGGCAATATTAATCAAGTTAGATAATAGGCATTTAACTAGAATTCTAAATTAAACATGTATTTGTATATAAATTAACAGCATGCAATTTGATAATTTAAACAAAAGTAATTTGCAGAAAATGTAGGTTCAACATGATCAAAGTATTGACTCGCCTTGCGCGGTTTACCGCGGTCTCGAGCCCACTCAAAGCTTTCTCATTTGTCGATCTTGAGGTTCGGGCCTTTATCTTCACCTCGGCCTCGGCCTCGCTTGATCCTTGATTCTTCCGGACTCCAATTTCTAATTACGTGCTAAGCAACTGAATTCAAATAAAAACAAATAACTCAAAAGATCCAAATAAATCCAATCACTTTAAATACCCGATTTAATTTAAACTATGCATTTATTATGATTTAAGAATAGAAGGATGATTCAGGTTAGTGTGTTGTAAGCACAGTGGTAGCTGGGTTTGAACAGGAGGACGAGTTGTCTGAATGCTTTACCGTGAGGGAAAATTTTAGAAACACGAGGGATCAAAAGTGAAGATGTGCCTACAGGAATTATCCACTTTTGGGAAAACAAGGTGGACAGACATGGCCGATTGGGGAAAAGCGAGGCTTGGCTTTTTGCTTGATGACTTTCTTTTAATTTATTTACATTTATCAAGGAAGTTCCATGAGTTAGGTTAGGTCTGTGAGTTGGTGTACAAATCTAGCTGGGTATTATTTTGTCGAGCGTTAATATTCAGGGCGTATACTATATACGCGATGTATACAAATTTTTGTTTATCGGATTAATTCATATTACTGGTAATTTGATACGTAGCATTTTATGTGTTCCTAATTAATTAATTGCTTAAACGGTTAAATGTTTACCTCAGAATATATATATATATATATATATATATATATATATATATATATATATATATATATATATATATATATATATCTTGGTGAGATTATTTCAATGCTTGATAATCTAGGGCTATTATATTGTAATACCTATTAATTTGACCATTTCTAACTTGGAGGCACTCTGAAAGTTACCGATGACCCCGAGAATTTCATTAGATGCGCCAGCATGATCTTTAGTTATAGATTTCCTTCGGATTTGACATCATTAATATTTTATCTACACATTAGTTATTGTCAGGCATAACTTTATTTTAGCTCAAACTTATTCATCTGGGGCCGATCTTGTTATTCGAGGTCATATGTCAATATTACTATTTAATTAAATCTACCACTGGGATTCATTTAGTGGTAGCACACTAACGGGTGGGGCATATATTTTTAATTGGGGGTAATCTTAAATTTAAAGCCTTGCTCTTATAGTTAAAATATTATTTAATTATTTCCCTTAACTTTAACTAGGATGTATTTTTAATTTGGATCCTGATTAAATTTGGACACTAAGTAGAACCATTTTTACTCATGCCTTAAAATTAGATTTAAAACAATTAATCAAGGCACATTAGCTATATGATGATCAATCTAAGATTAATTCTAAGATTAAGTCTTTAATAATCTTATGTATGTCCTAATCACATCTATTATCTTCCATGAATTTTTCTTAGTTTTCCTTGATTCATTCCCTACTTAGATCGGTCTAGCAAAAATAAGAAAAATCAATGTGCGATTCTAGGATTCGAACGCAAGACTGTGGGTGAATGCTCGGCTCCGCTAGCCAACTGGGCTGCAGCCCGTTTGCGACAACGGGGGGAAATCAACCTATAAGAAGTGGCGTGGAGACTGAGCTCCAAAGCAGAGCACCCAGCCCGACCGAAACAGGGGAGGCGACGGCATACGGCCGGCGGCGGGGGCTCCGGCGAGGGGAGGCCAGAGGGGCATGGTAGGCCGGTAAAATGAGATCCTGGGAAGACGAGAAAGGTTTTGGAGGAGGCGGCGCGGCTTGGAACAGCGCAGGTCGGCGGGGGCGGCTGTTTGTGCGACCGGCGGCGAGGGTGAGAAGGGGGCTGCGACGCCGGCAGGGAGAAGGGAAAGGGTTGTCGGCATATAAGCAGTAGGGAGGCTTGGGAACACTTACCATGACGTTAGCCGCGCGGAAGAGGGGTGGAGGCGAACTGGCGACGACGTCCTATGGCGGCGCGGGCAGGCTCACAGCGCCGGCGAGCTGGGGTAGGGAAGGAGCTCCGGCGTCGGTTGGCGGAGGTCCGGGGCGCCAAGGAGTCGCTCCCACCGTGAGGAATTGGAGGGATCTCGACGGTGGAGGGGACGGCGGCGGTGGAGGCGCGCACGGCCGGACTTGGGGAAGATGGCCAGCGCGTGCGCTCGGGGGCACGAAAACCCAATTAAGTTGCAGAGGGGGTAGACGGGGAGTGGGCGCACACCATGACACGGGCCAATGGTCGTGGGGCTTGCCGGAGCGACCGGGGCGGCGTGAGGCGGCAGCGGCCGAACTGGCGATGGTGAGCGGGGATGGGAAGAGGAGTAATGGGGGGCGCCAAGGAAGGAGCAAGCTCGGTGCTCCATATAGAGCGGGGAAGGGTGGCAGGTGCGCGCTGGGTGGAGAGTATGGGCGACGGCATGGGCGGCGGGAGCAGTTGGCCGGTAGGGTGAAGCGGTGACGGCGACAAGGCAAAGAAAAGGGGAGACCGGCGCGCCCAGAGGAATGGCGACAAGACAGGGGCGCAGAGTGACGCACGCACCGGGAGAGCCGCGACGTGCGCACAGGAGCAGGTGGGAGCGCGCGACTGACGGGCGCAGGCGAGCGTGGCATGACGCGAGGCCGGACGGACGGGATGACGACGCTCAGGCATGGGAGCAGTGAGTGCAGTGAGGAGACGGAGAAGAAAAAGAAGAAATGAGTGGAGGGGAAGGAGGAGGGAGGGGAGGGGTGGTCGGGTGCCCAAAACAGAGAAAGGCAGGGGTTCTGGGCCCACATGGCAGGGAGAGGTAAGGGAGGAGAAAATGAGGGAAAAAGAGGAAATATAGGGCTCAAGCCAATTACTGAAATTTGAATTTTAAATTTAAACTTTTAACTTACCTTAAGATTCATTAATTTTGATTTTGCATGATTTTTAAATTTAAATTTTAGCTCTAGTGTTAAGACTAGTCTTGAATTTAATTGTATAGTTTATGTATGTATATACTTGAGTTGTACTTTTAATTCAGCTATTTCCCTTTAACTACTTTATAAACCATGATTTGATTTCGTAAATAGATTCTTGGAATTACTTTCTCAGGGTTAAATACTATTTAAATTATTTGTATTCACTTATCTAATTATTTATTTTTATGTTTGCTATTTGGTGCTCGAGAATTATTTTCCGATATTATTTGCTCAACACATAACTCAGGAAAACCCAAGTAAAATGTTGAACCAAAATTCAAATGACAATAAGATGCAAATAAAAGTTTTAAATCTCTCAAAATTTCATACATCCAAAATTTAGGATGTTACACTTCTTCTGTGTGTGTGTGCACGCACGCACGTGTGTGTGTCTATATCTGTTTATCAATCTATATAGTAAATTACATAACGGAGTTGGGTGCCTAGGCATCCACATCAGGAACTGTCTGATACGTGTGAATGATTGATAAAAAAATTTAGAGTTTGGATATGAAAATGTTTTATATCCTTGATATATTTATTTCATGTGAGTTTTTAACTCAGATCAAACTAATTCGAACTACTTTTAAATTTAATGTGACTACAGTGAGTATATATATCATGAAATTAGCTCAAACCAATTAAACTGGAGTTGAATTTATTTTTTTAGAGTTTGATATCTCAAGTACACTTTAATTTTTTGAGAGTTTGGTTGGAGCTTGTTTAGTCTGAAGAAAAAGTCAATGCTACTCCTAAGAAATGAATGGTTAATTAGATATAATTTATTCAGTCATCTTCTATGGCTAGTACAATATAAAAATTCTCCAAACAAAACATCTACCAGAACGCAACCCCTCTCGATAACCCACAAAGCCAGCATAATTACCCCAAAAACATAGGAAAAGCTATCCTTTATATTACATTTTCAACCAGTCCCTACTGGGAGTGAAGGATGTAATATATACGATTCCACCAGTAGATACATGCACATCCTTGCTATTTAAAATGTGTATAATATTTTAATTCTAAATTTTACTAGGAGGCACAATTAACAAATAGACAACACATTGTACATTGAAATACATTCAGAAACATAATTCAAAGCAGGGTCGATCAGTCACATGAGCGACATATAGTTGGGTCGGATGAAGAATATTAAGCAACGCAGGCTCAATGTGGTGCAGAACATAGATGAAGCAGTGAAGCAAGCAGTCGCACCAAGATGCGCTACCCAGAAACCTAATGGCCGCCCTCATGCAGGTCTTCACATCACAACGGCTCGAAGATACTACTCCCCTCCTTCACGGTGCACACCGGGAAGAAGAGTTGACGAGGTACAGGCGGCGCAACACAACAATACAGGTTTGCAGGAGGAAGAAAAAGAAAAGGAGGAGGCAATGATTGAGGACACTCTACTCCTGACGTCTCCAGGCATATATATATATATATATATAAATGTAGCCTATTAACTAATGTGATTAACTAGCTATTTACCAAATGGTAACTGATGCAATTAATCAATTATTTACCCACTAGTAATGGCCTATCATCAATAACCAATAAAATCCTAAATTCAAACTTTTGAATCTCATTCAAATAGAGAGGGATTCATGATTCATCAAAAATAAGGTAGACTTGGCATGCCAAGTGGGGCACCATGCGTGGTTGTGCATCACAAGTCATGCAAAAACTACATGAATACACACTTGCATGTGCATGCGCGTGTGTTATGCCAAAGCTCTCTCATGCCATGTGTCTCAAGGTTTTAGGAAATGACCAAAATCCCACCTTATAAATTAGTCTCCTCCACCTTACCTTAACAATACCGTACGAAACCATGCTAGCTTTGAAATTATAGGGAATGGGCCTCACACTCATATGTGCCTAATTTATAACAACCCCCCACCAATTCCAAATCAAGTAGCAAAAAGATGCTAAAGATAATGTGCTAAAGTATTCTTAATATACTAGTCTTTTAGTGTAAGTCCGTATGAGTTGAACTCCCACCTAGAATGACAAGATTCATTTTTCCACGGCTGATAAATGGACTATTTCTTGAATTCATAGCTTTTTGTGATCAGACTTCATTTGAATTCTCAACTGATACTAGGCTGTCAATGAACCACGCATAAATGGAGCATTATATGGTCATGCTCCCTTATCTGCTCATGAGCTTTCTAGATAATGCTTTGTTCTCATGAATTATGACCACGTATTTAGGCTCAAGTAGATGTATTCTTTCTAGGTATCCTGTAGGATTATACTTTTTCCTTATTTGGACAATAGAATATATTAAGGCTTTATGCTAACTTTCTATACAGTCGAGAGTACTTTGTCTATTAGGACATTGATACAATTAATATGTACTCTCTTGTTACAACTTCAATTTGTTTTTCTCATTAACTAAGTCATGTGATCTCTAATTAAGATGGTATGTGTTACCATTCTTGTGTAAGTCAAATGGGCTTCATACCTATGTCCATAATGTCTCGACACCAAGCGTTGAATACCCGTAATCCTCGGGTGTATACCACACTAGTCCCATGATCAGTGGGTAGTACACTCATCCACAACATTGAAATCACACCCATACACATCGCATATATTTAATTTACAACAAAATAATCAAATATATAAGCGATGTATATCTAGTTTACAACATAAGGGCCGACTGGCCAAATAAATGTAGCTATCAGAGATTGTAGTGGAAGGTAAGTAAGTAAACCAAAAGCATCCAGTGGTATGCCATCCATATCCCATAGGCAACTAACAAGGATTAGGCTTTAGAATGACCCATTGTTGTACCCTCCGGTACCATGTGCAAAGTATGCATCGTCGGGTATAGTTTCTTTGTCATTCCTTGAACAATAATTTAAGTAAGGTTGAGTACATTATATACTTAGTAAGACTTATAGTGTATTGCAAAATTATACAAATGCAAGGCTAAACAAAGGATAAGGCTCTACGTTAGAAGTTATTTTCAACTTGAAGCATGTTTGCATTTACAATATCGATAAATAATAATTTGCAATTAAAATTTGAAGAGCAATTGACATGTAATGAAATAACAATTATATAACTTTAATAAAAGTAAATCATAGTCCTCCTTGGTTGGGAACCATGAACAAATCTCAGCCATAGACATGATATATACATTACAACATACCACCCAGCCCTCCTTGGATGGGAACCATGTACAAATCTCAGCCATAGATACGATATATACGTTACAACATACCACCCCATCATTTCCAATGAAACCGTTTTGTCAATAATAAAAACTAGACCCATTGCAGCTGCACCAAGCATGCTCATGACCATGAACACGGCTATTTAAATAGTTTTACACTCTTGAGAGATTATATAGCTTTATCCACATGAGACAATCAACTCTTCTGTCGGCCACTATATGCTTCCTTTGGCGTGTGATAAAGTGATTCTCATATAAACTTTACATCATCTAGTCCTCACCTTGTACCATCCTGATGAATAACAAACCCTCACCTCAATGGATACCCTCCATTTAGTGATGTATTCACCATTGTATTGGCAATATTTGGTCCCAACACCTTGGTGAAGGGAGCCCTATGAGCATTCTACTTTGTGTACTCTCACTACTTCGGCCTACCAAAATGCAAGGCTAGTCCTAGATAAATTAGTCAGCTAAAGCTAGAGCCCATATAGCAAATATGGTTATATGGTTTAGACTTAGATGTGTAACAATAGAGTTCGATCCTTAATCGACCTGGGCGAGAATCTCCCCCTATCTATATGCGAGATACCCTCTCACATTTTTCAATTCGTATTATAACTCGTCCAAGTCAAAAATTAGGTTTTTTATTTTATTTTTATACCAAACTAATAGAGGTCCCTCCTCTGGTCCAACATTTCAAAATCTCCCATTTCCATGCACAAATTTTTTCGAATATTCAAACTTAATAAAAACTAATGCGTGGCTAAGCATGTAGACAATACACATGAATGTAGTATACTTAAATTGACATTAATTATTGTCTAAACCATATCCTACAATTTACAACAGTAAATGTATCAATATCACAAGGATGATTAATGCATACAAGCAGGAATAACTACCATACCCACAAATATAGCGATTTTATCCAAACATACACACATGCGTAATATCCTTTGCAAATAGTATACAATAATTAAAATATTAGGATCAACATGTTCAAAGGGGGTATTTGCCTTGCTCTGATTGCTCAGAGAGTTGCTTGGGATCGTTCTCACAATTTTCCGGTGCGACAATGTCTAATCGATAAAACCAAATGAGCACAAATAAGAGCAAAATATATTCAAATAGAGACCAAATTCTAGGGGCGGGCAGTGGATCTAGGCATAGAGAGAGCAGATTTGAGGGGCGTTTGAGAGGCGATGCTCTGCCCTGCTGTAGCATTTCTCCATCTCCATTGAAGCACGCAAGTGAAGCTCTAATCAAGCTGATATGTCAACAAGAAGTACTCCCCCTATCTATATGCGAGATCCCCTGTCACAGTTTTCAATTCGTATTATAACTCGCCCATATCAAAAACTAGGTTTTTCATTTTATTTTTATACCAAAATAACAGAGGTCCCTCTTCTGGTCTAACATTTCAAAATCTCCCATTTCCATGCACAAGTTTTTCTGAATATTCAAACTTAGTAAAAAAACTAGTGCGTGGCTAAGCATCTAGACAATACACGTGAATGTAGTATACTTAAATTGACATTAGTTATTGTCTAAACCATGTCCTGCAATCTACAATAGTAAGTGTATCAATATCACAAGGATGATCAATGCATACAAGCAGGAATAACTACCATACCCACAAATATAGCGATTTTATCCAAACATACACACATGTATAATATGTTTTGCAAATAATATACAATAATTGAAATATTAGTATCAACATGGTTAAAAAGGGTGTTTACCTTGCTCTGGTAGCTCAGAGAATTTTCTGGTGCGACGGTCACAAATAAGATCAAAATATATTCAAATAGAGACCAAATTTTCTGGTTGAATCATTTTAAGAAGAGGCGCTCCACAGTTGATCAGAGCCCAAATTGAACCTCAAACACCGGCTCCTTTTCTAAGTGTTGTATTTTTAGCTTTTAACTTTTGATTGAAATATCTCTGTAGCGGTTGTTAGCTTTTTATGAGGTATTTAATTTAAAAAATAGAAAATAGAAAAAATAAAAATATTGCTATATCTCTATAAATAATCTAAAAAAAGAAAAAACCATGGTAGAAAACCAACACACTCGGATTGGCTCATAAGCCATCACTGTTGGGAATGCGTTCCCTGCCCAATGTGTGTGACTACTCTTAAGCAACTGTCGATGTGTCTCTGGCCTGTTCTTTTCGGCTGCAGCTTTTGGCTGAAATTTTTGAATTTTGGCTGTTTACGATACAGATTACGGAGAGATAGATACTCACTTACGATTTTGGTTGGTACAGATGTTAGGCTTTTAACGTGTAGATCGTTTAACTTATAGACCCCGTCTTGAGAAAATACTCCGTTTGAAAGTTAGGTACTATAGCAAAAACTAAAAACCGTCGACTTTTGACTTAAAGAACAGGCCCGCTGCTCGGTTCCCCGACCCATGCTTCTAGCCTACTACGTGCTTCAACATTGCGGCTGCCTCCCTGGAGTGGAGTTGTTGGTCCTTGTGTCCATCTCCCTCCTTTTGTATTCTTGCCCAGTATGTCAAAGAACATTGCGATCGGTTAATATATTGTGTAGTATGACACGTTAACTCACAAGCTGTTTCTAATTGGCTGTGTGATTTCGAAGTGATGTGTTCAATGCTAGCTAGATTCAGGAATTGACGAGGGCCGGCTCCCGGCTTGCTCAAAAGAGCTTATTTTAAGTAGCTTATAGCTGAAAAGCGTTATAGCTGGCTGAAAAACACTATAGCTGACGGTAATTTATTTGGTGTAATTAAATTAAAAAATTAAAATAGAAAAAAGCAGGTTAGCCCGTCAGGGATAGTACAAACGAATACAGGATAAAAAGAACCGATAAAAAGCTCAAAAAAAAGCTAAAAACCCAGAAAAAGATGAAATTGTTAAATAGTGAAAAATAAACCAGAAGTTAGAAGCTCAAGCTAAAATGAACGGGTCCTAATCCAATCGAATTCCATGGAGGACAACTAATTTTCAATCTCGCCATCGGTAGATTAAATAGAGGGATATGACAACCTTGATCGAGTACCTGGACGATGCTCCTGCTGCGGCGTGTGACAGGAGTCGCCAAGATGTACTGGATGCCCTGCGAAACACTCCCGGGAGGGATTGAAATTTTGGGCTTCGTCAAAATCACCGATTTTTTTTCTTTTCTGGGTCCATCCCGAGAAAAAGGCCAATCGGGCAAAAACTTTGGCCCAATTCGAAAAAAATCGGCCCAACAGGTACCAGCACAGTAGCGCATTGCGTCGTTCCTCATTTTCGCAAGACACGAATCGCCAAGACGTCGTTCCCCATTTTTGCGTCGTTCCCCATTTTCCCAATTCTGACTGCTAGGTTTTAGAAGAAAACCGAAGCTCGAGCGTGCAGCCTCCAGCCGATTCATTCTAGTTGCTCCGGCCAATTCCAGCAATCCACCAGTGCTAGCTTCATGGAAGGCGAATCCGACGGCAGCAAGGGAGGAGGGGGATGCGGCGGCGGGAATGGAGGGGGAGGTGGCGGTAGTGGCAAGGGAGGGGACGGAGGCGGCGCCGGCAAGGCTGTGGGTGCCGGCAAGGGAGGGGGTGGAGTTGGCGCTGGCAAGGCTCTGGGCGACGGCAGGGCTGCATCTGGAGGTATAATTTGTTTCGTTCTTGATTTCTCTGGCCTCCCCGTTCTTTCCGGACTTTGAGGCGTGTAAATGAGCAAAATAGCATTCATGAAATTAAGAATCGCAGCCTATCGATTGGATTTGATTCACTTTTAAAGATGCTAATTGGAGGGTCTAAGGGTGTTTAGGTTGATGGTTTGGTAGTTAAATGTGGAGGTGCATGCATGCTTTAATGCTAATTTTAAGTTGGTTTTGAATTCAAACTGTACGCTCGAATCTTTTCTTGCACCGGATTGGCTTGAACTGCACACGCACGCCCTTGCATATATGAACCCTTCCAATCGCATGCATGTTCGGGTTAGAGTGTTTGTGGCTTTTGGCTTCCCAATTTTGTCTTTTTTCACTTTTTAGTTTTTTATTTTTTATTGTTCATGATTATATTATATTTTTTTAAAAAAATTAATTACGCTAAAAAGTTACTAACAGTTACAGTGCAAAAAAAATTTACTATAGTTAAAATAAGCTATAAGCTTGAACTTAAAAGTCCAAATAAGCACCACCTGAAAATGAGGTCCACACGTCATGGAGCCAATGCATGTTTCATTTGTTTCCTTCAAAGATGAACTCTACTTTTTTTTTCCCCACGCAGATGCCTCTCAACAAGATGGCGCGGATGGAGCGCCCGCGATCAAGGTCGGACGACCTCCCATCAGAGCTCGCCGGCCAGGTCCTCCGCCTCCTTGCCCAAGTCGATGGCATCCGCTTCGCCGCCGTGTTCCCGCAGTGGCGCTCTGCCGCACGGGAACACCCCGGTCGTGCCGCCGCCGCTATCGATTGGATGGCACCTTCTGCAGTCTACCCAAGAGCAAGCCGTTCCGCTTCCCCGATTGCATCGGCTACTTGAGTAAACAATAGATAGATTTCCACTCGGCTACTTCAGTACTGATAGTAATGGAGACAATGTCTTACAGAACACAAGAATCCACCAACTTCTAGCTAGGAGGCCAAAAAAGCTCAGTGGATGTGTAAAACAGCCATTTCTTGAGCAGCAACACATGGGTACATCCATGGCCCAACAAAAACTCATCCCAAGATCCAATTACATCCTGGAATTCGACATGGAGGATAACCATTGAAAAGTTAGTACATCACAGCTCGAGCATGCATGCAAATGATCCCAAAAAACTAACAACCAACCCAGGTAACTAGGAACCAGAGTGTGAGCGGAAAGTGATCCGTCTGACATTGCTTAAAATCGCCTACCTCGGGGCTCAGCCCGGAGAGAGGAGCCATGTCGCCAGTCCCGGCCTTTTTGCTTTTCCTTGACACCGCCGGCATGGGGGAGCAGAGTGTGGCCTACCATGATGCCATCACGGGGATGAGGAAAACAATGAAGAACCATTCATTTCTTGGGAAGTGGCAGCAAGCCCTCAATTTTGTGAGAACTAGTTACATTGACTAATCAAGTTGGGCACTTCATCATTTTAGTTTTAAAGCTAATACTGAGATTTATTTTTTTATTCCTAAAGGAGACAAAACCAGTGGATTTCCAAATTGCAGCATCTTTAATTCAGCATTGCCAGATTTAGGCACTAAATAAAAGTTCTTAAGCTACTTTGAGCCTCTCATCTCTTTTTTACTATTTTCTCCATCCATGACAAGTTCCTAGTTATGAACCCAGCTTCATATTTATGTATACTTTGATAGGTAAAAAACTGAGCTATTGTCAGTCTACTTATCAAATATGTAAGTTCTCTTTTTGTGTCGAACTGCTCGAATTCAATCAAGAATTTTGACACCGATCGATGCATAAGACTTGTTCATTGTACTAAACAAAACAGCTACAAAGAAGCTAGACTGCTGATTTGTGCATTTCGATCATTATCCATAATTCTGGAAAATATCAGGATATAATGTATTCTCATGTAAAGCTCAGGTATGTTGCAAATTCTCAACCATGCAGACTGGCCATCTACTTCACTTGAAAAGTTATGGTAGCATTACTAAAATGGCAATGTTTTCCCCTCCCATTAGTCCGAAATATTTATTCTGCATTTCAATCATTGTCGTTTGTTCATGAGTTTATTTCCCATTCATAACAGGGCACATGCAAATAATGATACTTCCTCCATTTTTAGTGGGAAATTGCCATGGAATACTAATCCTGCATATTAAGAGATTAATTTTTTATTATGAATTATTTGTGCTCTAATTATATAAAGCATTTGAGCGAACACGAGATATATAACTTTGTTTCATCTATATATATATGCTGTGATCTAGAAGTGATCATTGTCAGAGAGAAACAACCCCTCTCTGCACAAACTCTGTTCTTTGAACTGTGCCGGACTATGAACAGTAGCTAACGACAAAATACAGAAAGCAACCAGAGTTCAGAGTTTGTGGAACAAGCAGAGTATGAAAACACACGTTTGTGCCGCGCACACACCAGCGGCTTTTCAGTTTTCATTCCTTTTATTCATGGCTGAATACATGGAGTCTGTTACATGCAAATCATGGACCAAGACTTCCTCAGAATCCTCCCAGATCCCAAGAATCCGTTCCACCAAGAAAAAGAAGGAAACTAGTGCAGAGTGCTTCCTACTCGTAAGGGAACAAACATGTAGTGCTAAGCAAACATGCAGAACTGAATAGACTACACAAGGTGCGGTGAAATTAACTAACAATCATACATGACAAAACCTGTAACTAGAAAATTATAAAAGGGCAAGCCAACGAACTAAGAACTTAGATGATTTTCAATAAAGCATAATACACTACGGAATAACTTGTGAATTGTGGTAATATTGAATATTGATCCAAATCATCAACTGTGCAGTGCTGAAAATGTTTCTTTGATAGCGATGATTCCAGCATAAACATCTTGCATTTCTGGGCGATCTTTCGGTGAGTCCACAGAACATTTTAGGCCCATATTAAACAGCTGCATGATACAGCTTTGCATTCCGATCATTGCAGGATTCCCATTGTCTAAGTTGTGATTTTCTTCTTCAGGTTTATAGCATGGAATGAGACTGAGCTCTAAAATGTCGCCAATATTGTGTGGAAATGCAGATTCCACCAATTTGTGAAGGTTCAGCCCATCCTTAAAGATGTCATCTGTTGGGTGTTTCCCTGTGAGCATTTCTAGCAAAATAACTCCATAACTATAAACGTCACCCGCAGTTGAGATCTCGTAACCCATTCCATATTCTGCAATTAATGTAATGTGAAACTGTTTAGAAGCTCTTCTCATTTGCTAAATTGTCTTAACGAAAACACTCTTTTTTTTAAGAAAGGAAGGAAATTTCTTGAGATGATAGCTACAAATTGTTTTCTACGAGAAATATTGCCACATTAATGGATGTTAATAAGATAAGAATGAATGCTCACCAGGTGCAATATATCCGACTGATCCTCGTGGCCCAGCTATACTTGTTAAACTGTTAAGCCTTGTAGAAGAATGACTGTAAAGAAATTTTGCTAATCCAAAGTCGCTAACATGAGCACCCATGTCATCATCCAAAAGGACATTGCTTGGCTTCAAATCACAGTGAACCAAAGGTGGTGTGCACCAATTATGAAGATAATCCAAGGCTGCAGCAATGTCCATAGCTATTAGTATTCTTGATCCTAGACTCAATGGTCTCTTCTGTCCATGTTTGTGCACTTTTGAATGAAGCCAGCTTTCTAGGTTACCGTTGGCCATGTACTCAAGAATAAGAGCTTTGAACTCGTGTCCCATTTGATCAAAGCTTGAGCATAGACTAATCACCCGCGTGAGGTTTCTGTGGCGAGTGTTTCTTAACACCTCACATTCAGTTAAGAAGTTCTTTGGTGCTCCAATTTGATCAAGTTTGAACACCTTAATAGCAACCGGGTGCGCTTCAAACTTGAATATACCTTTATAGACCGCTCCAAATCTCCCCGAACCAACTAGATTGGCTGAAGAGAAATCATTGGTAGCTTTAGCAAGCTCAGCATATGAGAATTTTTTTCAACTCCTTGCATAATTGGTCAATATGTTGTTTCGGTTGATTTCTCTTCTTGAAAAGAATGGTTGTAACACATGCCATTAAGACTATAACAATGCTAGTGAGTGGAACAGCTATTGATATGACAAAGGAAGTATTCTTTCGTTTGGATGTAGGTGATGTGCAAAGCGGTAATTGTTGCATTGGAAACTTGGTGCATAACTTCTTGTTTCCTTGTATGAACACCTTACTTGAATTGCTAAATGGACCACCTGTAGGAACTATTCCCTCAAGGCTGTTGAAGGATAAATTGAGAAGCTGCAAAGAGCTAAATGTCTCAAAAAAGACTGGGATTTCACCGGACAAGTTGTTTTGAGAAAGATCCATCTCAGTGACGCCTCTTAAGCTCATGAAGGATTCTGGGATTGTCCCACGAAGAAAATTCACCTCTAACCGAAGGGATTCCAAGTGAATGCATTCACCAAGTGTATGTGGAATCTCTCCAGATAATTGGTTGTTGGAAATATTAAGGGAGCCAAGGTTAGTTAAGCTGCCAATCTGAGGTGATATTGATCCAGTGAGTTTATTGTAGGATAAGTCTAGGCCGTCCGAAAGAGAGGAAATGGAAAGGAGTTCAGGTGGGATGCTTCCATCGAAGCCATTAGAAGAGAGGTTCAGCATCACCAAATTTTTACAGCCTGCTAAGTGTGAAGGTATGGGTCCACTCAAGTTGTTTTCTTGCAGATAAATCGCACCTAGGCTTTCAATGTTTCCAATTGATGGTGGGATTTCTCCAGAAAGTATGTTGCGTGATAAGCTTAGAGCAAACAAGTTTCTGAGATTTCCAAGTGTGTCGTGAATGCCTCCAGAGAATAAATTTCCCGCTAAATTAAGAACTGTGAGCTTTGTAAGGTTTCCTATCTCTGAAGGTATAGTTCCGATAAATCTATTTTCTGTTAGAAACAACATTTGTAAGCTTTTCGAGAGATTGCCAATGGAACTAGGTAATATTCCATGCAGCTTGTTGTTGTCCAAATATAATATCTGCAATTGGGGAGAGGTTGTTGTTGAGGACAAGGCGCTCCAGTCCACAGCTTCGAGCTGGTTTGCACCAAGGTCTAATTGGAGCAAGTTGGGCAAGGACCAGAAAGAAGGAACCACGCCACTGAATGCGTTGTCACGGAGTTGTAGCATTTGGAGATTGGAAGCATTAACTAAAGACACGGGGATTGGGCCATCAAATTGGTTTCCTTCCATAACCAACGTTTGAATGTTTGGAAGAGTGTATCCAATCTCGCTCGGAATCCTCCCAACTAGTTGGTTGACGCCAAGGCCAAGATAAGTGAGAGACGTGATTGTGTAAAGAGCTGGTGGAACTGTGCCAGACAAGTTGTTATATGCCAAATCTAGTTCTTGCAAACCGGGAATTCTGGTTAAACTCTCCGGAATGCTTCCTTGTAAGTTATTTTGAGCGAGCAGCAAGGAAGATAGGGAAGAAATGTTTCCGACTGTGGCAGGAATTTCTCCTGAAAGGTTATTTCCTGTTAGGCTAATATATTGTAACTGTGAGGACATCGGGGAGGAAGATGGTATGGACCCAGAGAACTCATTGTATGAGAGATCTAAGGTAAGAAGAGATGAGCTATTGAAGAGGGCAGAAGGGATCTCTCCACTGAGCTTGTTTTTCATCAGGTCAAGGTAGTAGAGTGAAGAGCAATTTGCTAAAAGAAGTGGAACTCCACCAGTTAGGCTATTATTCCGAAAGACAACCATAGACAGTGAAGGGCTATATCCCAAAGATTCTGGAATGCTACCCTCAAGTTTGTTGCTAGGGAGAAATAGATATTTAAGGTTGGGAAGCAAACCGATCCCAGAAGGGATGCTTCCGTTAAGGTTGTTAACACTGAGAACAATTTCCTGAAGAGATGAGCACTGTGCAAGACTTGGAGGGATCTCACCTTCGATGGAGTTGCTCCACAGGCTGATGACCTCAAGGCGGGAACATGACGAAATGGTATCTGGAATCACTCCGGTGATGGAATTCATGCTAAGGTTGAGGTACCTGAGGCGGGTTAAGCGACCAATCTCAGGAAGGATGTGGCCATTGATTTGGTTGTCAGGCATGTGAATTCTATTGAGGAAACCAAGGCCAGCAATGCAAGGAAATATTTGACCGGTGATATTCAGTGATTCAAGGTCAAGACCAACAACACGAGCTGTTTGCCGCTTGCTGCATGTTACTCCATACCAATCACAGAAGGCAAGGGATTCATTTTTCCATGAGTCCAAGGCTGCAACTGAGTGGGAGAGGTGTGACTTGAGACACAGGAGGGCCTGTCTATCGGTTTCGGATGCGTTATGGAGTGCAGATGTGTCTAAGGAACATACATAGGGACAAAAGCTAAGCAAGCAGATGAGCATTGCAGCAAGCAGTGGCAACAATGCGTTTTGGGATCCTACAACAGCCATCTTGCTTCGGCGTAAGTACATGCTTATGCTGGTGGATGCTTAACTGATTTGGTTCTGGTGATTCTTTCCCTGGCATATGACATGCGTTTATATAGGTCACAAAGCCAGCTGTCAAGTATAAGCGTGCGAAAGGGGGCAGCAAGTTGGAAAATGGTAACGAAGACATCATTCACCGTGTCTAGCCGTAGTGCTTCTGGTAGCAAATGAAAAGCAGTCGATAATTGTGCCCGCAAAGAGGTCGCTACTTGAGAGACCAGGTGGTCGTGACTCCATGTGAATGATGAATAATTGACAAAGGTTTAGGATAGTCGAATTTGGTTTGAGTGGTTCGGAGTCGAGCCGTTGCGTGGCGCAATCGGGCTCGGTCGGACTTTGGTCAAACTTGGTCATTTGAGCTTAGGATGTATATTCTAATGTTTCGACAGGTTTGGACTTCGTCTGTGGTAAATGTGATGGTATTTACGCTTTCATGTGTCGAGCGGTGCTATTTGACGTGTTTTCTTATCTGTGTGACTGCAAGACATCGGGTGGAGTCGTGGCGAGACACGTGGACCGGACTAGGCGCAGGTGGCGCTGAGGTCAGAACGGTCGGGATGTGTCGAAGACGACGTAGACTCGAGGTGGTTGCGAGGCGTGCGAGGCAAGGAGCGCGAAGCTTCCGGAAGGTGCGGAGAGGCGAATCGGGAAATTCGCGAGGCTGCACAAGCGGGAGCGGCGCCGTTGATTTAGCAGCGTAGCGGGCGAGACCCGTTAGCCAAGGCTATAAATAGGATTGAGGGGCTGCATGCCCACTTGAGCACTCAAGGGTTTGATTGAGTCTAAAGAGTCTTTAGAGGGTTGTTTGGCTTTGGCTCTTTAGTTGTTGGGAGAGACAGAGTTTGTTAGCGTGCTCCCTCTATCCTCTACGATGTCTTCTAGGTGGTAGAACAGAGAGTTGATCCCTCCTCCAAGCATTCATGGTTGAGGATTGAGAGGTTGGAGAGGGTTTGAGGGTCATGTAATCCTTCATCTTGTTCTAATGTACATGCGTATCGTGACTCCTTGTAATCCTTTTGTGATGGAATGAAAATCTGAAGTTCTTCTTTCATTCTTGCTCTCTGTTCTTCGTAACTCCTTTTGGTTGATTTCTGAAGTTTTTGATTCTTGAGTTCTTGATTGCTGGGAAGTGCCAAAATGAGTTGTTCTATGATGGGTGAGTGCTTCAAGATCCTTTGATCGAGATTCCCTAGAGCAAAACCTAAGTTTAATCTCAGATTTCAATTTTGGCCTCCTCTGTTCAGTTCCTGGAAGTTCTAGGGTTTAAGGTAGTTTGTGATTCTCTTTGAGAGTTGAGCTGATTTTTGGCCTGAGTAATCCTCTTGCTATTGCTAACATATTTGCAAAATCTTGTTAGCAAAGGATTTGAGGTCATGGAGTAATTTGAGTTTTGGTTCAGTTTTTGCAAGAGGTTCAGTTTTGTTAAATTCTGAATTTCTAGCTCTTCAGTTCATTTCCTTGCATTCCAATGGACCTAAGGGTATTTAGTTTAAGTTCTTGAGCTTGTGTCTTGAAAAGATTGGAGGGATTTCATCCTTTTCCCTGTTCTCCCAAGATCTGAGAATATTTTGTCTCTTTTCGTCAAGTCTCTGCATGTAGCTTGCTCTCAGGATTTCAGTTCTGCAGTTTCAGGTTTTGGGCAGCAAGGGGTAGTTGCATTCGGCAGCAGTACAGGTTAAGCAAAAATGCATGTCTATCATTAATGCTTACATCCTGTTCGGCTATTTGATTCTTGGTGGTTCCATGTTGTTTGGTCAAAGTCCATTTGATTCTTACGGCATGGAGTGATTAATTCTTAATCACCTTTTCTCTCTCCAATTTTTGGCCAAGCTCCTTGCTCCAGCGTGAGCTTCTCCTTTGAGAGCTTTTCTTTTTTTCTTTTCTGATCTTTGGTATTTTTGCTTGCAGATCAAACAGCGATATTTTCAGTTGAAATTTTTACTGGCTGATCTCTGATTTATGCTGAATTTTTTGGTGTCGCATGCACTCCAAATTTCAGAGAAATTAATTTTAATTTTCTATGAGATGCTGTGTTTTGCATCTTTCTGAAAAATCAGTGTTCGATTTCTCGGGGGCGATTTAGCAAGCGACATTCACCCCCCCCCCCTCTGTCGCCATTTCGGTCCTACACTACTACCACACGCAGCTGAAACTTTCCTGCTGCAAATAATGTGTAGAAAGATAGGAACGAGAGATACGAATTTCTACATAAAAAACTCTTGGGGAGAAAAAATCATGGACGCATAAAGACAAATCATTGTAATAAGGAGAGATTATAATAGAACGCTTTCACTTCTTATGAACTATTGGGTTGCATATGTAGGGCGAGAGAAACGAGTCCTACACGGAGATCGACATCACGTCTGATACAAGCTGCGCATGGCTCTAACACCTGTTATGTCATGTCTGGTATAAGACAATGCAGTGTCCAACACGAACACGGTACAAATTTGGATCAACTTCAACAATCTCTATCTTGAGCCGAATGCCATCCAGTAGTTGAAATACGTGATAAACTTCTCTAATAAAATTAATATGTACATCTTGTGAGCTGAAATTCCAAAGGACTAGTGAGTAATACCAACTAAGTCTAAGCAAAGTTTACACTTAGTGGCAGGAACTAGCTTTGTTAACATATCAGCTGGATTATCATGAGTACTTATCTTGCTAACTTTAATATCACCTTGAGTAATGACACCTCGAATATAGTGATAACTGATATCAATATGCTTTGTTCTCTCATATGATATTTAATCTTTTGTAAGACAAATAACACTCTTACTATCATAAAATATTATAGTGTATGATGTACTTTCACAAAACTCATAAAATATTATAGTGTATGATGTACTTTCACAAAACTCAGTAAATAAATCTCTTAGTCAAACATCTTCTTTGTAAGCTACAGAAATAGCCATATACTCAGCTTATGTAGTAGACAAGGCAATGGTAACTTGCAAATTTGCTTTCCAGCTAACGGTACATCCTCTAACAGTGAACACATAAACAGTGAGAAATCTTCTTTTATCCAAATCTCTAGGAAAATCATAATCAACATAACCAACAAGTCCATCTCTGATCTTTCTAAACTATAAGCAAACATTAGATGTACCCGTAAATATCTGAAAATTTATTAAACTGCTTTCTAGTACTCTTTTCTAGGATTAGCTATTTATCTACTAACTACATTTAACGATTAAAATAAATCCAGAGGAAAACATACTATAGCACAGGTATAGTAATTAGAGTTTCTACCGTGTGATGACCGTAGTGATTTAATTGGAGTTTCTACCGTGTGATGACCGTAGTGATTAGTAAGAACTGAGAACAGGTAAAGTAATTAGAGTTTCTACCGTGTGATGGCCGTAGTGGTTAGTGAGAACTGAGAACCCCAAATTAAAGACTTTGACAGTTGACTGAATTCATGAATCATGATGCACACATCCACCAACGGACTTTTTTTTTGTGAGACGATCCACAAAACGAACTGACCGTCCACTCCTTACCCTTTTCTGCCTACCTTCCTGCTCTATGGGAATAGTGCATTCCCTTTTAACTAGCTCTCAAGTCCATATTAAGGAGGTAATTAATTATATTAAATGCTAATTATGGTTTTACCGCTTTTGTGGCCCCTTCCAAAAATCAAGGTGCTACAGATACCTGACATGTCATGTCTGGCATGAGACAATGCAGTGTTCTACATGGACACGGTACAAATTCAGAATAACTTCAATAATCTCTAACTTGAGCGGAATTCCATCCAGTAGTTGAAATACGTAATAAACTCCTCCAATAAAATTAGCATGTACACCTTGTGCGCTGAAATTCCAAAGGACCAGTGAGTAATACCAACTAAGCCTGAGCAAAGCTCATACTTAGTGGCAGGAACTAGTTTTGTCAATATATCAACTGGATTATCATGAGTACTTATATTGCTGACTTTAATATTACCTTGAGTAATGACACTTCGAATATAGTGATAACTGATATCAATGTGATTTGTTCTCTCATAGAAACATTTAGTCTTTTATAAGGCAAATAACACTCTTACTATTACAAAATATTGTAGTGTAAGATATACTTTCATAAAACTCAGTACATATACTTAGCTTCTGTAGTAGATAAGACAATAGTAGATTGCAAACTTGCTTTTCAGCTAATAGCATACACTCTAACAGTGAACACATAATCAATGAGTAATTTTCTTTTATTCAAATCTCTAGAGAAATCAGAATCAACATAACCAACAAGTTTATCTCTAGTCTTCTCAAATTATAAGCAAACGTTAGATGTGCCCCATAAATATCTGAAATTCATTAAACTGCTTTCCATACCTTCGTAGCTTCACTTTGATGACACCAATTGGTAAAAAGCAATGAATTTGTATCATCAAAACCCAAAGGTCGATATATTTTCCAAGGTCTGTCAACATCAGTCATACTACTCGGTTTTGACTTCAGTCCAACAGTTGCACAATGCAATCATGCAAATCTCCAAGGCCCACTTCTGCTAGAAGAGAGTATCGTTAGTGACACAAGTAATTAGAGTTTCTACCGTGTGATGACCGTAGTTTCTACCGTAGTGGTTAGTGACTGAATTCATGAATCATGATGCACACATCCACCAACGGACTTTTTTTTTTTTTGAGACAATCCACAAAGCGAACTGACCGTCCACTACTAACCCTTTCTGCCTACCTTCCTTCTCTATGCTCTGGAAAACCGTCCACTCCTAACCCTTTCTGCCTGCCTCCTTGCTGTATGCTCTGAAATCCCATCTGATATTGCCATCCAATTTTTCATGAATATCTCTCCCTGACATGGTGGTCCCACAGCTTAAAACGATGGCAAAATGGAAATTGCGTCGTGCGAGTTTGAACTCAACTTGCTGCACGCCTATGAATTGCTCCTATCGCCAGCCTATCTGCATACACCTTCCTTTAGTATTGCTCCTACCACTAGGCTATCTACATACACCATCCTTTAGGGTGGATTCGGCCCTACCTAAGAATGGGTTCTTTTGGGCTAACGATTTATAGTTTAAATATTTGAATTCTAGCTGTTTGTGAGAGGCAGTACGCAGAGGAAAATAGTCGCATGCGATTTTGGCCAGTACAGCTGAACTCAGTACACTTTTTACTACAATTTCCCTATTGATCCCGTCTTAAAAAAGGCACCATTTCAAAACTAGTTACTGTAGACAGTACAAACATAAACCAACTTTAAGCCCAAAAGAACCCAGCCTTTACTTATCACTTCCCGCTTTAGAAACTAATTTTCAAATAGCTCACTTTTTCTACAAGTCAATTATAGTACACACTGTACCGAGTTCAACTATGCCGACCAAAATCGTATGCGACTGTTTTTCTCTTCATACTGTCTTTTGTGAATAGTCAGAATTCAAAAGCTATAAGTCAAAAACCATAGCCACAACATTGGGGACTCTTTTACAAATAGTCACATGTGATTTTGGCTGGTGTAGCTAAACTCAGTACATTTTTTACTTTAATCTTCTTGTTGACCATACCTTAAAAAAACATATTATTTAGAAGCTAGTTGCTATAGTACAACAAAACCTTAGAAACAGTCCCAGATAAGTGACTAACCAACAACAAAAAAAATCAGAAAGTACATCTCAACTCATTCCCAGATAAGTGACTGAGATAAGACCTTAGAAACAGTCCTCATTATCAAAACCTTTAAACTTTGAAGGCTAGAGTTTGGCAGTCATCTTCTGGCCTTGTAATCTATGACGATTTACGTTCGTGAATCATTGTAATAATTAAAGTCCATGATGCCAGGACACACGACCAAAATTTAGGTTGTCACATTTGTCTACCCTGCATACAGGAGCCTAGAGCATTGTAGCAGAGTACTGGTTCTCAGAAGATAGACATGTTGGGTCTGCTAATCAACGTCCAGTGCTGTCAACTAAGGGGATGCGGCTTCCCCATGTTCGTTGAAATTAGACTGTAGTAATGAGTAGTTTTTTAGCTATTCATTTAAAAAGAAATAAAAATTATTTTATCTTCACAAATAATACAGAAAAAAAGAGAAAAACAAAAGCCAAAAGACCAAATTAGAAGCCGACTCAAGCCTAATCGTTCATCGGGCCCTTTTACAGGTTAATTACCAGACAATTAACCTAGCAAAAGAGAATTGGGTCCTACTCATTTCAGTTTGGGCTTCTGGTTTATTTTTCACTATTCCTTTTTTTTTTGATTTTTTTTGCTTTTTTAGCTTATTTACTGGTTTTTTTTCTTCTCGTATTCGTTTGTATTGTCCGTGATGAGCTAACTTATATTTTTTTCTATTTTTAATTTTTTTTTAAATTGATTTGTACCAAATAAGCCACCATTAGTTACAGTAAAATTTTAACCAATTATAATGTATTTTTTTTACTATAAACCGATTTATTTTAGTCTAACCGAACGACACATTTTTGCTTGGTGGGCTAGCCCTGCCCTGCGTGCTCAGTATTCTGTGTTCTTATCCATCTGATAGTGTCATTCAATTTTTCATGAATATCTCTCCGTGACATGGTGGTCCCACAGCTTAAAACGATGGCAAAATGGAAATTGCGTCGTGCGAGTTTGAACCCAACCTGCTGCACGCCTATGAATTGCTCCTACCGCTAGCCAATCTGCATACACCTTTTAGTATTGCTCCTACCACTACCACTAGGCTATCTGCATACACCAGCCTTTAGGGTGGATTCGCCTCTATCTAAAAATGGATTTTTTTGATGATAGCTTATGGTTTAAATATTTAAATTCTGGTTATTCACGAGAGGTAATACGTAGAGAAAAATAGTCGTATATGATTTTGGCTGGTACATCTGAACTCAGTACACTTTTTACTACAATTTTCCTATTAACACTGTCTTAAAAAACACACTGTTTAAAAACTAGTTACTGTAGACAGTGTAAGCATAAACCAACTTTAAGCCTAAAATAACCCAGCCTTTACTTATCACTTCCCACTTTAGAAACTAATTTTCAAATAGCTCACTTTTTCTACAAGTCAATTTTAGTACACTGTACTGAGTTCAGCTATACCAGCTAAAATCGTATGCGACTGTTTTTCTCTTCGTACTGTCTCTCGTGAATAGCTAGAATTGAAAAGCCATAAACCAAAAACCATAGCCACAACGTTGGGGACCCTTTTTACATTTTAGAATTTAAAATTTTAAATTTGGTTCAAACCAATTGAACGACCGAATTTCGGTTCGTGGCCAAAAAAGAGAGAACGAATTCTAAAGCCCCGATTACACGTTAAAATGATTTGTAGGATTATAGTGGGTCACTGAAAAGGATAGCAACTTTTAGGGGTGGTGGTTTGGATTTTTCGTTGGCTGCTTGGGTTGACCGACTTTAACCCGACACGTGAAACGGCGATGAGTATTTGTTGGGTTAGCTGAGAAGCAACGCCACAAATATATAAACTGTGGGTTTCGTTGGCTGCTTGGGTTGACCGACTTTAACCCGTCACGTGAAACGGCGATGAGTATTTGTTAGGTTAGATGAGAAGCTACGCCACAAATATATAAACTGTGGCATGCAGTAGTTCTTCTGCAAAAGCACGCCGCTAGATTGAGAAGCTCGGAGAGACACAATGTGGAGTAGAAATTGCTTCGTGTCAGTTTTGTTGCTCGTGATCCTACTACCGTCGGCGGTGGCGTGCAATACTACCGTCGACTGCAATCGTGACGCTTCCCCGCATCATGAGTGTACGTAAGCTCCTCTTCTGTACGTGAATAACTTTACTCTCTGTTACCACTTGATCCGTATTTGCGCCATTGATGATCTACGGGAATTCTCATAACAAACTAAGGAGCTTTGCTTACATAATCAATTAAAAGGAGAGAAACAGAAAGGAGTACAGGGGCGTCCACTACGCCAACAAGAACAGGGATATATAGTGGAAACGAAACATCACCAAGGAGCTAACACCGTATCAAAAATGACGACGGCTTATTGCCGTCACATTTTCCTCGACAAGAACCAACAAATTCTGACCACGGCTAGACATTACAACTGCTTAGACAACAACTATTTTTTTTTTGAAAAACAGGCAACAACTAGTTTTGGCCTATGCAGACTAGTTTAAAGGATGGGTTTGCCTATAATTATTCGATTCTAGCTCCAAACCTAACCTTGTTATTTGGCTTGGGGCTGGAATGCACTGGTCTCTCCCTTCCTAGATGAGGCTATTTCTCTAACCAAACCCTGAGTGTTTAAGCTATCTTCTCTCTGTTGTTTGCTCGATCGGTTGGATGCATGGTACGGTGTCTCAAATAGAATTACTAGCTCAATTACAACTGAGCCTTGTGATGCAAATATATTCTCATATTTTGTTTGCTTCCGGATTCTTGTGCAGGCTTCATCGGTAACAACTATGACCCAAGCATAGGTGCCTGTTCTCCAACGGCGCCACACAAGCATAATTGTAACCATCCACGATGCTAGTGTGGTGTAACATGCATAAAGTTGATATTTATCAGGTTATTTTCTAGGGACACTTCTTTCATGTGCGTGTGCGTGCGCCCATGTGTATGTGTCTATATCTATCTATCTATCCAGCCATCTATCTATATAGTAGATTACATAACGCAGCTGGGTGCCTAGCTAGGCACTCACATCAAGAACTGTCTGATGCGTGTGAATGATTGATAGCTCAAGAAAAAGTCTACGCTACTTCTAAGAAATGAATGGTTAAATAGATCTAATTTATTCGTCCATCTTCTACTACTAGTACAATATACCATAAAAATTCTCCAAACAAAACATCAACCAGAACGCAACCCCTCTCGATGACCCACAGAGCCAGCACAATTACCCCCAAAAAATTGCAGGAAAAGCTATCCTTTATATTTCATTTCCAACAAGTCCCTGCTGGAACTGAAGGATGTAATGGCTGTGTTTTTTTTGGACTTGTTTTGGACTTGCTGCTTGTGTCTTTTGGCTTTTGGTATAGTAGCTAATTTTCAAACGGTGTGTTTTTTGAGCATGGGATCTACAAGTCGATGAAAATAGACATTGTACTGACTTCATCTATACTAACCGAAATTATATGTGACTATCTCTCTCTTCGTACTCTCTCTCACGAACAGTTAGAATTTAAAATTCATAAGCCAAAAGTCATAAGCTACAACCCAAAAGAACTTATCCAATATCTACGATTCCACCAAGAGACACGTGCACGTCCTTGCTGCTAAAAATATGTGCAATATTTTAATTTTAGATTTTAATAAATAATAAATAATTAGCGATGCATAAATCAGTACTAACAGTAAACAACACATTGTACTTCAAAATATATGCTGAAACATAATTTAAATAGAGTCGATTGGTCACGTGAGTGACATACAGTTATCTGGTATATCCCTTCCCACATGAGACTATTTCTATAACCAAACCCTTCGTGTTTAATCTAGATTAGCTGTTGTTTGCTCGATTGGTTGGATGCATGTCTGAAATAGAATAACTAGCTCAATTACAACTGAGCTGTGTGACAAATATATTCTCATATTTTGTTTGCTTTCGATTTCTTGTGTAGGCGGAATTGGTTTCAACTATGACCGAAGCTTAAGGGCTTGTTCTCCTACGGTGCCACCCAAGCCTATTTGCATCTCTCCACAATGCTAGTGTAGTGTAACATGCATAAAGTTGATATTTATCAGTTATTTTTAGGCACGCGTGTGTCTATATCTGTCTATCTATCTATATAGTAAATTACATAACGCAGCTGAGTGCCTAGGCATCCACATTA
This sequence comes from Dendrocalamus sinicus, assembly GCA_036346575.1. Classification (NCBI taxonomy): domain Eukaryota; kingdom Viridiplantae; phylum Streptophyta; class Magnoliopsida; order Poales; family Poaceae; genus Dendrocalamus; species Dendrocalamus sinicus. Next base: position 38,600,330 of record CM070671.1, read on the forward strand.
AGAATCGTCTCTGATACGTGTGAATGATTGATAAAAAATTTGAAGTTTGGGTATGAAAATATTTATACCCTTGATATATTTATGTCATGTGAGTTTTGAACTCAGATCAAACTAGTTCGAACTAGTTTTAAATTTAACGTGACTATAGTGAGTATATACCATGAAATTAGCTCAAACTAGTTAAACTGAAGTTGGATTTAATTTTTTAGAGTTTGATATCTCAAGTACACTTTAATTTTTTTCTGAGTTTGGTTGGACCTGGTTTAGGCTCAAGAAAAAGCCCACGCTACTCCTAAGAAATGAATGGTTAATTAGATCTAATTTATTCAGTCATCTTCTATGGCTACTACAATATACCGTAAAAATTCTCCAAACAAAACATCTACCAGAACGCAACCCCTCTTGATAACCCACAGAGCCAGCAAAATTACTCACAAAAAATTGTAGGAAAAGCTATCCTTTATATTACATTTTCAACCAGCCCTACTGGGAGTGAAGGATGTAATATATACGATTCCACCAGTAGATACATGCACGTCCTTGCTATTGAAAATGTGCATAACATTTTAATTTCAAATTTTACTAGGACACAAAATTAACAAATAATTAGTCGCATATAAATACTAACCGTAGACAACACATTATACTTTGAAATATAAGCAGAAACATAATTCAAAACAGAATCGAACGGTCACATGAGCAACATGTGGTTGGGCCTGATGAAGAACATTAAGCAGCACAGGTGAAAGCATATAGACCCCTAAAAATAGTTTTGGTAATTAACTACATTATATGAATATAGGATTAATATGTTTATTAAGTGTTCGAAAGGTTTAGTCCCCGCAATGAATGTGACAACTTGGAAATGCATGTTAAGGGTCAAGATGAGGATCAATATGGTTCAAGACAAAGGTATAAGTAGCCTAGGATCCTATTTTGATTTTACCGATCTTAGAAGAAAGGATGGAAGACCGGAATATAGGTTAAATGTCATATTATTAAGAGCGACCATGGCTAGTAACTTGATAGCATGTTCTTGTGCCAATTGGAACAATTTAGAATCATGCATGCACTTAAAATTAAAATTGGAAGCCAACTATGCACTGTCAGAAAAAATCAGCAGTACTGAGGTTTACTCGGCGGTACAACCACTTAGCAGTATGACTGGGATGGTAGTGTGGTACTACCAAAACCTGAATGTATCGACATTTAGTTGGTGGTACATTTTTTTCTAGAGAGTTCCCTTTGAAACCTTTTGTTTCTTTGGAAAACGGTGGTACTGGAGTTTCAATGGTAGAACTACCATAGAGTGGTATGACCGCAACTCCTGAGTGGTACTACTGGACCTTGGAAGTACAAAAAATCTGGGCTGTACATTTTTTCTAGAGAGAACCAAGTTTTGGTTCTCGATACAAAAAAAAGTACCGTGCTAAAAATTGGAACTACTGGAAAATGGAACTACCGCAATTACAACGTCGGTAGTATCACACCGAATTTCAACAGCTAGTTCAGAGGCTCTAATATAGCCATTCTCATAAGCGCCAAAGCAAAGCGTTAATACCATAGTTTGTACAGGTGGTACTATGCTCACCCTGAAAATTTCAGGAATGAGCTTGCAACGGCTATATGTGGTTAGTGAGGGTATAAATACCCCTCCACCAGCTCAAGAGCAAAGCTAGAGACTTCATTTAACATCCTTGCGAAATAGAGCACTATCTCCACACCTCATTTATTCACTTTGCATTCATTTGAGATAGTTGAGCCAAATCAAGTGCATTTCATTCTAGATTGATCATTAGTACTTGATCGTCATCAAGCGAAGTTTTGGTTTATTACTCTTGGTGCTTGTCAATACCTAGACGGCTTGGTGGGAACTTGTGAGGTGACCTCTTCAAGAAGATTGTGAAGAGGCCCAGCACCAACTTGCGAGTGGTTCGGTGTTCACCATCTCCAGAGTAGAGAAAGAACAACTACTAGTAGAATTGACGAGCGAGGCTTAATTCGTGAAGCCGGTCCAAGTCGCTTGGGCTTTCCTCAATGTAGACTAGTGAAGACTGGCAAGTCTTTGACACGATGGGAAAACATCCCTTGTCTTTTGGTTATTTCTTTGCCTCTACTTTCCGCACTTATATTTCTATCTTATTGTGATTGTTGAGATTTATATTTAATCGAGCTAGAGATATATTTGTAGAGACTTGTCTTGGTATGTCTTAGGGATACTAGAATTGTGTAGGTTTAAATTGCATTACAAATCTTGCTTAGCTCTAAAATTGTGATAATTGGTTTTAGAAAGTAAGAATTTTTAGAACCTCCTATTCACCCCTCTTTAGTCGGTTATCCTTGATCCTACAAGTGGTATCAGAGTTTGGTCCCTAATTGAGTTAGACTTAATCGTCTAGAGAGAAAAGGATAGCTAGTGAGGGGATTGTTATAGGGAAGGCACCTCTTTTCGATGAATCTAATTATTCTTATTGGAAGATTATAATATCTATTTATCATAAGGTCATGAGTCTAAGTATATTGAAATTGTAAATGAGGGTTATGTCATGCCTCTTGATCCACTACATCCCACAGAATAAGAGGGGTGTAATGCTCATTTAGATGCTCAAACTATAAATGCTCTTTTGGCGTTTTAAACACGATGAGTTCAATAGAGTGAGCAATTTGGAAACTTCTCATGATATTTGGACCACTCTCTTGAAAATTTATGAGGGAACATCCACAGTTAAGGAAGCTAAATTGCATAGGTTTCGGATCAAACATGAGACATGTACAATGTTGCCTCATGAGGATACTAATGAAATGTATTTTCTCCTCAACAACATTGTAAATGAGCTCAAAGGCCTCGACACATCGCTAACGGATGTTGATATTGCAAGAAAAATACTTAGGGTGTTACTGTAGAACCACGAGATGTTGGTGACTCTATTTCTCAAGTACCCCGAGTTGACGAAGATGATACCAACACAACTCTTGGGAAACCTCATAACCAATGAGTTGTATAAGAAAGACAAGGAGGAGCTTTTTCAATAATCCTCATCCAAGAGCAAGAAGATCACTGCTTTCAAGGCCAAAGCGGTATCAAGTGATAATTTCAAGGACGATGAGGAGGACTCCAAGGAGGAATTGACCCTCTTTGTGAGAAAGATAAAGAAATTCATAAAGAAGCACTAATTCCAAAGTGCTAGCCATGAGAAGGGCAAGAAAGGGTGCTCCTACACCGACAATAAGTGCTATAGCAATATCCATTGCTATGAATGCGATGAAAAGGAGCACACTGCCTCTTATTGCCCCACGAAGAAGGATGATAAGGGCAAGTAAACCAAGAAGAAGGACTTCAATGAAAAGAAGCTTTTCAAGAAGCTTTACAAAGACGGCAAGAATGAAGCTAACATCAGAGAGTGAAACTTTGATAAGGAGTACACAGACTCTGACTCTGATGAAGATGAGTCCCCCATGAAGAACAGACTTGTCAGCATTGCCATCAAGGAGGCTTCATCCCTCTTCCCATCTCCTACATGTCTCATGGCAAAAGGAGAAAAGGTAAAAAAAACTTGATGATGATGAACCTTCTTACGATAAGCTCATGGACATGCTGGTAAAATTAAATGAATATCTTAGAAAAGAGAAGTCAAAATTCAAAGTCTTAAAGAAATATCATCTCTCTCTTAAAGAATCTTATGAGGAGCTAAAGGAAGCTCATGACTTGCTTGTCCAAGAAAATTCTAGCAAAACTTGCACTAGTATTGAGATTACATGTGATATTTTTAATGGCATGCATAGTGTAGAAATTGCTAGCACTAGCACTTATACTTCATGTGATGATCTAATTGATATGCATGTTGCTCTAATGTTATCACTAATCATGCAAATGTTAAGTCTTGTGATGTTGAACTTATTGTTGAAAACAATGAACTCAAGGAGCAAGTGTTAAAGCTTAACAAAAGCTTGAAAAGGTGCTTCAAGGGTAAGGCTAGCCTTGATAAGCTTTTGAGTGAGCAAATGTGCTCATTCAACAAGGAGGAACTTGGGTATGTACCTAAGAAAGGTAAGAGACCGACAAGGAAGCCTACAAGGTTTGTGAGGCAAAATGGCAAATATTGTCATAAATGCTGGGAAACAGGACATATGCAACAAAATTATCCTATTGATAAGACTCCATCCATTGGATTATATGATTCTTGTTATATGCTTAAGAAATCTAAGGATGGTAGAGTTATTGCACGTTTTCTTGGCACTTCAATTCTTGGCGTTAAAAAGAATGCTATTTGGGTGCCTAAAGCCTTGGTTACTAACCTCCGAGGACCCAAACAAATTTAGGTACCTAAAAGAACCTAATTTTCTTTTGTAGATGAACTACAAGAGCAGTGGAAGGCATTGGGTGCTTGATAGTGGGTGTACTCAACATATGACCGGAGACCAGAAAATATTCACCACATTTGAGAATAGGAGCAATGAAAGGATCACATATAGAGACAATAGCAAAGGAACAGTACTTGGATTGGGTAAAATTGCCATCTTAAATGACTTTTCAATTTCAAATGTATCTCTAGCAGAAACATTGAATTTCAATTTGCTATCCGTTGCTCAATTGTGTGATCTATGTTTAATTTGCTCATTCTCTAAAAGTGAAGTAACCATTTCAAAAGAAAAGGAAAATGAACTTATTTTTGAAGGTTTTAGATTTGGAAATCTTTATTTGGTTGATTTCTCCTCTAGTGATTGATTCTTAAAAACTTGTTTGATGGCAAAAACCTTTTTAGGTTGGTTATGGCATAGAAGGCTAGGTCATGTAGACATAATCCAACTCAAAAGGCTTTTCAAATATAACTTAGTAGTTAGCTTGAAAGATGTGAAGTTTGAGAAAAATAGATTGTGTAGCACTTGCCAAGCTGGGAAGCAAGTTGAAAATTCTCATCCTTCCAAAAGTATCATGTCAACTTCTAAGCTATTGGATCTCTTACATATGAATTTGTTTGGGCCAACAACCTATAAGAATATCGGGTCAATAGCTATTGTTTAGTCATTGTAAGTGATTACTCTAGATATAGATAGGTATTCTTCTTACATAACAAAGCCAAAGCCTCCGGTATTTTCAAAAGATTTGCAAAAGGGCCTAAAATGAATTTGATTTTAAAATGAAGAAAATCCATAGTGATAATAGTTCTGAGTTCAAAAACACTAAAATTGAAGATTTTTGTGATGAACTTGGAATAAAGCATGAGCTTTCACAACCTATACTCCAGAGAAAAATGGAGTTATAGAAAGGAAAAATCATACATTAATTGAAATGACTAGGACAATGCTTGATGAATATAGTACTTCCGATAATTTTTGGGCGAAAGCTATTAACACCGCTTGTCATGCCATCTTCTTTTCAAAAAGACTTCCTATGTGCTTCTCATTAGAAGAAGACTAAACATTTACTATTTTAGAGTATTTGGTTGCAAATGCTATATCTTGAGAAAGAGTGTTTGGCTCTTAAAATTTCAAAGTCGATGCGATGAAGGATTTTTGCTTGGTTATTCTTCTAATAGTAAAGTTTATAAAGTCTTCAACAAAAACTCTAGTTTAGTTGAAGAAACTTGTGATGTTCAATTTGATGAGACTAACGGCTCTCAAGAAGAGTAAGAGAATTTGAACGATGTAGGGGACACAAATTGGTGATATCAAGCTAAAAGGGGACACAAGTGAACCACCTTCATCAACGCAAGTTGAAGCTCCTTCCTCTTCCACAACAAATAACATTCAAACAATGATGTGGAAGACAAGAAAGAACAACCATCAACTCTACCACCGAAGATCCACAATGCAATCGCTAAGGATCATCCAATAGATCAAATATTGGGTGACATGAGTAACGGTGTCTAAACTAGATCCCGTGTAGTTTCATTTTGTGAACATTACTCTTTTATGTCTTCTCTTGAGCCAAAAGTTGTAGATGGTGCTCTAGACAATGCGGTTTGGGTGAATGCAATGCATGAAGAGTTAAAAAAAACTTTGTTCAAAACAATGTTTGGACATTAGTGGAAAAACCCAAGAAATAAATGTTATTGGCATAAAATGGGTCTTCTGCAATACACAAGATGAAAATGGAGTTGTGGTAAGAAACAAGACAAGATTAGTCGCTCAAGGTTATACTCAAGTTGAGGGTTTAGATTACGATAAAACATTTGCACCATAGCTAGACTTGAGTCTATTCGTATATTACTTGCCTTTGCTTCAATTTTCAATATTAAGGTATTTCAAATGGATATTAAACGTGCTTTCTTAAATGGTAAAATAATGAAACTTGTATATATTGAACAACCTCCAGGTTTTGAAGATCCTAAAAAATCATAATCATGTGTATAAACTCTTTAAGGTGCTATATGGCTTAAAACATGCTCCTACAGCATGGTATGAGCTCATTTGAGATTTTCTACTCTCTAAAGGATTCAAAATTGGGAAAATTGATACAACATTGTTTACTAAAATTATTGAAAATCACTTATTTGTATGTCAAATTTATGTTGATGATATTATATTTGGTTCTACTAATTAGGATTTTTGCAAATAGTTTGGTGATATGATGTCTAGGGAATTTGAGATGTTCATGATAGGAGAATTAAGCTATTTCCTTAGACTTCAAATCAAGCAACTCAAGGATGTGACATTTATAAGCCAAACAAAGTATATGAGAGATTTATTCAAGAAGTTTGGCATGAAAGATGCAAAACCAATCAAGACCCCAATGGCAACAAATGGGCACCTCAATCTTAATGAGGGAGGTAAACCAGTAGATTTAAAGTTCTATAGATCTATGATTAGAAGTTTACTTTATCTTATTGCATCTAGCCCCAATATCATGTTTAGTGTTTGTATGTGTACATGGTTTTATGCATCTCCAAAAAGGTGCCACTTGATAGCCATAAAAAGAATTCTAAAATATTTAAAACATTCCTCTAGCATAGGCTTATGGTATCCCAACGGTGCTAAATTTGATTTAATTGAATATTCAGATTCCGATTATGCAGGTTACAAAGTAGATAAAAAAGCACCTCAAGAAGTTGTCAATTGCTAGGAAGGTCTTTAGTATCATAGTCTTCCCAGAAACAAAATTCTGTAGCTCTATTCACCACCGAAGCCGAATATGTTTCCGTCGGTAGTTGTGCTTAATTGCTATGGATGAGGCAAACTTTGATGGATTGTGGAATTAAATTTGATAAAATGCCTCTTTTGTGTGATAATGATTGTGCGGTGAAAATAACCAAGAACTCGGTCCAACACTCAAGAACCAAGTATATAGATATACGTCATCATTTCTTGAGAGATCATGTGAGCAAGGGAGATATACTAATTAGCCACATTCGAACCGAAGAGCAATTAGATGACATTTTCACCAAACTATTAGATGAAAGCCACTTTTACAAGTTGAGGAATGAATTAAATATCATAGACTACTCGAATGTTGCTTGAACTCATGCCTTATTCTTTCATTCTCATTTGGTGTTATTTGCATCATTTAAAAGGAATTTTCTCAATCTTTTCATTAAAAATCTCTATATTTATAAAAACTATGCTTCTAGGTTTCCTTTAGTCTTCTTAATGCATAATGATGCTGAATGGTTCTTATTTGAGTGCAAAACTAGGGATCATTTGCATATTTCTCAAAATCCAAGTTTAGTTCCCAAAAAGTTCTAGAAAAGTCGGAACTACCATTGTGTATTCTGCGGTATTACCACTTTGTGGTACTACGAGGATGAAATCTACGATACTTCTGCTCCCTGGTACTACCGACAGTCAAACTGCGGTACTACCACTCCAGTCAGTTGAGCTCATTAACTACTGTGCCCAACTCTTCTCTTTTATTTTTTTTCTCTCTCCTTTTATTGGAACTTTCGCACCCCACTTCCGACCAAGACCGTACACTTCTTCTTCTTCTCTCTCTCTCCCCCCTTCCCCCCAAGAACTCCCAAAATCCCATTGCTAGAACTCCAAATCCCTTTAGGATTTCTTCATTCACTAGTGATTTCTTAGCATCCATGGGTTCAACTCCTCTGCTCCACAAGGTAAATAGGATCAAAATCCTCTTTTTGCCATGTTCTAGAACCCTAGCTCAAGTCTAGGTTTGATAAGAAATACGAATGATTTAGTGATCTTTTTGCCTTGTGCTGAAGTATTGTTAATATACTAGTCTTTTAGTATAAGTCCCGTATGGGTTGAACTTCCACCTAGAATGACAAAATTCATTTTTCCACAGCTGATAAATGGATTATTCCTTGAATTCATAGCTTTTCGTGATCGACTTCATTTGAAATCTCAATTGATACTAGGTTGTTAATGAACCATTCATAAATAGAGCATTATATGGTCATACTCCTTATCTACTCATGAGCTTTCTAGATAATGCCTCATTCTCATGAATTGTAATCACAATCGTTAGGCTCAAATATATGTATTCTTTCTAGGTATCCTGTACGCTTATACCTTTTCCTTATTTTGACAACAGAATATATTAAGGCTTTATGCTAACTTTCTATACAGTCGAGAGTAATTTGTCTATTAGGATACAGATACAATGAATATGTACTCTTTTATTACAATATCAATTTGTTTTTCTCATTGACTAAATCAAAGGATCTTTGATCAAGAAGGTATGTGTTACCATTGTTGTGTAAGTCAAATAGGCTTCATACCTATGTCCACAGTGTCCAGACACAAGGTGTTGAATACCCATAATCCTCGGGTGTATACCATACTAGTCCCATGATCAATGGGTAGTACACTCAACCACAACATTGATGTCACATCCATAAATATCACATTTATTTAATTTACAACAAAAGAATCAAATACATAAGCGATGTATATCTAGTTTACAACACAAGGGCCGACTGGTCAAATAAATATAACTATTAGAGATTGTAACGAAAGATAAGTAAGTAAACCAAAAGCATCCAGTGGTATGTCATCCATTTCCCATAGGCAACTGACAAGGATTAGGCCCAAGAATGACCTATTGTTGTACCCTCGGTACCAGGTGCAAAGTATGCGTCATCGGGTTTAGTTTCTTTCTCATTCTCTGAACAACAATTTAAGTAAGGTTATGTATATTATATACTCTATAAGACTTACAGTGTATCACAAAATTATACTAATGCAAGGCTAAACAAAGGATAAGGCTCTACGGTATAAGTTATTTTCAGCATGAAGCAAGTTTGCATTTGCAATATCGATAAATAATAATTTGCAATTAGACTTTGAAGAGCAATTGACATGCATGTAATGAAATAATAATTATATAACTGTAATAAAAAATAAATCAAAGCCCTCCTTGGCTAGGGAACCATGAACAAATCTCAGCCATAGACATGATATATACGTTACAACATACAACTAGACCCATTGCAGTTGCACCAAGCATACTCATGACCACGAACATAGCTATTTAAATAGTTTTATACTCTCAAGAGATTGTACAGCTTTACCCATATAAGACAATCAACTCTTCTGTCGGCCACTACATGCTTCCTTAGGCGTGTGATGAAGTGATTATTATATAGGCTTTACATCATCTAGTCCTCACCTTGTACCAGCATGATGAATGACAAACCCTCGCCTCAAGGGATACCCCCCATTTAGTGAGGCATTCACCATTGTATTAGCAAGATTTGGTCCCAACACCTTGGTGAAGGGAGCGCTATAAGCATCCTACTTTGTATACTCTTACTACTTCGGCCTACAAAAAATGCAAGACTAATTCTAGATAAATTAGTCAGCTAAAGCTGGAGCCCATATAGCAAATATAGTTATACAGTTTAACACAGAGTTCGATCCTTAATCAACACGGGCTAGAATCTCCCCCTATCTATATGCGAGATCCTCTCTCAAATTTTTCAGTTCGTATCATAACTCACCCATATCAAAAACTAGGTTTTTTTATTTTATTTTTATACGAAACTAACAGATGTCCCTCCTTTGGTCCAACATTTCAAAATCTCCCATTTCCATGCACAAGTTTTTTCCCCAAATATTCAAATTTAGTAAAAACTAGTGTGTGGCTAAGCATCTAAACAATATACGTGAATGTAGGATGCTTAAATTGACATTAGTTATTGTCTAAACCATGTCCTACAGTCTACAATAATAAGTGTATCAATATCACAAGGATGGTCAATGCATACAAGTAGGAATAACTACCATACCCATAAATATAGCGATTTTATCCAAACATACGCACATGAATAATATTTTTTTGCAAACAATATACAATAATTGAAACATTAGGATTAACATGGTCAAAGAGGGTATTTGCCTTGTTCTGGTTGCTCAGAGAGTTGCTTGGGATCATTCTCACAATTTTCCGGTGCAACGGTGTCTAATCGATAAAACCAAATGAGCACAAATAAGAGCAAAATATATTCAAATAGAGACCAAATTCTAGGGGCAGGTGGTGGATCTGGGCATAGAGAGAGCATATATGAGGGGTGTTGAGAGGGGGGAGACAGGATCAGGGCGGCTGGAGATGTCGACAACAAGTGTTGCTCTACGCTGCTATAGCATTTCTCCATCTCCATTGAAGCACGCAAGTGAAGCTCTGATCGAGATGAGATGTCGATAAGAATTAAGGGTTTATGTCTAAAAAAATTGGGATTTTAGGTAGAAGCCACACGTCAGCTAATTCTCTGATGGGTTCTATTCTTTCTAATACAAATTGAAAAGGTGCCAGTACGGTGGGAGGCCATGTGTCGCTCCCTTGGGATAGGGGACCGATGTATGTGATGGGAGATGAGGGGAGGAGGTGACGTCTCTCCGGTGAAAAAGTAGCCGTTCAAGGGTGAGTTGACCTGAAGGATCAAATGGAGGGAGGGCCTCCCACATCCAAATGATAGATGGCCAAAGAGAGGGAGGACCTGGCTTTGTTAAATGATAGATGGCAGGTGATGCTGGTTTTTTGTTTGTTCGAGAACCAAACCTGTCGCATGGCTTCCACCTAAAATCCCAATTTTTTTAGACATAAACCCTTAATTTTTGAGACAATGTTACAAAATATAAAATCCTAGAAAAATTACAAAATCAAGTCCACTGTGTAAGGATCCTTAAAAAGATTCATAATTTTTAGCTCCTTTTCTATACTAAAAATTGGTACAAATAGTACAATTATATGAATTTTTTAGTTCAATTCAAAATGCATAAAATTATTTTAAAAAATACACTATGTTGAGAGGCACCACAAAAAAATTCATGAGTTTTGAGCTCGTTTTGTCTATTTAAAAATTTCTACAAGTAGTACACCTAAATAAATTTGCTAATTATGAATCAATTAATGTTAATTAACATGATGAACAGTAGCCACCGCACGGTGGCTGTGCCGAAGGGGAGGCCACCGCACAGTGGCCATGTGGGAGTGGGCCCACCGCACGGTGGCCGTGCGGTTTGGCTCCACTGCATGATGGCTGAGCGGAGGGGTGCATGTCGACCGGAAGCTGTCTCCGTGCGATGACCGTATGGCCTTCGTGCCAAATCTGCATATTCTTCACACTCGGCACTACTTCTATAATTACCGGTCGCAACACCGCTAAATCAGCCAAAAAGTCCCTTTTCACCATGCATGATCTAGTATATTACTCTACTCTCAAGGTATGGCTAGTCACCGGGCACCACCTCTTTGTGCCAGTGGCGCCTACCTTCACTCACTCCTAAGGTCAGGCTTTATGTCACCAGAACGAACAAAAAAAGTAGCACCAAGATAGTAAGCAGAGAGCACCTAAACTTGCGTTGATATTTACCTTTTGATATTGTTAATATTGTTTATTTAAAATGTAAGTGCTTCCATCCATGCTGCTACTAAATGATGTGAAGAAAAAAAACTAACATGAAATGAATTCTGACTCATTTTTGCTACTCAATTCCTGGTGATGCAGACCCAGTACAGCGTGATCCTGCTCCCTGCCGCCCTGCACGGCTGCACCACCTTGTCCGAGAGCTCTGTGTCCGCCATGCCCACCGTGTGCACGGTGAAACAGACTTGAACATGTCATATCGGCTTCGTTTGCTATCAATTTAAAGATATCGGCCATTCTACTTACTATATCGAAAAACATTTACAGTCAGGTAGTTGCATTCTCTCGCCCTGCTATAAGATTTTAAATTTTAAATGTCTCCGTGCCTAACGGATTCATCTTTTGGCTTTTTTTTGCTTTCAACTTATTTAATCTAGAAGCCATTTGGAACACATCGGCTTTTAATTGTGTCTTATATTGACTTTTTTAGCTTTTTCGGCTTTTTGTCTTCTTTTACCCTTATTCTTTTGTAGTGTCTGTGACGATATAATGATTTTTTTAAACTTTTTTCTTAATTTTTCCTTATTTTTCTCAAAAAAGCTAATAGTCGTTATAATACAATTTTCGCTAAAAACCACAGCTAGAAACTTAAGTCAAAAGCTAGTTAGAGCACCACCAAAAACATGTGAGAATCACAGGATGTACGAAAGCACAAGTTGTATCACTAGCTGTCAGCATTCAATAAATATACTATTCTACTGGTATTATTGAACGACATGTAAGCAATTACTATATATCTGGTTGAATCATTTTAGGCAGAGGCGCTCCACAGTCGATCAGAGCCCAAATTGAACCTCAAACACTGGCTCCTTTTCTAAGTGTTGTATTTTTAGCTTTAACTTTTGGTTGAAATATCCCCGTTGTTAGTTTTTTATGAGGTATTTAATTTAAAAAAATAGAAAATATAAAAAATAAAAAATTGCTATATCTCTATGAATAATCTAAAAAAAGAAAAAAACCATGGTAGAAAACCAACACACTCCGATCGGCTCATAAGCCATCACTGTTGGGAAAGCGTTCCCTGCCCAATATGTGTGACTACTCTTAGGCCCCGCTCGATTCGGCTGAAAAGCTGTGGTTTATAGCTGAAATTACACTGTAGCGGCTAAAATTTCACTGTAGCTAGATGTGGCTTATTTGACGTAATTAAATTTAAAAAAATTAAAAATAGAAAAAATATGCTAGCTCACCACAGACAATGCAAACGAATACGGGAAAAAAAACCGGCAAAAAACTCAAAAAAGCTAAAATTCAAAAAAGAAAAGAAATTTATAAATAGTAAAAAATAAACCAAAAGTCAGAAGTAGAAGCAAACGAGCGGGGAAGCAGCTGTCGATGTGTCTCTGCTGGGTTCCCCGGCCCATGCTTCTAGCCTACGACGTGCTTCAACATTGCGGCTGCTTCCCTGGAGTGGAGTTGTTGGTCCTTGTGAGTTGTGTCCATCTCCCTCCTTTTGTATTCTTGCCCAGTATGTCAAAGAACATTGCGATCGGTTAATATATTGTGTATGACACGTTAACTCACAAGCTGTTTCTAATTGGCTGCGTGATTTCAAAGTGATGTGTCCAATGCTAGCTAGATTCAGGAATTGACGAGGGCAATCCAATCGAATTCGATGGAGGACAACTAATTTCAATCTCGCCACCGGTAGATTAAATAGAGGGATATGACAACCTCGAAGCTCCTGCTGCGGCTTGCGACGGGAGTCGCCGACGATGTACTGGATGCCCTGCGAAACACTCCCGGGAGGGATTAAAATTTCAGGCTTCGTGAAAATCACCAATTTTTGCTTTTCTCGGTCCATCCCGAGAAAAGGCCCAATCGGGCAAAACATTTGGCCCAATTCGAAAAAAAATCCACCCAACGGGTACCAGCACAGTAGCGCATTGCGTCGTTCCTCATTTTCGCAAGGCACGAATCGCCAAGACGTCGTTCCCCATTTTTGCGTGGTTCCCCATTTTCCCAATTCCGACTAAGGCTGTAATAAAAGCTCAAAGCTCGCGAATTATTTAAGTTCAGCTCGCTTTAGGTTTGATTCGAATTCAGTTCAAATTTTAAACGAGCCAAACTTAAGCTTGATCTCGAGCTCACGAGTTTCACCGAGCCGAGCTCGAATAGTTCGCGAGGCTCAATTCGAACTTAAATGGTGATACATATTAACTCTTACTGAGTTTACTCGAGTCGAACTCGAGCTCAAGCTTTTCTTATTATTGAAATTTTTTAAATTATTTTTATTGTTATTGGGCTTACTAGAACCAAGCTCGAATTTAAAATTTTCTTATTATTGAAAATAGTGCATAATAAATTATTTTAATTGTTATCGAGCTTTAACGAGCCGAACCCAAACCTACTCGAGCTTAGGCCGAGCTGAGCTCGAGCCCAGGTTCAGTCTCGGACCCCAACTTGTTACAGTGTAAAAAAAAGTTACCAACAGTTACAGTGTAAAAACATTAATTACTCTAAAAACGTTAATTACCAAAAGTTACTTTTTAAAAAAATTAATTATGCTAAAAAGTTACCAACAGTTATAGTGTAAAAAATTACTATAGTATAAAATAAGCTATAAGCTCGAATTTAAAAGGTCTAAATGAGCACCACTGAAGATGAGGTCCACACGTCATGGAGGCAATGCATGTTTCATTTATTTCCTTTAAAGATGAACTCTACGTTTTTTTTCCACGCAGATGCCTCTCAACAAGATGGTGCGGATGGAGCGCTCGCGATCATGGTCGGATGACCTCCCATCAGAGCTCGCCGGCCAGGTCCTCTGCCGCCTCCTTGCCCAAGTCGATGGCATCCGCTTCGCCGCCGTGTGCCCGCAGTGGCGCTCTGCTGCACGGGAGCACCCCGGTCGTGCCGCCGCCGCTATCGATCGGATGGTACCTTCCACAGTTTACCCAAGAGCAAGCCCTTCCGCTTCCCCGACTGCGTCGGCTACTTGAGTAAACAATAGATAGATTTCCACTTGACTACAAGACACGTCAGGTGCCGCTCAGTACTGATAGTAATGGAGACAATGTCTTGCAGAACACAAGAATCCACCAGCTTCTAGCTAGGAGGTCAAAAAAGCTCGTTTCAGCTTTAGCTTCTAATTTCTGACTTATTTTTTATTATTTATAAATTTTGTTTTTTTTCTAATTTTTTTCGCTTTTTTAGCTTTTTTTGCCGGTTCTTTTTTCCTGTATTCATTTGCGTGGTCCGATATGAGCTAACATATTTTTTCTATTTTAATTTTTAAAATTTAATTACGTCAAATAAGCCGCCTTCAGCACCAGTGAAATTTTAGCTAGCTACAGTATATTTTTAGTCATAAGCCATAGCTTTTTAGCCCAACCGAGCAGTGCCATTAATAATGTCTTACAGAATACAAAAATCCACCAGCTTCTAGCTAAGAGGCCAAAAGGCTCGGTGGAAGTGTAAAACAGCCATTTCTTCAGTAGCAACACATGGGTACATCCATGGCCCAACAAAAACTCATTCCGAGATCCAATTACTGAAATGCACCGAAAATTTCAAACCTTTTTGAATTCTTCCTGGATTTTTGGGTGAATTTTGAATCCTTTCCCAATTCAGAAATTTCTAGCGAAATTCGCTTTCCTTTCTCGGTATTTCGCTTTCTCAGTTCGTTGGCGCCCTCTGTCTTTCCGCCTTCTCCTCTCGATCGTGCACGCGCCGCGCGCGCAGTTCCGCCGCGCCGGCTCGCCGTCGCCGCCGTTCCCGATTGCGCCAACCCCGTCGCCGCCGTTCCCGGTTGCATTTCAACCTGGAAACGGGGCGTTACAATTACATCCTGGAATTCGACTGGGAGGATAACCATTGAAAAGTTAGTACATCACAGCTCGAGCATGCATCAAATGAGCCCAAAAAACTAACAACCAACCCAGGTAACTAGGAACCAGAGTGTGAGCGGAAAGTGATCCGTCTGACATTGCGTAAAATCGCCTACCTCATGGCTTACCATGCATGCATTACCCGGAGAGAGGAGCCATGTCGCCGGTCCCGGCCTTTTTGCTTTTCCATGACACCGCCGGCATGGGGGAGCTGAGTGTGGCCTACCATGATGCCATCACGGGGATGAGGAAAACAATGAAGAACCATTCATTTCTTGGGAAGCGGCAGCAAGCCCTCAATTTTGTGAGAACTAGTTACATTGACTAATCAAGTTGAGCACTTCATCATTTTAGTTTTTTAAGCTAATACTGAGATTTATTTTTATTCCTAAAGGAGACAAAACCAGTGGATTTCCAAATTGCAGCATCTTTCATTCAGCATTGCCAGATTTAGGCACTAAATAAAAGTTCTTCAGCTACTTTGAGCCTCTCATCTCTTTTTTACTATTTTCTCCATCCATGACAAGTTCCTAGTTATGAACCCAGCTTCATATTTATGTATACTTTGATAGGTAAAAAACTGAGCTATTGTCATTCTACTTATCAAATATGTAAGTTCTCTTTTTGTGTCGAACTGCTCGAATTCAATCAAGACTCTGCTTCTCCGTTAATTGTGACCTAGCATAGTAATGCACAATTTTGACACCGACCGATGCATAAGACTTGTTCATTGTACTAAACAAAACAGCTGCAAAGAAGCTAGACTGCTGATCTGTGCATTTCGATCATTATCCATAATTCTAGAAAATATCAGGATATAATGTATTCTCAAGTAAAGCTCAGGTATGTTGCAAATTCTCAACCATGCAGACCGGCCATCTACTCCACTTGAAAAGTTATGGTAGCATTACTAAAATGGCAATGTTTTCCCCTCCCATTAGTCCGAAATATTCATTCTGCATTTCAATCATTGTCGTTTGCTCATGAGTTTATTTTCCATGCATAACAGGCCACATGCAAATAATGATACTTCCTCCATTTTAGTGGGAAATTGCCATGGAATACTAATCCTGCATATTATGAGATTAATTTTTTATTATGAATTATCTGTGCTCTAATTATATAAAACATATGAGCGAACACGAGATATATAACTTTGTTTCATCTATATGTATGCTGCGATCTAGAAGTGATCATTGTCAGAGAGAAACAACCCCTCTCTGCACAAACTCTGTTCTCTGAACTGTGCCGAACTATGAACAGTAGCTAACGACAAAATACAGAAAGCAACCAGAGTTCAGAGTTTGTGGAACAAGCAGAGTATGAAAACACACGTTTGTGCCGCACACACCAGCGGCTTTTCAGTTTTCATTCCTTTTCATGGCTGAATACATGGAGTCTGTTACATGCAAATCATGGACCAAGACTTCCTCAGAATCCTCCCAGATCCGAAGAATCCGTTCCACCAAGAAAAAGAAGGAAACTAGTGCAGAGTGCTTCCTACTAGTAAGGGAACAAACATGTAGTGCTAAGCAAACATGCAGAACTGAATAGACTACATAAGGTGCGGTGAAATTAACTAACAATCACACATGACAAAACCTGTAACTAGAAAATTATAAAAGGGCAAGCCAACGAACTAAGAACTTAGACTATTTTCAATAAAGCATAATACACTACGGAATAACTTGTGAATTGTGGTAATATTGAATATTGATCCAAATCATCAACTGTGCAGTGCTGAAAATGTTTCTTTGATAGCGATGATTCCAGCATAAACATCTTGCATTTCTGGCCGATCTTTCGGTGAGTCCACAGAACATTTTAGGCCCATATTAAACAGCTGCATGATACAGCTTTGCATTCCGATCATTGCAGGATTCCCATTGTCTAAGTTGTGATTTTCTTCTTCAGGTTTATAGCATGGAATGAGACTGAGCTCTAAAATGTCGCCAATATTGTGTGGAAATGCAGATTCCACCAACTTGTGAAGGTTCAACCCATCCTTAAAGATGTCATCTGTTGGGTGTTTCCCTGTGAGCATTTCTAGCAAAATAACTCCATAACTATAAACGTCACCCGCAGTTGAGATCTCGTAACCCATTCCATATTCTGCAATTAATGTAATGCGAAACTGTTTAGAAGCTCTTCTCATTTGCTAAATTGTCTTAAATAATAAGCTCTTTTGTTAAGAAAGAAAGGAAATTTCTTGAGATGATAGCTACAAATTGTTTTCTACGAGAAATATTACTACAATAATGGATGTTAATAAGATAAGAATGAATGCTCACCAGGTGCAATATATCCGACTGATCCTCGTGGCCCAGCTGTACTTGTTACACTGTTAAGCCTTGTAGAAGAATGACTGTAAAGAAACTTTGCTAATCCAAAGTCGCTAACATGAGCACCCATGTCATCATCCAAAAGGACATTGCTTGGCTTCAAATCACAGTGAACCAAAGGAGGAGTGCACCAATTATGAAGATAATCCAAGGCAGCAGCAATGTCCATAGCTATTAGTATCCTTGATCCTAGACTCAATGGTCTCTTTTGTCCATGTTTGTGCACTTTTGAATGAAGCCAGCTTTCCAGGTTACCGTTGGCCATGTACTCAAGAATAAGAGCTTTGAACTCATGTCCCATTTGATCGAAGCTTGAGCATAGACTAATCACCCGCATGAGGTTTCTGTGGCGTGTGTTTCTTAACACCTCACATTCAGTTAAGAAGTTCTTTGGTGCTCCAATTTGGTCAAGTTTGAACACCTTAATAGCAACCGGGTACGCTTCAAACTTGAATATACCTTTATAGACCACTCCAAATCTCCCCGAACCAACTAGGTTGGCCGAAGCGAAATCATTGGTAGCTTTAGCAAGCTCAGCATATGAGAATTTTTTCAACTCCTTGCATAATTGGTCAATATGTTGTTTCGGTTGATTTCTCTTCTTGAAAAGAATGGTTGTAACACATGCCATTAAGACTATAACAATGCTAGTGAGTGGAACAGCTATTGATATGACAAAAGAAGTATTCTTTCTTTTGGATGTAGCTGCAGATGTGCAAAGTGGTAATTGTTGCATTGGAAACTTGGTGCATAACTTCTTGTTTCCTTGTATGAACACCTTGCTTGAATTGCTAAATGCACCACCTGTAGGAACTATTCCCTCGAGGCTGTTGAAGGATAAATTGAGAAGCTGCAAAGAGCTAAATGTCTCAAAAAAGACTGGGATTTCACCGGACAAGTTGTTTTGAGAAAGATCCATCTCAGTGACGCCTCTTAAGCTCATGAAGGATTCTGGGATTGTCCCACGAAGAAAATTCACCTCTAACCGAAGGGATTCCAAGTGAATGCATTCACCAAGTGTATGTGGAATCTCTCCAGATAATTGGTTGTTGGAAATATTAAGGGAGCCAAGGTTAGTTAAGCTGCCAATCTGAGGTGATATGGATCCAGTGAGTTTATTGTAGGATAAGTCTAGGCCTTCCGAAAGAGAGGAAATGGAAAGGAGTTCAGGTGGGATGCTTCCATCGAAGCCATTACAGGAGAGGTTCAGCATCACCAAATTTTTACAGCCTGCTAAGTGTGAAGGTATGGGCCCACTCAAGTTGTTTTCTTGCAGATAAATCGCACTTAGGCTTTCAATGTTTCCAATTGATTGTGGGATTTCTCCAGAAAGTATGTTGCGTGATAAGCTTAGAGCAAACAAGTTTCTGAGATTTCCAAGTGTGTCGTGAATGCCTCCAGAGAATAAATTTCCGCTAAATTAAGAACTGTGAGCTTTGTAAGGTTTCCTATCTCTGAAGGTATAGTTCCGATAAATCTATTTTCTGTTAGAAACAACATTTGTAAGCTTTTCGAGAGATTGCCAATGGAACTAGGTAATATTCCATGCAGCTTGTTGTTGTCCAAATATAATATCTGCAATTGGGGAGAGGTTGTTGTTGAGGACAAGGCGCTCCAGTCCACAGCTTCGAGCTGGTTTGCACCAAGGTCTAATTGGAGCAAGTTGGGCAAGGACCAGAAAGAAGGAACCACACCACTGAATGCGTTGTCACGGAGTTGTAGCATTTGGAGATTGGAAGCATTAACTAACGACACGGGGATTGGGCCATCAAATTGGTTTCCTTCCATGACCAACGTTTGAATGTTTGGAAGAGTGTATCCAATCTCGCTCGGAATCCTCCCAACTAGTTGGTTGACGCCAAGGCCAAGATAAGTGAGAGACGTGATTGTGTAAAGAGCTGGTGGAACTGTGCCAGACAAGTTGTTATATGCCAAATCTAGTTCTTGCAAACCGGGAATTCTGGTTAAACTCTCCGGAATGCTTCCTTGTAAGTTATTTTGAGCGAGCAGCAATGAAGATAGGGAAGAAATGTTTCCGACTGTGGCAGGAATTTCTCCTGAAAGGTTATTTCCTGTTAGGCTAATATATTGTAACTGTGAGGACATCGGGGAGGAAGATGGTATGGACCCAGAGAACTCATTGTATGAGAGATCTAAGGTAAGAAGAGATGAGCTATTGAAGAGAGCAGAAGGGATCTCTCCACTGAGCTTGTTTTTCATCAGGTCAAGGTAGTTGAGTGAAGAGCAATTTGCTAACAGAGGTGGAACTCCACCAGTTAGGCTATTATTCCGAAAGACAACCATAGACAGTGAAGGGCTATATCCCAAAGATTCAGGAATGCTGCCCTCAAGCTTGTTGCTAGGGAGAAATAGATATTTAAGGTTGGGAAGCAAACCGATCCCAGAAGGGATGCTTCCGTTAAGGTTGTTAACACTGAGAACAATTTCCTGAAGAGATGAGCACTGTGCAAGACTTGGAGGGATCTTACCTTCGATGGAGTTGTTCCACAGGCTGATGACCTCAAGGCGGGAACATGACGATATGGTATCTGGAATCACTCCGGTGATGGAATTCATGCTAAGGTTGAGGTACCTGAGGCGGGTTAAGCGACCAATCTCAGGAAGGATGTGGCCGCTGATTTGGTTGCCAGGCATGTGGAGTCTATTGAGGAAACGAAGGCCAGCAACGCAAGGAAATATTTGACCGGTGATATTCAGTGATTCAAGGTCAAGAGCAACAACACGAGCTGTTTGCCGCTTGCTGCATGTTACTCCATACCAATCACAGAAGGCGAGGGACTCATTTTTCCATGAGTCCAAGGCTGCAACAGAGTGGGAGAGGTGTGACTTGAGACACAGGAGGGCCTGTCTATCGGTTTCGGATGCGTTATGGAGTGCAGATGTGTCTAAGGAACATACATAGGGACAAAAGCTAAGCAAGCAGATGAGCATTGCAGCAAGCAGCGGCAACAAGGCGTTTTGGGATCCTACAACAGCCATCTTGATTCCGCGTAAGTACATGCTTATGCTGGTGGATGCTTAACTGATTTGGTTCTGGTGCTTCTTTCCCTGGAATATGGCATGCATTTATATAGGTCACAAAGCCAGCTGACAAGTATGAGCGTGCGAGAGGGGCAACAAGTGGGAAAATGGTAACAAAGACATCAATCACCGTGTCCAGTCGTAGTGCTTCTGTTAGCCAATGTAAAGCAGTCAATAATTGTGCCCGCAAATATAGGTCACTACGACCACATGCAGCTGAAACTTTACTGTTGCTAATAATGCGTAGAAAGATAGGAATAAGAGATACGAATTTTTACATAAAAAACTATTGGGGAGAAAAAAAATCATAGACGTACAAAGATAAATCATTGTAATAAGGAGAGATTATAATACGCTTTCACTTCTTATGAACTATTGGGTTGCATATGTAGTGCGAGAGAAACGAGTCCTACACGGAGATCGACATCACGTCTGATACAAGCTGCGCATAGCTCTAACACCTGTTATGTCATGTCTGGCATAAGACAATGCAGTGTCCTACACGAACACGGTACAAATTTGGATCAACTTCAACAATCTCAATCTTGAGCCGAATGCCATCTAGTAGTTGAAATACGTGATAAACTTCTCTAATAAAATTAACATGTACATCTTGTGAGCTGAAATTCCAAAGGACTAGTGATTAATACCAACTAAGTCTAAGCAAAGTTTACACTTAGTGGCAGGAACTAGCTTTGTTAACATATCAGCTAGATTATCATGAGTACTTGTCTTGCTGACTTTAATATCACCTTGAGTAATGACACCTCGAATATAGTGATAACTGATATCAATATGATTTGTTCTCTCATATGATATTTAATCTTTTGCAAGACAAATAACACTCTTACTATCATAAAATATTATAGTGTATGATGTACTTTCACAAAACTCATAAATTGTAAAGCAGTCAATAATTGTGCCCGCAAATGGATCACTACAACCACATGCAACTGAAACTTTACTGTTGTTAATAATGCGTAGAAAGATAGAGACGAGAGATAAGAATTTTGAATTATTACATAAAAAACACTTAGGGAGAAAAAATCATGGACACATAAAGACAAATCATTGTAATAAGGAGAGATTATAATAGAACGCTTTCACTTCTTATGAACTATTGGGTTGCATATGTAGGGCGAGAGAAACGAGTCCTACACGGAGATCGACATCACATCTGATACAAGCTGCGCATGGCTCTGACACCTGTTATGTCATATTTGGCATGAGACAATGCAGTGTCCTACGCGAACACGGTACAAATTTGGATTAACTTCAACAATCTCTATCTTGATCCGAATGCCATCCAATAGTTGAAATACGTGATAAACTTCTCTAATAAAATTAACATGTACATCTTGTGAGCTGAAATTCCAAAGGACTAGTGAGTAATACCAACTAAGTCTAAGCAAACTTCACACTTAGTGGCAGGAACTAGCCTTTTTAACATATCAGCTGGATTATCATGAGTACTTATCTTCCTGACTTTAATATCACCTTGAGTAATGACACCTCGAATATAGTGATAACTGATATCAATATGCTTTGTTCTCTCATATGATATTTAATCTTTTGTAAGACAAACAACACTCTTACTATCATAAAATATTATAGTGTATGATGTACTTTCACAAAACTAAGTAAATAAATCTCTTAGTCAAACATCTTCTTTGCAAGCTACGAAATAGCCATATATTCAAACACAGTAGTAGACAAGGCAATGGTAACTTGCAAATTTGCTTTCCAGCTAACGGTACATCCTCTAACAGTGAACACATAAACAGTGAGAAATCTTCTTTTATCCAAATCTCTAGGAAAATCAGAATCAACATAACCAACAAGTCCATCTCTGGTCTTTCTAAACTATAAACAAACATTAGATGTACCCATAAATATCTAAAAATTTATTAAACTGCTTTCTAGTACTCTTTTCTAGGGTTAGCTATTTATCTACTAACCACATTTAACGATTAAAATAAATCCAGATGAAAACATACTATAGCACGGGTAAAGTAATTAGAGTTTCTACCGTGTGATGACCGTAGTGATTTAATTGGAGTTTCTACCATGTGATGACCGTAGTGGTTAGTAAGAACTGAGAACAGGTAAAGTAATTAGAGTTTCTACCGTGTGATGGCCGTAGTAGTTAGTGAGAACTGAGAACCCCAAATTAAAGACTTTGACAGTTGACTGAATTCATGAATCATGATGCACACATCCACCAACGGACTTTTTTTTTTGAGACATCCACAAAACGAACTGACCGTCCACTCCTTACCCTTTTCTGCCTACCTTCCTGCTCTATGCTCTGGAAAGCTTAACCCCAGCACTTTATGTTGAGAAACCGTCGCTGGCGACCAATCCGAGCGATTTCTCTGCTTAGAACAAGAACGAATCAATCACAGAATCACAGAGAGAATAGATTGAACACAGAGAGGTAGAGAGAACTCCTGGTCTTTCTTTATTGCTTTAGATTGCATCGGGTACATAATGAGGGGGGTCTAGGTCCCTATTTATAGTCTACGGTGGGGTGCTCAAATATGCCAGGACTCTTGGCCATGGGCCCAGTTTCCTAACACTCCCCCTTGGGCACTCCCCAACATGCTCATGCCTCGTCAAAACTCCATAAAAACCCAGTGGAAAAAATTTGGAGAAAGAGTACATGATACATGTGATCTTTGCGATGCACAATTGCCTCATTAAAAACCTTGGTCGAGAAACTTCATGGAAAACTCGTCAAGGAAAAGAGTACAATTCACCCAAATTCATTTGGTCTGCAAGACTTTATTTTTGGGTACTTAATCTTCATGATCAAGATTTATTAGCGGGCTTGTGAGAATTCTCCCCCTGAATTCTGCACTTCTCTAAGTCTCATCATTCCAATTCCACGCACGCACCTTTTAAAGCTAGATGCGGGGAGTGACTTAGTGAATAAATCTGCGAGATTTTCACATGACTTAGTATGCAGTACTTTAATCTCGTCCATCTTTTGCAATTCATGTGCATAGAAGAACTTGGGGTTGATATGCTTTGTGAGATGACTCTTCACATAGCCCGTTTGCACTTGTGCAACGTAAACGGCATTATCTTCATAGATAATTGTGGGGGTTTGCACAATGTTCATCCCACATGACTGCTGGATGTGGTGAACCATTCGGCGGAGCTGGCGCACTCGTGCGGCTTCATACAGTGCTATAATTTCTGAGTGGTTCGTCGAAGTAGCTACCAGGCTTTGCTTAGACGATTTCCATGAAATTGCAGTTCCACCACACAGGAATACATAGCCTATTTGTGACTTAGCGGTATGCGAGTCTGACAGATACCCAGCATCTGCATAGCCAATCAAGTTCAGATCTTGATTCTTTCTGTAAAACAATCCAAGATCCTTGCTTCCTTGGAGGTATCGGAAGATGTCCTTTATGCCCTGCCAATGCCTTTTGGTGGGCTCTGCACTGTACCTTGCTAAGAGGTTCACGGCAAATGCAATGTCCGGTCTAGTGCAGTTTGCTAAATACATGAGTGCTCCCACTGCACTCAAGTATGGGAATTCCGGTCCCAGGACTTCCTCCCCCTCTTCCCTTGGTTGGAAATGATCTTTTTCTTGCTGCAAAGACCTACCGATCATCGGTACTTTCGAGGGAAATGCCTTCTCGAAGCCAAACCTTTCAAGCACCTTCTGGGTGTAGGTCGACTGATGTACCAAGACTCCTTCAGGGACATGCTCAAGCTGCAGGCCTAAGCAAAACTTGGTCTTGCCCAAATCTTTCATTTCAAATTCTGACTCCAAGTAGGAGCTTACTTCTTTTATGTCTTCGGCTGTCCCGATGATGTTCAGATCATCTACATACACAGATATTATACAGAACCCATTCAGGATCGCCGTATAAATACACAAGGACAGTCTTCATTGTTCGTGTAGCCTTTCTTGCAGAGAAAGTCGCTTAAGCGATTATACCACATTCTTCCAGATTGTTTCAATCCATACAGTGACTTTCTGAGTTTCACACTGCAGATTTATATTTGCTCTGTCTTGGTTCGGAGAGGGATTCCTTCAGGGAATCTCATATAAATCTTCGAATCCAAGTTACCGTAAAGGTATGCAGTCACAACATCCATCAATTTCATTTCCAAATTCAAGTTCACTGCCATTGAGATCAAGTATCTAAAGGTAATTCCACTCATGACTGGGAGTAGGTTTCTTCATAATCAACTCCGGACGTTGAGTGAAACCTGGGCTACCAACCTTGCTTTGTATCTCACTACTTCATTTCTTTTATTTCTCTTTCGAACAAATACCCACTTGTGCCCAACGGGGTGTATGTGGGGAGGCGTGCGGCATACGGGCCCAAACACCTCTCTTTTGTTCAGAGATAGCAATTCAGTTGCTATTGCCTTCTTCCAATCTTCCCAATCTGATCTTTTCTTACATTCAGCGAGCGATGCAGGCTCGGGATCAAGATCAATGATGGTGGCAATTTTCTTTGCGAGGTAGATATCAATATTAGCTGTTGTCCTATTCAGGGACTCTCCCGTGTGCACATAATTTATAGCTATTTCTTCATGAGTTGCTTCTTCTGGAGCTTCACCTTGCGCATGGCTTCTTTCAATTGCGGTGGCAAGTTCCTTTAGTTTTTTGGCTCCGATGTGTGCGCACACATCCATGCCGATGGGGATATTCAGATCCGGTATGCCCTTTTCTGAAGGTGTCATACTCGTGCCAGGTCTCAACTGGCTCCCCTTCTCATTCTGGGAGACTTCAATGATCGGCTGTGATAAATCCCTTTTATCCTTTTTCGCCGGGCGTCCCCGGTTACTTTGGACTCGAGAAACCGGAGTCCTCGTCCTTTTATTCTGAGGCCTCCGGACGGGATTAGGGATACCTTCAATTTTCTTTGGTATTTCAACCCTCTCCGGTGCATTGCGTGCAGGCACATGCGACTTAATCACGCTCTTCAAATCACTAAAGTGATCGGGCAGTTGATTTGCTAATGCTTGCAAGTCGATGATCTTCTGGACCTCTTTTTCAGTTTCACTAGTGCGCGGATCATGTGCATGAATTCCCGTGGCTTTCCACGTAATTTCCCGACATTTTTCATCAACGGGTTGATTTCCTCCCCCTAATGACGGGAAATTATCCTCATCAAAAATGCAATCAGCGAAGCGGGCAGTATGCAAATCTCCCGTCATGGGTTCCAAATACCTGATTATGGATGCAGACTCATAACCAACGTATATCCCAGTACGTCTTCCGGAGTGGGCCCATTGCAGTACGCTGCGGAGGTGGTATTGGTACATAAACCTTGCATCCAAACCTCCTAAGATGAGAAATTTTCGGTGGTGACCCTTGCGCTAGTTGCATAGGTGAATGGATGTTGTAGGCCGAAGGTCTAAGGTTGATGAGATTTGCTGCATGAAGGACTGCGTGTCCCCAACATGTAGCTGGCAAATTACTTTTATGCAAGAGGGGTCGGGCAATAAATTTAATTCTTTTAATTAAAGCCTCTGCCAAACCATTCTGGGTATGAACATGCGGTACCGAGTGTTCAACTGCAATTCCCATCGCCATGCAATAATCATCAAATGCCTTCGAAGTAAATTCTCCAGCGTTGTCCATTCAGATGGACTTGATATGATGATCTGGAAACACATTTCTGATGCGAATGATCTGCGAGATCAATTTTGCAAAGGCATGGTTTCTTGTGGACAACAAACCCACATATGACCACTTCGAAGAAGCGTCAATGAGCACCATGAAATACTTAAACGGCCCTGAGACGGGCTGAATGGGACCGCAAATGTCTCCCTGGATGCGTTCCAGGAATGCAGGGACTTCATCCTTCACTTTCAGAGTGGAGGGTCTAGTAATTAGTTTCCCGGTGGCACATGCAGGGTACACAAAATCTTCATGATTCGGGAAATTCTTCACATTAATATTATGCCCATGTGAGTTATTTATTATGCTTCTCATCATCCTAAGACTTGGGTGGCATAATCTATCATGTCAGAGACAGAAGAGTTCAGAGCTTCTAAACGCTGTTTTCAGAACAGTGTACGCTGCAGGCGCTTTAATTGTGGTATAATATAGCCCAGTTTCAAATGAAGGAAGCTTTTCTAATATTCTTTTGCCATTCTCTTCGCGCTTCGTGATGAGCAGGTATTCCTTACCGTACTCCTCGTCAGTCTCAACGTGGAAACCATTGGCGCGAATATCCTTAAAACTTAGGAGAGTTCTAGTCGATTCTGGGTACAATAAGGCTTCTTCAATGACCAAAATTGTGCCCATGGGAAGTATAATTGTGGCTCTTCCGGAACCGATTATACACGCATCGCTTCCGGCGATTGTCGTAAGGCTGCCATTGCTCTTACGGATCGACTGGAAATACTTAGTCTCTCTTAAGATAGTATTCGTTGTGCCGCTGTCGACAAGGCATACTTCCTCCATAGGGCGCCACACGTGTTCTAATATAACGTATTTAATTAACATGTATTAGAAGGCATTCAACACATAAAATACGCCAATATCAGAACATATAATGCCAATATAAACTGAATAAATGAATGTTTTATTCCAAAATCATCCAACCATCACGAGAAAGCAAAATCCTAAAGCACCAACCATGCAAGTTCTAAACTTGTCCAGTTAACACAAAAATAAATGACAATTAACGTCTCATGCATTCTGTGCATCAGACGGAATCAACTAGAAAATCATCGACTTCTTCGGCTATTTTCTCAGCAGTGATATTCTCTTCAAGAGAGATCATGGCGGTGGCTGCCTCTAAGTCGTAAGGGGGTGCTGCTGCCGGGATGGACTCAACCTCCATCATCTCCGGCAGCTGCTCAGGCTGCTCCCCCTCAACGGCTGCAAAGTGGGCTTCAGGTTGCCCTTTGCCATTCTTCTTTTGACCTTGGTGGGCATCAATGACATGTTGCGGTTCTTTGCATATCCGCGACCAATGCCCCCACTTGCCACACTTGTAGCAACCCTGGTTCTGCTGGCCATAGGTCTTGCCACTCTTCTTAGCCTTCTTGTCGTTTGGAGCATCTAACTTGCCTTTCTGGGCAACGATCTTACCCTTCTTCCCCCTTTTCTTCATCAAGGGCTTTCGCACCTTGAGGCTGCTAGCATTGGCTTCATGGCGGTGAGTCGCCGGTGGTCGCGAGCGTAATTCTTGCGGAGAAGTTCGTCCTGAGTCTCTGCTACCTGCATCATATCAATCAATTTGGCGTACTCCTTGTAGCCGTCCTGACGATAGTTGCGGGCAGTCTGCACAGCACTGGGGTGAAAGGTGGACAGGGTCTTCTCGATCTTCTGGTCCTCTATGATCTCCTTGCCACAGAGTTTAAGGTTTGTACAAATCCTGTGTAAGGCAGAATTGTACTCCCCGACCATTTTAAAGTCGGCAAACCTCAGTCTGATCCACTCCTGCTCTGCTTGAGGAAGAATGGTGTACTTGAGCCTCTCAAACTGCTTCTTGAGTGCGGTCCAGAGTGCTAGCGCGTTCCTTTCCGCCATATACTCATTCTTGAGAGTCGGGCAGAGATGGTGCCTGAGAAAATGAAGTGCCTGATCATTCTCCTCAGGTGTGGGTCTAGCGTCTTTCTGTCCGCTTATCCCAATAGCTGTGCCGAGCTTCCGGCCCCCAAGCACAATCTCGACATCGGATGCCCATGTCAGATAGTTTCGGCCATCCAATCTCTATCTTGATCCGAATGCCATCCAATAGTTGAAATACGTGATAAACTTCTCTAATAAAATTAACATGTACATCTTGTGAGTTGAAATTCCAAAGGACTAGTGAGTAATACCAACTAAGTCTAAGCAAAGTTCACACTTAGTGGTAGGAACTAGCCTTTTTAACATATCAGCTGGATTATCATGAGTACTTATCTTCCTGACTTTAATATCACCTTGAGTAATGACACCTCGAATATAGTGATAACTGATATCAATATGCTTTGTTCTCTCATATGATATTTAATCTTTTGTAAGACAAACAACACTCTTACTATCATAAAATATTATAGTGTATGATGTACTTTCACAAAACTAAGTAAATAAATCTCTTAGTCAAACATCTTCTTTGCAAGCTACAGAAATAGCCATATATTCAGCTTCTGTAGTAGACAAGGCAATGGTAACTTGCAAATTTGCTTTCCAGCTAACGGTACATCCTCTAACAGTGAACACATAACAGTGAGAAATCTTCTTTTATCCAAATCTCTAGGAAAATCAGAATCAACATAACCAACAAGTCCATCTCTGGTCTTTCTAAACTATAAACAAACATTAGATGTACCCATAAATATATGAAAATTTATTAAACTGCTTTCTAGTACTCTTTTCTAGGGTTAGCTATTTATCTACTAACCACATTTAACGATTAAAATAAATCCAGATGAAAACATACTATAGCACAGGTAAAGTAATTAGAGTTTCTACCGTGTGATGACCGTAGTGATTTAATTGGAGTTTCTACCGTGTGATGACCGTAGTGGTTAGTAAGAACTGAGAACAGGTAAAGTAATTAGAGTTTCTACCGTGTGATGGCCGTAGTAGTTAGTGAGAACTGAGAACCCCAAATTAAAGACTTTGACAGTTGACTGAATTCATGAATCATGATGCACACATCCACCAACGGACTTTTTTTTTTGAGACGATCCACAAAACGAAATGACCGTCCACTCCTTACCCTTTTCTGCCTACCTTCCTGCTCTATGCTCTGGAAAGCTTAACCCCAGCACTTTATACCGAGCGACGACAGCACTTTATACCGAGAGGGAGGTGGTTTGGATTTTTCGTTGGGTTGACCGACTTTAACCCGATCGACACGTAAGACGGCGATGAGTATTTGTTGGGTTAGTTGAGAAGCTATGCCACACATATATAAACTGTGACATGCAGTAGTTTATTCTCAAGAGTAACGGCCTTGCACGCCGCTAGATTGAGAAGCTCGGAGGGACACCATGCCGAGTAGGACTTGCTTACTGTCAGTTTTGTTGCTGGTGATCCTACTGCTGTCGGCGGTGGCGCTCGTAAGCTCCATTGGTTCACGTCATTCTGCTTGTACGTACGCTCCTCCTCTGTACGTGAATAGCTTTACTCTCTGTTGTGCTTGATAAATTTCCACTTGATCCGTATTTGCGCCATTGATGATCTACGGGAATTCCCATAACAAACTAATGAGCTTTCCTTACATAACCAATTAAAGGGAGAGAAACAGAAAGGAGTATAGGGATAATAGTGGAAACGATACATCACCAAGGAGCCAACACTGTATCAAAAATGACGACGGCTAAACATAAAGTCACAACTCACTAGTTGTTTTTGATTGAGATAAATGATGCCCATATATTTCATGGTAACACTAACATGATCTTGTACACCTTACAATTTAAATGAGATAAAGGCAAAGTCAGATCACATATCACAATTGACAGCTAAAACTATGACAGTCAGAGTAGTAGTTATTTTAAAATACCCTTCCAATGAGATCTTGTAGCAATAATATATGCCAAGATGAGAAAACGAGAACTAATTATCCATAAATTCTTCTAGAAAGTAGTCAGGCTGCTCATGTTATATTTCTCAATAACTACAAAAGAAACATCGATGGGCATAAAGCAAATCACATACTCTCTAGTGTGTCAGGTTATATGAAATAGGTCATAGTGGCCGTCTCTTTCCCCTCATCATGCTGCATATTGAGCTTGGTTGCTGTCTTAGACATAAAAAAAAAGTTTAGGCTGCCGAGCTCTTCATTTATATGGAACGAAAACAAATGAAAAACCGTCTCCGGCGATGATTGTGGGGTCCACAATGCCACCTTCTCCATCTTGGGCGACGAGCTGCAATGGCGATTGGGAAAGAGAGAAAAGGACTGGTGAGGGCGGTGATTGGGAGAGAGAGAAGTTGGATCGGGAAGGATTGGTGGAGGGTAAGGGACACAGATTGGGAAAGAGAAAACAGGAGGAAGAAGCCATAGTGATTTTTAAAAAAAAATTTTTTTGTGCTAGGTTAGCTTTGTTGAGGCAGCGTCACCTGGGATGCTACGTTAGTAAAATATGTACATGTATCAAGGCCACTGTCACATCAGCGCCAAAACCAGAATGTGATTTGCTCTGGTTTTGGCCGTTGGAGAACGGGGTTTTATCCGATTTTACAAATAAGAGGCGAAAATTAGACAAGCGAAAGAGTAAGATAAATCGACTTTCTCCTTCTGGCTTTCGGTACATACTGTACAACCTCCATACATGGGTTGTAGAGTAAATACTCGAAAGGTATAAAAAAGGAATGAAACGAACTCTAGTTGTTAGTTTGTCGATTCCATAAATTGCGTCCAAAAATGTTCTAAGCATTGCTGGACAATTAACCTAGCTGGTTGCTCTCGTACATGCCACCCCAAACCTAATCGTGACCATACGTATTCATCGGGTGCACCTCATACAGGTTAATTGCCAGGTAATTAACCTAGCAGAATTATTAGCTTGGTTGCAAGCCCCTTCCCCTCCGTGCACAGTATCCTGTGTTCGAATCCCATCTTTCCATCCAATTTTTCAAGAATATCGAGTTTGAACACAACCTGCTGAACGCCTGTGAATTGCTCCTACCGCCAGGCTATCTGCATACACCTTCTTTTAGTAGTGGTTGGGGACTCTTTATACGTTTAAAGTTTAAAAATTCAAATTTTCTTCAAACCAATTGAACGAAATTTGTTCCAAAATCATTGAATTTTGGTATTAAGGTTGTTGGCAAAAGAGAGAGAAAGAGAACGAATTCTAAAACCGTGATTACACGTCAAAATGATTTGTAGGATTTTAATGGGTTACTGTCAAAGATGACAACTTTTAGGGGAGGTGGTTTGGATTCCATAAATTGGGTTGACCGACTTTAACCGGACACGTAAGACGGCGATGAGTATTTCTTGGGTTAGCTTAGAAGCTACGCCACACATATATAAACTGTGGCATGCAGTAGTTTATTCTGCAAAAGCACGCCGCTGTCAGTTTTGTTGCTGGTGATCCTACTTCCGTCGGCGGTGGCGGCCTTAGGTTTTCTAACTATCCTCGTACGTAAGCTCCTCTTCTGTACGTGAATAACTTTACTCTCTGTTGTGCTTGATAAATTTCCACTTGATCCGTATTTGCGCCATTGATTGATGATCTACGGAGCTTTGCTTACATAATCAATTAAAGGAGAGAAACAGACAGGAGTTTAATAGGGCGTCCAATACGCCAACAAGAACAGGGATATATATAGTGGAAACGAAACATCACCAAGGAGCCAACACTGTATCAAAACTGACGACGGCTTATTGCAGTCACATTTTCCTCGACAAGTAATTTTGACAACGGCTAGACATCACAGCTGCTTAGACAATAACTAGTTTTTTCGAAAAACAGACAACTTGTTTTGGCCTCTGCAGACGAGTTTAAAGGATGGATTTGCCTATAATTATTTGATTCAAACTCCGAACCTAACCTTGTTATTTGGCTTGGGGATGGAATGCACTGGTCTATCTCTTCCTAGATGAGGCTATTTCTCTAACCAAACCGTGCGTGTTTAAGCTAGCTTCTTTGTTGTTTACTTGATCGGTTGGATGCATGGTACGGTGTCTCAAATAGAACTAGCTGCATAAGCGCTGCGCATACCGCGCTAGCTACCGTATGGACCAAAGTAAAAGAGGCGACAATTCGCAGGGGGCATCATAAAAAAAAATCGAGGACAAATGCGTAATTTCGGAAAAACCAAAGGTCTTTTTTGTAAAAAATCGAGGACCTGTAAGGACCTGTACGTGAGTAAATAAGGACCTATATGTAATTTCGGGAACCGGCGGGGCGCTATCAAAAATTTTTTTAAAAAAACAAAACTTGCAGGGACCTTTTCGCGAGGGAAAAGGACCTTTACGTAATTTCGAAAAAAAATGGAGGGAATTGCCTCCCCCGGCCGTACCGAAAACCCCCCGCCACGCGCCGGCCGAAGCGGGGGGGGGGGGCAACGTGGCTGCCCTGAGCGTCCGCGAAGCGGGCGGGGCGTAATATGGTTACGATTACTAGCTCAATTACAACTGAGCCGTGTGACAAATATATTCTCATATTTTGTTTACTTTTGGATTCTTGTGCAGGCAACATCGATCCCAACCCAAGCATATGTGCTTCTTCTCCTACGGCGCGACCCAAGCCTCCTTGTAACCATCCAGGATGCTATAGAAACTATCAGATATGATTTAAATTAGGTATAGAATGAACTATCATAGATAATTTTGTGATATAAACCATCTGTGAAGGATTATCACAGACGGCTCAAACCAAAAACCATCTATGATACTAGCACATCACAGATGGTTATATCTATCAACCGTCTATGATGAAAAAAATATCACAGACGGTTCTAGCTACCAACCGTCTGTGATACTCATCCATTACAGACGGTTGGTAACTAGAACCGTTTGTGATGTGTGAATATCACAGATGGTTTTTGACTTGAGCCGTCTGTGATAGTGTTCTTCACAAACGGTTCTGGTTACAAACTGTCTGAGTTGTGATTATCACAAACGGCTCACAAACCGTCTGTGATAACCTCCGATTATCACTGACCTATAAATTCAGATGATTCGAAAAATCGTCTATGATGACTCTTTTTGTAGTAGTGCTAGTGTGGTGCAACATGCATAAAGTTGATATTTATCAGGTTATTTTTTAGGGACACTTCCATATCTGTGTGCCTGCGTGTGTCTATGTCTATCTATATAGTAAATTATATAACGCATCAGGGTGTTTAGACACCCACAACAAGAACTGTTTGGTACGTGTGAATGATTGATAAAAAATTTGGAGTTTAGGTATAAAAATGTTTTATACCTTGACATATTTATGTCATAAGAGTTTTGAACTCAGATCAAACTAGTTCAAACTACTTTTAAATTTAACGTGACTATAGTGAGTATATACCATAAAATTAGCTCAAACTAGTTAAACTATAGTTGAATTTAATTTTTTCGGAGTTTCATATCTCAAATATACATAAATTTTTTGGAGTTTGGTTGGGCCTAGTTTAGGCTCAAGAAAAAGTCCATGCCTGCTCCTAAGAAATGAATGGTTAACCTATATCTATAATAATTAAGTACTCTGAGGAAGTTTTTATATTAACCAAAAAAATCTAGCCATCTATCTATTTACTAGATCTAAGTTATAAAGGTTCAGTCGACTCCAGATAATTGTATTGAAAAAATAATACATCTATATCTACCTCTATATTTATTAGGCACTCTTCTGCGTTGCCTTTCCTTTATTTCCTCTTGACAGGAAACCAATCCTGCCTCTTTCTTTCGTCACGAGCAGAGCAAAAGGACGAGCTGGTCGACAAGACGCCGGCGAGGGGCTACTATCCGCTGCCGTTCCGCACAGAGATGCGTTCTCCGGCTGCTGTGTGTTTTAATTATCAGAAAAGTGCCCCATGTAATTTATGAATTTTGGACCTTTCTAGCACTGTTGATACCCCAAAATTCCAAAAATAACCGCGCTGAAAACACAATTCCAAAAATAGCCCCCAAACGACCGCACGATTAACGGCAACGCGACACGTGTCCAGTGGTGCGGCCGGGGAGCGCACCACACCTGAGTGGTGCGGTCCCCGACCGCACCACACCCCCGCCGTACGTGCCACGTAGATGGTGCGGTGCCGCACCGCACCACTCCCCTAATGGTGCGGCACCACACCGCACCACTCCGCCGTGGGTCCCACCCCCCCGGTTAGGGTTTGCACGGGTAGGATTTTAATTCAAGTTATTTTTGTATGCATTTGTAAAGATAATTTTTTAAATAAAAATTTATGTGTATATATGAAATGATGTGTGAAAAAATATGAATTTGAAGTGGAGTCCACTTTACTGCTTGTGTAATTAGTTGTGCAATTTTGAAAATTAAAAATATTGGTTGGTAGAGTACGAACGAAATTTGTGTGAAGTAACGATTAGTGTTTTTGTGATTTTCCTATATTGCTGACCGTGAAAAATGTGTTGAAGTGACAATAACAAATTTCGATCATGGTATATTGTTTTATTGGAAGCAATTTAAAGAAAAAAATTTTCGAGCACAAATGTGATATGAACAATTGGAGGAAATGAAGGAAAGTGATATTGAACATGTATGATTATAAGTTTTGTTAATTTTGTAGTTGTGAATCAGAAAAAAATTTGAAAAAATTGTAAAACAAGTTTATGTTGATTATATGTTGTAGATGCATAAAAAATTTGGGTAAAATTTTTTTAGGAACGATTGTGCGTAGAACGATCGATATATAAAGTGGTAAGTGACTTTTAGGGTTTGGTATGTTTTAAGGGTTTGCAATCCGCGTCATGTTTGTATGTTTTGTCAATTTTGTAGTTATAAACTGCGTAAAAATAAGATAAAGTTGTAATAGAAGTTTATGTTCAATGTAAGTTGTAGATGCATAAAAAATTTGGGTACATTTTTTTAGGAACGATTCGATACATAAAGCGGTAAGTGATGTGACCAGTGGCATGTGGCATGTGTGGAACTCTGTACTTCTAATGTTCAGAATTCCACCACTAGTCCTAACATGCATGCCTTAGGGGAAATAACTTGCTAGGTCTATTACATCATGGAATGCGAAAATACGAGATATTAAACTTCATAATACAGTTGGGAGTAACATGCCGCGTAGATTTTTATTACATGCATAACATATAGCATGATATGCGACTAACCCACCCAACTGCTCGTACGACCTACTGTGTGGACCGGGGCCACTTTCCCTTCCTTGCCCGCTCGGCATTGAACTCCTCTCCGGCCTCTTTTGCCTTAGCCGCAATTTCCCTCTTTCTCTCGCGCTCCATCTCGCGAGCCTCCCGCTCCGTACGCGTGCACGCTTCAAGATGAGCTTGCGTCTCGCGCTGTATACGCAGGTGTGCTCGTGCTGCGGCGCTCCTCCTCCAGCAACTCCTTCTCCTTTGTGACATTCCACTCCTCGAAGTCAAGGGTCCATTGGTCCTCGGG
Organism: Dendrocalamus sinicus; assembly: GCA_036346575.1. Taxonomy (NCBI): domain Eukaryota; kingdom Viridiplantae; phylum Streptophyta; class Magnoliopsida; order Poales; family Poaceae; genus Dendrocalamus; species Dendrocalamus sinicus. The sequence continues at coordinate 38,636,387 of CM070671.1, forward strand.
GTGGATCTCAAGATCGATCCATTTGCGGTAGCCACACGAGGCTCCGAGATCGTAAATACATTGGAGATATTGTTAGTGCGTCTTTGTGAAGGAGACAAGGTAGGGAAAATGGTGCATGTGGTCGCATTCTGCCGGTGCCGATAGGTTGCGGTGTCAAAGCGCGGTTGGGGTAGTCACTAGAGTAGTTTGCGCAACCCGATGCGCATACCTAGACCGATGCGGTGCTTAGACTTGAAGAACTTGCACACGTCCCGCACCAACAAAGGGAGGTGTCTCCCCTCGTGGTAGTTGTGGCGAACGCTCGTGGGGACGTCCGGGATTGGGTTGTTGCTACGCGGCGCCTGGGGACCTTTCATCGTAGCACGATGGGCTTGTTCTACCGGGCTGTATCGCCCTTATTTTCTCATCGCGTGCGGCATCGCGGGCCGCAGCTGACCGTGCTATGTCACGGGTCTCCTTCCAATCCTTCACCATCTTGTCCCATTGCTTCTTCTTGCCTTTGTCCATCCCGGTTGGGTGAGGGTGAGGGAAGCGCGATGTAGTATGGGGTTTGGATGGGCAATGTTCGCTGGGAAATGGAATGCATACGAATTTATAGGGGCTGTTTTGTCTCTACTCGTACGTCTAAAGCTGGTCCGCGTGGTGGTAGCAGTGAGTAAAGATGGGAGTGCTGCGGTATCACTGAAAAAAGGTCCCGTTTTGTATACGAACTCTGAGCAAAGCTGGCCTGAATTGTCATCTCACTGAGCAAAGCTGACCTGTTGTTGTCATGTCACTGAGAACAGATGCCCTCTTTAGTACTGCCACTGCCCAAAGCTGGCATGTTTTGTCGTCGCACTGAGTAAAGCTGGGCCGTTTTGTCATGTCACTGCGCAAAGCTGGCATCTTTTGTCATCTCACTGAGCAAAGCTGCCCCGTTTTATCATGTCACTGCGCAAAGCTGGCATCTTTTGTCATCTCACTGAGTAAAGCTGCCCGTTATGTCTTGTCTCTGGCAAAGCTGGCATCTTTTGTCATCTCACTGAGCAAAGCTGCCCCGTTTTATCATGTCACTGCGCAAAGCTGGCATCTTTTGTCATCTCACTGAGTAAAGCTGCCCGTTATGTCTTGTCTCTGGGCAAAGCTGGCATCTTTTGTCATCTCACTGAGCAAAGCTGCCCCGTTATGTCATGTCTCTGCCCAAAGCTGGCATCTTTTGTCATCTCACTGCCCAAAGCTGGCATCTTTTAGTCATCTCACTGAGCAAAGCCGGCATATTTTGTCATTTCACTCCGAAAAGCTGTCCTGTGTCATCTCTTTGAACAAAGCTGCCCCGTGTTGTCATGTCTCTGAGCAAAGATGGCCTCTTTTGTCATTTCACTGCGAAAGCAGACTTGTGCTGTCATCTCTCAGAGCAAAGATGCAGCAAGATGTCTCGTTTGGTATAAGTAGCACGGTTGGGGTCCCAGCAATTCTTCAGTCGAACAAAGAAGTACTCTGTCTTTCGTGCTTGAACAAACCATGTCGGAAGCCGAGGGGCCAGTGGGATTTGGGTCACCGAAGGACGACATTCCCTTAGAAAGGAGGGATATGTTCGGTCCACAGTACCGATTGATGCCAAGTCGGCGTGCTCAACCAGCGTGGCCGAAATGTAGGCACAATGAGTACGCGGTCGTGCAGATCTTGGATTCCCCGAACGATGGCGGGTGACGTTTCTTCCGCTGCTCACGCTCCGGGGTACAATTTAGTAGTTTTACTTTTTTGTACTGCGTACGGACCCGCGAAGTTTACCATCCTTATTTTTGCAGATGGCAAAATGCGACTTCTCCCGCTGGATCGACCCTCCTCATGAACGGTATGTTGATCGTTATGTGGATACATTGTGGGCTCGAATATGGGACTTGGAGTACCGAATGGAGAGTCTCACTGAGGAGAACAACGACCTCCGCGAACAGATGCAACACGAGAGGGGCAACGAGGAGGTCGTGAATATAGGAAGCTCTTATGATCCCACATGTTGCTGCGCTAACCCGAGCTGCATATGTGCATGCCACTACCACGACGGCCAGCCACGTCCGAGACGGCCCCCTCAGCAATTCTCCATGTGGGTGCCACGAGGCTCGTTTGGCATGTAGGTAACGAGGGTTATGGTTGTGTCGTATTTTAGTTCATGTATGTGTTGGCTGTACTACTTTCCGTAAATTGTTGGGTGTACTACTTTCCATAAATTATGTATGTGCAATGTATGTGTTGTAAGTGCGTGACGCCTTCATGTTATGTGGCCTCTTTCCGTAACGATGTAATGTGCAACGTTGTTAAGCATGCGATGGATTGGTGGTTATCTTCGTGGAGTTGTTATCACAAGTCCCAAAAAATGCAATACTGAGCAAAGATGCCTCATTTTGTCATCCCACTGGGCAAAGGTGGCATGTTTTGTCATGTGAATGCGGAAAGCTGGCCTCTTTTGTCATGTCACTGCGGAAAGCTGGCCCGTTTTGTCAAGTCACTGGGCAAAGCTGCCCCGTTTTGTCATATCACTGGGCAAAGCTGCCCTCTTTTTTCATGTCACTGCGGAAAGCTGGCCCGTTTTGTCATATCACTAAGCAAAGGTGCCCCTTTATGTGCGTGTATGAATTGTGCTGTCTGTGTTCTTTGTGCGTGAGGCTGCCCCACACAGCCTATAAAACGGAGCCATCCCTCACATACTCCCTTGCCATGTTATCAGTCACCTCCTGAGTTAGTTGTTCACAATCAGTGTAGTTTTCTTTCGTGCTCACTCCCCCAGACTAGGCAATGAGTCAGCTCAGCACGTCTTCATGGGCACCGACGGTGATGTGCCCAAATTGCAACACCTTGGTTAGACGTAGGACATCACAGACGGCCGCGAATCCTGGGCGACACTACTACAAGTGCCCCCATCACTCGGTGAGTCAGATTGTTTCGGGTTCATTGAAATCGTGGTGGTATGTTTAAAAAATTTCTTGTCATGGAATCGCAGGAAGCTCATGGTGGTTGCCAATTCTGGGTGTGGGAGGATGAAATGGGCAATAGGACTGCCAATGTTCGCCATGACAGAGTTGTCGTGGGGGGTTGCGACCCCGTCGGGATGCGGCATCGTTTGGACAGACTCGAGTGGAAGATAAATTTAATGTTGTGTGCTATTTTGTTTCTTGTGATTATTGTTATCCTCAAGTTGTAGTGCTGGAGGTTCTCCTCGTGTATGTTGCTAATGTTTTATGCTATGTTGTCGTCAAGTTATTTTGGTAATGTGTTAAGTACGGTTGTTTTGTATTTTAGTTGTTGTGTTCGTTCGTGTGTTGGTGGTTGTAATACTTGCTACATTTCATGTACGTGCAATGTATGTGTTGTTTCGTGTTGTCATTGCCTGAGGCCTTCGTATTATGTGGGTTGTACGGTGTTGTCATCTCTCAGTTGGTTGTATGGCGTAGTAAATCAAAGAACTTAGAACAACCCTTTTATACTGGAAACCATATTTGAACATCAAACCATCAAGCACTTGAAAAACATCACAAAAATTACAACAGCCCAATTACAAAAATTCATTTATCATCTCGTCGCCGCCGCCTCGGACGACGTATCTGATCCTCCGAGAAGGTGAACCTGCTAGGGGAGCGCGGTGCATCTCGAAGGTCGTACTGTGAGGTCTGCGTCGGAGGCGGTGGTGGGTACATCTCTGTGGGGAGTGCCGACTGCTGGCCTATAATAGAGCTCAGCCAATCGGCGGAGGGGTCTACGTCCTGCAATGGAAAATACAAAAAAGTTTATAATCATTATTTGTATCATGTGGTATGTTCACTACATGCGTACATACCGGTGCATACGGCTGTTGGAATGACGATGACGCTGCGAATTCACCCATGTACTCCTGCGCCGTGTAACCTTGGTACGTCTGCCCGAACCACTCGTACTGCCCTTGCGTGTCTGCTCGGGTGGACTGACCGCCAGGCGCATATGTCGCTATCTGCTGGGGTGTCTCAGGGTCGCTATCTGTACGCTCGTCCGCCGCCCTCCGGGATGACGACGGCTGTAGCAACGTGCTATCCCTTCGCAACTGCTGCAAGGAAAACGTGTGTTACGAATAAATGGCAATCGAGTGGACAAACGAACTGATGGCAAATGTCGTACCGCTGGTCCAAAAGGCTGTGAGGACGAGGGAGCGCAGCTGGGATGACCTCCGGACAGCGACGGACGACCGCCAGACAGCGATGGACGACCGTCGGACAGCGACGGACGACTGCCAGACTGCGATGGACGACCACCGTACAGCGATGGACGTGCTGAAGGTGGTGCCGACGGCGGCGCTGAAGGCTGCTCTCTGCGGACGCGTCGTGCATGGACATCATCCCGGTGCTGACTACAGCTCATGGCCTTGATCGCATTCCTGAGGTCATTGAAGATGCTACGCGCCGAAGCAAGAACCCGGTTGCCGCCCTCCCCACGCTGCAGCATCTGAAAAGCCTCGTTCTCAGCACGACGCATATGCTCGCACTGTACGTAAACAGCAAATGAGTTAAAACGCACTGTACGTAAAGAAACAATGAGTACAAACATACTGCAGGTGCACGTACCGCCTCGTCAAGACGTGCTGCTCGATGACGGTCTGGGCCGGCCTGTATGGCATCTTCGTGCGCGACCTCTGAAGGACGGGGTGGGGCAGGCCGAGTAATCTTGCTGCGGGTGCGTGGAATGTACCACTCTAGGTACACACCGTATGTGGCGATGTCGTGTGGCTAGAGATGGCAACGGGTACCCGAAACTCGAGTACCCGATAGGTTTTACCCGATAAGGAGGCGGGTATGGAAAGATATCTTCACCCGCGGGTATGCTAATGGGCAAAAATCTCTACCCATCGGGTATGCGGGTGCGGGTGCGGGTGTATACTACCCGTACCGCATACCCGCGGTAAAATATACCCTACGGTGTATATTAGATATAGCAACAGTACATATACCGTGACCGTATATATATTCGAAACGGCGATGGAAATACCCGCACTTTCGTATATACCGTGCCCGTATATACCCTTATCAATTCGGGTATGGGTTACCCATCGGTATAAATACCGCGGGTGCGGTATGGGTAAGTTTCTATACCCGTGTGCGACGGGTATTGTAGCGGGTGCGGGTGCGGGTATCGGGTACGGGTATGGTTTGGCTATACCCGACGGGTATTTACCCGTTGCCATCTCTACGTGTGGCCTAGTCTCGGCCACAACCTCTGTGCTCGCTGAGTCACGCCACAGGTCTGTCCACGGCCGCTGTGTGGCTGTCCAGTCGTCACCATGGTGCCCTCTTCTTGTTTGCCTGCAAGTTAGTGCACATATTGTACAATTAGTATTATCAACACATTACTACCTTGCGTACAGGTACCGTGCAATGGCTTACCGGTGGGCCTTCGGTAGTAGTGCCCGCCTGGGAGGGTGGCACGTCTTGGGTGGAGGTGAAACGCCTCATCACTCTCTGCGGGTTGTACGGTTCGACGAAGTGCGCGAAGACGAGGTGACAGTCGCCAACCAAGATGCGTGTGGTCTTGGTGGCACTGAGATGACAACCCGTAGGGGGCAATGAGCTGAATGAACCCTGCATCCCATGGGAACCAGACTATGTCGTTGTCAGGAAGCCGCTCGAAATCGTCATGAAAATCTGGGTACACACGCCTCGCTTTGTCCTTAGCCCACCGCAGCTGACCATGTGTCCAACGAGTCCCCATAGTCGGCCCATCTATGGGGTCATCGCCACCAGCCAGACCGTACAACTCCGGGAGGAGGTCGTAAGGGTGCATGGGCCTCTCGATCTTAGGCCTCCCAACCGTGAAGTGCTCCTAAGACCAGTACTGCAGGAGCACATAGCACGCCGCCAAGACCGGCTCGCTGGCCTCGATCTGTGACGACAGCATCACACAAGCCTCGGTACGTGGCACTAAGGACTGCTGATCCCCAGCTGTACTGCGGCACCTCGCCGGGCAAGGCATCCGCCAAGGACTCCCAAGGTGTATGTACGTCGGATGCACGGAGACTCCAGTGGTCGTAGGAAACAAGACCCATCCGAACAAAAAAAGAATGTATGCCATGAGGTGCGTCCGCACGACCCCCTCATGAGCGTCCTCAGGGCAGGTCATGAACTCTCGTAGCCACGAGTGTGGCACACCAGACATGTTGTCTGGGATCGGGATACCGAATCGGGCACCCAAGGCGGCCTTCCAATGCGCGCCTCGGGGTGGCACTCTCGCTGCACCACGGATGGGTAGACTCGCAAGCATGGACACGTCACGAAGTGTAATAGTTATCTCGCCCACCGGAAGTGGAAGGTGTGAGTCTCCGGTCTCCAACGATCCACGAGTGCGGACAGCAACGCCGCATCGAATCGCAACGAATACGGAACATCCAAAGATGCGAGCAAGGGGCAAAGACCGGTGTCTCGCAGCAGCGGGATGTATCGCTCGTCTAGAGGCCAGTGCTCTCGGGGGCCCCTAAGGACGAAACACGGAGGGCCATCAGGCATTGATGCCCACGCGGTGCATCGGTGGCGGTCATCCCAACGGGCCTCAAGCAACTCGTACGCCATCTCCTGCCGATGATTAAAAACAAGTCGATGAGCGATGTCATGAGAATATGCAACATACATAATTTGTATGCGTAATGATAATACATCGTGAAATAAATGACAACAAAACATGAACAAATGTAATTTGCATCGAACGACAACAAATGATAACGAAATATCGAATAAGTCACAACATAACATAATCTGCAAGAAATGACTCAAACAAATTGTACGGAAATAATTTGGTCAGATACATTCAGCATAGGTTACAGGATGCACGATCACGTGCTCGCATCACAACAAAGACCCGCTATAGTTACAAAACACGGAAGCAGCAGTGCACAATGACAGTCCATGTGCTGCATACTATGGAGCGTTACTTGATGTCGGCCTGTTTGGGCACTGCCTAAATGAATGGCCAACCGTCTTGCATAGTCTGCACTTCGGGCGCCGAACCCGATCCCCACGCTGGCTATCATCCATGTCGCACGAATGCGACGGCTCTGTCTTCGCCCACGGGCGACGTGCTTCAGTGCATCGTTCGGCACCCACTTGATCTGCCCTGGCCAGAGCTCCCTATAATGCATGTCCACCCCGTACGAATGGAACTCCGTGCTCCAGGTTTCAAACAGGTGCTTCATGTCATAGTACCTTGAGATGTAATGCGTGGGCGCCTGGTTCCATAACGCGCATGCCGCGTACACGTGGGAGCATGGCTTGTGTAGAAGCTCCGGCTTGTTGCATGTGCAAGATGCTCTGTCGACAATCGTGCACACCGCTACGATCCTCTAGCCTGCCCCATCATGTACCTGCATGAGACGAACCTCAAACTTCCTCCGTAAGCCATCCATGGTCCGAGCAATATGCGAACGAGCCTTCTCCATCTTCTTGTCCATGTAGGCCCACGCGCTACCTCGGAGAATTCTTTGCCTTCGTCCATATGCCGCTTCGCCATCATGGCTCTATTGACAAAGTATCCTATTGAACGGTTCCAGGTCTCTTCAACGATTGCAGTGATAGGTAGGGATCTCACGCCCTTTAGAACACCATTGTACACCTCGGACATGTTTGTCGTCATGATTCCGTACCTTGCTCCGCCGGTGTCATGCAGTAGAGACCACATCTCCAGGTTAGGTGCATTGGACTGCACCCATTGTGTGAACTCCCCAAGTCTCGTGGAGCCTCCCTCCACGGCCCCCGCTTCAGCCTGCTCAAGACGCCTGACATGCCTGCTGGTCTCCTGATCAAGGTGGCTCCACAGGGCATTGAACTTCGTCTTCTGGTTCTGCATACAAAGTTTTTTAAACATCTTCATTAGTTCCTTGCTATGGAACCTTCTGTGGAAGTTTGCCGCAAGATGCCTCATGCACCACCGGTTCTTTATGTCATTCCACTGGTACGGAGGCTGTGTCCCGTTCTGCATCGTTCCCATTGCAGACAGCAAGCCCGCATTGCGGTCTGAGATAACACACACATCGGGCCGATCTTGTACAACGGCCTGCTTCACATTGACAAGGAACCACAGCCAGCTTTCCGTACTCTCATTCTCTACTATTGCAAATGCCACTGGGAGTAACTGGTCATTTGCGTCTGCTGCAACCGCGGTCAGGATTGTACCCTTGTATTTGCCAGATAGGAATGTGCCGTCCATCGTTAGCACTGGACGGCACCACTTGAAGCCTTCTATTGCCTGATGGAAGGCCCAGAACACTCTGTCAAGCACAAAACAATTCGGCCCTTCCGTCTCATGAACCCGCTCGCACTTGTTAATGAACGTGCCTGGGTTTGCTGCTGCAATCTGACACAACAATCTCGGGACCAGATCATATGCCTCCTCATATGTCCCGAACATACTCCGCAGTACCTTCTGTTTCCCCCGCCACACCTTCTTGTAGCTCACAGCAAACCCCACCGTGTTCGCTACCTCCACCATGAGAACCTTGGGAGTAATGGATACATTTGCAACCACAAGATGCCTTATCACCTCTCCAACATATGACGACGTCATGTTGCGGTGCCTATGTAGTGGCGCCGCAAGCTCACAAGTGTGATCGTTCAGCACCGTTATCCGGAAGTCCGTGGCAGCGCCTCTGAACCACTGCGCACGGACCTTGCCAGGGCAGGAGCCGTCCACACACTTCACAATGTAGGTGTCAGGGTTGGACCTGTGCACCCGATATGTCCGACTGATGTTGACGGCGTACGTGGCAATAGCTTGCTGTGCAGCACTCTTGTTACGGAAGCTCTGCCCTACAACGAGTCTGCCTTCATTGAATCCCCACTCTGCCTCCTCCGCCCGTGGCAGAACTAGGGATTCCGCTGCGATGTCGTCCAATCTGGACGGCACGTACGCACCCTCCGTGGTTACAACACCACCTACCACACCTCCCGCTGTAGGTTCCCCTTCTTCCTCCTCTCCTGAACTCTCTGTTTCCACATCGTCCTCCTCCTCACTTTCCTGCACCTGGTTCTCAAGGTACTCGTGACAGTCAACACGCGCGGCCCACCACCCCTCCGCACCTTCATTCGGCTGAAAATTCTTCACGCGCCTCTGCAGGTCACCATCTTCCATTGACTCATGGACTCCTCTTTCACCAGCATCTTCATGACCGCCGGAGAGTAATGCACGCTCTACATCTCCGCCAGCACCACCAGAGCCACCCATGGCGGATGATTCTGTCCTCTCCACGAATTGAACATACACCATTGGCCTGGTATATATTAATGCGTCTGGGTTGCACACGACCTCCATGTAGTTCACCCATGAAACGTCGCTCTTCACCTTTATAAGTTGCCACACTGTCTCCCCTGCAGCACCTCCAACTGTGGCATACACTGCCTCGATCCGTAATTTATTCCTTGCGGTGTCCCGATCGAATCCGGAACGCACGCATCTCCGTAGCTCCAACAGGCTCATGGTGTTCAGATTGCGTGCCCGGATCACAATCCGGTCACAATTATTCAGGTCTGCCTCGTACGGCCCGTCCCGTACGAGACCACTTCCATAGAACACGAACAAGTCTTGGATGTCACCCATGGCGTACCTAACATAATCCCAAACTGAACCCTCTTAGTATATATCACATGCAACAACTGTACCATCACACATAACCTACTGCGTACCACATACAAGCGTACCATTTATGGAGCGCGCTAACAAATTTCTATATAAATCAAATTACTAATGTAATGCACTTTTTTCCAATTTCTATTCTACAAATATTAATTATGTGCTACATATATTACAATTTTTTCAACTTCATAGAGTCTAATTTATTTTTTACTTCTCATTGTATTTTTTACTTTATTTGCAGAGCGCGCTAACACATTAAATTCAAATTTTACTGCAAATCAAATTACATTTTTTGTAATTTCACTCCTATTTTGTATTATTATTCTACTAATTAAATCACTAATCGAGCAACTCATTTTTCATCATTTCTTACTTACGATTTCTTACATCGATCAAATAACTACATTTTTGCCAATCATTAGATCCTCTACATTTCTAATACTACTTCCTCTACATTTATAGTACTACCCAACAATGTGCCATGCTTCATATATGCAGCGTTACACTTTAACATAGATTTTTTTTATGAACATGCACAGCAAGATCTAATATTATTCAGTGATTTTGGTTACAAAATGAGTACATGTTAATACAAACAGTACATGCGCAAGTGGCCTTTCCGACTAGCTATGTGCTTCACAATGACACCATTTAAATGTAGTTATAATCCACTTAACAAACAGCAAGATTACTGCTTACAACATCAGTACAAAAACTATTCACATAAAATATAAATTACAGTACTCTACAACTACAAATATTTTATACAAAAAAATTGCAATATACTACGACCACAAATAACTACAAATATTTTACATTACAACAACATTACTTCATTTCTTAACATAAAATATAGAATACAACTTTCACTATAATCACTGATTACAGGCTAATCACTATAATACCATCGTAAACGCATGGAGATGATATTTACCTTTTCTTGAAGCTCACGAGAGGATCTACAACTTTCACAATTGCGAGAACTTCAGATACCTTCCAAAATTACTCCAAATCCCATGTTTGTGTTCTTCTTTCCTTCAGTATGAGCGCCCTTTCTTGCTCCCTCTCTGGCTGCTTCTCTGTCTAGAGCAAATGCAAATGCACTGGAGCCTTCGAAAGCCATGCCACCTCTTCCTTTTATCGCGAGAAAATAACAGTCACATGCACAGAATGAAGTAGGGGCCGGTTCTCATGTATATACACGTGTTACAATTCTTCAGAAGAACATGCAATAGCAGCGCAGCACGGGAGCTACTTCCAGCGAAAAAAGCCAGCAACACGAGGGAATCCTGGGGCTTTGGGCGACGGGACGGAGGCCAGGCATGTGGTGCGGTCGGGTGCCGCACCACCCGGCCAAATGGTGCGGAGGGGCAGCGCACCACTGCCTTTGACGTGACGCGGGAGTGTGGTGCGGTCGGGGACCGCACCACTCAGGTGTGGTGCGCTCCCCGGCCGCACCACTCAGGTGTGGTGCGCTCCCCGGCCGCACCACTGGACACGTGTCGCGTTGCCGTTAATTGTGCGGTCGTTTGGGGGCTATTTTTGGAATTTCGTTTTCAGCGCGGTTATTTTTGGAATTTCGAGTAGCAACGGTGCCAAAAACGTCCAAAATTCGTAATTTATTAAATTTAAATCTAATTATAAAAAATCTAGTATAATGATTGATAGACTTAAAGTATTAGAATTATTGGGTTTTAATTCCCCTTGTCTCCCTTTGATAATCATATTGTATGTGTTTGCATGCAAAGCATTAATGCGGTACCAAGCAAATAGTTGTTGCATACGTATGTGTATACACGTTTGTGCAGCAAATAGCTATGAGCATTTAATGCTCATGCATGCAGCAGCCAGTGCATGCAAACGAACGGAGGAGTTTTAGTGGGACTCTTTATACGTTTAAAGTTTAAAAATTCAAATTTTCTTCAAACCAATTGAACGAAATTTGTTCCAAAATCATTGAATTTTGGTATTAAGGTTGGTGGCAAAAGAGAGAGAAAGAGAACGAATTCTAAAACCGTGATTAGAGCATCTCCAAGAGATACTCTATATGGCTCTTAATATTTAAATTTTAGAGTTGAAGGGTAAGAAGTAACTCCAACAGATTCCCAAATAGACTCCCAAAAATAGAACACACCCAAAAAATGGGCTCTCGCTCTCTACTTATAGAGGATGATCTAGGCTCCCAATACTGTTTTTCTGGTTTAGGGTATCTGTTGGAGGGAATGATTATTTTAGGACCTTATATCGTGGTTAGGATCTGTAAAAGAGATTTAGGGTGTGAATTTATTGGGCATCTCTTGGAGATGCTCTTACACGTCAAAATGATTTGTAGGATTTTAATGGGTTACTGTCAAAGATGCATCTTTTAGGGGAGGTGGTTTGTATTCCATAAATTGGGTTGACCGACTTTAACCCGATCGACACGTAAGACGGCGATGAGTATTTGTTGGGTTAGTTGAGAAGCTATGCCACACATATGGGATTGGATCATATACCCTCCCTTTAGTTGGGAAATTGAGGATTTACCTTCCACATCTTAATGACACGTAGGATCATCATAAGTCACTGACATGTAGACTAGGAGGGTAAATCCTCAATTTTCATCTAAATAGAGGGTATATGATCAAATTTTTCCATATATAAACTGTGGCATGCAGTAGTTTATTCTCAAGAGCAACGGCCTTGCTTACTATCAGTTGTGAAAAGCACGCCGCTAGATTGAGAAGCTCGGAGGTGATTATTTGGGCTTTTTTTGGGTGGCTTATGGTTGAAAAGCACTGTAGCTGGCTGAAAAACACTGTAACTGACAGAGGCTTATTTAGCATAATTAAATTTAAAAAAAATTAAAAATATAAAAATATGTTAGCCCATTACGTATAATACAAACAAATATGGCAAAAAAAGAACCGGCAAAAAAACTTAACAAAAAAGCCAAAAGTTCATAAAAAACGAAATTTATGAATAGTAAAAAAAATAAGACGGAAGCCAGAAGCTGAAACCAATTCAATCATAGCAATGTCGAGTAGGACTTGCTTACTCTCAGTTTTCTTGCTGGTGATCTTGTACGTAAGCTCCTCTTCTGTACGTCATTGATGATCTACGGGAATTCTCATAACAAACTAATTAAGGAGCTTTGCTTACATGATCAATTAAAGGGAGAGAAACGGAAAGGAGTATAGGGGCGTCCAATGCGCCAACAAGAAATATATATATATATATATATATATATATATATATATATATATATATATATATATATATATATATATATATATATATATATATATATATATATATATATATATATATATATATATATATATATATATATATATATATATATATATATATATATTGAAACTAAATTCCCATAGCAAACTAAGGGCAGTCCCAATGGGTGGTTTCTATGGCATTAAATAAGGTGCTAAGTAGGCAAAATGCTGACGTGTCATTGGAGTTAAGGAGGAGAGATAAGGAAATTGTTTCTTATACAGGAAACCATGTCTACACGAGAACCAAGATAGAAATAGCTGTGATAGGTAGATGATAGGAGAGAGAAGATAGATGATTGGATAAAAATTTTATTTGTAGAAACTATCCATTGGGAGTATAGTTTCCATGGATAGTGTCTACATTAATTGATACGTATAAAAACTACCTCATAGTTTCTGCATTGGGAGTGCTCTAAGGAGCTTTTCTTACATAACCAATTAAAGGGAGAGAAACAGAAAGGAGTATAGGGACATATAGTGGAAACGAAACTTCACCAAGGAGCCAACACTGTATCAAAAATGACGACGGCTTATGGCCGTCACATTTTCCTCGACAAGAAGTAATTTTGACAACGGCTAGACATCACAACTGCTTAGACAATAACTAGTTTTTTGAAAAACAGACAACAACTAGTTTTGGCCTCTGCAGACGAGTTTAAAGGATGGATTTGCCTATAATTATTTGATTCAAACTCCGAAACTAACCTTGTTATTTGACTTGGGGATGGAATGCACTGGTCTATCCCTTCCTAGATGAGGCTATTTCTCTAACCAAACCCTGAGTGTTTAAGCTAGCTTCTTTGTTGTTTGCTTGATCGGTTGGATGCATGGTACGGTGTCTCAAATAGAATTACTAGCTAGCTCAATTTCAACTGAGCCGTGTGACAAATATATTCTCATATTTTGTTTGCTTTTGGATTCTTGTGCAGGCAAACTAGATCCCGACCCAAGCTTATGGGCTTGTTCTTCTACGGCGCCTACCAAGCGTAATTGTATCCATCCACGATGCTAGTGTGGTGTAACATGCATAAAGTTGATATTTATCAGGTTATTTTTAGGACACTTCTTCCCTTTCTGTATGCGCGCACGTGTCTGTATCTATCTATGTAGTAAATTACATAAAGCAGTTGGGTGCCTAGGCATTCACATCAAGAACCGTCCAATACGTTTAAGTGGTTGATAAAAAATTTAAAGTTTGGGTATGAAAATGTTTTATATCCTTGATATATTTATGTCACGTGAGTTTTGAACTTAGATTAAACTAGCTCGAACTACTTTTAAATTTAACATGACTATAGTGCTCAAACTAGTAAACTGAAGTTGAATTTAATTTTTTAGAGTTTGATGTCTCAAATATACTTTAATTATTTCCTAGTTTAGGCTCAAGAAAAAGTCCACGCTACTCCTAAGAAATGAATGGTTAGATCTAATTTATTCGGTCACCTTCTACTGCTAGTAAAAATATACTGTAAAAATTCTCCAAACAAAATATCTACCAGAACGCAACCCCTCTCGATGACCCACAGAGCCAGCACAATTACTCCCAAAAAAACGCAGGAAAAGCTGCCCTTTATATTACATTTTCAACCAGTCCCTGCTGGGAGTGAAGGATGTAATATCTATGATTCCACCAGCAGATACATGCACATCCTTACTGTTGAAAATATGCACAATATTTTAATTCTAGATTTTACTAGGATGTAAATATTACAAATAACTAGTGATGTATAAATTAGTACGAACAATAGATAACACATTATATTTCAAAATATATGCAGAAACATAATTCAAGCGGAGTTGATTGGTCACATTAGCGACATACAGTTGGACCTAATGAAGAACAGTAAGCAGCGTAGGATCAATGTGGTGCAGAATGTAGATGAAGCAGTTAAGCAAGCGATCGTGCAAATGTGAGCTGCCCAGAAACCTTATGGCCGCCCTCGTGTAGGTCTTCACAACAACAACGGCTCGGAGACACCGCTTCCCTCCTTCATGGTGCACATTGGGAAGAAGAGTCGACGAGATTCAGGCAGTGCATCACAACAACACAGGTTTGCAGGAGGAAGGGAAAGAAAAGGAGGAGGCAGTGATTTAGGATACTCAGCTCTGGACATCTCTAGGCATATATATAGATGTAGCCTATTAAATAACATGATTAATTAGCCATTTATCCACTGGTAACTGATGCAATTAAGCAGCTGCTTACCCACTGGTAACGGCCTGTCCTCAATACCCAATAAAATCAAATTCAACCTTTTGAATCTCATTCAAATAGAAAGATATGCACGATTCAACAAAAAATAAGGTGGACTTGGTATGCTAAGTGGCGCGCCACATTATAGCATGGTCGCTCATTGCAAGTCATGTAATGTACCATGCAAAAATACATGAATATGCACTTATGTGTTTGTGCGTGCGTGTGTTAAGCCAAAGCCCTCTCATGCCATGTGTCTCAAGCTTTTACAGAATGGCAAAAATCCCGCCTTATAAATTGGTTTCCTCTGTCTTGCCTTAGCAATATGATACTACACTATGCTAGCTTTGAAAATATAGAAAATGGACCTCATACTCATATGGGCCTAATTTCTAACAATCCCCCACCAATTCCAAAGCAATTAGCAAAGAGATGTCAAACATAATGTCTTTGAAGTGTTGTTAATATACCAGTCTTTTAGTGCAAGTCCCGTATAGGTTGAACTTACATAATACAACTCAGACAAGTGTTGTTAATATACCCGCTCCCACTAGGCCACCATCACAATACGACTTACACGATGTACGGTGCTCTCCTGACAGGCTAACCTTCCCTTATGACCAGCTTCGTCACCAGAGGAAGCGAACATCGGGCAACCCTTGACCCACTACTGTGTTCTATGCCAGCTCTTCAGCTCAGCCACGGTCTCAGTCTCTATTGCACCGGTACACGACACAATCACGGCAAAGTCCCGTAGGACACACAAACAACCAGTCCAAATGCTTGCTATCAAATCGCAAGCATCAACATCAAGCATTGCAAATCAACAACATGACTAACAGAAGCGAAAATGCAATGCTTGACCAAATCCCATCCTACTGTGCACACGTCCGCGTCCTCTAGCTCTCGGCATCTCTGTTCAAGACAGATAGCCAATCACACAGCTAGCCCACAAACATCAATTTCAACAGCACAAATCATCGATAAAGCTAGCAAAAGCGTAAATACAATATAAGACCCATTCCCATCCTATGGTGCACCAGTGTGTCAAATTTTAATTTTAATAATTTTTTTTTGTTAGGCCTAAGTCAAATTTTAGTTGAATAATTAAGCTAAGTTATCAAATTTTCTTTACCACGGACCTAACGCCCGCTCTGATACCAACTGTAACACCCCGCCCACACTCTGGGCCAAGATGTTACCACCTCTGTAACTCTTACCACTTCATTAACACTAGAGGAATTTAAAACAACATTAATTTCATTTATATTACTGCGTTCAGATACAACATAGCATCTCTAGTGATTAATCTAGCCTAACAAAGCTAAAGTACTCTGACAAAGATGATACACAAGTGCCGCTGGTTCGTGCCAGTTATCCATGTGCTACTCCCGCCTGTGCCTGACGTCTTCAAAGGTCACCTAAAAACATCAACAAAGCAAGGCTGAGTCCACCGACTCAGCAAGTACAAAGCAAAACAGCAAATAACAGGTTCATTCATTAGACCATAATCATCCTAATTTCATTAACCACTCTTCCATTTATCCATTTCAAGATCCGATGGGCTATTCATCATGCACATGCCCCTTTTTCATATCCTTATCGATTCTCATCCACCGATTATTATGCATATGCCCACACACATGCTCGTGCACAATCTCAACTCTTTAGCCTATACTACTTAACGGTTATCACCTCCCATCTTTGCGGACTACACATCACTATCTCTGTAACTATTCTACCGCTATCACTTTCCCTTTCTATGTGCTATTCCTCACTAGCTCGGTAATATTCCACAATCATCACTTCCCATTTCGGTGAGCTATTCCTCACTGTCTTTGTACTGTTCTACTAACATCACCCCCCATTTCTGTGAGATATACCCCACTATTTTGTAATTATTTTACTGTATTACCTTCCATTTCTGTATCTGTTTTATTAATAACTCTTTTATACATTACAATGCATCTGTAACTGTATCACTGTTCTGTTCTGTTTTCATGCAATGCTATGCATGCGTCTATAACTGTAGCTCATACCGGTATAGCGGAGTGCTCACCCGTCGATGAGCCACTCAATTCCTGTCCTCTTTCATACGGGGTTCCAAGCTCCACTCCCGTGGAGTACCTACCGAAGTAGGTCCTGTTGTCTGTGTATGAATGCAATGCCACATGCAACATGCTTTCTCTGTTAACACTTAATCATAAGCAACACTCATGTACGTATGATTATCACGAAATCATAAATCACTATAGAACATGTCACAGAAGACATAAAGATACCAATCCTTCGCCCCAAATCCACTGTTCTACCATGTCCTTACAAATTCCTTTATGTTTTTCAACTTATCAGGTATTAACGTTCATTATTCATCTTTTCTCAGTATGCTCCCGGTAAAGGTAAACTTACCCCAAGTCATTTAATTTAAGCGAAATCACTACCCGAATTCACCGCTTTACAATGCACTTGCCTGGTTAGCCTCGGGAATGACGCGTGGACGGCTCCGACCCGGGATCTCCACCTGCGTACATGCTAACCCGACTCAACGGCAAATAAGTACCAGAGCATAAACGGAGAACAATGACCCTATGTGCAAACCCCGATCACTGGCGTAAACGCCCGGGTTTTGGGGGACCTGTCGTGCAGGCGCCAAACCCCCTCTTTTTTTCTCTTTCTTTTTCTCCTCTTTTCTTCTTTTTTTTCCCTTCTCTTTCTTTCCTTTCTTCTCTCTCTTTTTTTTCCCTTTCCTCACCTATCCGGCCGGCCCTTCCTTTTTTTTTCTTTTCTTGGCCGAATGGCCTGGCCTCTTCTTTTCCTCTCCTGGCTTCCCCCTCTCTCTCCCTTATCCCCTCCCCTCTCTCCCTCTCTCTCTCCAATCTGCGATCGGCCGAACGGCTGCCTGGCGCAGCGCAAGGCCGGCCGGCCCCTCACCGCCGGCGGCCCTCCCGCCGCCGCCCCCTCTACCTTCCTCTCCTCCTCCCCACTCTCACTTCCTCTCCCCCTCCGTCGGTCGGGCTCGGGCGCGCGGCGCGCATGGCCAGCTCGGCGCCGCCCCCATCCCGCCGCCGGTAGCCCCTCCGCGGCCTCCGCCTCCGTTCGCCTCCCCCTTGCGTGCAGCCGCCGGCCCCTCTTCCCAGCGGCACACGGGTGCGCCGGCCGCTGGGCCGCCGCCGGTCCTCCGCCTCCGCAACACCCCCCCTCACTCTCCTCCTTCCTCTCTCTCTGGCGCATGGGGCCCCAGCCATGCGCGACTCCGCCGGCCAGGGTCACAGCCATGGCCACCGAGCGCTACTTCGACTCTCACTCTATATGCGTTCATGTGGTGCTATGGGGTTGGGGAATGGACATACTCAGTGGGTGGCTTGCGTGGGGTTGGCGTCGTCGATGTACTTCGATGTCGTTGGCTTCCTCATGCTCTAGCCTTCCGGGCTCCCCCTCCTCTTCAGCTTGCCTCCTCCTTGCGGTGGTGCAGAAGTGCTTGTGGTTTGGGAGCTTTTGGCCTTGGCAGTGGGAGGGAAATGGGAGTGTGCTGGTGTTGGCTTTGTTGGCTCGGCAGTGAGAAGGAAATGGAGTGGTGCTCCCCTTGCTATGCTCTCTCTGGCTACTCTCGGTTTGGCAGTGAGGAGTGGAGAGAGTGGTTCTGTTGGTTTGCTCTTACCTTGGCCGAAGGAATTGAGGTGGGAAGATGAGGCTTGTTACGGTGCATTGGCTTTAAAAGGCATGGTTGGGCTGCCCTTTGCTTTAAAATGACTGGCATGCCCTTCCCTTCCTTTCTCATACAACTGATTGCTTAAGGGCATTTTGGTCCAATAATGTGCTGGTTTTGGGATTTCTTTTACTGCAGCGATAATACAGTGAAAGGTAAGGTTAGAATTGCCGGATGAAGAAAACCTATGTCGCGAGATGGTGCCGACTACCCCTAGGCGGTCTGGGAACCTCTGAGGGCGCTACTCGGCTCTCTAGATGGTGCCGACTGTCCTGGGGTGGTCTGGGAACCTCTGCGAGCGACACTACATCGATACTCTAAAAATCGATGGATCTGACGGCAAAACTATACTCTCCCCTCTATTTACCTCTAATGTTTCCCTTTATGCAATTTGGAGTATTACAGCCAAGGACCTTGCCAGATCTCTAGCTATGGTTTGCTCAGCGAAAGCAACTTCGGCACCAGGTGCCTCATGCTGATCCTCAAGCGGTGGCTCTACTGGGCCACGACCACGTCCTCTACCTCTCGGCATCTCTGTTCATGACAGATAGCCAATCACACAATCAATCCACAAAAAGCTACCTCAGCAGTACAATTCAGCAACACAGCTAGCAAAAGTGTACATGCAATGCAATGCAAGACCCATTCCCCATCCTTATTGTGCACCAGAGTGTGTCGAATTTTAATTTTTATTGCTAGGACTAAGTCAAATTTTGTTTAATAATTAAGCTAAGTGTCAAATTTCTTTACCACGGACCTAACGCCCGCTTTGATACCATCTGTAATACCCCGCCCACCCTCTAGGCCTAGAGTGCTACCATCATTGCATAACACTACCCCTATTTTTCAACTGCTAACCATTTTAAGCAAACACTACTTTATTCATAAAGCTGTGACCACTTACAACATATCATTTAAAATAACTATCTAGCATATTAGAGGAGTTTAAACATGCTACCATAAGCTGATATGTGAAGTGCTGCTAGTACGGAAGTTATTTATGTGCTACTCCTGCTCATGCATGACGTCCTCAATGGCCACCTAAAAAACAACAAAGCAAGGGTGAGTCCAAAAACTCATCAAGCACACGATAAAACAATGGCATTAACACACCACTTTAACGATTTCTATTTCTGTGAACTGTACATCACTATCTCTGCAATTGTTTCATTGTTGTCACTTTTATCCAATGCATTGCATCTGTAACTGTAACACTATCCTGTTCTATTTTCATGCAATGCGATGCGATGCATCTGTAACTGTAGCTTATACCAGTATAACAGAATGTTCACCTGTCGATGAACCACTCAATCCCCGTCCTCTTTTATACAGGGATCTAAACTCCACTCTCGTGAAGTACTTATCGAAGTAGGTCCTGTTGTCTGTGTATGAGTGCAATGCGTGATGCAACATGCTTTCAATGTTGGCATTTAATCATAAGTAGCACTCATTAAAGTATGATTAGCACGTAATCATAAGTATTGTAGAACATAGTACGGAAGACACAAAATACAAATCATTCACCACAATCCACTATTCTACCATGCACTTGTCTGGTTAGCCTCGAGGACAATGCGTGGACGGCTCTGATCTAGGACCTCCACCTATACAAACGTCAACCCGACTCAACACATTATATCGAAACTATTGCTTAAACGAGCGACGATAACCCTACAAACATAACTCGACTCTGGCACAAAAACAGCCGGGGTTAAGGACCAGTCGCGTAGGTACCAAACCCCATTTTTTTCTTTTCCTTTCTCTTCTTTTCTTCCTTTTTCCTTCCTTTTCTTCTTTTTTTAACCCCATCGGCCTTATCTCCTTTCTCTCTCTTTATTTTGGTTTGGGCGAATGGCCTCAGCTCCTCTAGGTGATTTGGCAGCTCATGGCTGAGCTTGGGCATGCCGGCCCCGAGCTCATCGCTGGCCACCAACCATCGGACGCTGGTCCCCTGTCGGATCCCCCAAGGTGTGCCTCTACTCCCCTCTGGTTCCTCTTGCTTTCTCTCTTCGACGTTCTCCCTAGGGGCGCAAGGGGCCTCCCGGGCTTGCCTGTCTAGGACTCACTACCCGTAGCCGGCTCACCGCTGACTCCACCTCCATCACTTCCCTCTTGGTCCTAGTCTCCTTGGCCATCGGCTAGGTCCTCCCGAGCCATCACCACCAGCTGACAGCACCTAGCGCCACCACCCCTGGTCTAGGCCCTCCGATGCCAGTCCCATGGCAAAATGCCTCCTCCCTCTCGTGCGCATGGCCAGCTCCAGATTGACGTCACTCTTGGCACCAACTTCCAGCCACTACGCCTCCAACTGTCGGCGGATCTACACCGGCCGCCTCTACTTTGCATACTACCCAGGACGGTCCAACACTCCCTCCCCCTCCTTACTACATGCATTTCATTTTGGATTTAGCTACTGTTTTTGCCTTGCTCTGTTCTTAAGAACACACGGCTGGAAAGGCTCAAGGTGGCCGCCATGATGAGACTTGGTGGAGTGCATGTGCCGGGGAGCATGCACTGCTATCCAAGGGTGCACGACAATGCTATGGGCTCGCCGCCAATGCATTTGAAAGGACAAGGAGAAGGGTTGGCAAAGAATAGAGGCTTACTGTCGAATGAAAGGGACTGGGGGCGGACGATGATTTCAACAGCCTCCCCTTGTCATTTCCGACGACGTCGGCTCGCTGCCACCGCCCTTGCTCCCCTTCTTCAAGTCCTTCTTCTGCCTTCCTCTTGTGGCCTGGCATTCTCAAGTAAAGCTCAGGCATCTGGCAATGTTTTCCCCTCCCAATAGTTCGAAATATTCATTCTGCATTTCAATCATTGTCGTTTGCTCATGAGTTTATGTTCCATGCGTAACAGGCCACATGCAAATAATGATACTTCCTCCATTTTTAGTGGGAAATTGCCGTGGAATACTAATCCTGCATATTAAGAGATTAATTTTTTATTATGAATTATTTGTGCTCTAATCATATAAAGCATATGAGCGAACACGAGATATATAACCTTGTTTCATCTATATATATGCTGCGATCTAGAAGTGATCATTGTCAGAAAGAAACAACCCCTCTCTGCACAAACTCTGTTCTCTGAACTGTGCCGGATTACGAACAACCCCTCTCTGCACAAAATTCAGAAAGCAACCAGAGTTCAGAGTTTGTGGAACAAGCAGAGTATGAAAACACACAGTTTGTGCCGCGCACACACCAGCGGCTTTTCAGTTTTCATTCCTTTTATTCATGGCTGAATACATGGAGTCTGTTACATGCAAATCATGGACCAAGACTTCCTCAGAATCCTCCCAGATCCGAAGAATCCGTTCCACCGAGAAAAAAGAAGGAAACTAGTGCAGAGTGCTTCCTACTCGTAAGGGAACGAACATGTAGTGCTAAGCAAACATGCAGAACTGAATAGACTACATAAGGTGCGATGAAATTAACTAACAATCATACATGACAAAACCTGTAACTAGAAAATTATAAAAGGGGAAGCCAACGAGCTAAGAACTTAGATGATTTTCAATAAAGCATCATACACTATGGAATAACTTGTGAATTGTGGTAATATTGAATATTGATCCAAATCATCAACTGTGCAGTGCTGAAAATGTTTCTTTGATAGCGATGATTCCAGCATAAACATCTTGCATTTCTGGCCGATCTTTCGGTGAGTCCACAGAACATTTTAGGCCCATATTAAACAGCTGCATGATACAGCTTTGCATTCCGATCATTGCAGGATTCCCATTGTCTAAGTTGTGATTTTCTTCTTCAGGTTTATAGCATGGAAGGAGACTGAGCTCTAAAATGTCGCCAATATTGTTTGGAAATGCAGATTCCACCAATTTGTGAAGGTTCAGCCCATCCTTAAAGATGTCATCTGTTGGGTGTTTCCCTGTGAGCATTTCTTGAGATGTAATGAGAAATATTACTACAATAATGGATGTTAATAAGATAAGAATGAATGCTCACCAGGTGCAATATATCCGACTGATCCTCGTGGCCCAGCTGTACTTGTTAAACTGTTAAGCCTTGTAGAAGAATGACTGTAAAGAAATTTTGCTAATCCAAAGTCGCTAACATGAGCACCCATGTCATCATCCAAAAGGACATTGCTTGGCTTCAAATCACAGTGAACCAAAGGCGGTGTGCACCAATTATGAAGATAATCCAAGGCAGCAGCGATGTCCATAGCTATTAGTATTCTTGATCCTAGACTCAATGGTCTCTTCTGTCCATGTTTGTGCACTTTTGAATGAAGCCAGCTTTCCAGGTTACCGTTGGCCATGTACTCAAGAATAAGAGCTTTGAACTCGTGTCCCATTTGATCGAAGCTTGAGCATAGACTAATCACCCGCATGAGGTTTCTGTGGCGAGTGTTTCTTAACACCTCACATTCAGTTAAGAAGTTCTTTGGTGCTCCAATTTGGTCGAGTTTGAACACCTTAATAGCAACCGGGTACGCTTCAAACCTGAATATACCTTTATAGACCACTCCAAATCCCCCCGAACCAACTAGGTTGGCCGAAGAGAAATCATTGGTAGCTTTAGCAAGCTCAGCATATGAGAATTTTTTCAACTCCTTGCATAATTGGTCAATATGTTGTTTCGGTTGATTTCTCTTCTTGAAAAGAATGGTTGTAATACATGCCATTAAGACTATAACAATGCTAGTGAGTGGAACAGCTATTGATATGACAAAAGAGGTATTCTTTCGTTTGGATGTAGCTGCAGATGTGCAAAGTGGTAATTGTTGCATTGGAAACTTGGTGCATAACTTCTTGTTTCCTTGTATGAACACCTTGCTTGAATTGCTAAATGCACCACCTGTAGGAACTATTCCCTCAAGGCTGTTGAAGGATAAATTGAGAAGCTGCAAAGAGCTAAATGTCTCAAAAAAGACTGGGATTTCACCGGACAAGTTGTTTTGAGAAAGATCCATCTCAGTGACGCCTCTTAAGCTCATGAAGGATTCTGGGATTGTCCCACGAAGAAAATTCACCTCTAACCGAAGGGATTCCAAGTGAATGCATTCACCAAGTGTATGTGGAATCTCTCCAGATAATTGGTTGTTGGAAATATTAAGGGAGCCAAGGTTAGTTAAGCTGCCAATCTGAGGTGATATGGATCCAGTGAGTTTATTGTAGGATAAGTCTAGGCCTTCCGAAAGAGAGGAAATGGAAAGGAGTTCAGGTGGGATGCTTCCATCGAAGCCATTACAGGAGAGGTTCAGCATCACCAAATTTTTACAGCCTGCTAAGTGTGAAGGTATGGGCCCACTCAAGTTGTTTTCTTGCAGATAAATCGCACTTAGGCTTTCAATGTTTCCAATTGATGGTGGGATTTCTCCAGAAAGTATGTCGCGTGATAAGCTTAGAGCAAACAAGTTTCTGAGATTCCCAAGTGTGTCGTGAATGCCTCCAGAGAATAAATTTCCCGCTAAATTAAGAACTGTGAGCTTTGTAAGGTTTCCTATCTCTGAAGGTATTGTTCCGATGAATCTATTTTCTGTTAGAAACAACATTTGTAAGCTTTTCGAGAGATTGCCAATGGAACTAGGTAATATTCCATGCAGCTTGTTGTTGTCCAAATATAATATCTGCAATTGGGGAGAGGTTGTTGTTGAGGACAAGGCGCTCCAGTCCACAGCTTCGAGCTGGTTTGCACCAAGGTCTAATTGGAGCAAGTTGGGCAAGGACCAGAAAGAAGGAACCACACCACTGAATGCGTTGTCACGGAGTTGTAGCATTTGGAGATTGGAAGCATTAACTAAAGACACGGGGATTGGGCCATCAAATTGGTTTCCTTCCATGACCAACGTTTGAATGTTTGGAAGAGTGTGACCAATCTCGCTCGGAATCCTCCCAACTAGTTGGTTGACGCCAAGGCCAAGATAAGTGAGAGACGTGATTGTGTAAAGAGCTGGTGGAACTGTGCCAGACAAGTTGTTATATGCCAAATCTAGTTCTTGCAAACCGGGAATTCTGGTTAAACTCTCCGGAATGCTTCCTTGTAAGTTATTTTGAGCGAGCAGCAATGAAGATAGGGAAGAAATGTTTCCGACTGTGGCAGGAATTTCTCCTGAAAGGTTATTTCCTGTTAGGCTAATATATTGTAACTGTGAGGACATGGGGGAGGAAGATGGTATAGACCCAGAGAACTCATTGTATGAGAGATCTAATGTAAGAAGAGATGAGCTATTGAAGAGAGCAGAAGGGATCTCTCCACTGAGCTTGTTTTTCATCAGGTCAAGGTAGTTGAGTGAAGAGCAATTTGCTAACAGAGGTGGAACTCGACCAGTTAGGCTATTATTCCGAAAGACAACCATAGACAGTGAAGGGCTATATCCCAAAGATTCAGGAATGCTGCCCTCAAGTTTGTTGCTAGGGAGAAATAGATACTTAAGGTTGGGAAGCAAACCGATCCCAGAAGGGATGCTTCCGTTAAGGTTGTTAACACTGAGAACAATTTCCTGAAGAGATGAGCACTGTGCAAGACTTGGAGGGATCTCACCTTCGATGGAGTTGCTCCACAGGCTGATGACTTCAAGGCGGGAACATGACGATATGGTATCTGGAATCACTCCATTGATGGAATTCATGCTAAGGTTGAGGTACCTGAGGCGGGTTAAGCGACCAATCTCAGGAAGGATGTGGCCATTGATTTGGTTGTCAGGCATGTGGATTCTATTGAGGAAACGAAGGCCAGCAATGCAAGGAAATATTTGACCGGTGATATTCAGTGCTTCAAGGTCAAGAGCAACAACACGAGCTGTTCGCCGCTTGCTGCATGTTACTCCATACCAATCACAGAAGGCAAGGGATTCATTTTTCCATGAGTCCAAAGCTGCAACTGAGTGGGAGAGGTGTGACTTGAGACACAGGAGGGCCTGTCTATCGGTTTCGGATGCGTTATGGAGTGCAGATGTGTGTAAGGAACATACATAGGGACAAAAGCTAAGCAAGCAGATGAGCATTGCAGCAAGCAGTGGCAACAATGCGTTTTGGGATCCTACAACAGCCATCTTGCTTCCGCGTAAGTACATGCTTATGCTGGTGGATGCTTAAGTGATTTGGTTCTGGTGATTCTTTCCCTGGAATATGGCATGCATTTATATAGGTCACAAAGCCAGCTGACAAGTATGAGCGTGCGAGAGGGGGCAACAAGTGGGAAAATGGTAACAAAGACATCAATGCAAAGCAGTCAATAATTGTGCCCGCAAATAGGTCACTAAGACCACATGCAGCTGAAACTTTACTGTTGTTAATAATGCGTAGAAAGATAGAGACGAGAGATACAAATTTTTACATAAAAAACTCTTAGGGAGAAAAAATCATGGACGCAAAAAGACAAATCATTGTAATAAGGAGATATTATAATAGAGTGCTTTCACTTCTTATGAACTATTGGGCTACATATGTAGGGCAAGAGAAACGAGTCCG
This sequence comes from Dendrocalamus sinicus, assembly GCA_036346575.1. Taxonomy (NCBI): domain Eukaryota; kingdom Viridiplantae; phylum Streptophyta; class Magnoliopsida; order Poales; family Poaceae; genus Dendrocalamus; species Dendrocalamus sinicus. The sequence goes on from CM070671.1 coordinate 38,662,615, forward strand.
ACACGGAGATCGACATCACGTCTGATATAAGCTGCGTATGGCTCTGACACCTGTTATATCATGTCTGGCATGAGACAATGCAATGTCCTACACGGACATAGTACAAATTTGGATCAATTTCAACAATCTTTATCTTGAGCCGAATGTCATCTAGTAGTTGGAATACGTGATAAACTTCTTTAATAAAATTAACATGTACATCTTGTGAGCCGAAATTCCAAAAGACTAGTGAGTAATGCCAACTAAGTCTAAGCAAAGCTTATACTGAGTGGCAGGAACTAGCTTTGTTAACATATTAGCTGGATTATCATGAGTACTTATCTTGCTGACTTTAATATCACCTTGAGTAATGACATCTCGAATATAGTGATAACTGATATCAATATGTTTTGTTCTCTTATAGGATATTTAATTTTTGTAAGACTGTAAGATCATCGATGGCAATCAGAGAGGGTGAATGATTGCAGCGCACAGCGAAAACTTTTTTCAAACCTATTATCTTCTGATTGTTTAGTCTGCGAAAATAGTAAGAACAAACGAAACCAAAATAACAGTACAGAAATCAAAATAAGCTCATCTAATTTAGTTACCGAGAAAATCACTTGTCGCTATTTTTTTGTCATGGGTTGCTGCTCTCTGATGTAGTGCCTGCCGTACGAGCGGACCGAGAACTTAATTTGACGTCAATCTTTTCTTCTGCGCGCAGCCTCGGCGGTGATTTGATAATTTGCAATGGTGTCACTGCAATTAATTCCAAGTATGGAGAGAAGCAATCTGCGAATGTGACTTGTATCCTTAACGTGATGGATAAACCAACATCACACAACAGTGCCTTTCTCTTCTATTGTCTCCAATTGAATAAAGCTCTCTTCATGTGAGCCACACGAAACCCAAGAAATAAAAATCACGAGATGAGTGCAGTCACCAGACAAAGAAAAAAAAATTCATCACGTGAAAACCTTCATCATAGATCAATAGCAAACACGCATGTAATCCCAAACAAAAAAATCACGCCCTCTCTCGGCCGGCCCTTACTCAAAAACGACGCCGCAATCCTTTTCCATTAATCAATGCATGCAAGCAACCCGATTATCCATCAGCCAAAAAATCTTCGGCCTGGCGCATGGATTGAGGACGAACCAAAGGACCGAATTTGGCGACGCTCGCGCAGGGGAAACGACGCGAGGTGAACAACGGTGGTGACACTTGCCTGAGATCAAAACCAACAAAGCTAGAGGCGCCGCAGGAATTTTTTTCACTTAGCATATACCTAAGAGCAGTTTTCCTATCCTTGAGGAGGTACCAAGAGGTACAAGGTACCAAGAGGTACCAAATTAGATCCAGCCGTTCAATCAGTGTGATCAACGGCTCAAAATTTGGTACTTCTTGGTACCTTGTACCTCTTGGCATCTCGCGTCCGGTACCACTAGGTACTGTCAAATCTCAGTCGTCCGATCAGTGCGATCAACGGCTCAAATTTGGTACCTCTTCCCCCTCAAGGATGGTAAAATTTCCCTATACCTAAACTTTATTTCTAGAGCAGTTTTCCTATCCTTGAGGAGGTACCAAGAGGTACAAGGTACCAAGAGGTACCAAATTAGATCCAGCCGTTCAATCAGTGTGATCAACGGCTCAAAATTTGGTACCTCTTGGTACCTTGTACCTCTTGGTACCTCGCGTCCGGTACCACTAGGTACTGCCAAATCTCAGCCGTTCGATCAGTGTGATCAACGGCTCAAATTTGGTACCTCTTCCCCCTCAAGGATGGTAAAATTTCCCTTATTTCTAAATTATAGTGGCTACAAAGTGTCCTTCTGACACCTCTAAACTCTAGCACGAAATTAACATCTCTAAAAGCCACGGGGTTAGCCCTTAACCCTATCTCTATTTATAGTTTAGGGCCCAAAACCTGGGCTTATCCTAAGTCCACGAGTTCTAATCCAATTCTAACAAATAAGGGACCCGAAACCCTTTCTAACACGGGTTTTCCAAAATTCCAACTTCTCTAACTCATCAGGTGTCGAAGCTTCCAGGACCGCATCTCCTGTAACTTCTCCACACATCATCCACCTTTGATCTCCATATGCTCCAGCGTGAGCCCGACCAGCTCATGACATCCTTGACCGCCTAAACCTCAGATTTTCCCCTCCTAGCCCCGATCTTCCTCGTCACCGACCATGACCGTATCCACACCAAACCTGCATATGCAAAGACCAAAGAACATTCTTCCGCACACACGCAACACAACTCGCATAACAACGCTAAACAAAATTACCAATTATTCATCATCACAAATTAACCATTGTCAATTATTCATCACAAAAATATTTTAGACCTAACCACATGGTCTAACAAAGACAAATAATACTCTTACTATCATAAAATGTTATAGTGTATGATGTACTTTCACAAAACTCAGTAAATAAATCTCTTAGTCAAACATCTTCTTTGCAAGCTTCAGAAATAGCTATATACTCAGCTTCTATAGTAGACAAGGCAATGGTAGCTTGCAAATTTACTTTCCAGCTAACGGCACATCTTCTAACAGTAAACACATAAACAGTGAGAAATCTTTTTTATCCAAATCTCTAGGAAAATTAGAATCAACATAACCAACAAGTCCATCTCTGATCCTTCTAAACTGTAAGCAAACATTAGATGTACCCGTAAATATCTGAAAATTTATTAAACTGCTTTCTAGTACTCTTTTCTTGGATTAGCTATTTATCTACTAACCACATTTAACGATTAAAATAAATCCAGATGAAAACATACCATAGCACATAGCATATGTAAACAAATCAACTGATTCACATATTGAACTCTACGTATATACTCAAATTTATCATTCGATTGTGAAAGAGATTACACGCCGGTTTAGTCTTATATACGTTGAAACGACGAACAATTTTATCGTATACCTTTTTGACTAGTACTCATAAGGTAGACATGGTAGATCAGTGGTCATCGTCGTCAAACGCATCCCACTTATTTGTTGGGTCTGCTAATCAACGTCTAGTCCTGTCAACTAAGTTTTCATAGTTATTTGGACCGATTTTTGAATAACGGGAGAACGGGTAAGCCCGAATATGTTGGGACCACCGGAATGATCTCTAAAAGTGTGCTATGTTCCTCAAAGACTATAGTGCTCCGTGTAGTACTAGACTGTAGTTACTGTGCATTACAACTAATCTTTTTGACATCAACGGTGAGCTAAATGTTGCACCTTCGTAGCTTCACTTTGATGACACCAATTAGTAAAATGCAATGAATTCGTATCGTCAAAACCCAAAGGTCGGTATATTTTCCAAGGTCTGTCAAAATCAGTCATACTACTCGGTTTTTACTTCAGTCCAAAAGTTGCACAATGCAACCATGCAAATCTCCAAGGCCCACTTTTGCTAGAAGAGAGTATCGTTAGTGGTACAGGTAATTAGAGTTTCTACCGGGTGATGACCGTAGTGGTTAGTGACTGAATTCATGAATCATGATGCACACATCCACCAACGGACTCTGCTCACAAAACGAACTGACCGTCCACTCCTAACCCTTTCTGCCTACCTTCCTGCCCTATGCTCTGAAAAGCTTAACCCCAGCACTTAACTAGAGCTCCATAGCTCGATGCCGACGAGCCCGAGTAGGCGCCTACCCTGCCGTGCGGGCTGGCTCCGCCCTTGAGTGTGGTTGATAGCTTGACGTGCTTGACTAGGATTATAACTCAATAACCCTGACAAAACCAGAAGCTCCGTGAAAAGTACAACGTAATGCAGAATTTGACCAAGTGCAGCGCGAGTAAGCACACATATGAATCTGGACATGTACTGGTCTGAGAAATTTTTTTACAAATAATCCATTTTTTATTCGAAATTACAGAAATATACCCGCAACAAAATTTTTTACAAAAATAGGCTCCAATCGCCCCCCATTGGGCGACTAGAGGTAATCGCCCAACCACAGGGCGACACCTAGGCAGTTTGGTAACGGTTGGGCGAATTATTTCTGTCGCCCAACCGTTGAGCGACTGGCATGCAGTCGCTGTATTGTTCGGCGACAGCGACTCCTGTCGCCCAACGGCTGGGCAACAGTAACGGGTTAAAACCCGAGCGGCAAGCTCGGCGCGGCTGCCGCTGTTCATTGCTTTGCTCGCGCATTCGTTCGGCGACGCGAGAGAGGAGCAGAGAAAGAAGGGAAAGGAGAGAAGAGGAGAAAGGAGGAGAAGAAGAGGAGGGAAAAAAGAGGAGAGTGCAGGATCTTCAAATTTAGGTATTTTTCGAAAGTTTTTGTAGTATATTTGTATAAAATGTTAGAGGTAGTAAAATTTAGTATAGAAAATTTTATTATAGGATTTTTTTGTGTAGAAATTTTAGTACAATTTTAGTATAGAAAATTTAGTACAATTTTTAGTATAGAAAATTTAGTATAGAATTTTGTAGTATAGCAATTTTAGTGTAGAAATTTTAGTACAATTTTAATATATAAAATTTAGTATAGAAAATTTTAATATAGATAATTTTAGTATAGAAATTTTAGTATAGAATTTTGTAGCATAGCAATTTTAGTATAGAAATTTTAGTACAATTTTTAGTATAGAATTTTGTAGTATAGAAAATTTTAGTATAGAAATTTTAGTACAATTTTTAGTATAGAATTTTGTAGTATAGACATTTTAGTACAATTTTTAGTATAGAAAATTGAGTATAGAAAATTTTAGTACAGAAAGTTTAGTATAGCAATTTTAGTATAGAAATTTTAGTACAATTTGTAGTATAGAAAATTTTAGTACAGAAATTTTAGTACAATTTTTAATATAGAAAATTTGTAATGTACATTTGTTAGTATGGAACATTTTTAGTACAGAGATTTTAGTACAATTTCTAGTATAGAAAGCAACAGTACTGTAGATCTAGCTAGAAAAAGTTAAATATTTGTTATACTAAATTTATTAAACATGTAATTTATAAAAGTAACAACATGCGTATGAAATCTGCATGCAGGTATGGCGCGTGACTGGCAGTATCCCCTGTTGGACAAGCACGTGGACCGCATGCATCGCGCTTCCCGTCGTGTGCCGCCACCGGGGAGCGCGGACGAGCCGGTTGAGGTGGGAGTGGTTCGGATGCGCACACCTCACGTGGCCTGGAGACTCGACGCCCATTGGATAGCCAGGTTTGCACTACGCCATCGTTTTAGTGTTGCCGTAAGAACGTTCCGTGCTGACCTTCACTTTGTTTGCAGGCTACGGGATGCCGAACTACTCCCTGTTGCCCGGATGGTGCAGGCCACATAGGAGAATGGACCCGCCTTGGCCGCGGGCGGGGACGAGGTCAGGGATCGATCACGATGCTTCCCATTCGACCGCTCCCTGCTGACGGCTTTGGTGGACTGTTGGTGGCCCGAGATGCACACTTTCCACCTCCCATTCAGGGAGATGACGTCGACCCTGCAAGATGTGTCCCTGCTTCTTGGCCTTTCGATCGCGGGAGGCGCTGCCTTCCTACCGGAGGCCCCGATCGAGTGGCACGATGACCTGCTTGCCAGATTCGAGGGGGTCCTTCCACCGGGTGTCGTGGGTCAGTACTACATCTTCCTAGCGAAACAGATCCACGGGCCGTCGCTGAGGTGGCTGGCACAGTTCCGGGTACGTGGTCTTTACAATCAATCGTGTCATCGAAGCTCTTATTTGCATTATTATGGACTAATAACATCTTGTTTGCATTTAGGTGGAGCGGATGGACCCAGAAGCGAACGATCACCAGGTTTCGCGTCACTTGGAGGCGTACTTGCTGTGGCTGTTTGGCTAGGTGCTCTTCACCAGCAGGCACGGCGACAGCGTCGACGCGCGCCTCATCGCTTATGCTAGGGCGATCGCGGACGGCGAGCCCCCCAGGTCAGCTGAGGATCGACCGTACTTGTCGTGACCTACCGCGGCCTGTGCAGTGCGTGCTCGAGGTCCAAGGCAAACTCGATCCTAGCGGGTTGTCCCCTACTACTGCAGCTGTGGTCGTTCGAGTGCTTCAGCCTCGGACGACCATTGCTAGACGACATGAGTCCATACGGGCCCAACATGTATCAGGGGGAGACGTTGACCGGCCGACGATGGGTTCTATTTGGTGTCGTCGACGGGTAAGTCATATGTCAATTAGTTATTTCCTTTATACTAACGACGGTCGTGCGTAACATCTATTCGTCCTTGCAGGTGCAGTTCGTACATGTCCAAGTCACGCGGGCGTATCTACCCTTTGTTGAGCAGATCGACCGCCTCATGGCCGACGACGTGCGCTGGGAGCCGTACTCACAGGCGGTAGTGGAGGACCGTGCTCCCAATGGATTGTTGAGTCTGTGCTGGCGCGACCGGGCTTTCTAGCTGACGCGCCGAAAGCTCGTCTACGACATCTTCGTGGAGGACTACTCGCCGCAGCAAGTGATACGGCAGTTTGGTCTCTTCCAGGCTGTGCCGGTACCTGTCGGACCTACAGTGCCGCCTCCTGTGCACGCGTGAGTGCTCGTGTCTCATAAATTTATACATACTTACTACTTCATTGGAAATTACTAACGAAGTGGTCCTACAAGCAGGCACAATAGAAAGGGAGTGAAACGCGGCACGGAGTGGACGGTGAAGATGCAGGGGTGGGTTGCTCAGTGGGACAGTGCCCTTGACGACGTGGTTGACGAGGACCGCCCCTACGACAGCACAGAGTACACGGAGTACCTACGGTGGTACTAGACGCGGACACGTACGAGGCTCGTACATGTGGTGGACCCGCCCCCCGCACACCTCCCCGCTTCGACAGACACGTATCCCGTGCACCTGGCGCGGGATACGCACATAGCGGTACGTTACACGTATTTTCGAACATTCACTACTGGCAATGCTACCTTGGATAATTAACCATTTTATGTCTTTTCCTTCAGTCTGACGTGGGTCTTTCCATTGTCACGGAGGCCAAAAGTATGCTACACAGGCTCGCCGCAGGTGCCGAGGTGGGCCACGAGGAGCACATCAGCGCGTACCGTCGTTTCAAGGAGTGGGGTACACATGCCGTGCACCTACTGTCCTGCACGAGGCTACTAGTGGCATCCACGCCCATGCCCAGCACACGGACGGCTCGGCCACCGGTGCCGCCCCGACCGGCGTGGCAGTACTCTAGAGGCTCTACGTGGGCATGTCCTCCGGCACCTCACCCGGCCAAGCGGAGGACGGCCAAGCGGGGCCGTACGGGAGGACATAGGCGTGGAGACGGGGCAGGGCAGGGTGGCGCGTGATGGTATACCATTGTTTCATGTACTGCTTATGTTTTTTTAACGATGTAAACTTTTTAGTACTGTGCCGTGCTTATACTCCTCGTTACCTACTCATTAACATCAAAATATCATTTACCATCGTATGTAGCAATCGTTTTACGGTTAATCGTTCGTAAAAAAATTTCCAAAATTATTTCGGCACCTACAACATACAATGAACATAAACTTTTATAACAACTTTACAAGATTTTTTACCAGTTTCAATCTACAAAATTGACAAAATTGAAAACATTCACGGGGGAGCACTTGCAGTCGCTTCCCCATTGGGCAACTGCATAAAAATCGCCCAACGGATAGGCGACTGCATGAATGGGCAGCTTTGTTCTAGCCGCTCCACGGTAAAGCGATAGGAAATGTGTCGGCTCCTGGTTGGACGATAAGCCTCAGTCGCCTACCCATTGAGCGACTGATGCCTATTTTTGTAAAAAATGTTGTTGCAGGTATATTTTTATAATTTTAAATAAAAAATAGATTATTCGTAAAAAACATTTCTGGTCTGATGTGGTAGAGCTGTCGTCATGCCATCCACTTCACACATCACATCACTTAATATGAGTTGTTGCTTTCTGTCGCGGGTCGTTCAAAGGTACTGTGAATTTGATGATTTTTCTGTTCCTGCGCCATAGTTGGCCATGTACGCCCACAAGACCGCTTCAAATGCTTGGCACTGTTTATTTCGGCTTTATCTTATGGCTTCGGAATTCTAGTTTACTATTTTTTTAATTTTGTATTAGCTGGATTATCATACATACTTATTTTACTGATTTTAATATCATGTTGAGTAATGATACCTTGAATGTAGTGATAACTGATATTAATATGCTTTGTTCTCTCATAGAACATTTAATTTTTGTAAGACAAATAACATTCTTACTATCATGAAATATTGTAGTGTAAGATATATTTTCACAAAACTCAGTAAATAAATCTCTTAATCAAATAGCTTCTTTGCAAGTTTCAAACATAGCTATATATTTAGCTTCTGTAGTAGACAAGGCAACAGTACCTTGCAAATTTGCTTTCTAGCTAATAACACACCCTACAATAGTGAACATATAACCAATAAGAGATCTCGTTTTATCCAAATCTCCAGTAAAATTAGAATCCACATAACCAACAAGTCTATTTCTTGTCTTTCTAAACTATAAGCAAGCATTAGATGTGCCCCCACAAATATCTGAAAATTTATTGAATTGCTTTCCAATGCACTTTTTCAAGATTAGCCATGTATCTACTAACCACACTTAATGATTGAGATAAATCGTGATGAGAACAGATAATGGTATACATAAACGAACCAACAACACTCGTATATAAGACTCTAGATATTTACTCAACTTCATTACTTAACTATGGACAGGATCGTAGGACCGAAATGGCGACAGAGGGGGGTGAATGTCACGTTTTAAAATCGCCCCCAAAAGTTTCTACAAGGGTCCACTCCTCTCCAATAGTTATACAAACTATGAAGAAGATAAACTTAAGCACAATGAGAACTTAAACTACCAGAGAAAGAGGCAATGCAGTACAAAGCTTGTCGAGAAGCACAAAGACCAACTAAAACCCAACACAAGGAAGCTGCCACCGAGAGACACAAGAGAAGGAAACTTGCTGCCAGCCGAAATGAAAATATTTGTGCCAAAATAGCTCCCAAAAACAAGCTAGCTTTCCTGCTACAAACTGCTGCTAAAAACTGAGAGAAACAGAGCACATGCTGCTGCCAACAAAAAGCAATAAAGAAGTTGCAGAGCAGTAGCTGTCGGCAAGGAGGAAAGTACGCGCAGTAGCCGAGGGTACTTGCAGCCGAGCGCTTCAATCATGAGGAGCTGGCCGAATACTTGTCTTGGATGCACACAGCATGTACTTAGACATTTAATGCTCCCCTTTAATGGCTCAAAAGATTAGCAAAGCAAACTGCAATTGATTCAACCGAAAGCACACAAAGAGAAAGTCATTTAATGCTAGGCATGCATATTTTAGTGGCCTACGGACATATATTCCTCACACAAGAAAAGGTGCTCTTGGCAAGCAACAACAATTAATGAGACGTACTAGCTGCAGTAAAAGAAATGCCCTACTGCCGAAAATCCAGAAGAAGGACAATGGAAACCAACCCTGACCGAAAGGATTTAACAGAAAAATGAGATTTCAACAGAGAACACAGGGACTGCAGACCAAAAGAGACCAATGGTCGACCGAGATTTATACTGCTGAGAACCAACAGACTGCAGATCAACGACAAACCAAAAACCAACAGGGAGCTAGTACTACTTCTTGGCCGAAAGGAGCTACCGAACACAACTCACAGCAAATGGATTTCAAGAACTAGCAATCAAAAAGGGACAAACAAGAACACTCAAGAAATGCAGAGAGATACAACTTCAGATTCTTCATTCCAAACAAATAAGTAATACAAGGAGTTCCGATGACACGATTGAAACAAGAGGAAAGATTACAAGAAATCTCTACTCAATCCTTCTCCTCATCCTCAAGAGCACCAAGAACTACATGGTTCTTGGGAGGAACACACACACACAACCCTCAACCACTAAAGCCCCAAAGCAAAAGACCTCTCCAAAGGCTCTTTTGACTCACTAAAACCCTAACTCTCTCTAGAATCCCCTCAAGTGTTGAAGTGGGCATGCAGCCCCTCCTCTCCTTTTATAGCCCATGGCTAACAGGTCTCCTCCCCGTTACGCCCGCTACGTCCAACGGAGCCCGCTCCCGCTTGTGCAACCTTGCGAATTTCCCGATTCGCCCCTCTTGAACCTTCCGGGAAGCTTTCGCGCTCCTTGTCTCGCACGCCTCGCAACCACCTCGAGTCCACGTCGTCTTCGACAACTCCCAACTGTTCTGACCTCAGCGCCACCTGCGCCTAGTCCAGTCCTCCGTGTCTCACTACGATTCCGCCTCGACGTCCTGCAGCCACATAGACAAGAAACACGTCACATATCACCGCTCGATACATGAAAGCGCAAATACCATCATACTTATCACAGATGAAGTCCAAACCTGTCAAGTCAAAGAATCAGCGTCCTAAACCCATATGACCAAGTTTGACCAAAGTCCGACCGAGCCCGTTGCACCACGCAACGTCAAGGTCCGAACAACCCAAACCAAACTCGACTACCATAAACTCAAGTCAATTACTCATCATACACGGGATGACCTCCACATGGTCTCTCAAGGAAGTTGAAGGAAGTCTAAAATATACAGCTAAAAGAGTCGGTTGGGCTGAAATTGCACTGTAGCGGCTGAAATTTCAATGTAGCTGAAGGTGGCTTATTTGGTATAATTAAATTTAAAAATTTTAAAAATATAAAAAAATATGCTAGCTCATCACGAACAACGCAAAACGAATACAGGAAAAAAGAACCAGCAAAAAAGCTCAAAAAAGCTAAAAGTTCAGAAAAAAATAAAATTTATAAATAGTAAAAAATAAGTCAAAAACTAAAAGTTGAAGCTGAAACAAGTGAGACATACGAAGAAATTTATGGATGTACCCTTTTTGACTAATAAGATAGACATGTTAGTCAGTGGTCATTGTCGTCATAGGCATCCCACTTGTAGGGTCTGCCAGTCCACGTCTAGTCCTGCCCATTTCATAACCATTTGAACCCTTTTTTGAATGACGGGAGAACGGTTGACGCCAAATATGTTGGGATCACCGGAAATGTTCTCCAAAAAGTATGCTATGTTCCTCCAAGATTGTAGTGCTCCGTGTAGTACTAGACTGTAGTACTGTGCATTGCAACTAATCTTTTTGACAACGGCGGTGAGCTAAATGTTGCACCTTCGTAGCTTCACTTGGATGACACCAATTCGTAAAAAGCATTGAATTTGTATCATCAAAATCCACAGGTCGGTATATTTCCAAGGTCTGTCAACATCAGCCATGCTACTCGGTTTTCACTTCAGTCCAAAAGTTGCACAATGCAATCATGCAAATCTCCAAGGCCCACTTCGCTAGTGGCAAGTAATTGGAGTTTCTACCGTGTGATGACCGTAGTGGTTAGTGGGAACTGAGAACCCCAAATTAAAGACTTTGACAGTTGACTGAATTCATAAGTCATGATGCACACATCCACCAACGGACTTTTTTTTTTTGAGACAACCCACCAAACGAACTGACCGTCCACTGAATTCATAAGTCATGATCCACCAACGGACTTTTCCTGCTCTATGCTCTGGAAAGCTTAACCCCAGCACTTCATACCTAGCGACGGCAACACTTTATACCGAGAGGTTTGGATTTTTCGTTGGGTATTGGTTGGGTTAGTTGAGAAGCTATGCCACACATATATAAACTGTGGCATGCAGTAGTTCTTCATTCTAAGCACTCCACTAGATTGGGTTAGCTGAGAAGCTACGCCGGGCATGCAGTAGTTCTTCTGCAGAAGATTGAGAAGCTCGGAGAGAGACCATGTCGAGTAGGACTTGCTTACTGTCAGTTTTGTTGCTGGTGATCCTACTACTCTCGGCGGTGGCGCTCGTAAGCTCCTCTGAACGTCGACCACGACATTATGTTGGTTGTACGTAAGCTCCTCTTCTGTACGTGAATAACTTTACTCTCTGTTGTGCTTGATAAATTTCCACTTGATGATCTACGGGAATTCCCATAACAAACTAAGGAGTTTTGCTTACATAATCAATTAAAAGGAGAGAAACAGAACGGAGTACAGGGGCGTCCACTACGCCAACAAGAACAGGGATATATAGTGGAAACGAAACATCACCAAGGAGCTAGCACTGTATCAAAAATGACGACGGCTTATTGCCGTCACATTTTCCTCGACAAGAACCAACTAGTTCTGACCATGGCTAGACATTACAACTGCTTAGACAACAACTAGTTTTTTTCAAAAACAGACAAGAACTAGTTTTGGCCTCTGCAGACTAGTTTAAAGGATGAATTTGCGTATATTATTCGATTCCAACTCCAAATCTAACCTTGTTATTTGGCTTGGGGATCGAATGCACTGGTCTATCTCTTCCTAGATGAGGCTATTTCTCTAACCAAACCCAGGGCATCTCCAATGGTTATAGGTAGCAACTAACTATAAAACTTCCACATCATCTATATAGTACACACTAAAGTTAGCATTCTAAAGAACTATCTATAAGGATAGCTATTTGATACTTACATGCACACACAGAATTTATTGAGGCTGCCTCGTTTAGCGTTATAGACTAGTGCTTAAGGAAGAGCTGGCTCGATTTTTTTTGCATACTCTCTTTCCTCCACATAGGATATATGCTGATGTGTACATGCATATAGATAGCTGACTCAGACCATTGGAGATGCCCTCAGTTTAAGCTAGCTTCTCTCTGTTGTTTGCTCGATCGGTTGGATGCATGGTACGGTGTCTCAAATAGATGTACTAGCTCAATTACAACTGAGCCTTGTGACAAATATATTCTCATATTTTGTTTGCTTTCGGATTCTTGTGCAGGCTTCTTCGGTCCCAACTATGGCCCAAGCTTAAGGGCTTGTTCTCCACCGAGGCATTCCAAGCCTTGTTACCGTCCACCATGCTAGTATAACATGCATAAAGTTGATATTTATCAGGTTATTTTTTAGGGACACTTGTGCGCGCGCGTGCAGTTTGTGTCTATCTGTATGTATCTATCTATATAGTAAATTACATAATGCACCTGGGTGTCTAGGCAGCTACATCAAGAACTGTCCGATATGCGTGAATGGTTCATATAAAAATTAGAGTTTAAATATGAAAATATTTTATACCTTTGATATATTTACGTCATGTGAGTTTTGAACTACTTTTAAGTTTAATGTGGCCATAGTGAGTATATACCATGAAACTAGCTTAAACTAGTTAAGCTGAAGTTGATTTTTTTTGGAGTTTGATATCTTAAATATACTTTAATTTTTTCTGAGTTTAGTTGGGCCTAGTTTAGGATCAAGAAAAAGTCCGCGCTACTCTACTAAGTTTATTCAACCATCTTCTACAGCTAGTACAATGTACCGTACAAATTCTCTAAACGAAACATCTACCAGAACGCAATCCCTCTCGATGACCCACAGAGCCAGCACAATGACTCCCAAAAAACGCTGGAAAATATATCCTTTATATTACATTTTCAATCGGTCCCTGCTAGGAGTGACGGATGTAATGCTGACGACTCCACCAGCAGATACACGCATGTCCTTACTGTTAAAAATATGCACAATATTTTAATTTAAAATTTTACTAAGAGATAGATATCACAAAGAACTAGTGATGCATAAATCATTACTAACAGTAGACAATACATTATAATTTGAAATATATGCGGAAATATAAATCAAACAGAGTCGATCGGTCACATGAGCGACATACAATTGGGCCTGATAAAGAACATGAGCAACAACGGCAACAACGGCTCGGAAATACTGCTCCCCTTCTTCATGGTACATGTTGGAAAGAAGAGTCGATGAGATTCAGGCGGTGTAACACAACAACATAGCTAGGTTTGTAGAAGGAAGGAGAAGAAAAGGAGCAGGTAGTGATTTGAGACACTCTGCTCCAGACGTGTCCAGGCATATATATAGATGCAGCCTATTAACTGACATGATTAACCAGCCATTTACCTATTGGGATACGGGTAGGCTACACTAGTGTAAATTAAAATTTTCTACCGCGTACCAGAAAACCATGCAAGTAAGAGATCATAAATTATTACCACTAGACGCACAATGCAGCGAAAGTAGAGTTGAAGCAGCCGATTCAACAAAAAAGCATGTTGGTGTAGTGAAAATAGTCGATCATCCTTCGGCCAACCATCTCCTCCTCGCGAGCATCCCGATCAGCACCACAGTAATAAAAGTGCCTCTATCGAGATCTACACATTCAGAGATGGAACATCGTACATCGGTGTGCTAGCACCAGCACGCACGGTAGGTGTTATGACAGATGGCGACTAGGGTTTCGATTATTACATTTTCAGGGATACCTCCCTCAGCCCTGCACCTCTTTTTTATATAGCCTCCAACTGGATCCTTATTCGATAGAGTAGAGATTGAATTCACTAAAAATTATCAGTCAGACCCTTATCATTCCAGCTCATTAAGTGTGTGACCTTATAGATTCATGTATATTTAACCATAGATCAAAAACCCCTTTCCGGTCCATAAGTCAGCAGCGGTCTCTAGCAGGACATAATAACTCCCAAACATACATAAATATCATATCGGACGAACCTATATAGTGCTTATGTATCGATCCCTTTGCTTCATGATACCAGATCGAACTCAAGGCAAAAAGCGTGTCATTATATGATAGCTTAATCCTTCACTCGAACTTGTAGTGGATTACTCAGTTGTGGTTGACTCATCAACCACATTCGACATGGTCATGCACTTCCTTAATCCAACCACATTGAGAGGCCCACATATATCTCTCCTGTTATATAGCAGGGGCGAATTCTATTTTGATCATTCATATTTCTCTATATGTTTCCTAGTAAACCCGAAAGTTACCTTTATGATCATCCAGTCACAGAGTAGTGTTTGGTAACATCTAAGTAAACTATTACGCATATAGGAAACAATGACGATTTCAGGTCTAATGATCCTACATACACTATGTATAAGACCAACTGATGACACTTAAAAATATTATAATTCCTGCAGTATCTCATGGTGAGTCAGTCCAACATCATATTCTCTAACATATGTCCACATTATTGATTTGATATCACATATCTATGATCCGTAAAATATGATCATTAATTAATACATGTGCTGATTTGTAAATCATAATTGTCCCATATAATAATATAATATCAGGGATAATTTAGAATAATATCAAAATATAAATAAAGAGTTCCACGAACAAGTCACATACTTATTGATTAATATAAAAGATATTTATTTAAGGGATAAAATAATATATTATTCAAAAGATATAAACATAGAAGTGATACAATCATCTCCATGATTGCCTCTAGGGCATATTACTAACATTATCCACTGGTAACTGATGCAATGAACCAGCTATTTACCACTATTAACGGCCTGTCATCAACACCCAATAAAGTCTCAAATTCAAACTTTTGAATTTTATTCAAATAGAGAGAGATGCACAATTCAGCAAAAATAAGATGGATTTATCTTGCCAAGTGACACGCCATGTTACGGCATGGTCACACATCATAAGTCACACGATTTATCATGTAAAAATATAGGAATATACACTTGCGCGTCCGTGCACACGTGTGTGTTAAATCGAAACCCTCTCGTGTCATGTCTCTAATACTTTTTTTTAACCTGAAGAGGTAGGACCTAGGTTTACTTTGATGGTGCAAGTCCTAATAACAGCGTATCAACAATGTTCGATAATTTTGTACAGGAAATTTATGAAATAGAAAAATAATAACCAAATAAAATAAAGAGGCAGTGTCGACCCACACATGACTTGAGAGTAGGGTTGTAAATGAGTCAAGCTCAAGCAAGCTTGGCGTTCTAAACTCGAGTTCAGTAAAAGTTTGAGCCGAGCTCGAGTTAGGATCCAAGCCTATATCTGGGTTTGAGCTCGGCTTAGCCTACGCTCGAGTTTGCTCGAGGTCGGCTCGTTGAAGCTCAATAACAATTAAAATAATTTATTATGTACTATTTTTCAACAATAAGAAAATTTTGAATTCAAACTTGGTTCTAGTAAGCTTGATAATAATCAAAATAATTCAAACATGCACTAATTTTCAATAATAAGAAATACTCAAGCTCGAGTTCGGCTCGAGTAAGCTCAGTAAGAGTTAATATGTATCACTATTTAAGCTCGAATCGAGACTCGCAAATTATTCGAGCTCGGCTTGATGAACCTCGCGAGCTCGAGATCAAGCTCAAGTTCAACTCATTTAAAATTCGAGCCGAGTTCAAATCGAACCTAAAATAAGTCAAATTCAAATAACTCACGAGTTTCAAGTTTTTTTTACAATCTTACTTGAGAGCGGCCTGTGGCGTACAAAATTTCCTAAAGCAAGGCCACGACGGATGGGTCATGACATGTCAAATGTTTTGCTACGTATAATATATCCAATATTGGACTCTTTTAGTTGGATTCGTCGTAAGGAGCACGGTACGGTTTAAAATATAGGGAGTGACTATTGCACAGGTGACCAAATTTTTTTTATCTTTTAGTCACCTGAAGTTACACTTTGAATCACCTAAAGTTGCAGATGTTTTTTTGGAGGGGGGCTGCAATTTCAGTTGATTGAGAGTGCAATTCCAGATCACCTGAAGTTGCACTCTGAATCACCTAAAGTTGTAGCTGTTTTTTTTGGAGGGAGGCTGCAATTTCAGTTGATTGAGAGTGTAATTTCAGGTGACTGAAAGATAAAAAAATTCCAGTCGCCTGTATAATAGCAAAACTGTAAAAGATATGTCCCTGAAAGATCACAGATCAAGTAAATCAAAAGATGTAACATGATCGACACGTCATCGATATCAAACACGCGGCAGCCTGGTTGGTTCGGTGGTGGCAAGGAATCGTAACCGAAGTATAGCTGGTAGAGTTCCGGCCCGCGCAGCGTGTCCACGTCGCCCCGGACGCTCCCTCGGCCGGCGCGTGTCGCCCGGTTTTGCGTACGGCCGGGGGAGCCACTTCCCTTCTGTTTTCTGAAAATTACGTAAAGGTCCTTTTTCCTCGCGAAAAGGTCCCTGCGCCCTTTTTTTTAAAAAAAAATTGGATGGCGCCCCGCGGGTTCCCGAAATTGCGTATAGGTCCTTATTTACTTGCGTACAGGTCCTTACAGGTCCTCGATTTTTCCCGAAAAAACCCTTTGATTTTTCCGAAATTACGCACGTGTCCTCGATTTTTTTATGGAACTCCCTGTGAATTATCGTCTCTTTTACTTTGGTCCACACGGTAGCTAGCGCGGCGTGCGGCGCGCTCATGCAGCTAGTTGATACTAGTAACGGTAGCGCGCTTTCGCTTCGCTGCGCGAGGCTGTGTCGTATCGTTCATTGGGACGGTGTATGTATACATATAGGACAGTATACAGAGGAAACGTTTGGTTTGGCCGTCGCGTGCGCAACGTGAGGTCTTCTGTGTTCGTATACAAAATAAGAAGGCAACGTGCATTGACAACTCGAAACAATACAAATATTGCACGTACAAAAAAACATAGAAAGTACTACATGTAATAAAATAAATCAAAACTGAGAGACCATATGGAGGTGACCCCATATTTGTGATGACTAATTGACCCTTGTTTTAGAAAGATTGAGTTTGATTTTTAAAGTTTGTGCGGTTTCTGCAAAGTCATAAGCCCTAACGAGTGGTCGGCAGACTGTTTACGATCACGTTGTCCATGGTCGGAAGTCGGCAGACGGGTTTACGACCACATTGTCCGTGGTCGGAAGTCGGCAGACGCAGGGACGAAGCTAGAGAGAAACCAAGGGGGGTGCACACTTCACCACACATATAGCACAGTACACAAAAATTTTGATGGATAATATATAGAAAATATGTTGTACCGTCAGTTTTTAACATATATATAATATAACAAAGTGATTGACAATGAACAACGAGTCGATGATAAAACATTAGCAGCAAAAAGTACGTACCAAAATAAATAAATCCATTAATATAGGCAAATATATTATCTGAACTCAATATCCTTAATGGCCTACAACAAAGGAGAATAAAAACATGTTAATTTTCAGCTGAAAAACTATTGGTGCCAGACAGGTGCGAAGCCCAATGGGCATATGAATCGGCAGAAGCAAAGATATCTGGCGGCAGATGAATTGGCAGTAGATGGAAAAAGAAAGAAGACAAGAAGTTGAATCGGCAGTCTGAGTCCGCCTGAAGCAAAAAAAGAAAAAAAGATCCGATTGGAGCTTAATAGTTGGGCCTGATTGCTTGCTGCTTAGCCTTTTTTTCCAATCGACAGGGCTCAATTTGTTGGCTGGGCCACTAGGGGGTGCACAATTTTGGGCTGAGGGTGGTGCACATATGGTGAATATGGAATAGTAATAAGTGTTTATATTTTTTTACCCTGGTGCCAAGGAACCCCCCTTGGCCCATTGGGCTTCGCCCCTGGGCAGACGAGTTTTCGACCACGTTCGGAAGTCGGCAGAACCTCTTATGACCACATTGTGTGTCGTCGTGATTGGCTGGAAGATTTATGACCACATTGTGTCGCTCACGACCACGTTGTGCCTCTTACGACCATGGCAAAGAAGGTTTGAATGTGGTCGGAAGGCGTTACGACCATGACAAACCAGAAGAAGACGTTGTCGAAGAGCGATATGATCGCAGCTGAAGGAACTGAACGTGGTCGGGAGGTGCCACGACCATGGCAATACAAATTGAACATGGTCGGAAGGGGCTTCGACCACATTGTGAAGAAGTGAACGTGCTCAAAACTTCAGCAGAAGGTTTACGACCACGAAGTCGAAGCGATTGGAGGAATTATAACGTGGTCAAAATGACTATTTGTGTGGTCATACGACCAACAGAGTGGTCATAACGCAGCGGGAGGCGGTCGTAGCCTCTGGTAAGTGATCGTACCGACTTCTGGGGTGGTCGTAATGACCTGCTATGTGGTCGTAGGCTGTGATCTTTTCATGTCTTGTGCATTTGACCGGTCGTAAGTGGTTTACGACCAGCTGGGGTGTTTTCTGAGTACATTCTTCTGATGCAGATTAATGAATTCTGGCTATAGTGCGATGCTATGTGATGTTTTGCTTGTCTGTGGTGTTTGCAAGAGCTAGGACATAAGTCATGGTGAGGCGTGAAGGATCGGGACAAGACATAGTCGGAGGAGCTGAAGATGACTGAGGGTTGCCAGGTGGCTGCAAGTGTTGTCGGCAAGGAAACGGGAAGTTTTCGGGAAGGTGCAGGAGGGGCATTTTGGAGAAATGCTCAAAGCCTGCAAAGGAAACTGCTCTCTGGTTAAAGCACTGTTAAAGCGTCTGTTGTCTGACTGTGTTAGCGGGTTGTCGCGAGAGTGTCTGCATGTAAAACCCGGTGTTAGTTGGGTTAACGGGTTACCCCCCGCTACTGAAGGCTATAAATAGAAGGGTAGAGCACCAGGGCGCGTGTGTGTTCTGGGGTTTTATTTCTGTTCTTGTGTGAGTCGTTCTCAATGCCGAAGCACTTGTGCTTTTGGTTCTCCTGGATGGAGTGACTGTAGAAACCTCCATGAATGCAATCATCCATCTCTGTGCTTCTATTTGAGTTGTCTTGTCTGATTGATGCTTGTATGTCTTGAGTGTACTTCCTCTGTTCTTCTCTTTGCTCTTTTGCTTCTTGACTTAAGTCTTTGCTCCCTGTTGTTCTTTGGATGATCTGACTTGCCTAGTAATGGAAGAACATACTCGAAGCCTTCTTGGCCCATTTAATTCCATTTGCATGATCTGATTATCTTCCTTCTTTTATAGTCGTGGTTTTGAGCGGTCTTCATGATTTTCCTAAAAGATCTCTGTAGGCTTGATAAGTTTTTAATTAAAGATTAAAGAAGTCCTTTGAGGACATGGTCTTGCTGTGTTTGAAGTCTCATGACCAATTGATCCGTGAATCAAAAGTTATTTGGAAATCGGATCTTGTGGTCTTGCGCCTTCCCTCTTCCTCTGTTTCATTTACGACCACGCACTTCTATTCGACCACGGCAGAAAGGCTTTGACTGCTCTTGACTGTCTTTGGCCAGCGTCTGTTTACTCTCTGTTGCGGTCTGTTCTCTTGATTTCCAGTGAGCATTCAATCCCTAACTTCATACCTCTATAGCCACTGGAGAAGAAGGGTTGTGTGAATACCTGGGGAGGTTTGAAGGCACCATTCACCCCCCTCTGTTGCCTGTTCGGTCCTACAAAAACAACAGTTCTAGCGCCACACCATCAACACATCAATGAACACAAGAAAGAAAATACCATACATTACTAAGTTAATCACTCTCTCCAGTCTATATCATAGAAAGCGTGCCTACTGGTAGAAGGTGCCTCGCGCTACCCACATGGAATGTTCTGCAAGGGGCCGCCTCGGACGTGGCTGGCCGTCATTGTAGTGGCACGCACATATGCAGCTGGGGTTTGTGCAGCAACATGTTGAATCATACGAGCTTCCTATGTTGACGACCTCCTCATTGCCCCTCTCGCGTTGCATCTGTTGGCGGATGCCATTGTTCTCCTCATTGAGAGTGCCGATTCACTCCTCCAACTCAAAGATTCGATCCCATAATGTATCCACGTACCTAACAATATACCGTTCATGAGGAGGGTTGATCCAATGGATGAAGTCGCATTTCGCCATCTGCGGGAAAGGACGGTAAACATGGAGGCTCTATAAGCAGTAACGAAAAATGTACTATTAGCAATTTGTATCCTGGAGTGTGTGCATAGGAGGAAACGTCGCCCGCATCGAAATGGCCTTTCAGGACCTGCACGACCGCATCCTCATTGTGTCTGCATTTTGGCCACACTAGTTGAGCACACATGCTTGGTATCAAGCGGTAGTTAGGACCGAAGTCCTCCATCCTTTCCACGGGAAGGTTTTCCTTTGGTGACCCCGCTCTGACTGGCCCCTCGGCGTTTGCCATGGTATGTTTCTGCATGATGGAGAAGGTACTTCTTCGTTTGATTTAGAGGGTTCTCTGGTCCTACTGTCATGGGACCCCAACCATGCTTTTTATATCAAACGAGAGAACTTAGTATAGTGACCACATGATGAAAGAGGGCAGCTTTGGGCTGAGATTTGATAAAAGAGGGCAGCTTTGGGCTGAGACTTGATAAAAGAGGACAGCTTTGCACAAAGACATGACAAAAGAGGGCAGCTTTGCGTAGAGACATGACAAAAGAGGGTAGCTTTGCCTAAAGACATGACAAAAGCGGGCAGCTTTGTGCAGTGACATGACAAAAGAGGTCAGCTTTGCGTAGTGACATAACAAAAGAGGACAGCTTTGCGCAGAAACATGACAAAAGAGGGTACCTTTGCCCAAAGACATGACAAAAGCGGGCAGCTTTGTGCAGTGACATGATAAAAGAGGTCAGCTTTGCATAGTGACATAACAAAAGAGGACAGCTTTGCACAGAAACATGACAAAAAAGGGTACCTTTGCCAAGTGACATGATAAAAGAGGGCAGCTTTGCACAGTGACATGACAAAAGAGGGCAGCTTTGCGCATCGACCAAAAACAAATCACATCATGCCTACCTTTTGGCTTATAAAATGAGGCGGAATGCATCTGCGAGTTAATACTACACAAATGAACACTCCACCATACCTTCCTTGCCTACGTCGGGATGGACAAGAGGTAGAAGAAACAATTGGACAAAATGATGAAGCAATGGGAGGAGACCCGCAACCTAACAAAGTCTACTACGGCTCGCGATGAACAAGTAAGGGCTACTGCGGCCAGGGCCAAACAAGCGAAGAGTGCAACGAGGTCACACCCCCCTAACGACGCCCCCCGTAGAAGCATGTCTATACTAAACGTACTAAGCGAATGTTAGCCGCAACACCCGTCGGAGGGCGAGATGCCGCTCCTCTGTTGGTGCACAGATCCATGCAAATTCTTCAAGTCTAAGCAGCGGCTCAGCTTAGGCATGCATTACTTGGGTTGTGCAAACTACTCCTCTGACTACCTTGACCGCCGTTTCGACACAATCAGCTATCTGCAGCCGGTAAGGACCAGATACAATATGTTCCCCCTACTATTTCTCATTTAAATCACGCATTAACAACCTTTCTCATCTACCCACAGTCCCCAGAACCGCTATGTGGCTACCGCAGGTGAATCGACCTAGAGATCTGTCCACATGACCAGTAAATTCTTGACTACGAGGAGTAGAATGACAAAAGGGCATGCGAGATCCGCGAGGAGGAGCGCCGCAACGACGAGCAAACCGAGCGTATACGTCGGGAGACAAAAGCTCATCTTGAGGCGTGCACGCACAGGGAGCGCGAGGCTCGCAACAGGGAGTGTGAGAAAAAGGGAAATGGCATCTGAGGATTTCAACGCCGAGCTCGCAAGGAAGGGAAAATGGCCCTGGTCTACGCAGTAGGTCGGGCCATTCTGCACTAGTCCCCTCAATGTGTAATTTATTTCCATGCCAAGAAGGCGCATATGTATCGTACGACTACTTTACTTTGTTACATCGTGCATGGTTTTGTTTCTTATGCATGTAACCAAATCCTGTACGCCGTGTCATTCCCATGTTTATAATGAAGTCTATTTTAATTACCAACATAAAATATCGTCATCTTTTCGCATTTATTTCTTCACGTGTTCAATATCACTTTCCTTCTGTTTGTCCAATTGTTCCTAGTCTAGTTGTCCTCACAAATTTTTTCATGAAATTGCTTCCAATCAAATAACATAGGATGATCGCAAAATGTTATGGCCAGTTCAACATATTTTTTTGTAACACCCCAGCCCTCCACAGGGCGCAAGATGCTACCACCACACCCTTACCAATTCAAAAGTGTTGCTAATTCAATTTTTAGCAGCACCTCCCCTGTTCTTTTTATATGATTACTCACAGGGAGCAAAGCACAAATAACTGTAGGATAATTGCAAAGACAACTAAATTTATATTTCACAAACCAGAACATAAACGTTCAGTGTAAGGCTAAGTTGTTATTTTACATGTGCGGTGCCAAAAGGGCTATCCCCATTCCATGCATGTCGTCATCATTCACCTAAAAACAACGATAAAGCAAGGGTGACTCCGGAGACTCAGCAAGCACACGATAAAATAGTAACATCACTTTAGCAATTCAATCAATTTCACGAACTATAAGCTGTAAATCCACTCTATGACTGTAAACTGTAAGTCAAGGCTGTAACTGTATACGGTAAATCAATTTTATGTCTGTAACTATAAATCGATTCTATATCTGTAAACTGTAAATCAATTCTATGTCTGTAAACTATAAATCAAATCTGTAACTTAAATTGTAAATCACAACTGTCTGTAACTGTATCACTTTCTCTGTCACTTTCATGCATTACAATATCATGCAATGTATCTGTAATTCATCTGTATGCTCTGTAACTGTAGCTTATACCGGTATAGCAGAGGGTACACTCGTCGATGTCACCCACTCCCTCCATCCTGTGGAGATGCCTACCTCTGTAGGTCTTATTCAAGAGTACTCCGGACTAGTCATATGACTTTCTCACCGACCTGGCTCTTATTCAAGAGTACTTCGGACTAGTCATATGACTTTATCACCGACTTGGCTCTTATGCATTTTGCATGATGCAATATGCTTCAAACGTAGATGTCTAATCATAAGCGATACTTATCAAGGTATGATTAGCACAATTCATATACATTATCTCATAAATACTGTAAATCATGGCATGAAAACACGAATAACAAACATTCACCACAATTTACTATTCTACCATGCACTTGCCTGTTAACCTGGCGGACGTGCGTGGACAGCACTAGACTCAAACCGCCACCTGAACAAGCATTAACTATTTCAATTCATTGCTAATGCAATACATTCATATACGAGCAAATGACATCGCTCTAACGTCCAACCCGACATGATCAAACCTTGTCCCACCGGGCAACTTCTCATTTCCCGATGCTTAACCAGTCTGTAAAATTAATATTTTTCATCATTTATACTCGTGGATCGAATTCTACATGCTTAATCTCTCTCCAATCGATTACACTATTTAACCTCAACTTATTCTCTCCTCCTCCCTCTTCTGCCATTCAAGCATTCATATAATAAATGATATTTAACTAGTCACGTGCATCAATTCTAATTAGCGACATATTAACTTATGCCTGACTCAGTATAATAAGCAGGGAGAAGGGTTTTCGAGGTGTTATCCTGGCCCCAAACGACTGGATCGGGGCACTATCTTCCTCTCCTTGGCCGAGTCTGACAGATCTGGTGACGGGTCAGACTTTCCCTGTCTTTTTTTCCTTCCAGCTGTCACTTCCTTTTTTCTTCACGCCCGGTCACTTCCGCTTCCTCTTTCTTTTTCCTCGCTCGGCCGTGCTCCCTTCGTCCATTCTTCTCTGTCGCTCTTCCTCTTTTTTCTTTTTCCTCCGTTGGCCGACACCTCGCTCTCGTCTTCCCTGTGCTCGGTCGGCGTGTCCTGCCTCCCTCCTCAACCCCTCCTCTGCTACTCCCTCCTCTGCTCTCGGTTGGCCAGCCCTCCACTCTCGTGGAGCGGCGACAGCAGCAGGGGCGGGGAGGTGAGGCACGGGCGAGGGGCAGCACGAGGGCAAGCGGTAGGCGGCGATGGCGAGCTGGGTGATGGCATCCCACTGACAACAGGGGACGGGGTCAGCGACGGCGGGGCACGGCAGCACTGGCGGCAATAAGCGCAAGGGGGAGGTAGCGGCTCGCACAAGCAAGGCGGCGACGGCAAGGTGAATCGATGGCGGCAGCGGCGACAGCAGCAGCAGTAGGGGAAATGGGGACGGCGATGACGGCGCAGCAAAAGGGTGAAGCGGCGGCGGCTGCCAAAGGGCGACGAGCGACGGCGTCGGGGCTGGTGAGCGGCGGCGCCAACGGCTACGCGAGCGACAACAGCAGCGCGAGGGGAGCAGCAGCACGCAGGTGAGCATGGGGGAGGAAGTGAAATTGGTTTTTGCCTCCCCCTCCACCTGGCTTCCCCCTCTTAAAGGGCAACATGTGGGCTAGGCTGGATTGAATCCGGCCCAGGTATTACATTTTTACCATTACTAATGTACGAAAATCAAAAATAGATCAATCAGAACTTCACACTATAACTTACCTCCGTAAGTACAAGTGGTTGAGACCTCAATGACTCGTAGAAAATTCTTCTACAAATTTTTTGCATTGCAACAACATACGATGATCAAAATATATCACTGCCAATATAACATATTTCGTAATGTTGAGAATCTACGAAAGTCACAAACGAACCAGCCTACTCTTTATCTGCCCTTTTATTTTGAAAAAAATCTAAAAAAATATTTCCTACATATATTATCTACATTGCGTAACGAGTTTTCGAAATTAATTTTTAGAAAATTTTGCACCTCAATTTTCATATCACAAATTTCGTTCGTACTGTACACATAAATACATTACCAAAGAAAATTCTTACCTTTTGTAATTACAAAAAAGTTACACAAACAAGTAGACAAGACTCTACATCTATATCTTATTTTTTTAAATAATTTTGTATATCCAAAAAATAATTATACTTTAAATATAACTCTATAAATACATATAAAATTTGTATTTATATGCTACAAATACAAAGCAACCAAAAAAACACCTGGCCTAATCGTGCGCCCGGGCACCGCACGGCTGCTAACGTGTGGTCTGCGACCACACGTCTCCCCTGCCACAGTGCAATCGTGCAGTCCCGGACCGCTGGATTCAGCTACAGTGCAGTCGTGCGGTCCGGGACCGCACGACTAGACACGTGTTGGCGCCAGATGGTCCTGTTGTCGCAAAGGGGGCCAGAAATGGAATTTTGGTACATGGTGGGCTACATTTGGAATTTTTTGTATATACAGTGCTATAAACGTCCAAATTTTGTATATGATGGGCTTGTTTGTTTAGTGGGCCATGGAGTCTACCGCGTTGGGTGGTGGGTCTACTGTGCTGCTGGTTGCTGCACTAATGTGCGCGCGCTAATGTGCTCGGTTGGGCTGTGGCTTATGGCTTATTTCACTGTAGCTGGCTGAAATTACACTGTAGCTGATGGTGGCTTATTTGGCATAATTAAATTTAAAACATTTTAAAAATAGAAAAAACGGGTTAGCACAGCACGTGTAATGTAAACGAATGCGGGAAAAAAGAACCAGTAAAAAAGCTCAAAAAAATCAGAACAAGACGAAATTTAGAAATAGTGAAAAATAAGCCAGAAGTCAAAGTTGAAACGAGCGGAGCCGAGATATTCTCCGGTAGAACGACAGTGTTTTATGGAAAAGCGCTGTCAATGACAATTGGTGCCCTAATCTGGTAGCGTTGCGTGTTCCCTTGGCGATACCGACACTTTTGTACAGCTGACCTAAGTTTTTTTGCTTACTGAGCATATACCTTGAAGTACATGTAGGTTTACATGGTAAATGTCTATGACCAGATTTTCTGACAGAGCAAAGTTGGAAAGAAGCTTCAGACCTGCGGTTTCAGAAGGAAGCGATGCCGGAGGAACAGCCAATTTGCTCTTTTTTTCATCTCCACCTACTCTTCCTGTAGTCCTTCACTAACTGGTCAGTTTTTTGTTTGTTATTTCGTTCCTTTGTTCTGCTTGTTCCAGGCTCATTGTCTAGGGGCAGTATCTGGGTCTGTTCTTTTTGGCTGGAGCTTATGGTTTTTAACTGCGGCTTGTGACTTTTGGGCTGTTTGTGCGAGAGATTACAGAGTAACAGAAACTCACATACTGTTTTTACTGATATAAATGAAGTTAGTCTAGTATGTACTACAATTAACTAGTAGACCCTATATTGAAAAGATACTCCGTTTAAAAATTAGTTACTATAGAAAAGCCGAAAAACAGCTTTTAGAACCTGAAAAGAACAGGGCCTCTTTGACTCTGCTTGTGTCTGTACAAGTTCAGTTTGGTCAAAGTTTTTTTTATCTAAAAAAAGGTTTCTTTTTTCTGTGAGGATTCTCCTCAAAGTTTTTTTTTTGTAATAGTCAAGAAGACTATTCATTTTTTTCAGCTCACACAGATATCTGTTGACAAACATTAGTCTGCAGGGGTTAAGGTACGAAGATCGATCTGATTCTTTTCGGCCACTGCTTCATGGATCGTATGTTTGCTTTATCGAACAATATGCGTATAAAAAATGTGAGCTGTTGCTGTCGCCATGTCTTGTAGATTGACCAGCAATGTGGATGCAGCCTCGCAAGAACACCAACCCAGCTAGCGAATATGGCCTGTTAAAACTCAACACCCCAATTCCCGAATAAGTGTATTGTCTCTTCATGATTAAATAGCAAAAAGAGAGAAAGGAAGTGTTCTAAAAAAAACTAAGCTGTATGAATAAAAAGATCACTGCCGTAGTGTAGAAGGATGAGTCCAGCCAAAAACGTGGATGTAGCTGTTCTGTAGTTGTATACTTTTAACATATAGGTCCTTTTTAAAAAAACTCTTCTTTTTCTTGTAAATATGTACAGTCTTTACTTTCGGTTTTTCGCATATAAAGATCAGTGTCGTAGCGACTCTATTAACTTCGGTTCCCACGGTAGGCCAAGGGAGGGCTGTGGGGTGGACCAACAAAGTGCACAGGAAGACGGGAGGCGGAGACTCATGCGTGGGCGCAGCATCACGGGCACGCGCATCTCCAGGCGGGGGATCATACGGCGTGAACGCGGGGTGCGGAATTCTTCCGCAAATAAGAGGGTTATGATGATGATTGCACACACAAACATCGCCAACATGTTGTCCAGTAAGTATTGGGCCCATGTCACATTGATTGAGTTAACCCTGCTGTGTACGATTAGATTAATGTGTATGTGTAATATTTTGACAGAATAATCAAACATACATATGCTGTTGCCTGCAGATAGAGTTCCTGTTGGTTCAAAGCACACGCCACACGCACACCCCTACCCTGGGGAAGACGCACCCACGGCCTCGCAACACAACCAGAAGTTATTAAAATAATAACACGCGAGGGAGAGGGAAGTCCAGGGGAAAAAGGAAAATAGCAGAGCGCTGTTTCTTGCGTACGGCGTGCGACGTAGTAACAAAACCCCCACGCCACCCTTGTAAAGGGCCCTTTTAGTGGAACCCTTCACTAAAAGCCATTAAGATGTAAAGCCCTAAAGCCCACTCAGATAGATCATATTCAAAACGGTTAATTCCAACTTATTAAGTGTACAACACTCATGTGTACTCAGCTGTGACCCAAAAATCCCTTTTCAATCTACAAGTCGATAGCGTTCCCTAGCTGAACATAACGACCCCCGAATACACATAAATATTGTATCAGATGAATCTGTATAGTGCTTATATACTGATTCCTTTGCCTCATGATACTAGATCAAACTCAAGGTGAGATATGTACGATTCATTGATAGCTCGATCCTTCATTTGATCTTGTAGTAGATTACTTAGCTGTAGTTGACTCCTCAATTATATTTGGTATAGCCATGCACTTCCCTAATCCAACCACATCGAGGGGGCCTAAGATAACTCTCTCATTAAAGAGGAGGGACAAATTCTATCTTGATTGCAAATATTCTACGCATATTTCATAGTAAACTTGAAAGCAATGAATACCCATTTACGGAATAGCATTTGGCAACCTCTAAGTAAACCATTATATATGTAGAAAACCATGACGACCTCAAGTTAAGGATCTCACATATATTATGTATGAGACAAACTGATGACACTTAAGAATATAATAATTTATGCAGTGTCTCAAGATAGGTCAAATCCAACACTATATTCTCTAATATCTCATATCTATGATCCATGAAATGTGATCATTAATCAATACATATATTGATCTATAAATCATACGTGTCCCACATAATGATATAAAAAATCAAGGATGTTTAGAATTGTTAAGAGTATTTAGGACTTTTCCTATTTTAGGGTTTGAGTCCATGTATTCCTATATATTGCCTCTTGGGCTATTGCAATATACTCAGACTTCATACAAATTTACATGGTATTAGAGCCTAGGTTTTTAACCTAACCTCCACTCCGGCCGCCGCCACCACCCCCAGAAGGAGTGTGCTCCACTCCTGAGGGTGGCCACCTCATCCAACCACCACTCGACTCCACCACGCTGCCGCCTAGACGTGCTCGTGCTAGCGTACCTGCGCCAGGCCGTCTCCACTTTGGATCCTCGCCGCTGCCACCCATCGACAACTTGCCACACCAGCCTCCGCCATATCTAGCCAGACTTAGCTCCCTCCGTGCAGGATCCACTGCCTTCTGGCGACCACGCCTACACCAGGGCGACTCCTGCCTGGATCTAGCCACCGTAGTATTGGATCCACCTGTGGCTGCCTCAGATCCGACCACCACCGCCTCAGATCCGGTGACTGCTCCCACAGATCTAGCTGCCGTCTTCCACCACTCTGGTCACCTTCTCGCGCGGATCCGGGCCTCCGCTCACGACGCTGCCACCACCACATGCGACGTGCCTTCGCCGCCGGGCTGCTCCTGCCACGCACCACCGTAGCGCCATGCTACGCTGCCACTGCCACCACGCTGCGTTGCGCCGTCGCCAGGCCACTCCCACCGCGCGCGAACATGATGGCTTCTTTTGCCTTTGGTTTAGTAGTATAATAGATAAATAGATGCAGTTGGTTTGTTTCTATCTGAATCATATTCACTCTATGGCCTTTAAACCAACTCAAAGCCAACTCAAATTATAAAAAAAAGGTTGGCTCTTCAATCATATAAATTGTCACAACTTATAAGCAAATTGGACTTTGTGTAAACATCTTGGCCTCTAATTAATCTTAACTTAGTCATATTCAGGGCTTGTTCTTTTTTGGCTGTGGTTTATGGCTTTTGGCTACGGCTTATGGCTTTTAGCTGTTTGTGTGAGAGATTACAGAGTAACTGAAACTCACGTGCGTTTTTTGCCGATATAAATGAAGTTGGTACAGTATGTACTTCAATTAACTAGTGGATCCTATCTTGAAAAGACACTCTGTTTAAAAAATAATTACTATAGAAAAATCAAAAGCTGAAGCTAAAAGCTGAAAAAGAACAGGCCATGAATCACGTGTGATCAAGTGCGTCATTAGTCAACATATTGTAACTGAATCTTCTTTCCTCTCCCTTCTGTAATGAAATAGTAGCAACTTGTTCAGTTTCTTTGCCAGTATTGTTCAGTTAACTGTTGCTAATCTTGTGCACAAACTTGATTGGCATCAGATGTCTAGATTTGGAAATGCTACATCAGGTTACCTTTTGTGTTCCAAAGATGGTTAAACGATTTGCTCTTGATGGTAGTAGAAGGATCGAATCCATATACTTCATCTCCGTTTACGCGCCAACGTGATGTACTGAAGTTTTGCGTACGCTGCCTGTTTATTCCTTTTTCAAGAAAAGAAAGCTTCGTCTCAGCATCAAACATTTATGATCTGGTCCTGCGTCCAGGCCACATATGCTCCCATTGACTGATATATCAGCAGGCCTGTCAACTTTAGAAATTGCATAACTCCCTTAAAAGTACTATAACTTCTGTAGCCATGATGATTGACGCCATTAACTGAAAAAAAAACATGAGAAAACAAAAGGATCAGATGTATGTGACGGGTAGTGCAAGCTTTTTAAATCCTATGTATGGATGTGGTAGTAAATAGCATGGCAAGAGTATATTCAGATTGCGACACTGAAGGTGCACAATCTCAGTATCTCACCAGGCTAGGTTCAGTTCGGGGCCTTTGTGTCAGTGTGCCGCTTGTGGTTTGAGAGCGTAACTCAAATCAGCTTCCTCTGCATTACAACCGAAAGGAAAACCGAAAGAAAAGAAAGAATCAACTCAGTTCAGCAAACTAACAACAACAATTCAGAAGGGAGGTGAAGCTGTCCATCACACAGAGAAGTGATGGTAATTGGAGTACAATCGATGCCCAAATGAGCCAAAGATCTCATCTTTTTGTGGATTGAGACGAACAAGCATGCCCTTGTATCAAGGTTGTTAGATGGTGATACCAGGTAGATCGTTTTTTATCTGATAGTATCGGATGGTAGTATTTTATATAAAAATCGAATTATATTTCTAAATATGTAAGTCTATAGTAGTTTTTTGAATTTAATTTTGTAATTTAAGTACACTTATTCATGTTATATTTAATTAAGTTTGATTTCTGAAACTTACTTAATTATTTTAATAAACTAATAATTTAAAAATGAATATATGTTAAAGATAATACTTTTTTTACCATAGAACAACATATAAATAATAAAACAAAGCAAATTAAATTAGTGTAACTTAAATTAACAATAGGTAATATTAAAATTTATATGCTTTATAGTTTGTTGTCAGGATCATGACCCTACCGTGATCCTAACGATACTACGAACTGGATCGCGATCCCCACCGCGATACTATCTGATTCTGATCCATATCATCTATCTCTAGTAGGATCGTATGATACTACGATACGTATCACGATCCTGACAACCTTGCCTTGTATCAATAATTCATGCAAGAGACCAAGACGGCAGTAACCAACTGATCGACAGTTCATGTAACCACCCATTAATTACTATTTTATGATCCTAGAACTCAAAGAAGCAACAATGGGATCCAATACTCACCGGAGATCAAGTACCAAGACGAACCAATAAAAAACGTCCCTGAAAATGGATCGCAGAAGAATTTTTCGATCCTATTTGGATCGCATATAAAATGTGCGATATGAGTTTGGCTCTGATTGCACCGTTCGATCGCATGTGCGCGGCCCAGATTGAGCAGAATGGCAGTTTAATGGATGGACCCTTGCATTGCACACGCCTTCTCACCACCCCTCCTTTCCTTCCACGCAGCCCAGTCGGTTGCCCGCCACGCGTTCGGGCAAATGCTCAGGCGGCTCGGCCGCCGCCCCGCGGCCCTTCTCCGCCGCGGCAGGCTCGCACCAGCCTCGCCGTTCTATTCCACACCCAACCTATCCACTCCAATCAAGGGCCTCCACGAGGCGGCGCCCAGAATGTGATGCGTCTGGGGGTGTCGCCCAGCATGCGGCGGCGGAGTCACGTGGTTCATGGCCGCCACCAGCGTGTCCGCCGGCGCCGGTGCCGGGTGAACGCGCGGTCCCCCGGCGTTCTACCGCGCGCACGGCCTCGATTGCGCCCCTCGACGAATGGGCTGAGGCTAGGTCGGCGGGGTCGAGGGCTATCTGCGCAGGACGCCCTCGGGCACAACGAAGCTGCCATCC
The DNA here is from genome assembly GCA_036346575.1 of Dendrocalamus sinicus. Taxonomy (NCBI): domain Eukaryota; kingdom Viridiplantae; phylum Streptophyta; class Magnoliopsida; order Poales; family Poaceae; genus Dendrocalamus; species Dendrocalamus sinicus. The sequence continues at coordinate 38,694,729 of CM070671.1, forward strand.
GCGCGGCGTGGCTCGGTGGGGGGTGGGGGGGGGGGGCACCCAACGGCTTCGCGCAACCATTCTCGTGGATTCTACTGCAGGTGACTTCAATTCCAACCATTCCTGCTCTGCTCCTCTTTGTGCGTGATCCATCGCCCGTGCACTTGATTGGTAGGGTTTGTGTGGGAGGGAACGTTGCAATTGCTTGGTCTCTCAATTTTGGTACAAGAGATTGATCAGGGGAAGTAGAAGGCTCGATGAAATTGGGTCTCTTGACATTTTGACACATTGATGGCTTGATGCTAAGGTTGTTGGCTGAGATATGTATCGAGGAAAAATGTACGTTCTGCATTTGTTCAAATTAGGCCATCCGCTATTGCAAAAACATTAATATGACCATTGGTCTAAAAAAAATTAATATGACCATGCTTCTCAATATTTTGTTGTATAAAAAAGCTATTGGCAATGTGCTTTTTTGGTTGCAGTACCCCAGTTTTTGCACAAAGCTGTGGAATTCATGTGGTTTGATATTTTTACATGATATTGTAGAACAATATTAGCTAATTGGTTTGTGTTTATACATATTGTTGTACCCAACACAAATTGGCAATTTCTGGTCCAAGCGTGAAGTTATATACACATGCACTTCATATATAAAAATTTCGTTTGAATTTGGACATCACTGGGGTTGACACTTAACGTCCTTTGCCACTGAGTAGACTTTCAAATACCTTGTTTTCTGTTGTGGAACATTTAATCAAAAGAGTTCATATTACAAGTAATACAAAGATAATGTTATTATTATAAATCCTCGTGCTTTAATTTGAGCTTCTATACCTAGAAGTGTTGTACAGGTCGAAGTTGTACCTACCAGAAAATTAAAACGGGAAACCAAGACAAAACAAGAGATGATCGAGGTGGGGGCAACAAAATAAAATGCATTATTACATAACGCATCATGCAACAAAATAAAATGCATTATTACATAACGCATCATGTGAATTACAATAATACTGATCTCTTCCCTCAGTTGTGCAGCAATGCTGAAAATTTTTCTTTGATAGTGACGATTTCGGCATAAACATCCTGCATTATTGGCCGATCCTTGGGTGACGCCGCAGAAAATTTAAGGCCAAGTTTAGCCAGTTGTATGGGACATCTCTGCATTTTGGCCATTGCACAATTTGCATCTTCGCCTTCATGGTATATGATGAGACTAGGCTCTAGAATCTCATCAATTTTCTGTGGAAGTGCTGACTCCACCAGACTGTGAAGGTTCATACCATCCTTAAATAACTCATCAGTTGGACGCTTACCAGTGATCATTTCTAGAAGAATAATTCCATAGCTTTAGACATCACCCTCAGTTGAGATTTCACAACCCATGCCATATTCTGTAATATTATGCAAAAAGGATTAAACAATCTTCGTTTTCTACTCAGTTGAGGGATAATCGTTTTGTCATAAATAAAGTTGATATGTCAGATACGAAAAAAGTAAGGATTAAACATGTGCTCACCTGGTGCAATGTATCCAACTGATCCTCTCGGCCCAACTATGCTTGATGAATTACTAAGCCCTGTTGAAGTTTGGCTGTAAAGAAACTTTGCTAACCCAAAATCACAGACTCATGCATCCATTTCATCATCCAAAAGGACATTGCTTGGTTTCAGATCACAATGAACTAAACGAGGAGTGCACTGATTATGAAGATAGTCTAGGGCAGCAGCTATGTCCACAGCTACAGTTATTCTTGAGCCTAAACTCAATGGTCTTTTCAGGCTATGTGATGGAGCCAACTTTCTAGGTTATCATTAGCCATGTACTCAAGAATAAGTGCTTTGAATTCATTTCCTATTGGATTGAAGGTTGAGCATAGACTAATCACCTTGATAAGATTCCGATGGCGAGTGTTTCTTAATGCCTCACATTCAGCAACGAAGTTCTTTGGTGCTCCGAATTCGTCAAGTTTGAACACCTTAATGGCAACTGCGTACTTCAAACATGAAGTGACCTCTATATACCATCCCAAATCTTCCCGAACCAACAAGATTGGCTGAAGATAAACCATTTGTTGCTTTAAATATATCATCATACGAGGATTTCCTGAATTGCATGTTGAATTGGTTGATGGGTTGTTTTGGTTTGTTTCTCTTCTTCAGAAGAATGACAGCAACACATGCAAAGGTGACTAGAACAATAGTAGAAAGTGGAGCCACTATTTTCACAATATAGGTCCATTTCCTTTTGTGAGGTGATGCCATGCAAGGTGGTAGTTGTAGCGTTGGAGAACTTGCACATAACCTTTTGTTTCCCCGGATAAACAGATTGCTTGAATTGGAAAAGACACCACCTTCAGGGACTGGCCCGTCCAGGTTGTTGAAGGATAGATTGAGAAGCTGCAAGGAGCTAAAGGACTCAAAAAAGGTTGGAATTTCACCAGATAAGTTGTTTTGTGAAAGGTCCATCTCGATAATGCCTCGTAAGCTATTGAAGGATCCAGGTATGCTACCTTGAAGAAAATTCGCCTCCATTCGTAGGTACTCTAGGTGAAGGCAATTGCCAAGAGCAGAAGGAATTTCTCCAGATAATTGGTTATTGGAAATGTTAAGGGGGGCAAGATTAATCAAGCTACCAATCTCTGATGGTATGATCCCAGTGAGTTTATTATAGGACAAGTCCAAGCCTTCAGAAAGTGTGGAAATAGAGAAGAGCTCTCCAGGGATGCTTCCATGGAAACTATTAGAAGAAAGATTCAAGATCACTAAATTTTTACAGCCTGCTAAACTCGTCGGTATGGGCCCACTCAAGTTATTTTCCTGGAAATAAAGCTCATTTAGCTAGCTATTGTGGTATTTCTCCAGAATTTTTTTTTGTGATAGGCTAAGGACGAACAAGTTTCTAAGATTCCCAAGTGTGTCTGGAATATTGCCAGTGAAAATTTTTGTTTATGTAAAGAAGTGCTAAGTTGGTAAGATTTTCTACCTTTGAAGGTATAGCACCCTTTATTTGGTTTTTGCTTAGATACAACCGTTCTAAGCTTCTTGAAAGATTTCCAATGGAACTGGGTAAAATCCCTTGAAGGTCGTTGCTATCCAAGTATAATTCTTGTAGTTGGGTGCAACCTGTCAGTGAGGCAAGAGGCATTAGCCAAAGAAGTAGGGATTGGGCCATCAAATTGGTTTCCTTCCATTATTAAGTTCTGAATTCTTGGAAGAGTGTGGCCAATGCTGCTCGGTATAGTCCCAACAAGTTTGTTGCCACCGAGGCCAAGGTAAGTAAGGGACGTGACTGTGTAAAGAGATTGTGGAAAAGTGCCCGACAAGTTGTTGTATGTAAGATCTAATTCTTTCAAACTTACCATTCTACCTAAACTCTCTGGAATGCTCCCTTGTAAGTTGTTCTGAGCTAGCAACAAGGAGGACAAGGAAGAGAAATTCGCTAGTGAAGCAGGAATCGCTCCTGAGAGTTTATTTCTTGATAGGACGAGATATTTCAGTGGTGACAATACCGTCGAGAATGGTGGAATAGGTTATAGGTCCACTGAATTCATTATCTGAGACATCGATATAATAAATAGATGATCTGTGACAATACCGTGAACTGGATGATTTTTTTTAGAACAGAGTCACGGGCCTACCCTGCATATAGGAGCCTAGAGCAGAGTACTAGTTCTGTCAACATCAGTCAAAGTACTCGGTTTTTACTTCAGACCAAAAGTTGTACAATGCAATCATGCAAATCTCCAAGGCCCACTTTTTGCTAGAAGAGAGTATAGTTAGTGGCACAAGGAAAGTAATTAGAGTTTCTACCGTGTGATGACTGTAGTGCTCTATGCTGAAAAGCTTAACCACAGCACTTCATCCCTAGCGACGACAGCACTTTACTAGAGCTCCATAGCTCCCTGGCTCCGCCGTTGGGTGTGGTTGATAGCTTGACGTGCTCGACTAGGAGGTGCAAAACGACTTGCTTACTGTCAGTTTTGTTGCTGGAGATCCCACTACTTCGGCGGTGGTCAGGTTGGAAAATGGTAACAAAGACATCAATCACCGTGTCCAGTCGTAGTGCTTCTGGTAGCAAATGTAAAGCAGTCGTTAATTGTGCCCACAAATAGGCGACTACTACCACGTGCGGTTGAAACTTTACTGTTGCTAATAACGCGCAGAAAAATAAAGATGAGAGATATGAATTTTTACGTGAAAAATCATTACCGGAAAAATTATGGACGTACGAAGACAAATTACTATAACAAAGAGAGATTACAATGGAGTGCTTGCACTTTCTATGAGCTACCGGGGTACATATATAAGGCAAGAGAAACGAGTCTCGCACGGAGATTGACACATCTGATACAACCTGCGTATGGCTCTAATATCTGTCATGTCACGTCTGGTATAAGACGATGTAGTGTCCTACACAGACACGGTACACATTTGGATCAACTTCAACAATCTCTACCTTGAACCAAATTCCCTCTAGTAGTCAAAATACGTAATAAACTCATCCAACAAAATCAGTATGTACTTAGTTTGGGAACTAGCTTTATCAGTATATCAGCTGGATTATCATGAGTACTTATCTTGCTGACTTTAATATCATCTTAAGTAATAACACATTGAATATAGTGATAATTGATATCCATATACTTTGTTCCCTCATAGATCATTTGATACTTTATGAGGCAAATAGCACTCTGATTATCACAAAATATTATAGTGCACAATGTACTTCCACAAAGTCAATAAATAACCTCTTAGTTAAACAACTTCTTTGCAAGCTTCAGAAATAGTCATATACTTAGTTTCTGAAGTAGACAAGGCAACAATAGTTTGCAAACTTACTTTCCAGCTAACAGCACACCCTCTAACAGTGAACACATAAATAATGAGAGATTTTTGTTTATCCAAATCTCCAGCAAAATTAGAATCCACAGAACCAACAAGTCAATATCTAGTCTTCCCAAACTGTAAGCAAGTATTAGATGTGCCCCACAAATATCTAAAGATTCATTGAACTGTTTTCCAATGCTCTTTTATAGGATTAACTATTTTTATACTAACCACACTTAATGACTGAGATAAATCGGGACGAGAACATACCATAACATACATAAGCTGTAACACCCCAGCCCTCCTCAGAGCCCAAGATGCTGCACCTACACACTTGCCAACTCAACTTGACGCTATTAAAAAATTTCGGTGGCACCTCCCTGTTTATAGGACTTCCAACAGGGAGCAATTAACAAATATATAGAATAGTTTCAGAAAAACATATGGAATGATAGTAATATGACCACGGATCCCATATCGCATATAAATGTGACAATTGAATTCACATCACAGATAACCATAACATAACCAAAATACTGGGCTCCAAGCCCAAGAAGTCTCACCACCTTGAGATCGCAAACATATAAAACTAAATGGTGAGCCACATAAGACCAATCTTACGGAAACAGTTTTGAAAGTAGAAACTCATTCTCCAATTTAAGCAAAAGGGAACTAACCGCATCCCAACATAGCTACAATATACCCGAGCAAACTTGAACCAAGTTTCAGCTAAAGCAACTTAACAAAAGTTTAATATGAACAATAAGTGACTATCTAAACTGATATTTAATAAGTTAGTGCAAAAGAATTATTCCTATTCCATGCATGCCATCAATGCGGATCACCTAAAAAAGGCAACAAATCAAGCGTGAGTCCAAGACTCAGCAAGTACAAAGTAAAATAGTAACAACAGATACACATAAGATTTCATATCCAACATAGATTCTTTAACCACTCATTTTCATATAACCTCTCTCACTTTTTATGAACCATTTCTTATGCATTTGTAACTTCTCTATCACAATGCAAATGCGTATGCTCATGCACATGTCTTTCCTTTCTTTAGCTTATACCGGTCTAGCGGAGTGATCAGTCGTCGATGCTCACCCAAGCCCACCCTCTTTCACATGGGGACCTCAAGCCTGTCCTCTTTCATACAAGAACTTTAACCTCTACTCCTGTGGAGTGCCTACCGAAGTAGATCTCTGTCTACTCCTATTGGGTGTCTACTGAAGTAGATCTTTCTCTATTTCTGTGGAGGGTCCACATAGAGTAGACCATAGATGCCATAAAGGCCATCTATGTTTATGACATGAATGTATGCAATGCAACTAATCCATTTAAACACATCAACATGTCATGGTTCATTATTCATTATTCGGTAACATATCAACATTAATAATCCATCTCACGTGCCATTTCTCATCATTCATCAATATGTCAATATGTAAACAGGAGAAAACAACTCACAAAAGCATGGTATGTAGTACATCAAAACCAATTCATAGCAAACACTACCCGAATTTACCGTTTTATCATGCACTTGTCTGATCAACCTCGTGGGTGATATGTGAACGACACGGATCCCAAACCTCTACTTGAACAAGCATTATCGATTTCCGTTCATCACTAATGCAAAACATACACATACAAGCAAATGGCATCGCTTTTACGCACAAACCCGACATAGCCAATCTCTCTCTCATCAGACATCTTCCTATCGTCCCGATGCTCAACCAACCCCAGAATTTAGCGATTTCGTCATTTATACTCGCAGATCGGATTCTACATGCTTAATCTCTGTTCGCTTTCTATTAGGCCGAAAAGACGAGCCCCCTATTCTTCCTTTTCTCTAATCTCTCTTTCGTTAATTAGTTATACTAACCAACCTTACATTACTTTATCATCCAATAACTAATATATTCGGTTGTGCACCGAAAGCCTGATTTCTACACTAGCAACTACTACTGCTCTTCATCCACGAGTTAACAAGATCAACAATGGTAGCACCAATTGCACTACCCAAGCATCCATCCTAATAAACAGCATTTTAAGGGATACACGAATCAATCCTAATTATCAACATACTAACTTCTCAAAGGATTGATGACTAAGCAAGAAAAAGGGTTTTCAAAGCATTACCCTAGCGCCGAATAACTGGATCAGGGCACTACCTGATATTCCTTGGCCAGATTTGATGGAACAGGCGCTGAGTCGGACTTCCCCCCTCTTCTTTTTCCTCTTTTCCTCTCTTCTTTTTCCTTCCTTTTCTTTCCTCCTTCTCTTCTTCTTTTCCTTTCCATCAGTCGGCCGGTTCCCACCTCCTTTCTTTCTTCCCCTACTTCTCTTCCCCATAGCTGGTGTGTTGCAACTAATCTTTTTGACATCGGCGGTGAGCTAAATGCTGCACCTTCGTAGCCTCACTTTGATGACACCAATTAGTAAAAAGCATTGAATTTGTGTCATCAAAACCCAAAGGTCGGTATATTTTCCAAGGTCTGTCAACATCAATCATACTAGGGTTTTTCTTCAGTCCAAAAGTTGCACGATGCAATCATGCAAATCTCCAAGGCCCACTTTTGCTAGAAGAGTGTCGTTAGTGGCACAAGTAATTAGAGTTTCTACCGTATGATGACCGTAGTGGTTAGTGAGAACCGAGAACCCCAAATTAAAGACTTTGACAGTTGACTGAATTCACGAATCATGATGTACACATCCACCTACGGACTTTTTTTTGAGACAATCCACAAAACGAACTGACCGTCCACTCCTTACCCTTTGAAAAGCTTAACTACAGATCCACGACACATTGTGGTCATGCTCACTCCTACTCCCTGGTTACCACTTAATACAGCGTAGTTTTTGACTTTATACAGTAACGTTGATCAATAGTTTCTATAATATTATGCTTGCGAATAAGTACTGTAAAATTGTACTTTTATGTTCAAGCAGATCTCTCACGACTCTGATCCTCCACATAACTCTAGGTAACTGGTGCTTGTAGAAAACTGCAACTGCACTATTTGTTCTTGTGCCATAGCTAGCATATAGGAGTACGAACACAAGACAGCACCTATGTATTAACATGAATTTGGCATTATGCGTTCGAAAGTGGCCATAAGTAATATGCAAATGTGAATATGAATTTGGCATCATGCGTGAAAAAGTGGCCACACATAATTTTCCACACATTATTATTGGCTCTTGTGCATACAGGATCATTGCTTATATTTGTGACAATCGTGATCATGTGTGGAAAACTTTTTGCTCTGCCATGTTATTGGCTCTTGTGCATACAGGATCATTGCTTATATTTGGGTCAACAGTCGCTGCCCTTTGTCCCTTTGCCAGGGGAGTACTTGCTAGTGCTAGTATATGGTTTCACACCACAACATGTCTTATCTATAACTCCATATGGGTAAGTAGAAATCATTGGACATAGATGTGTAGTTTCATAGCAGTTTCAGAAGTTTGACTGCACATATTCAGAAGCTGCACCTATTTAGGAAAGGAGGGGAGTCATTTTTCATTGTAATATGTTGGCAAATGCTCATAAAGAATGACATTACGGATTATAGAACTATAAAATTAGGCAAGCACTAATTGATACTTAACGCAGCTGGGTGTCTAGGCATCCATATTAAGAACCGTCCGATACGTGTGAATGATTGATAAAAAAATTTAGAGTTTGGATATGATAATATTTTATACCCATGATATATTTATGTCATGTGAGTTTTGAACTTAGATCAAACTAGTTCAAGCTATTTTTAAATTTAACGTGACTAAAGTGAGTATATACCATCAAACAAGCTCAAACTACTTAAACTGAAGTTGAATTTAGGTATTCTTCTTTCTTTCTTTACCTCTACTTCTATTTTCTTTTTTGTTGTTCCTCTTCCTCTTCTTCTTTCTTTCTTTGCCATAGCAAACCACCGGCTAGGTCTGTCAAGTCTTCACCACCTCTGAGTTTCTTCCTTCTAGTCCTCAACAAATCTCTCTAGTCTCCACTCTGCGGATTTGTGATGTGCTTCTCTCTGCTTTGCATTCCCGATATATTGCATTGCGTGCCTCTGCCCTTTGATCTGATGTTGGGACCCACAATTTGTATTCCGAACCCTATATGTTTATCATGCTAGTTCCATAATCAGTGCCTAGCACACAAATTTAGCAACAATCATATCACATCAATATACGATAAATTTAAACAAAGTAGTGTCTATAGGTAGTAACCGAACATATGTCTATATGACGAAGTTTATAACATATGGGTCGACCAGCCAAATAGAACATATAATAAAAAATAGTTCAATGGAAGTGAAGGCAAAAGAGGCATAAAAAATTAGAAAGTATGTCTCAACCGGTCCACAGGCAACTAACTAAAATAAGACCTTAGAAACTGACACCCTCATTATCAAAACCTACTGCTTAAAAGTAATGGCAAGATTTCAAAGCTAGAATTTGGCACTCATCTTCTGGACTTGTAATCTATGATGATTTACCTATTTCGTGAATCCTTGTAATAATTAAAGTCCTCAATGCCAGGACACACGACCAAAATTAGTCTGTCACATTTGTAATACATAGTCACGGGTACTACCCTGCATATAGGATCCTAGAGCGTTGTACCAGAGTACTAGTTCTCAGAGTAAAAAAAAAATAAAAACACCGTTATATTTCTACAGGCAATACAAAAGAAAAAATAAAATAAAAAGCTAAACAAATTAAAAAACCTAATCATTCATATGTTCATCGAGCACCTTTTACAGGTTAATTGCACCTAGCAGAAGATAATTGTTTTAAAGTATCGTGTGTAGGAATCCCATCTGATATTTCCATCCAATTTTTCGTGAATATCTCTCTAACATGGTGGTCCCACAGCTTAAAACGATGGCAAAATGGAAATTGCGACGTGCGAATTTGAACGCACAACCTGCTGCACGCCTGTGAATTGCTCCTACCGCCAGGCTATCTACGTACACCTTTTAGTATTGCTCCTACCACCATGCTATCTGCATACACCTTTTAATAGTGGTTGGGGACTCGTTTTACGTTTAAAGTTTAAAAATTCAAATTTGATTTATACCAATTGAACGATATTCGTTCCGAAACCACCGAATTTTGGTATTTCGGTTGGTGCCAAAAAGAGAGAAGACAACGAATTCTAAAACCCTGATTACACGTCAAAATGATTTGTAGGATTGTAGTGGGTTACTGACAAAGATAGCAACTTTTAGGGCAGGTGGTTTGGATTTTTCGTTGGGTTGACCGACTTTAACACGACACGTAAGACGGCATTAGTATTTGTTCGGTTAGCTGAGAAGCTACGCCTACGCCACACATATATAAACTGTGGGGTTAGCTGATTTTTTTGTTGGATTTGCTGCTAGCTTCTGCAAAAGAGACACCATGTCGAGTAGGACTTGCTTCCTGTCAGTTTTGTTGCTCGTGATCCTACTACTGTCGGCGGTAGCCGGCGAGACAGGCGGTGGTTTATATCCTGACCATCCTTGTACGTAAGCTCCTCTTCTGTACGTGAATAACTTTACTCCCTGTTGTGTTTGATAAATTTCCACTTGATCCGTATTTGCGCCATTGACGATCTACGGGAATTCCCATAACAAACTAAGGAGCTTTCCTTACATAACCAATTAAAGGGAGAGACAGAAAGGAGTATAGGGATATATAGTGGAAACGAAACATCACGAAGGAGCCAACACTGTATCAAAAAATGACGACGGCTAGACATTACAACTGCTTAGACAACAACTAGTTTTTTTTTTCGAAAATCAGACAACTAGTTTTGGCCTCTGCAGACTAGTTTAAAGGATGGATTTGCCTATAATTATTCGATTCTAACTCCAAACCTAACCTTGTTCCTTGGCTTGGGGATGGAATGCACTGGTCTATCCCGCCCTAGCTGAGGCTATTTCTCTAACCAAACCCTCAGTGTTTAAGCTAGCTTCTCTGTTGTTTGCTCGATCGGTTGGATGCATGGTACGGTTGCTCGTGATCCTACTACTATCGGCGGCAGCCGGCGACTTCGGTCGTCCTGGCTATGGCGTTATTCATGGGTATACTTGTACGTAAGCTCCTCTTCTGTACGTGAATAACTTTACTCTCTGTTTTGCTTGATAAATTTCTACTTGATCCGTATTTGCGCCATTGATGATCTACGGGAATTCCCATAACAAACTAAGAAGCTTTGTTACATAATCAATTAAAGGGAGAGAAACAGAAAGGAGTATAGGGGCGTCCAATACGCCAACAAGAACAGGGATATATATAGTGGAAACGAAACATCACCAAGGAGCCAACTAATTTTGACAACAGCTAGACATTACAACTGCTTAGACAACAACGGAGAAACGGAGAGAGGCACCGAGGAAACATCACCAAGGAGCCAACACTGTATCAAAACTGACGATGGCTTATTGCCGTCACATTTTCCTCGACAAGTAAATTTGACAACAGCTAGACATCACAGCTGCTTAGACAATAACTAGTTTTTTGAAAACAGACAACTTGTTTTGGCCTCTGCAGACGAGTTTAAAGGATGGATTTGCCTATAATTATTTGATTCAAACTCCGAACCTAACCTTGTTATTTGGCTTGGGGATGGAATGCACTGGTCTATCTCTTCCTAGATGAGGCTATTTCTCTAACCAAAACCTGCGTGTTTAAGCTAGCTTCTTTGTTGTTTACTTGATCGGTTGGATGTTTACTTGATCGGTTGGATGCATGGTACGGTGTCTCAAAAGAATTACTAGCTCAATTATAACTGAGCCGTGTGACAAATATATTCTCATATTTTGTTTGCTTTTGGATTCTTGTGCAGGCAACATCGATCCCGACCCAAGCATATGTGCTTCTTCTCCTACGGCGCGACCCAAGCCTCCTTGTAACCATCCAGGGTGCTATAGAAACCATCATAGATGATTTAAATTAGGTATAGAATGAACTATCATAGATAATTTTGTGATATAAACCATCTGTGAAAGATTATCACAGACGGCTCAAACCAATTAAAAACCATCTATGATACTAGCACATCATAGATTGTTCTATCTATCAACCGTCTATGATGAAAAAATATCACAGAAGGTTCTAGCTACCAACCGTCTGTGATACTCATCCATTACAGACGGTTGGTAGCTAGAACCGTTTGTGATGTGTGTGTATCACAGACGGTTTTTGATTCAAGCCGTCTGTGATAGTGTTCTTCACAGATGGTTCTAGTTACAAACCGTCTGAGTTGTGATTATCACAAATGGCTCACGAACCGTTTGTGATAACCTTCGATTATCACTGACCCAAAAATTCAGATGGTTAAGGAAAACCGTCTATGATGACGGTTCCGAATCGTCTATGATAACCCTTTTTGTAGTAGTGCTAGTGTGGTGCAACATGCATAAAGTTGAAATTTATCATGTTATTTTTTAGGGACACTTCTTCCATATATGTGTGCCCGCGTGTCTATGTCTATCTATATAGTAAATTACATAACGCAGTAGGGTGTTTAGACACCCACAACAAGAACTATTTGGTACGTGTGAATGATTGATAAAAAATTTGGAGTTTAGGTATAAAAATGTTTTATACCTTGACATATTTATGTCATAAGAGTTTTGAACTCAGATCAAACTAGTTCAAACTACTTTTAAATTTAACGTGACTATAGTGAGTATATACCATAAAATTAGCTCAAACTAGTTATACTATAGTTGAATTTAATTTTTTTGGAGTTTCATATCTCAAATATACATAAATTTTTTTGTAGTTTGGTTGGGCCTAGTTTAGGCTCAAGAAAAAGTCCATGCTGCTCCTAAGAAATGAATGGTTAACCTATATCTATAATAATTAAATACTCTGAGGAATCTTTTATAGTAACCAGAAAGATCTAGCCATCTATCTATTTACTAGATCTAAGTTATAATGGTTCAGTCGACTCCAGATAATTGTATTGAAAAAAATAATACATCTATATTTATTAGGCACTCTTCTGCGTTGCCTCTCGTTTATTTCCTCTTGACAGGAAACCAATCCTGCCTCTTTCCTTCGTCATGAGCAGAGCAAAAGGACGAGGAGGTCGACAAGACGCCGGCGAGGAGCTACTATCCGCTGCCGTTCCGCACAGAGATGCGTTCTCCGGCTGCTGTGTGTTAGTTTTAATTAACAGGAAAGTGCCCCATGTAATTTATTGAATTTAAATCTAATTATAAAAAATCTAGTATGATAGTTGCTAGATTTAAAGTATTAGAATTATTGGGTTTTAATTCCCCTTGTCTTCCTTTGATAATCATATTGTATGTGTTTGCATGCAAAGCATTAATGCAGTAGCAAGCAAATAGTTGTTGCATGGTACGTGTATACACGATTGTGCAGCAAATAGCTATGAGCGTTTAATGCTCACTAGAAAAGGAAGCGCGCTTCGCGGCGCCCTATAACGTTGTTGAAATGAGATCATAAAACAATAGTACAAAGTGCATGTAGAGGAACTGAGAGACCATGTGATCGTGACCCCATATTTGTGATGAGTAATTGACTCGTGTCTCTGGAAAATTTAAGTTTGTTTTGGACGTTTTCTGCATAGTTGTAGCATTCTGACCGTGGTCGGAAATGAGTCAAGTCGTTTACGACCACGTTGTGCATTATCGGGAGGTTGTACGACCACGTTGTAGCTTCACGACCACTCTGACCGTGGTCATAGACTATCGGGAGGCTGTACGACCACGTTGTAGCTTTTACGACCACTCTGGCCGTGGTCATAGACTATCGGGAGGCTGTACGACGACGCTCTGGCCATGGTTGTAGACTTACATCGTGGTCGTAGCCTTCGTCGACCACGCTCAGCAACTTTACAACGTGGTCGTAGCCACCTTACAACAACGTTCGAACTTCTTCGTTGCGGTCGTACGCCTTCGGATCACCTTCGATCTTTTTCTGATGTGGTCATATCACCTGCCGATCTCACCGTCTTCTGATTTTGCCATGGTCGAACACCTTTCGACGACGTCTACTGTAGCTTTGTCGTGGTTGTGAAAACACTATTCCTTGGCCGTGGTCGATAACCCTTTACGACCACGTTCTGCGTTCCTTCAACGTAGTCGTAAACCTCTCGATCACCTCCTACTTTGCCTTGCCGTGGTTGTAGGTCCTTCCGAACACGCCTCTTTCAGTTTTACCGTAGTCGAACGTTTTTCGACCACGTCTATTGACGGTTTGATGTGGTCGTAAGTCTTCTTACGACCACTTACAACGTGGTCGTAGCCTCCTTACGACCACATTCAAACTTCTTCGTTGCGGTCGTACGCCTTACGAGAACTACACTCACTTTTCTTCAACGCTCTAGCATATTTCTCCTTATGCACAGCTACCTCAAGCCTAAGAGCCTCGCAAGAGGCATAAGGAGCATCCTCCACTCTTCTAAGCTATTGATCAAATTTAACTCTAATGATGTCCCCAACTCCTAAGCACGCAGAAAAGTTGCAAGACTTGAGTTAAGCGATTTCATTATTGGCAATTTTTAGTAGCTCGATATGAGAACCATACACTAATGAATCAATAAGTAACACAGCTTTTATTTTGACTAAATTGTCCTTAATGACAAACAACTCATCATAAACATAAGTATGAATAGTAGTACCAAGTGCAAAACAAACATTCATCTCCTTATTCTTTTCATTTGCTACTCTAAGCTAACCAAGAGTAGATGCATGGATGGTTCTTTGCTTGTCTAACTTAGAGTGCAAAACCATACAAAAAATCACAATTATCATTATAGGTATAAGTGATCTAACCTAGCAAGTTCAGCGTTCAAACTCTCAATCACCTCATTCTGATCCTTCAATTCTTCTTTGCTTTTCTAATATTACGATTTAGCTGAATGACAACACAATACATCTCATTGTAAAGGAGATGGAGCAGCAGTTCGCTGCTAGCCTGCAAAGCCACGCGTCGTGCCCAGCCGCTATCCACGCCGTGCGGAAAAACGCCCGAGCACTATGGAGGTAGCAAACTGCAGTAGCTTTTAATTTACGGGATGCATGCAGCAGCCAGTGCATGCAAACGAACGGAGGAGTTTTAGTGGGACTCTTTACACGTTTAAAGTTTAAAAATTCAAATTTTCTTCAAACCAATTGAATGAAATTTGTTCCAAAATCATTGAATTTTGGTATTAAGGTTGGTGGAAAAAGAGAGAGAAAGAGAACGAATTCTAAAACCGTGATTACACGTCAAAATGATTTGTAGGATTTTAATGGGTTACTGTCAAAGATGCAACTTTTAGGGGAGGTGGTTTGGATTCCATAAATTGGGTTGACCGACTTTAACCCGATCGACGCGTAAGACGGCGATGAGTATTTGTTGGGTTGGTTGAGAAGCTATGCCACATACCCTCCCTTTAGTTGTGAAATTGAGGATTTACCCTCCACATCTCAATGACACGTAGGGTCATCATAAGTCACTGATATGTGGGTCAGGAGGGTAAATCCTCAATTTCCATCTAAATGGAGGGTATATGATCAAATTATTCCATATATAAACTGTGGCATGCAGTAGTTTATTCTCAAGAGCAACGGCCTTGCTTACTATCAGTTGTGAAAAGCACGACGCTAGATTGAGAAGCTCGGAGGTGATCATTTGGGCTTTTTTTGGGTGGCTTATGGCTGAAAAGTCATCAGGTGATTGAAAAACATCAGAATCGACAGAGGCTTATTTAGCATAATTAAATTTAAAAAAATTAAAAAATATGTTAGCCCATTACGTATAATACAAATAAATACGGCAAAAAAAGAACCGGCAAAAAAACTTAACAAAAAAGCCAAAAGTTCATAAAAAAACGAAATTTATGAATAGTAAAAAATAAGGCGGAAGCCAGAAGCTGAAACCAATTCAATCATAGCAATGTCGAGTAGGACTTGCCTACTCTCAGTTTTCTTGCTGGTGATCTTGTACGTAAGCTCCTCTTCTGTACGTCATTGATGATCTACGGGAATTCTCATAACAAACTAATTAAGGAGCTTTGCTTACATGATCAATTAAAGGGAGAGAAACGGAAAGGAGTATAGGGGCGTCCAATGCGCCAACAAGAACACACACACACACACACACACACATATATATATATATATATATATATATATATATATATATATATATATATATATATATATATATATATATATATATATATATATATATATATATATATATATATATATATATATATATATATATATATATATAGTGGAAACTAGAATTCCATAGCAAACTAAGGAGCTTTCCTTACATAACCAATTAAAGGAGAGAAACAGAAAGGAGTATAGGGACATATAGTGGAAACGAAACTTCACCAAGGAGCCAACACTGTATCAAAAATGACGACGGCTTATGGCCGTCACATTTTCCTCGACAAGAAGTAATTTTGACAACGGCTAGACATCACAACTGCTTAGACAATAACTAGTTTTTTGAAAAACAGACAACAACTAGTTTTGGCCTCTGCAGACGAGTTTAAAGGATGGATTTGCCTATAATTATTTGATTCAAACTCCGAAACTAACCTTGTTATTTGACTTGGGGATGGAATGCACTGGTCTATCCCTTCCTAGATGAGGCTATTTCTCTAACCAAACCCTGAGTGTTTAAGCTAGCTTCTTTGTTGTTTGCTTGATCGGTTGGATGCATGGTACGGTGTCTCAAATAGAATTACTAGCTAGCTCAATTTCAACTGAGCCGTGTGACAAATATATTCTCATATTTTGTTTGCTTTTGGATTCTTGTGCAGGCAAACTAGATCCCGACCCAAGCTTATGGGCTTGTTCTTCTACGGCGCCTACCAAGCGTAATTGTATCCATCCACGATGCTAGTGTGGTGTAACATGCATAAAGTTGATATTTATCAGGTTATTTTTTAGGGACACTTCTTCCCTTTCTGTATGCGCGCACGTGTCTGTATCTATCTATGTAGTAAATTACATAAAGCAGTTGGGTGCCTAGGCATTCACATCAAGAACCGTCCAATACGTTTAAGTGGTTGATAAAAAATTTAAAGTTTGGGTATGAAAATGTTTTATATCCTTGATATATTTATGTCACGTGAGTTTTGAACTTAGATTAAACTAGCTCGAACTACTTTTAAATTTAACATGACTATAGTGCTCAAACTAGTAAACTGAAGTTGAATTTAATTTTTTAGAGTTTGATGTCTCAAATATACTTTAATTATTTCCTAGTTTAGGCTCAAGAAAAAGTCCACGCTACTCCTAAGAAATGAATGGTTAGATCTAATTTATTCGGTCACCTTCTACTGCTAGTAAAAATATACTGTAAAAATTCTCCAAACAAAATATCTACCAGAACGCAACCCCTCTCGATGACCCACAGAGCCAGCACAATTACTCCCAAAAAAACGCAGGAAAAGCTGCCCTTTATATTACATTTTCAACCAGTCCCTGCTGGGAGTGAAGGATGTAATATCTATGATTCCACCAGCAGATACATGCACATCCTTACTGTTGAAAATATGCACAATATTTTAATTCTAGATTTTACTAGGATGTAAATATTACAAATAACTAGTGATGTATAAATTAGTACGAACAATAGATAACACATTATATTTCAAAATATATGCAGAAACATAATTCAAGCGGAGTTGATTGGTCACATTAGCGACATACAGTTGGACCTAATGAAGAACAGTAAGCAGCGTAGGATCAATGTGGTGCGAAATGTAGATGAAGCGATTAAGCAGCGATCGTGCAAATGTGAGCTGCCCAGAAACCTTATGGCCGCCTCGTGTAGGTCTTCACAACAACAACGGCTCGAGACACCGCTTCCTCCTTCATGGTGCACATTGGGAAGAAGAGTCGACGAGATTCAGGCAGTGCATCACAACAACACAGGTTTGCAGGAGGAAGGGAAAGAAAAGGAGGAGGCAGTGATTTAGGATACTCAGCTCTGGACATCTCTAGGCATATATATAGATGTAGCCTATTAAATAACATGATTAATTAGCCATTTATCCACTGGTAACTGATGCAATTAAGCAGCTGCTTACCCACTGGTAACGGCCTGTCCTCAATACCCAATAAAATCAAATTCAACCTTTTGAATCTCATTCAAATAGAAAGATATGCACGATTCAACAAAAAATAAGGTGGACTTGGTATGCTAAGTGGCGCGCCACATTATAGCATGGTCGCTCATTGCAAGTCATGTAATGTACCATGCAAAAATACATGAATATGCACTTATGTGTTTGTGCGTGCGTGTGTTAAGCCAAAGCCCTCTCATGCCATGTGTCTCAAGCTTTTACAGAATGGCAAAAATCCCGCCTTATAAATTGGTTTCCTCTGTCTTGCCTTAGCAATATGATACTACACTATGCTAGCTTTGAAAATATAGAAAATGGACCTCATACTCATATGGGCCTAATTTCTAACAATCCCCCACCAATTCCAAAGCAATTAGCAAAGAGATGTCAAACATAATGTGCTGAAGTGTTGTTAATATACCAGTCTTTTAGTGCAAGTCCCGTATAGGTTGAACTTACATAATACAACTCAGACAAGTGTTATTAATATACCCGCTCCCACTAGGCCACCATCACAATACGACTTACACGATGTACGGTGCTCTCCTGACAGGCTAACCTTCCCTTATGACCAGCTTCGTCACCAGAGGAAGCGAACATCGGGCAACCCTTGACCCACTACTGTGTTCTATGCCAGCTCTTCAGCTCAGCCATTTTAAATTACAAATTTTCAGTTGACAAATCTATTGGCAGAAAATTATTGCCTCTCATCTTATTATATGAGTTTGGAGTACTAATATATTTCTGTTAACCATCTACATATGTCATGATCTCAACTAAGGGCATGTACATAAAGAACTTCATAAACTAATAAGTAACAACCATGATATGATATCTAGCTAGTGGAAATCAAGCTAGGTAGCATCGATCAAATAGATAAAATTAACACGGAGTGGTAGTTAGACACGACAAGTAAAATACATATACATTTAGCTAACCACACTTCTAATTATCATGCATCATCATCATCATGCACATCTCATATATGCACAAACTGATCATGCATGACTACATGTCGTCCAAACTTTAGCCAAAATTTTTAACAAAACACATACACACACATATATAGAGCTAAACACAAGGCAAATAAGCAACATATATGACACATGCATGCATTCTTTGGCCCCGTGCTCATGCGTGCTGCTTGCTTGCTGTGGTGCCCAAGGCCAGCTCGGTTGAGCCTACCACGCAAGGCCAGCTTGGCTGGCCTGCCAGCCATGCCTTGTCATCTGGCTACCGCGCCACCTCGCCTAGCCATGCGCCACCCCTCCCACCAAGCTAGGGCGGTACGGTAGGAGACACATGTTGCCTGCTGCACCTTTTAAGCTCCAGGAAGGGTCCATTTCTGCAAAAAAAAGTGCTAGGGGCCAAAATTGAAAAAAAAACAATGCTCGGGGCCATATGTGTACAATTCAAGAATTTTGGACTTCGAACTCACGTGGAGGCAGTCCGCAAGCATATGTATTTTAATCTCTCCCCTTGTTGGTTGAAGATGCTCATTAGGCAAGCAACTGTGCTGCACCCACATGACATGCGCAGCACAACAACATGGGGGAGGCACCTCGAAGTGAGCGGCATGGAGGAGCTCCAGAGCGAATGGCACAAAGAAGGTCTAGGGCAGAGTCTGGAGGGCCTCCCCTATTTTTCCATCATTAAGCCACTTCCTCACTTGATGAAGCAACTGATCATGCTTTTGCGCCTCCTTTACTTGCTCTGGAATAGCCTATTCTAGCAACAGCTGTGTCTCACCCTGCGCTATACCAGCATAACAATAGGAAATTTCCATCCATTCAAAGTCAGCAACGAGACAACCGAGAGTGGAGGGTGTCATCTTGTGACTAAGGGTATCAACAACCACATTTGCCTTGCCCGGATGATACCGAAGAGTGAGACCATAGTCTTTGATAAGCTCCAACCACCGTCTTTGCCTCAAATTCAACTCCTTCTGGGTGAAAATGTATTGAGGCTTTTGAGGTCAGTGAAAATATCACAAGAATCTCCATACAAGTAATCACTAGATCTATATCTTTAGAGCAAAAACCACTACTGCAAGCTCAAAATCGTGAGTAGCGCAATTCTGCTCATGTTTTTTCAATTATCGGAAGGCATACGCGATCACTTTGTTATCTTGCATGAGCACGCAACCCAGACCCACTCGAGACACATCTGAGTAGACCATGAAATACTTCCCTGGCTCAGAAAGTGTGAGAACAAGAGCAGTTACCAACTTCTCTTTCAGAGTATTAGAACTGCGCTCACATTCATCGGTCCACTGGAACTTCACACCCTTCTGCATGAGTTGAGACATTGACTTGGCAACAAAATCCTCACCATCTATTGCAACCACACAGCTAGGGCACATTGTGGAGCTAGCAATGATACCACTTGGGGTACTAACCATAATTGATTGGGGAACTCTGTTGAACACTCAACTTGGCTCTTCTAGCAAACTCCCAGGACATAAAAGAATAAGCAGCACTTGGGTCGAAAAGAACAAAGGCATCACATAGGTCTACTAATAGGATACCTATCACCACATCAGGTCAACCTACAGACTCAATAGCAGGCAGTGAGTAGACTCCGGATGATGTCGGGGCGGCAAGAGCCCCAACATTCTACTATGGCAGCATCAGGAATCGAGGTGATGTAGCATGTTGGAATGGAGGAGTCGGTGCAGGATGCTAGTAATACCTGGCAGGTGGAGCCCAGGAAAGAGGAGGCTACGATGTAGGGGCAGCCGCCAACATCTAAACTAACCCCTGAGGTGTAGCGTTTAACGAAGATGCAGATACTAGCTCCCACTTAATGATGATAGAGGGATTCCTTCGACAAACCATCATCTTGTGGCCAACTTGGCCACAATGCCGATAGTTCTCCGACCAAGAACATTTGACAGCACGGTGCCCACCACCGCACTTGAAATAGATCATGCCTTGTCTTGGGACAGGATGATAGGCTGGGGTTGCTAATGAAGAATGAGGCACTGAAGAAGACGGCCTCAAAGACTTGGACCTGAATGATTATAGGGGATGCTAGCCCCACTTGAACTTTTTAGGAGTAGGCTGCTGAGATGACCCACCTCCCTCACTAAAACTCCTCTTATGGTCACCACCAAAAGCACTCGACCACTAGAGGGTTGTAGCCCTTCAATGAGCTGCATCTCTATCCCCATCCCTCTGGCTTGGTCTGCCATGGGCCTAAAGACTTATGGTGTGGTAGCTTCCATATAGCGTAACCAATATGTAGCTTGTACTGGTGTCCTTGACCCATCGAAGGTAGCGGATCGCAGGGCCAACCACTCACGAAGGCCCATCCTTGCCTCTGGTACAACCAAAATGGTAGTAGGGGCAGCAACGGGTACAACCGCAACATCGACTGCCAGCGCATGAAGCGCACGGACCTCCTCTACAAACTCTCGCAACAGGGCCAAAGACCTTGCCAGATCTCTAGCTATGGTTTGCTCAACGAAAGCAACTTCGGCACCAGGTGCCTCATGCTGATCCTCAAGCGATGGCTCTACTGGGCCACGACCACGTCCTCTACCTCTCGGTATCTCTGTTCATGACAGATAGCCAATCACACAATCAATCCACAAAAATCTACCTCAGCAGTACAATTTAGCAACACAGCTAGCAAAAGCGTACATGCAATGCAATGCAAGACCCATTCCCCATCCTTATTGTGCACCAGAGTGTGTCGAATTTTAATTTTTATTGCTAGGACTAAGTCAAATTTTGTTTAATAATTAAGCTAAGTGCCAAATTTCTTTACCACGGACCTAACGTCCGCTCTGATACCATCTGTAATACCCCGCCCACCCTCTAGGCCTAGAGTGCTACCATCATTGCATAACACTACCCCTATTTTTCAACTGCTAACCATTTTAAGCAAACACTACTTTATTCATAAAGCTGTGACCACTTACAACATATCATTTAAAATAACTATTCTAGCATATTAGAGGAGTTTAAACATGCTACCATAAGCTGATATGTGAAGTGCTGCTAGTACGTGAAGTTATTTATGTGCTACTCCTGCTCATGCATGACGTCCTCAATGACCACCTAAAAAACAACAAAGCAAGGGTGAGTCCAAAAACTCATCAAGCACACGATAAAACAATGGCATTAACACACCACTTTAACGATTTCTATTTCTATGAACTGTACATCACTATCTCTGCAACTGTTTCATTGTTGTCACTTTTATCCAATGCATTGCATCTGTAACTGTAACACTATCATGTTCTATTTTCATGCAATGCGATGCGATGCATCTGTAACTGTAGCTTATACCAGTATAACAGAATGTTCACCTATCGATGAACCACTCAATCCCCGTCCTCGTTTATACAGGGATCTAAACTCCACTCCCGTGAAGTACTTATCGAAGTAGGTCCTGTTGTCTGTGTATGAGTGCAATGCGTGATGCAACATGCTTTCAATGTTGGCATTTAATCATAAGTAGCACTCATTAAAGTATGATTAGCACGTAATCATAAGTATTGTAGAACATAGTACGGAAGACACAAAATACCAATCATTCACCACAATCCACTATTCTACCATGCACTTGTCTGGTTAGCCTCGAGGACAATGCGTGGACGGCTCTGATCTAGGACCTCCACCTATACAAATGTCAACCCGACTCAACACATTATATCGAAACTATTGCTTAAACGAGCGACGATAACCCTACAAACATAACTCGACTCTGGCACAAAAACGGCCGGGGTTAAGGACCAGTCGCGTAGGTACCAAACCCCATTTTTTTTCTTTACCTTTCTCTTCTTTTCTTCCTTTTTCCTTCCTTTTCTTCTTTTTTTAACCCCATCGGCCTTATCTCCTTTCTCTCTCTTTATTTTGGTTTGGGCAAATGGCCTCAGCTCCTCTAGGTGATTTGGCAGCTCATGGCTGAGCTTGGGCATGCCGGCCCCGAGCTCATCGCTGGCCACCAACCATCGGACGCTGGTCCCCTGTCGGATCCCCCAAGGTGTGCCTCTACTCCCCTCTGGTTCCTCTGGCTTTCTCTCTTCGACGTTCTCCCTAGGGGCGCAAGGGGCCTCCCGGGCTTGTCGGTCTAGGACTCACTACCCGTAGCCGGCTCATCGCTGACTCCACCTCCATCACTTCCCTCTTGGTCCTAGTCTCCTTGGCCATCGGCCAGGTCCTCCCGAGCCATCACCACCAGCTGACAGCACCTAGCGCCACCACCCCTGGTCTAGGCCCTCCGATGCCAGTCCCATGGCAAAATGCCTCCTCCCTCTCATGCGCATGGCCAGCTCCAGATTGACGTCACTCTCGGCACCAACTTCCAGCCACTACGCCTCCAACTGTCGACGGATCTACACTGGCCGCCTCTACTTTGCATACTACCCAGGACGGTCCAACACTCCCTCCCCCTCCTTACTACATGCATTTCATTTTGGATTTAGCTACTGTTTTTGCCTTGCTCTGTTCTTAAGAACACAGGGCTGGGAAGGCTCAAGGTGGCCGCCATGATGAGACTTGGTGGAGTGCATGTGCCGGGGAGCATGCACTGCTATCCAAGGGTGCACGACAATGGTATGGGCTCACCGCCAATGCATTTGAAAGAACAAGGAGAAGGGTTGGCAAAGAATAGAGGCTTACTGTCGAATGAAAGGGACTGGGGGTGGACGATGATTTCAATAGCCTCCCCTTGTCATTTCTGACGACGTCAGCTCGCTGCCACCGCCCTTGCTCCCCTTCTTCAAGTCCTTCTTCTGCCTTCCTCTTGTGGCCTGGCTATGAGATGGAAACAAGGTGGCTTACCTTGAGCTTTCCTTGTGCCAGCCAAATGGAAGGATTGTGTGGGGGGGGGGGGTTTAGATCCATGGGAAATGGAAAGGAGGAGATAGAGATAGCTGCTTTCTGGTGCTTGCTCTAGTGGAAATGGTTTCCTTTTCATCTCCTCTTTCTTCTCCCCTTTGATGGGTTTGCTCTCTGAATGAACTCTTGGCCGGGGGAAAGAAATGGGAGTGAGGCTTTGTGGCTTTGGCTGGGAGATGGAAATGCGATGGTGCACTATACATACTAATGGCCTTGGGCTTAAGAAGGGGCTCGGCTCCGGTTAGCTCCTCCCTCCACTGCCTTGTGTAGTGCCAAGTTTGCCCTTCCCATTGGAGCCTTAGCTAAGGGAAAAATGAAATGAGGCTTTGTGTGGCTGGCCTGTGTTGGATTTTGGCTTAAGAGGGGCATGGTCAGCTTGCCTTTCCCCTAGTTTTGTGAAAAGACTAGAATGCCTTCACCTTACTTTCATTCTTCTCTCACATGGCTGACTGCCCCAAGGGCATTTTGGTCCAAGGGGCTTTGCGATGTGCTTTGAGGATTTCTACTGCTGCAGGTAAGTCGGTAAGAGTGGGTGTTGGCTAAATTTTCTGCTGAATGACGAAGCCCACAATAGTGAGAGGCATCGACCGGCCCCGGACGGTCTGGGAACCTCTATGAGTGCTACTTTTATTCGGTATTCTAAAGCCAATGGGTCTGACGGCAAAATTCTGCTTCATTTTCTTTTACTCTCTGTTGGATTGTTTCATTTCTCACTTCTCTTCCCTTTGCATTTTAGTGGTATTGCACTAGGTTCTCCGCCATGTCCTTGCCCAAGTCAATGGCATCCGCCGCGCCAGTGTGCTTGCAAGTGGCGCTCGTCGCACAGAGCATCCTGGTGCGCGCCACTATCGATCGGATGTCACCTTCTACAGCTTCCCAAGAGCAGGCCCTTCCGCTTCCCCTTGCATCGGCTACGACACCATTAGTAAACAATAGATAGATTTCCACTTGAGTACAACAAAGACACGTCATGTGCCACGCAGTATTGATTGTAATGGAGACAAAGTATTACAGAGATGGCTTACGAACACAAGAATCCATCGCTTCTAGCTAGGAGGCCGAAAAAGCTCAATGGAAGTGTAGAACAGCCATTTCTTCAGCAAGAAACACATGGGTACATCCATGGCCCAACAAAAACTCATCCCGAGATCCAATTACATCATGGACTTCGAGCATGCATGCCAATGAGCCCAAAAACTAACAAACCAACCTGTAACTAGGAAGCAGTGTGTGAGCGAAAGTGATCCATCCGACATTGATTAAAATCGCCTACCTCGGGGCTCACCATGCCGCGGTCCCGCCTTTTTGCTTTCCCATGACACCGCCGGCATGGGGGCGAGTGTGGCCTACCATGATGCCATCACGGGGATGAGGAAAACAATGAAGAACCATTCATTTCTTGGGAAGTGGCAGCAAGCCCTCAATTTTGTGAGAACTAGTTATTCACTAATCAAGTTGAGCACTTCATCATTTCAGTTTTTTAAGCTAATACTGAGATTTATTTTTTTATTCCTAAAGGAGAAAAACCAGTGGATTTCCAAATTGCAGCATCTTTCATTCAGCATTGCCAGACACTACTACATAAAAGGTCATCACAGACGGTTCGAAAACGTCATCACAGACAGTTTTGTGAGCCGCCTGTATTTATGGGTCAGTGATAATCGAAGGTCATCACAGACGGTTTTTGAACCGTCTGCAATTATGGGATATCACAGACGGTTTTTGAGTAAAAACCGTCTGTGATAGCTGATAATCACAGACGGTTTTTAGTTAAAAACCGTCTGTGATACTGATTATCACAGACGGTTTTTGAGTAAAAACCGGCTGTGATTATTAGCTATCACAGACGGTTTTTGAGTAAAAAATCATCTGTGATATTGCCTTCGACCCATACATATATTTCTCTTATTGGCTAGCCTCAGGAATGCTAGCCATGCCCTCTGAAACAAGCAGATAATCACAGACAAAAAACATACAATTTACACATCTCATTTGCTTTTAGATACATTTCACAGACATAAAACATCCAATATAATCGACACAAAACTCAATGACCTCTTCGCTTGCATAACCTTCGACGATGCTGCCCTCCGGCCGAGAACGATTTCGTACGTAGGACTTGAGAATTCCCATGAACCTCTCAAATGGGTACATGCTACGTAGGAATACGGGCCCGCACATTTTTATCTCCCACACAACGTGAACAATGAGATGGACCATGATATCGAAAAACGAAGGAGGGGAATACATTTCATGGTGACATAGAGTCATCACCACCTCGTCCTGCAGAGCATCTAGTCCTTTGGGATTGATGACCTTCTGAGCAATTGTGTTAAAGAAATAACATAGCCTCATGATTGTCTCTCGTACTTTGATCGGCAAAATATTTCTAATTGCAATAGGGAGCATCTGTGTCATCAGCACATGACAATCATGAGACTTCATGCCATTTAACTTCAAATCTTGCATCGAAACAAGTTTCTTCACGTTGTCGAGTAACGAGACGGAACTTTGACACCATGCAAGCACCGCACGCTTCTGTTTTCTCACCTTGGACAGAGTGTAACATGCAGGGGGAAGGTATGTTCGTCCATTATCAGT
Organism: Dendrocalamus sinicus; assembly: GCA_036346575.1. NCBI lineage: Eukaryota > Viridiplantae > Streptophyta > Magnoliopsida > Poales > Poaceae > Dendrocalamus > Dendrocalamus sinicus. Next base: position 38,721,086 of record CM070671.1, read on the forward strand.
GCTTGTCGGTGCTAACTCAGGCCTGATGTCCATGTCAGCCAAGTCAAGCCGTGCGTTCACACCGTCCTTTGTTTTCTCACGGATGTTCAATAAGAGACCAATCAAGCTGTCGCACACATTCTTTTTTACGTGCATGACGTCGATGCAGTGCCGAACATCTAGGTACTCCCAATAAGGTAAGTCCCAAAATATTGATCTCTTCTTCCAGGTGTTCTTCTCATGAGCCCTCAATTTACGTCCCTTTCCGAGGACAACATCTAAATCCTTAACCATATCATAAACCTCGTGTCCCCTTAAATGCCTTGGAGCTGAACCGTCTTCCTTCTCTCCGTCAAATTGTTTCTTCATCTTGCGGTATGGGTGAGCCCTCCGAAGGAACCGGCGGTGACGCATGTAGACGATTTTGCGTGAGTGTCTCAGCCACACACTCTCGGTACCATCTAAACAATGAGTACAAGCTTTGGCACCTTTTGTACTATGGCCCGATAGGTTACCAAGGGCAGGATAATCATTTATGGTGCAGAACAATAAGGAGCGCAGAGTGAAGTTCTCTCGTTTGTATGCATCCCATACCTGTACCCCTTCGTTCCACAGTACTTTTAGATCTTCCACCAACGGTGCTAGGAACACATCAATATCATTCCCAGGTTGTTTTGGCCCTTGGATAAGTATCGACAGCAAAATGTACTTTCGCTTCATACACAACCAAGGAGGAAGGTTATAGATGCAGAGAGTCACGGGCCTTGTGCTATGTCGGCTGCTCATGCTACCGAACGGATTCATTCCATCTGTACTCAGTCCAAACCTTATATTCCTTGGTTCCGCACCAAACTCTGCAAAACTCCTATCGATGTTTCTCCACTGCACGGAATCAGCAAGGTGTCTTATCATTCCATCCTTCTTGCACTCCTCCGAGTGCCAACGCAGCAGTTTTGCCTCCTTTGGATTTGCAAAAAACCTTTTCAAACGGGGAATTACAGGAAAATACCATGCCACCTTAGCAGGAGGTCCTTTCTTCGCCTCTGTTCCCTCGCCATCATCTGATTGATTGTTACGTTTGTATCGGGATCCGTTGCACACCGGACATACATGCATGTTTGCATACTCTTTACGGTAGAGAATACAGTCATTCGAGCATGCATGTATTCTTTCTACTTCAATTCCCAACGGACAAAGAACCTTCTTGGCTTTATACGTGGTTTTAGGCAACTCATTTCCCTCCGGAAGCATGTCCGCTAAAAGACCTAGCAGCACCGTGAAACTCTTGTCGGACCAACCGTTGCTTGCCTTCAATTTCAACAGTTCAAGCACGGCCGACAACCTCGTGTACTTGCAGCTCGTGTACAAAGGTTTCTCTGAGTCCTCCATCAAGCCACGGAATTTAACATACTCTCTCTCATCATAGTTCTCTTCTACATCGCGAAGCATCCGATCCAGTTATCATCGTGCAACCTATCCGAATCCGAGCCACAATCGACATCACCGGCGGCATGTCATTCACTTCACCGGCGATGTCATCCGGGGGCATATCATTCACTTCACCAGCGATGTCATCCGGCGGCATATGATCATTCACTTCGCCATGACTGCTCAAACACGTATAATCCTTTTTGAAACCCCTCCGAATCAAGTGCGCTCCAATTTGCCCTCAGTTCTTAAACATCTTCAAATTCTCGCATCGAAGACATGGACAAACATATATTCCACCCCTTATTCAACATATCCTCCTCGGCGGCTCTTATAAAAGCAGAAACGCCATTAATGTACTCTTCACTCACACGGCTTGCGGCATACATCCAGCTTCGGTCCTACGTTACGTACATATATAACAACTTAGTATTAAAATCTAGATTAACTAATTATAACTACATATATACCGGCCACATTTATTATATTGAGACTTAATTTGCTAGCTCAATTCATATTACAAACACAACAGCTATTATATAACCAACAATTTTGCAAATTAACCATCTTCAATAACCACTCATGGATTACTTAGACCTAAATTGTAATGCAATTAAAGAAAAAAATTTCATTACTAACCATATCTACAGCAACCAGGAAAGTCTGAATCTTAATTCAAAGCTCAATCTCTGCCTCTTCTCCCACCAAATTAACAGGCCTGAAATCGCCTAGCTTCCTCCCGAGTGAAAAAGTGCGCAGCAGTGGCTAGATCTGGATCGAAATGAAGACAGATGCGGTCTGAGCAGCACAGTAAATGCCCTAGTCATTATCACAGACGGTTTTTAACTAAAAACCGTCTGTGATAACAATTATCACAGACGGTTTTTTATAAAAAAAACCGTGTGCCATAAGCTTCAAAATTTCGATCCATTGCCAGAACGCTTCGTGTTTCGATTGCCAGAACGCTTCGTGTTTCGCGCGTGTTTCCATTAACATCTGTCGATTGTTATACGAAGCGTCTATATCATTAATGTTTGGGTATACGAACCTTTTGTGATAATGCTTATATTTGCACACACTATTCCATTTCTTCGATCTAAACGTACTGTCCTCTCCCTCATCTTCTTCGATCATCACCACATTTCTCAACAATGACATCTAAAATTTTGTTCATCTCCTTCCTCTCATCTATCCATCATGAGTTGTTCGCCGCAACCTTACACAGCGGCCAACAATTTACGTCTGAGCATCTCCTCCGCTCACGCCTGCTCTCCTTCCTCGACTCGCTTCCAATATCGTCCGTCAATCGGACCTCATCATCCGCCGTCGACGGAGGTGTCTCGTTCTTGCTCACGAAAGAAAACGCCTCACCTTGTTCTTCTCTACAATGTCCACAAAGCGGAGGAAGCTCTTGCGGAAGCGCGAGTGTGCTAGATAACCTTTCCGATCAAGCGGACTCGGCCGATTCTCGTTGAAGTTTATCATGCCATCCTCTTTGAGATTATGGGCCATGCTAATGATTTGCCCAGCTAGAGGAGGAAGCGGAGAGGGCAAGGATAATCTTCACGACATTCGAGAACTCAGTGGTGATCCTCCAACTCCGAAGTTGAAGAAGAAGCATATGAAGCCAGAAGATTAAAATCTGAGAATCTCTTTTTCTCTTAGATTAGTAATAAATTAAATTTGCCTTTAATTAAAATCTGGGAATCTCTGTTTGTCGAACTTTTGTAATGAATTAAATCTGTCTTGAATTAAAATCTGGGAATCTCTGTTTGTCGGACTTTTAATTTGGAGGCCGTCTGTGGTGTTTGTGGCGGGAAAAAGAAGTATCATAGACGGTTTATGTTTAAAAACCGTCTAGGATCGAAATGAAGACAGATGCGGTCTGAGCAGCGCAATACATGCCTACCATTATCACAGACGGTTCTTAATAAAAAACCGTCTGTGAATTATCGCAGACGGTTTTTAATTAACAACCGTCTGTGATAACGATCTTATCACAGACGGTTGTTAATTAAAAATCGTCTGCGATAATATGGGATCATCACAGACGGTTTTTAATACAGACCGTCTGTGATACTAAATTATAACAGACGGTTCATAGTTAAGAACCGTCTGTGATACTCGTTTTCTCCGACGCCGCCAACACAGACGGTGTCCTAATTAAAACCGTCCGTGTTAGTGTTAGTCACAGACGGTTTTGTCAAACCGTCTGTGATTGGCCGTCTACTATTAGACTTTCTGTAGTAGTGAGATTTAGGCACTAAATAAAGTTCTTCGGCTACTTTGAGCCTCTCATCTCTTTTTTACTATTTTCTCCATCCATGACAAGTTCCTAGTTATGAACCCAGCTTCGTATTTATGTATACTTTGATAGGTAAAAAACTGAGCTATTGTCAGTCTACTTATCAAATATGTAAGTTCTCTTTTTGTGTTGAACTGCTCGAATTCAATCAAGACACTGCTTGTCCGTTAATTGTGACCTAGCATAGTAATGCACAATTTTGACACCGACTGATGCATAATACGTGTTCATAGTACTAAACAAAACAGCTGCAAAGAAGCTAGACTGCTGATCTGTGCATTTCGATCATTACCCATAATTCTGGAAAATATCAGGATATAATGTATTCTCAAGTAAAGCTCAGGTATGTGGAAAATTCGCAACCATGCAGACTGACCATCTACTCCACTAGAAAAGTTATGGTAGCATTACTAAAGCTCAGATTGACCATCAGGATATAGTGTATTCTCAAGTAAAGCTCAGGCATCTGGCAATGTTTTCCCCTCCCAATAGTTCGAAATATTCATTCTGCATTTCAATCATTGTCGTTTGCTCATGAGTTTATGTTCCATGCGTAACAGGCCACATGCAAATAATGATACTTACTCCATTTTTAGTGGGAAATTGCCGTGGAATACTAATCCTGCATATTAAGAGATTAATTTTTATTATGAATTATTTGTGGTCTAATTATATAAAGCATATGAGCGAACACGAGATATATAACCTTGTTTCATCTATATATATGCTGCGATCTAGAAGTGATCATTGTCAGAAAGAAACAACCCCTCTCTGCACAAACTCTGTTCTCTGAACTGTGCCGGATTATGAACAACCCCTCTCTGCACAAAATTCAGAAAGCAACCAGAGTTCAGAGTTTGTGGAACAAGCAGAGTATGAAAACACACAGTTTGTGCTGCGCACACACCAGCGGCTTTTCAGTTTTCATTCCTTTTATTCATGGCTGAATACATGGAGTCTGTTACATGCAAATCATGGACCAAGACTTCCTCAGAATCCTCCCAGATCCGAAGAATCCGTTCCACCGAGAAAAAGAAGGAAACTAGTGCAGAGTGCTTCCTACTCGTAAGGGAACGAACATGTAGTGCTAAGCAAACATGCAGAACTGAATAGACTACATAAGGTGCGATGAAATTAACTAACAATCATACATGACAAAACCTATAACTAGAAAATTATAAAAGGGGAAGCCAACGAGCTAAGAACTTAGATGATTTTCAATAAAGCATCATACACTATGGAATAACTTGTGAATTGTGGTAATATTGAATATTGATCCAAATCATCAACTGTGCAGTGCTGAAAATGTTTCTTTGATAGCGATGATTCCAGCATAAACATCTTGCATTTCTGGCCGATCTTTCGGTGAGTCCACAGAACATTTTAGGCCCATATTAAACAGCTGCATGATACAGCTTTGCATTCCGATCATTGCAGGATTCCCATTGTCTAAGTTGTGATTTTCTTCTTCAGGTTTATAGCATGGAAGGAGACTGAGCTCTAAAATGTCGCCAATATTGTTTGGAAATGCAGATTCCACCAATTTGTGAAGGTTCAGCCCATCCTTAAAGATGTCATCTGTTGGGTGTTTCCTGTGAGCATTTCTAGCAAAATAACTCCATAGCTATAAACGTCACCCGCAGTTGAGATCTCGTAACCCATCCCATATTCTGCAATTAATGTAATGTGAAACTGTTTAGAAGCTCATCTCATTTGCTAAATTGTCTCAAAGGCAAAAATCTTTTTTTAAGAAAGGAAGGAAATTTCTTGAGATGTAATGAGAAATATTACTACAATAATGGATGTTAATAAGATAAGAATGAATGCTCACCAGGTGCAATATATCCGACTGATCCTCGTGGCCCAGCTGTACTTGTTAAACTGTTAAGCCTTGTAGAAGAATGACTGTAAAGAAATTTTGCTAATCCAAAGTCGCTAACATGAGCACCCATGTCATCATCCAAAAGGACATTGCTTGGCTTCAAATCACAGTGAACCAAAGGCGGTGTGCACCAATTATGAAGATAATCCAAGGCAGCAGCGATGTCCATAGCTATTAGTATTCTTGATCCTAGACTCAATGGTCTCTTCTGTCCATGTTTGTGCACTTTTGAATGAAGCCAGCTTTCCAGGTTACCGTTGGCCATGTACTCAAGAATAAGAGCTTTGAACTCGTGTCCCATTTGATCGAAGCTTGAGCATAGACTAATCACCCGCATGAGGTTTCTGTGGCGAGTGTTTCTTAACACCTCACATTCAGTTAAGAAGTTCTTTGGTGCTCCAATTTGGTCAAGTTTGAACACCTTAATAGCAACCGGGTACGCTTCAAACTTGAATATACCTTTATAGACCACTCCAAATCTCCCCGAACCAACTATGTTGGCTGAAGAGAAATCATGGGTAGCTTTAGCAAGCGCAGCATATGAGAATTTTTTCAACTCCTTGCATAATTGGTCAATATGTTGTTTCGGTTGATTTCTCTTCTTGAAAAGAATGGTTGTAATACATGCCATTAAGACTATAACAATGCTAGTGAGTGGGACAGCTATTGATATGACAAAAGAGGTATTCTTTCGTTTGGATGTAGCTGCAGATGTGCAAAGTGGTAATTGTTGCATTGGAAACTTGGTGCATAACTTCTTGTTTCCTTGTATGAACACCTTGCTTGAATTGCTAAATGCACCACCTGTAGGAACTATTCCCTCAAGGCTGTTGAAGGATAAATTGAGAAGCTGCAAAGAGCTAAATGTCTCAAAAAAGACTGGGATTTCACCGGACAAGTTGTTTTGAGAAAGATCCATCTCAGTGACGCCTCTTAAGCTCATGAAGGATTCTGGGATTGTCCCACGAAGAAAATTCACCTCTAACCGAAGGGATTCCAAGTGAATGCATTCACCAAGTGTATGTGGAATCTCTCCAGATAATTGGTTGTTGGAAATATTAAGGGAGCCAAGGTTAGTTAAGCTGCCAATCTGAGGTGATATGGATCCAGTGAGTTTATTGTAGGATAAGTCTAGGCCTTCCGAAAGAGAGGAAATGGAAAGGAGTTCAGGTGGGATGCTTCCATCGAAGCCATTACAGGAGAGGTTCAGCATCACCAAATTTTTACAGCCTGCTAAGTGTGAAGGTATGGGCCCACTCAAGTTGTTTTCTTGCAGATAAATCGCACTTAGGCTTTCAATGTTTCCAATTGATGGTGGGATTTCTCCAGAAAGTATGTTGCGTGATAAGCTTAGAGCAAACAAGTTTCTGAGATTCCCAAGTGTGTTGTGAATGCCTCCAGAGAATATATTTCCCGCTAAATTAAGAACTGTGAGCTTTGTAAGGTTTCCTATCTCTGAAGGTATTGTTCCGATGAATCTATTTTCTGTTAGAAACAACATTTGTAAGCTTTTCGAGAGGTTGCCAATGGAACTAGGTAACATTCCATGCAGCCTGTTGTTGTCCAAATATAATATCTGCAATTGGGGAGAGGTTGTTGTTGAGGACAAGGCGCTCCAGTCCACAGCTTCGAGCTGGTTTGCACCAAGGTCTAATTGGAGCAAGTTGGGCAAGGACCAGAAAGAAGGAACCACACCACTGAATGCGTTGTCACGGAGTTGTAGCATTTGGAGATTGGAAGCATTAACTAAAGACACGGGGATTGGGCCATCAAATTGGTTTCCTTCCATGACCAATGTTTGAATGTTTGGAAGAGTGTATCCAATCTCGCTCGGAATCCTCCCAACTAGTTGGTTGACGCCAAGGCCAAGATAAGTGAGAGACGTGATTGTGTAAAGAGCTGGTGGAACTGTGCCAGACAAGTTGTTATATGCCAAATCTAGTTCTTGCAAACCGGGAATTCTGGTTAAACTCTCCGGAATGCTTCCTTGTAAGTTATTTTGAGCGAGCAGCAATGAAGATAGGGAAGAAATGTTTCCGACTGTGGCAGGAATTTCTCCTGAAAGGTTATTTCCTGTTAGGCTAATATATTGTAACTGTGAGGACATGGGGGAGGAAGATGGTATAGACCCAGAGAACTCATTGTATGAGAGATCTAATGTAAGAAGAGATGAGCTATTGAAGAGAGCAGAAGGGATCTCTCCACTGAGCTTGTTTTTCATCAGGTCAAGGTAGTTGAGTGAAGAGCAATTTGCTAACAGAGGTGGAACTCGACCAGTTAGGCTATTATTCCGAAAGACAACCATAGACAGTGAAGGGCTATATCCCAAAGATTCAGGAATGCTGCCCTCAAGTTTGTTGCTAGGGAGAAATAGATACTTAAGGTTGGGAAGCAAACCGATCCCAGAAGGGATGCTTCCGTTAAGGTTGTTAACACTGAGAACAATTTCCTGAAGAGATGAGCACTGTGCAAGACTTGCAGGGATCTCACCTTCGATGGAGTTGCTCCACAGGCTGATGACCTCAAGGCGGGAACATGACGATATGGTATCTGGAATCACTCCATTGATGGAATTCATGCTAAGGTTGAGGTACCTGAGGCGGGTTAAGCGACCAATCTCAGGAAGGATGTGGCCATTGATTTGGTTGTCAGGCATGTGGATTCTATTGAGGAAACGAAGGCCAGCAATGCAAGGAAATATTTGACCGGTGATATTCAGTGATTCAAGGTCAAGAGCAACAACACGAGCTGTTCGCCGCTTGCTGCATGTTACTCCATACCAATCACAGAAGGCAAGGGATTCATTTTTCCATGAGTCCAAGGCTGCAACAGAGTGGGAGAGGTGTGACTTGAGACACAGGAGGGCCTGTCTATCGGTTTCGGATGCGTTATGGAGTGCAGATGTGTCTAAGGAACATACATAGGGACAAAAGCTAAGCAAGCAGATGAGCATTGCAGCAAGCAGTGGCAACAATGCGTTTTGGGATCCTACAACAGCCATCTTGCTTCCGCGTTGGTACATGCTTATGCTGGCGGATGCTTAACTGATTTGGCTCTGCTGATTCTTTCGCTGGACCATGGCATGCATTTATATAGGGCACATAGCCAGCTGACAAGTATGAGCGTGCGAGAGGGGGCAACTAGTTGGAAAATGGTAACAAAGACATCAGTCACCGCGTCTAGTCTTAGTGCTTCTGGTAGCAAATGTAAAGCAGTCAATAATTGTGCCCGCAAATAGGCACTACGACCACATGCAGCTGAAACTTCACTGTTACTAATAATACGTAAAAAGATAGAGACAAGATATACGAATTTTTACGTAAAAAACTCTTAGGGAGAAAAAATCATGGACGCATAAAGACAAATCATTATAATAAGGAGAGATTATAATACGCTTTCACTTCTTATGAACTATTGGGTTGCATATGTAGTGCGAGAGAAACGAGTCCTACACGGAGATCAACATCACGTCTGATACAAGCTGCGCATAGCTCTAACACCTGTTATGTCATGTCTGGCATAAGACAATGCAGTGTCCTACACGAACACGGTACAAATTTGGATCAACTTCAACAATCTCTATCTTGAGCCGAATGCCATCTAGTAGTTGAAATACGTGATAAACTTCTCTAATAAAATTAACATGTACATCTTGTGAGCTGAAATTCCAAAGGACTAGTGAGTAATACCAACTAAGTCTAAGCAAAGTTTACACTTAGTGGCAGGAACTAGCTTTGTTAACATATCAGCTGGATTATCATGAGTACTTATCTTGCTGACTTTAATATCACCTTGAGTAATGACACCTCGAATATAGTGATAACTGATATCAATATGATTTGTTCTCTCATATGATATTTAATCTTTTGCAAGACAAATAACACTCTTACTATCATAAAATATTATAGTGTATGATGTACTTTCACAAAACTCATAAATATTATAGTGTATGATGTACTTTCACAAAACTCAGTAAATAAATCTCTTAGTCAAACATCTTCTTTGCAAGCTACAGAAATAGACATATACTCAGCTTCTGTAGTAGGCAAGGCAATGGTAACTTGCAAATTTGCTTTCTAGCTAACGGTACATCCTCTAACAGTGAACACATAAACAGTGAGAAATCTTCTTTTATCCAAATCTCTAGGAAAATCATAATCAACATAACCAACAAGTCCATCTCTGGTCTTTCTAAACTATAAGCAAATATTAGATGTACCCGTAAATATCTGAAAATTTATTAAACTGCTTTCTAGTACTCTTTTCTAGGATTAGCTATTTATCTACTAACCACATTTAACGATTAAAATAAATCCAGATGAAAACATACTATAGCACAGGTAAAGTAATAAGAGTTTCTACCGTGTGATGACCGTAGTGATGAGCGTAGTGATTTAATTGGAGTTTCTACCGTGTGATGACCGTAGTGGTTAGTAAGAACTGGGAACAGGTAAAGTAAATAGAGTTTCTACCGTGTGATGACCGTAATGGTTAGTGAGAACTGAGAACCCCAAATTAAAGACTTTGATAGTTGACTGAATTAGTGAATCATGATGCACACATCCACCAACGGACTTTTTTTCTGAGACAATCCACGTAACGAACTGACCGTCCACTCCTTACCCTTTTCCGCCAACCTTCCTGCTCTGAAAAGCCTAACCACAGGTCCACAACACATTGTGGTCATACTCACTCGTACTCCCTGATTACTACTTACTAGAGCGTAGTTTTTGACTTTTTACAGTAACTTTGATAATTAGTTTCTATAATATTATGCTTACGAATAAGTACTGTAAAATTGTACCTTTAGGTTCAAGCACATCTCTCACTACTCTGATCCCCCACAGTCCCCCAAGTAACTGGTGCTTGTAGAAAACTGCGGGCATATTCTTTTCAGCTCCTAAAAACTGCTTTTAGACTTTTCTACAGTAACTAATTTTTAAACGGAGTATCTTTTCAAGATAAGATCTACTAACTAATTGTAGTACATACTATACCGACTTCATTTATATCAGCAAAAATCGCAGGTGAGTTTCTGTTACTCTGTACATGTTCTTTTCAGCTTCTAAAAACTGCTTTTAGACTTTTCTACAATAACTAATTTTTAAACGGAGTATCTTTTCAAGATAAGATCTACTAACTAATTGTAGTACATACTATACCAACTTCATTTATATCAGCAAAAATCGCAGGTGAGTTTCTGTTACTCTGTAATCTCTTGCACGAACAGCCTAAAAATCAAAAGCCACAGCCAAAAGCCATAAACTTCAGTAAAAAAAGAACAGCCCTGCAACTGCATGGTCTGTTCTTGTGCCACAGCTAGCAATTAGGAGTATGAACACAAGACCGCACCTAATGTGTGTGAATATGAATTTGGCATCATGTGTGGAAAAGTGGCCACACGTAACATGCAAATGTGAATATGAATCGTGGAAAAGTGGCTACACGTAACATGTAAATGTGAATATGAATCGTGGAAAAGTGGCCACACGTAACATGTAAATGTCATGGCGCGTGGTCGCCAAGTACATCATGACAATCGTGATCATGTGTGGAAAACTTTTTGCCCTGCTGTTATTGGCTCTTGGAATGCATACATGATCATTGCTTGTATTTGGGTTAGCAGTCGTTGCCCTTTGTCCCATTGCCAGGGGAGTACTAGCTAGTGCTAAGTATACATGTAGAAAACTGCACCATTGGTTTCACGTCACGGCATGTGTTATCTTTAGCTCTATATTGGTAAGTAGAGATCATTGGACATAGATATGTAGTTTCATAGCAATTTTAGAGGTTTGACTGCACATATTCAAGTTACACCTATTTAGGAAGGGAGAGGGGGGTCATTTTTCATTGTAATATGTTGTTACATGCTCACAAAGAATGTAATTACGGATTATAGAACTATAAAATTAGGCAAGCACTAATTGATAAGGGAAATATATCAGTGTCATTTTCATATGACAAATCTAGATAACTTTTTAGACACACTGATGGTCAAATTTGAAAATTTTGTTACATGCATCTAAAACTGCACGTCAGGGACTGATCAGATGGATCAAATTATCTCACGCGTATCTAACTCATGCAAAGAATGGCACCAAATGGAACAGAAGGAGCACTCATTGGCCATTGTAAACTGAAGGAGGCTAGACAAGCACTACCTAGTCGTTGGCTACTTGGGTTGACCGACTTTAACGCGACACTTAAGACGGCGATGAGTATTTGTTGGGTTAGCTAAGAAGCTACGCCACACATCTATAAACTGTGGCATGCAGTAGTTCTTCTGCAAAAGCACGCCGCTAGATTGAGAAGCTCGGAGAGACACCATGTCGAGTAGGACTTGTTTACTGTCAGTTTTGTTGCTGGTGATCCTACTACTGTCGGCGGTGGCGCTCGTAAGCTCCCGTGGTCCACGTTCTTCGTTTACTTGTACGTAAGCTCCTCTTCTGTACGTGAATATCTTTACTCTCTGTTGTGCTTGATAAATTTCCACTTGATCCGTATTTGGGCCATTGATGATCTACGGGAATTCTCATAACAAACTAATTAAGGAGCTTTGCTTACAAAATCAATTAAAGGGAGAGAAACGGAAAGGAGTATAGGGGCGTCCAATACGCCAACAAGAACATGGATATATATATAGTGGAAACGAAACATCACCAAGGAGCCAACACTGTATCAAAAATGACGACGGCTTATTGCGGTCACATTTTCCTCGACAAGAAGTAATTTTGACAACGGCTAGACATCACAACTGCTTAGACAATAACTAGTTTTTTGAAAAACAGACTACAACTAGTTTAGGCCTCTGCAGACGAGTTTAAAGGATGGATTTGCCTATAATTGTTTGATTCAAACTCCGAACCTAACCTTGCTATTTGGCTTGGGGATGGAATGCACTGGTCTATCCCATCCTAGATGAGGCAATCTCTAACCAAACCCTGAGTGTTTAAGCTAGCTTCTTTGTTGTTTGGTTGATCGGTTGGATGCATGGTACGGTGCCCCAAATAGAATTACTAGCTCAATTACAACCGAGCCGTGTGACAAATATATTCTCATATTTTGTTTGCTTTTGGTTCTTGTGCAGGCGATGTAGATCCCAACCCAAGCATATGGCCTTGTTCTCCTACGGCGCCACCCAAGCGTACTTGTAACCAACCACGATGCTAGTGTGGTGTAACATGCATAAAGTTGATATTTATCAGGTTATTTTTTAGGGACACTTCTTCACTTTGTGTGTGCACGCACGTGTTTGTATCTATATATCTATCTATCTAGTAAATTACATAACGCAGCTAGGTGCCTAGATACCCACATCAAGAACCGTCCAATACGTTTGAGTGGTTGATAAAGAATTTAAAGTTTGGGTATGAAAATGTTTTATATCCTTGATATATTTATGTCACGTGAGTTTTGAACTCAGATCAAACTAGTTCAAACTACTTTTAAATTTAACGTGACTATAGTGCTCAAACTAGTAAATTGAAGTTGAATTTAATTTTTGAGAGTTTGATGTCTCAAATATACTTTAATTATTCCCTAGTTTAGGCTCAAAAAGTCCACGCTACTCCTAAGAAATGAATGGTTAGATCTAATTAATTCAGTCATCTTCTACTGCTAGTAAAATATACCGTAAAATTTCTCTAAACAAAACATCTACCAGAACGCAACCCCTCTCGATGACCCACGGAGCCAGCACAATTACTCCCAAAAAAACGAAGGAAAAGGTGTCTTTTATATTACATCTTCAACCAGTCCCTGCTGGTAGTGAAGGATGTAATATCTACGATTCCACCTGCATATACATGCACATCCTTATCGTTGAAAATAGGCACAATATTTTAATTCTAGATTTTACTAGGAGGTAAATATCATAAATAACTAGTGATACATAAATTAGTGCTAACAGTACATAACACATTATATTTCAAAATATATGCAGAAACATAATTCAGACGGAGTTGATCGGTCATATGAGCGACATACAGTTGGACTAATGAAGAACAGTAAGCAGCGTAGGATCAATGTGGTGCAGAATGTAGACGTGTTAAGGGTATTAGAGATAGAATAGGAATCAACATATTCCCCTGTAATATCCCTTTGTACTCCCTATATATTGTGCCCATTGGGCTTCTTCAATATACACACAATATTCATAACATGGTATCAGAGCTTAGGTTGAAACCCTAACCTCGATCTACTTCCGCTCCAGCCGCCGACGGGCACCTCTTCCGCATCTACTACCCCTGGGAGAAGCAATCTCCGCTCCCAGGGGCGGCCACGTTGCCGACTGCTCTTGGCCGTCCTCTGCCGCCCTTGCTGCCTCGGTCGCCGTCTCAATCGTCTGTGCCCGTCCCGTCATCCATGCCTCCTCAGTCGCCGCCATCCTCTTGGATCACCGCCGGAAGAAGCACACTTTGGACCGCGGACCTCGCCTTATTCTAGTTGCTGCCGACCTCGACGCACCCAGATCCGATCGCTGCCAGTACCTTCCTGCCTCCCATGGCACCGTCGCCTTGTCAGATCTGGGCAGCCGCACCGGATCCTGCCGTCACCGCTCCACTCTAGCCCAGATTAGGAGTCAGCAAGGGCGGGGGCAGACATATCTGGCATCTGCGCGGGCGGGGGCGGATGGATCTGGCCACTAGCGATGTGACCACTGGTTTTCGGCAGCCGACGATGACCACGTCAACCGCCTCCCTGACCCGCTCCTCGTCGGATCCAGCCGCCTGGATCTCGCCGATGGCGTGGCCTCTCAACCTCACCCGGATTCAATCTCCTCCATGTCGGATCCGGCCCACCGCCGTAGCCATGAGATCTTCCGCCGACCACAGCGATTGCGAGTGATGGCCGACGCCTTCCAGATCCGCCCGCTCCCCGCCAGATCTGGCCGCAAGGCTCCCCCCGGTCACTGAGCCCTTCGCCACCTGCGCCTATGCTATCGCCCGCGCCGGCCTCTACTCTCGGCTTCTCTTTGTCGCCTCGGTGCCGTCCCGGACTAGGCCACCTCTCCTAGATCCAGCCGCCGCTCATGTGGCCGCCATCACCGCTGGATCCAGCCGTCACCGCTGGATCTAGCCGTCACTACTGGATCTTGTTGTCGCCTGGCCCTGGGGAGCCCACCTTTCCTTTTTTCTCTCGTGGGTGCGGGAGGGAGTGAGTGTGCGGGCAGGAGTCAGGAGGGGTGTGAGAGAGAGGGAAGAGATGGATAGGAGAGATGGATGGGTTATTATGCTGCTGCTAGTATCTGTGTTCTTTTGAGTCAGTCTTCGAGTTATTTTTCTTTTGAGTCTTCTGTTGCGTCCATCCAAGTTCGTAGTTCTAATGTTTAGTTTGTCCAAGCCGTGCGAGTCCACAAATTTATTATCAATCATAGAAGTGTAGAAATTTTCTTTTGCATGACAGCAGCCGCCGCTCTACTCTCTGAGCCGCGTGCAAATCATAGAAGTCGTTATGATGCCGCCGCTTCTCTAGCTACCGCCCCGAGCTTTTAAGGCCACCGCGCATCTTTTGCACCTTGTGCACTGTGTCGCCGTCGTCTTGGGCTTCGATCTACGCCGTCATGTTTCTATCTATTCCTCTTCAGCTTGATTTGACAGTTTATTCAAAAACTGCACACAACGACGACATTATCAAGACTCGGACATCGGATTTTTCTTATTTTAGTGTTAACCCTTTTTCAAATGCAATGCTATTGCATACACCTTGCATTTAAGAGGGTGTTAAGGGTATTAGAGATAGAATAGGAATCAGCATATTCCCCTGTAATATCCCTTTGTACTCCCTATATATATTGCCCATTGGGTTTCTTCAATATACACACAATCACTACAAGAAAACCCCCCTCTAGACACGCTTTCATAGTAACGCAGGCTAAAAGCGTCTCTACATGGGCACATAAAGACGCTTATTGACATGATTTTGTTAACACCTCAACTTGACATGGCATTAGACACGCTTTTATTGTCAAGAGACATATAAAAACACTTTTTAACATGATATTAAAACCATCTCAAAATGACACGGTGTTAGATACGCTTTTAATCGTCAATAGCATCTAGACATGACGTAAAACGTATCATACAATCGCCCATACCCACCTAAATATGCCTTTTGACAAGATACTAAAAACGTCTCAAAATGATACGGAGTTAGACACGATTTAAATCATCAATAGCATTTAGACACATTGAAAAGCGTATCAACAACCGTTCATATACATGTAAAAATGTTTTTTCTATGATATTTAAAACATATCAATATGTCACGAAGTTAGAAACGCTTTTGACCGTCAATAACATGTAGACACGTCGTAAAGCGTATCAAACAACATGTCATAAAAGTTTTTCCCTTGCAATTTAGAATATATTTTTCGTTATTCTCATATAAAAACCTAAATTCTCAAATGCCACCCATATAAAAACCTAAATCCTCCCCCCGTTTCTGGAAGTTTGGACACATCTGGACCCCTAAACACCCGAAATTCCATTTTTGGCCCACAAACTAAAAAAATTCCGAATCTGGACCACCGTCCGAGCGCGCGTTCGCCTGGCGCCGCCACCTGTCCGGTCGTGCGCCACCACCGCATGATCGCACTGTTCATCGCCCGAGCGCACGTTTCTTTCGCTCCGACCGCATGACCGAATCGCCGACCGCACATCTCGTTTTTTGACCGCAGGACCTGCCGCTACAGTGCGATCGTGTGGTGTGATACCACACGACCCGTGCTACAGTGCGGTCGTGCGGTACCACACCGCACGACTAGACAGGTGGCGGTACCAGGCGAACGCGCGCTCGGGCGGGGGTCTAGATTCGGGATTTTTTTTGGTTTAGAGGTCAAAATAGAATTTCAGGTGTTTAGAGGTCTAGATGTATCCAAAATACCCGTTTCGGCCCCCTCCAGGCTCCCGTCACCCCGCCGCCTCCCTGCATCCCCCTCTCGCGCCCATCACCTTCCCCTCTCACGCCCGCGCGCCTTCCCCTCTCCCCTTCCCCTCTCACGCTCGCGCGCCTCCCTTCGCCCCTCTGGACCGCCGCCGCCGCCTCCTTCCCCTCCCCCTTCCCGTCTCGCGCCGCCGCCCGCCTCCTTCCCCTCCCCTCTTCCCCTCTCGCGCTGCCGCCCGCCTCCTTCCCCTCTCGCGCCACCGCCCGCCTCTCGCCCTGCCGCCTCCCTCCTCTCGCCCCGCCGCCGCCCTCCTTCCGCCCCTCCGGTCCCCAGCACAGCCACCGCCGCCTCCTTCCGCCCCTCCGGTCCCAGCCACGCCACCGCCTCGGGACCGCCGCGCCTCCTTCCGCCCCTCCGGTCCCCAGCAGCGTGAAGTACAGGCAAAATTACATCAGTTTGTTGTCCCTTAAGAATAATAATCTGAATTGTGAGATTTAGAATTATATGAGTGTAGCATTTTATGAAAAAATATTTTCAGTTTGATGAATTACCTATTACTGATATCACCCTATTTTTTGTTGATATAGATGAACAGCTCCCTTGGAGACATGTTACATATTGTGATTTAAATTTGTTGTATTTGTATTTGGCTTAATCTTCCCCAGTGCTGCCCGAACACTGCCATTGCCATTGTCGAAAAGGTCTCTCTTTTTTACTGGAAAGAGTATATTTTATCCAACCCCCGGAGGTTAGCTTTCGTTATACATTTCTTTCTGATATTTTTGGCACTTGCTAAGACCTTGGGACAATCTTTTGAAAGTAATGAAACACATTACCTCATCCAATAGTGTTGTTTTACCTGCTCCTGTGACTCCCATCAGTGCTGAAAGAATTCCAGGGCGGAGAGAGCCACTTATCTTTTGAAGAAGTTGTAGTCTTTTCTGTGTCAATGTTGTGCATCAAAAAGGTATTATTTGCCATTGGATTCTGATTGTCAATAATAATATCAGGGGAGTGTCTAGTGCAAACCAAAAATCAAAATTCAGATTCTTCGCTATATCTATAGGCCAACCGACCGATTCAAAAATCAGATTTTTCGCTATATCTATATTTCAATGGCATGTCAACGGTACAGATTGGAGCCAAACGTGAAATTTTCAGCTCATTCAGAGTAGGACTGCTCGCTTGCACAGGCCCACATAGGTTGATATAGCCAAACGATGTACGTACTGTCTTCTACGATTTCTCATGTGCAATACAAAATGAACTTTGACGGCGAATTCCAATGGCATGCCAGCAGTACAGATGAGAGTCAAATGTGAAGTTTTCAGCTCATTCGGAGAACGACTGTTCGCTTGTATAGGTTGATACAACCAAACGGTGTACGTACTACCTTCTACGAAGTTTTCAGCCTCCATCTCCCGATCGCCTCCTCCTCCCACCTCCCGCCTCCTCCGGCCGCCTCCCGCCTCCCTCTCCTCCTCTCCCCACCTCCCCGGCGTGGATCTTATCTAACAGCTGAGTAGTAGCTGTTTTTATCTAACAGCAAAAAAGATGATGTTTGCAGGGTACTTTTACTCCTTAAAAAGAAGAAGTTGGTGGTTGATGCATCTTTTCCACCCCTTTCTTATAAAAATTGGCCGAATTTACCTCTATTTAAAATTTGTTCAAATTTTAATCAAATTTTTACTAAATTTTATCGAAAATTTGATTTTTTTTCGTCCGAAATTCCGAACAAAACGAACAGAATTTCGTTTTTTTGTTCCTTTCGTTGGTGACCGAATTTTTTTGCCACCAAAGTTTTAACACTGCAAAACACTGCCGACTCTCCCACGTTCTCGCGTGACCGCCTCCCCACGTTCTCCGCCACTCCCTCGCGTCCTCCTCCTCCCCCCCCCTCCTCCGCCCTCACCACTTCGCCCCGCGCCGCCTCCACCGCGCCCCACCCTCCTCGCCGGCCCGAGCTCCGCCCTTACCCCTCCGCCCCCTCACGCCGCCGCCACTCCTCCGGCACGGGGCCCCACGCGGGTCGCGGCGCTTCGCGCACATCGCGCGTCTCGTGCTCGGCGGCATCGTCGAGCCCATCCAGCGCTCGGGCAGATCCTCTCCCCGCTGCGGCCTCCGTCTCCGGCGCTCGCGCCCGCCCTCCTCGCCGCCCCGCCCGTGGGGCACGTCTCCCACCACTCACCCTCTGAGGTCCTCCGCTCCTTCAAGGAGCTGCGCCGCCTCCGCATCGAGCTGCCCACCGGCGAGCTGGGCAATGGAAAGACTGGATCAGAGCTGTCAACTTTTTGTTCATATTGAGTATACATGTTTAACATATTCTCTTGTTGATGTGAATTTGGTGATTAGTCCTATCTGTGGATATCTTTTTTTTGGTGGGATGGCCAACATATCATCAACTGCCAGTTTACTTTGGATGCACCTATTCCTCAAAGAAAAAAGAAATTTGGGTTGTCGAATGCGGAATGCTAGCAAGCAAACTATTTATTTGAGTACTTATTCCAATATTAATGATAATGTCCCATTCTGTTTTTTGATAGGGTTGGAGCGATGGGAGTCAGGAAATTGAGCAAATGAAGGCTGCCAGGAAGATCAACATGCTAATGGTATGTTTGTCAAGCTTATTTTTTCAGTAATGAAGAAGACTACGCCTCTTGGAAGAGCTGAACTTTCTGGAGTTTCAGTTTCTTCCAACCAAACCACGGTACTTCTAGTACTCTTGCTTCTGATTGCCTATACAATAATGACAAAGCAGTCACATCCAAGATCTTCGCCTCAAGATCAGATCTCCTCAAGATAATCTTTTTGTTAGGAATACTGAGCTTATGAACTTCTAGGGCACATCTTACATTCGTGTTGTTGGGACTCATATTGGAAAACATCATTTTGGTCTAGACTTAAAATAACACCGCTTTGATCGGAAACCACATCAATTTCATTTAGGTCATAGGGCTACCATTACCATGTATATTCAGGAAAGTAGAAGACAAAATTTGTCTCTGTTAGGCTCAGAGCAACTGTCATTAGAAGTAACCTTGGCTCTTCTGATTTTTGCAGCTTCTTGAAGCAGAAGCAGGATGCTAATTGTGACACACCAGAGAGAGACGGGGGCTGCAGAAATTCAGCAATGTTCCAAAAGCATGAGTGCATGGCATACTACTAATAAGAAATTCAGCTCATTAGGCAGGTTCAGTGTCACAATTAATGTATGAAAATGCAGCTCGAGGCGGTTTCTACGAGTATCGTGCTTACCAATTTCAAAAATCATATGACTACATCCAATTGGTGAGCAGGTGCGTATGAAATGATCCAAATTGACCAAGGCTCTGTTTTTGCATTGAGATGTGCTTCACAATACTCATTTCATGTGCTATTGTTAGACGCCTTCATTTGTTAATTGCTTATTAACATCAACATTTACTAGATGGTAAATATCTTCAATAGCTGTTGAATTGCACAACACCACACCCACACTGTCATCTCAAATGGAGCCTTGTCTTTGACCTCACAACATTGTAATCCCAAACGGAGCCCATCACAGTAGTAGGTGGAACGTCAAGCTACCATGCATCAAAAGAGCAATTCTGGACTAGTCCACATTCTCAAGGAATGACTGTTGGAATACCCATACAAATAAGTGTCTGGGGGAAAGGAAAAATAAGCTGAGCCCATTGAAACTGACATTTCCTGACCAATTATTGTCCTGTTTCTCAATTCAACTTTCCATCATAAAGTGATGTCTAAAGTAGTACTACAGAATACTGATGTCTAAACTCTAAAGTAGTACTACAGATACATTGTGTCAATTGAAAATATAACAGGTCCATATGAATTGTGAGCAGGTATTTGGCACCAGAATACTTCACGCACGGCATCATCGATGAAAAAACCGATAGCTTTGCTTTTGGAGTTCTGCTACTACAGGTTGTCACTCACAGGGGTTACTGCACAAACTTTCCCGACTAAGGTATCCTTGTGATGGTCACTGCTGGTTTTAACTGTTTGTTAAGCATTGAGAATAATTTGTTCCTTGCTTTGTTAAGTGGAGGATATGAACTTGATTTATTAATATTTGTGATAATTGTTTGTTGATGAAATTTCAAATATCAAATTTTGAATTTAAAACCGCTAATCGGAAAAACCGATTGACTACGACATTTGTAGGAGGATATTCGTATTCGACTGAATTAAGCATATATTCGATTCGAATTCGTATTCGTTACGACATTCGTATTCGAGAATGTTCGAATTCGTATCCATATCCGTTTTAAAAACATAAATCCGTATCCGTATTCGTATTTGAGACTATGCCATGATTCTTAGCAGCACATGACCTGAGTAGTAGCTGTTTTTATCTAACAGCAAAAAAGATGGTGTTTGCAGGCTAATTTTCTATAAATACTGACTTATGCTACATGCCTAAGCTAACCATAGAGGATCGTTGTTCGGCTTATACCGTTGCTTCTCATGGATATGCTTGGACTCTTAGTCTCTTATTTGTGTCAGCTGCAATAAGAAAAAATGTTGAAGCTACATTATTTAACTCATGTCATCTTTTCAAACTGCAATTTTTTTTGTCTCAATGCTATTATCAACTGCATCTATTCAATTGCAAGGCTAGATCCGCATCCAGATCGGGGTCTTCTTCAATGCCTTGCTGCTGGTGTGGAGCAGTGGTGATGAAGATGGAGCCTTTGTATTTCTCTGCTACTAGGACTAGGAGTTTCGGTTGTCTGTACTCCACATATGTTTGATGAACCATTCGGTTTGATATAGTTCTTGGTCTATATGATGTCCAGGAGTGAACTAATTATTATCTTGTTTTGTGGATGCTAAAGAGATGATTTTACAAATGGAATACTTTTGGTGATTTGCATTGTCATTATCTAATCATACGAGATATTATCTATATTTGGATGTCCATTTTGAAGAAAACATCACGATTCTTAATACATAAGAAGGTGTTACTACAAAACGTGTATATATTAATATATACACAAAAACATTCTTGACGCTGAAATATAAATGTACATATGAAACCGTCTCTACATATCTTGAGACGCAACAAGATGTTACTATACAACGAACCTATATTGATACACACGCAATGTAAATGTATTATCATATTGTTTCTACATTTCTGAGCACGTGGCTATGTTACTATACAGCGTGTCTATATAATTAAACACGTAATATAAATGTATCTATTAATCGTGTCTATACTTCTTAATACACATTAAAGCGTCATTATAAAGCGCGACTATACTTCTTAATACGCATCAAAGCATCGTTATAAAGCGTGACTATACTTCTTAATACGCATTAAAGCGTCATTACAAAGCGTGACTATATTAGTAGACATGTAATGTAGATGTACCTACGAGACTGTCTCTACAATTCTTAATACGTGATGAAGCGCTACTATACAACGTAACTATACTGATAGATGCGTTGTATAAATGTGTCTATAAAAGTGTATCAATATGTGTAGGCATGCATTAATCGTCTCTATAAAACGTCTTTTTATCTCATAGATATGCTTAAAGAATTCGTCTCTACAACTCCTAACACGGTCCATGCGAAGACGCTCCTAACACGCTTTACAAAAGCGTGCCTATATTCCTGTAGAGACGAAATAAAGCGTATCAAACATAACAATACAGCGTTACTATAGGGGGGTTTTCTTGTAGTGAATATTCATAACAGCAGTGAAGCAAGCAATCGCGTAGATGTGAGCTGTCCAGAAACTTTATGGCCGCCCTCGTGTAGGTCTTCACAACAGCAACGGCATGGAGACATCGCTTCCCTCCTTCATGGTGCACATCGGGAAGAAGCGTCGATGAGATTCAGGTGGTGCAACACAACAACACAGGTTTGCAGGAGGAAGGGAAACAAAAGGAGGCAGTGATTTGGGACACTCAGCTCTGGACATCTCCAAGCATATATATAGATGTAGCCTATTAACTGACATGATTAATCAACTATTTATCCACTGGTAACTGATGCAATTAACCAGTTGTTTACCCACTAGTAACAGCCTGTCGTCAATACCTAATAAAATCAAATTCAAACTTTTGAATCTCATTCAAATAGAAAGATATGCACGATTCAACAAAAATAAGGTGGACTTGGTATGCCAAGTGGCACGCCACATTATAGCATGGTCGCTCATCACAAGTCATGTAATTTACCACGCGAAAATACGTGAATACACACTTGTGTGTTTGTGCGCTCGTGTGTATTAAGCCAAAGCCCTCTCATGCCATGTGTCTCAAGCTTTTAGAGAATGGCAAAAATCCCACCTTATAAATTAGTTTCCTCTGTCTTACCTTAGCAATATGATACTAAACCATACTAGCTTTGAAAATATAGAAAATGGGCCTCATACTCATATGGGCCTAATTTCTAACAATCCCCCACCAATTCCAAAGCAAGTAGCAAAAAGATGTCAAAGATAATATGCTGAAGTGTTATTAATATACTTGTCTTTTAGTGTAAGTCCCGTATAGGTTGAACTTGCATGATACAACTCAGATAAGTGTTGTTGATATACCCACTCCCACTAGGCCACCATCACAATACGACTTGCACGATATATGGTGCATCCTAATAGGCTAACCTTCCCTTATGACCAGCTTCATCACCAGAGGAAACGAACAGCGGGCAACCCTTGACCTACTACTGTGTTCTATGCCATCTCTTCAGTTCAGTCATTTTAAATTACAAATTTTCAGTTGACAAATCCATTGGTAGAAAATTATTGCGTCTCATCTTATTATATGGAGTTTGGAGTACTAATATATTTCTGTGAACCATCTACAAATGTCATGATCTCAACTAAGGGCATGTACATAAAGAACTTCATAAACTAACAAGTAATAGCCATGATATGATATCTAGCTAGTGGAAATCAAGCCATGTAGCATCAATCAAGTAGATAAAATTAACACAGAGCAGTAGTTAGACACGACAAGTAAAATACATATACATTAGCTAATCGCACTTCTAATTATCATGCATCATCATCATGCACATCTCATATATGCATAAACTGATCATGCATGACTACATGTACTCCAAACTTTAGCCGGAATTTTTAACAAAACACACACACACACAAACACAGAGAGAGAGAGAGAGAACTAAACACAAGGCAAATATGCAACATATATGACACATGCATGCATGCATTCTCTGGCCCCATGCCCATACGTGCTTGCCTGCTCTGGTGCCCAGGGCCGCCTGCCATGCAAGGCTAGCTCAGTTGAGCATACCACACAAGGCCAGCTTGGTTGGCCTGCCAACCATGCCTTGTCATCCGCCTACCGTGCCACCTTGCCTAGCCATGCCCCACCCCTCCCACCAAGCTAGGGTGGCATGGTAGGAGACACATGTCGCCTACGCACCTTTTAAGCTCTACGAGGGGTCCATTTTTGCAAAAAAAAGTGCTAGGGGCCAAAATTGAAAAAAAAACAATGCTAGGGGCCATATGTGTGTACAATTCAAGAATTTTGGACTTCAAACTCACACGGAGGTAGTCCGCAAGCATATGTATTTTAATCTCTCTCCTTGTTGGTTGAAGATGCTCATTAGGCAAGCAACTTGACATGCGCAGCACATCAATGTGAGGAAGGCACCCCGGAGTGAGCGGCATGGAGGAGGAGCTCCAGAGCAAATGGCACGAAGAAGGTCTAGGGAGGAGTCCGGAGGGCCTCAACACGGATGAAGTCCGCGAAGGATAGTCGCGGACTACTTGGACCAGCCCAACGATCTTCTGTGCTTTCATTTTCCTAGGCAACATGGCTTCTCGCTCAAGTCCCCATGAATGGCACCAACTATTGTTGATACGAGACCGAGCAGTAAACTTAGAAGCACCTCTGGTCGAATGCAAAGACTGTCGAGGATGTAAAGGGACTCAAGGAGAAGCACACAAAGGATCCAAGTGTATGGGGGTCTAGGGTTACAAAGTGGTCTCCCCCTCTCCCAGTACAAGGGGTCATATTTATAGACAAGAAGGAAGTGAGATTACAAGTTTGTCCTCATAGCCTAGCTTACAACTAGGAGTATCTCGCCCTTTGCCCCACGTGGGTCTTGCCATGTCTGAGACCTCGGGGGTTGGTTCGTGGGCGACCTCGGACCTCGTTCGGGGTTGTCTCTAGACTTCATCTAGAGTTGGCTCCAAACCCCCTCTGGGTTGGTTCATGGACTCCACCAAGGTTGGCTTGCGGATTTCACCGAGGTTGACTTGAGGACCTCACCAAGTTTGGTCTTCGGGCTCCATTTTCGTTTCCCAGATCACGTCCATGGTGACGTGGACACTGCCTGAGGTGGACTCCGGATGGGGTTGGTCTATGGACCTCGTTCGAGGTAGATTTCCCGATGTGTGTTGTCACGCCAAAGTCGTGGGCTCGAGGTAGTGCGGGAACCCTCTCTCAACAATTTTTATTCCAAATTTACATATTATTGTATGGTATATGACATGGAGTTTTCTATAGTTTTAGGTTGGAATCATATACAAATCCAATTGGTAATTTTCATTTTATTTTTATTATGAACTTAAGCTATTTAGGTATTTTACTTTAGAGTTTGTATGGAAATCAAATGCTTATTTTATTTTATTTTTATTCTAAATTTTAGTTTTAGGTTGGAATTCGTATACAAATCCTACTACAAATATTAATGCAATTTTTATTCTGAATTTCAGTTTTATTTTGAAATTTGTAAGGAAATCAAATTGCTAATTTTTTTTTTATTCTGAGTTTCACATATTTTTATTGTGCTTGAGATGAACTCTTTATTTAATTTAAGCCTTTATTACTTTGCTCCACCAGATGGATGGGTAGTTTTTTCCTCTGATTAACATGGGATTTCTAACCCTTAAGAGCGAATGTAATAGCTTCTTTTGCTTTTAATTTAATCGTATAATTGATAGATACATGTAGATGGTATGCTTACATCCAAATCATATTCACTCTAGGGCCTTTAAACCAACTCAAATTATTAAAAAAATATCAGCCCTTCAATCATATAAATTGTCACAACTTATAAGCAAATTGGACTTCGTCTAAACATCTCGGCCTCAGATTAATCTTAAATTGGTCATATTGAATCACATGTGGTCAAGTGCATCATTAGTCAACTTATTGCAACTGAATCTTCTTTCCTTTCCCTTTTGTAATGAAATAATAGCAACTTGTTCAGTTTCTTTGCTAGTACTGTTCAGTTATCCGTTGCTACTCTTGTGGACAAACTTGAATGGCATCAGATGTTGAGATCTAGAAATGCTACCGCAAGATGCCTTTTGTGTTCGAAAGATGGCTGGACGATTTTCTCTTGATTGTAGAAGAAGTATTGAATCCATATAATTCATCCCCGTTTACGTGCCAATATTAAAATCAACAGAGGGCTTTTGTTCCTTAAGGCGATCAGACGCATTATGACATGAACATCTCAGCTGAATACATACCGATGGAGTCAGAACGGCGATATCATCGCGGTGGTTGCGGTGGATGCGCTTGCCGACATCAAGGAAGACAGCCGCATTCTGCTTCCTCCTCCTAATGCTCAGACAGCTTGGCCGCCGCCCCACGAACCATCTCTGTTGCGACGGACTGGCACCAGCCTCACCATTCTATTCCATACCCAACCTATCCACTCCATTCAAGGGCCTCCACGGAGCGACGTCCAGCATGCGATGCGTTTGGGGGTGTCGTGTGCCGTGAGGGTTCTGGCCGCCACCGAAGTGTCTGTCCGCATGGCCTTGATTGTGCCCCCGCAGTGCAGGTGCGAAACCTTCTGCTCAACGAATGGGTGGAGACTAGGTCGGCGGGGTCGAGGGCTATCTGGGCAGGATGCCCTCGGGCATGTTGGAAAGTCTTACGACCTCCCAGTATCTTTTACGACCGATTCCGACCACTTACGATGCCGTACGACCACTCAAACTCGCCACCGATCGCTTTGAGTCGTGGTCGTAATTTCATCAGAGCGATTCTGACCGCTCCATCAGTATCGTTGCGCTGTCTTCCTCCACCGCTTGAGAATACCGTGATCGAAACCCTTACGATCACGCAGGTGATGCCGGTGATCATCGTTCACCGTGGTCGAACCGTTCGACCACGTTCGATCTCCCGATGAAGTCGCTGCTCCTTACGACCACCTTCACCGTGGTCGTAGCCTTCTCTGCGTGGTCGAACTCCTTCAACGTGGTCGGTAGCCCTTTACGACCACGTTCTGTTCTTCATCATCGTGATCGTAAGCCTCTAGATCACGTCTATGAGATTGCTCAAGAGAAGCCAAAACACCGGGATTGCGTTTCTCCTCTTTTTGGTATTTTCTCAATTGCTTGGTACATTCTTGGTTACATGTCTACCCCTCCTTTTATACCCGGTTCTGTGATTTTAACACGGGTTCGACTACGATTACAACTCTGACTCCGACTCCGATACGACTTCTACTTCTACTCCGATACGACTTCGATTACAACCAAATTTTGTATGCAGCTTCTAAACAAGATTATTTACAACATTCTCTCGCTAATCTTGTTTTTTAACTTCGATCATGCCAATTCTTTTCCTCATCTCCGAAAACTTTATCCGCCCCAGCGACTTCGTCAGAATATCAGCTTTCTGTTCATCTGTTCTGATGTAGTCGATCGCGATCTTCCCTTCTTCGACACAATCTCTGATAAAATGATATCTTGTATCTATATGCTTGCTTCTATCATGTAGAACCGGATTCTTGCTCAGTGATATTGCAGATTTGTTATCAACCCTGAGCATCACCTTTTGAACTGCCTCGTCCGACAACTCGCTTAACAGTCGAGCAAGCCAAACTCCTTGGCACGATGCTGCGCTTGCTGCGATGTACTCAGCTTCACAGGATGACAAAGCGACCACTTTTTGCTTTTGTGATTGCCAACTGACCGGACTCTCCCCAAGCACAAACATTACGCCCGTCGTGCTCTTCCGATCATCGACATCTCCCGCCATGTCGTTGTCACTGTAGCCCGTCAGTTGCAAAAATTTTCCGCCTCCTCTTTTATACTGAATCCCGAGATTCAAAGTACCTTTGATATATCTCAGAATATGCTTCACAGCATTCATATGCTCCTCGGTCGGTTTCTCCATGAACCGACTCACATATCCGACCGCGAACGTAATGTCAGGTCGGGTATGTGTCGTAACGAACTTCCGACAATGTACATGCTGCGTGGCATCGACTGTCGATCCTGGGCCTGTTTTGCTTAACTTCAAGTTATTCTCCATTGGGACTTGGCAAGGATTGCACTCTCCCATGCCGCACTTCTCCAGAATCTTTCAGGCGTATGCTGACTAACAAAGTGATATGCCGTTGTTGGTTTGTTTCACCTCGATACCGAGGTAATAGCTCAAAAGTCCCAAGTCGGTCATCTTGAATAGCTTCTTCATCTCCTCCTTAAATTTCATAATCTCAATTGAATTTGACCCAGTGATGATCAAATCGTCCACGTAAACGCCTACAATCAACCTTGCCTTCTCATCCCCTCGGGTGTACACAGCATGTTCAGATGTGCTTCTTTTGAACCCGAGTGCTGTCAAACTTCTGTCGAGTTTCAGATTCCATGCTCGTGGAGCTTGTTTGAGCCCGTAAAGAGCTTTGTTAAGTTTTAAGACTTTCTCAGCTTGTCTGTTGGACTGAAAACCCGGTGGTTGAGAGACATACACCTCCTCCTCAATGTCTCCATTCAAAAACGCCGTTTTCACGTCCATGTGGTGAATTTCCCATCCATCGTTTGCTGCCAGCGCAAGAAGTCTCGAATTGTCTCCATTCGAGCCACTGGAGCAAAGACTTCTTCGTAGTCTACTCCCTGTTTCTGAACATATCCTTTTGCAACAAGTCGTGCTTTGTGCTTCACGACTTCTCCCTGTGAGTTCTTCTTCACTTTGAACACCCACTTCAGACCGATTGCACGATGACCCTTTGGCAGATCAGTGAGTTCCCATGTGTCATTATCTTCAATTGATTTCAGCTCTTCCTGCATAGTAGCTCTCCAGTATGCATCTCCCTTTGCTTCTTCATAGCTTTCAGGTTCTTCTGCAGTCGTGTAAAGCAGCAGTTCTTCAGACTGCACTGGTTCAGTCTGTGCATAAATCTCACTTATGCTCCTCATCTTCGGTACTCGCCCGTTTGACTCTTCCTCATCGAGGTCTTCTATTTCAGGTAAGACTTCATGGTCGATAGTGCCAGCTGAATTTGAGCCTTGAGATGTTGTCGTAACTCCTTCCCAGTCTGTGCCGTTGGCCTCGTCATCTTCGACGTTGAAAGTTACCCACTTTGACATATCTTTCTCAACGTCATGGTGTTCTTCCCACTCCCAGTGTTTGTCTTCTTGAAAAACCACATCTCTGCTCACATAAATCTTCTTTTCGACTGGATCATAACACCTGTACACCTTGGTGCCTGGCTCCGAGCCGAGGTAGATCATCCTTCTGCTCCGGTCGTCCAGTTTCTTCAGATGTGTGGATGGCTTTACATGGGCTAAGCAGCCGAAAACCTTTAAATGCTCAACGTTCGGCTTTCTTCCCGACCATTGTTCGTATGGGGTGGTCCCATCAAGCGATCTTGTGGTCGTGCGATTGAGAAGGTAGACTGCATGCCTTACTGCTTCTCCCCAGAACCGCCCGGGGAGAAATCGACTTTTTAGGAGACTTCTTGCTGTTGCCATCACAGTTCGATTTCTTCTTTCTACGACTCCGTTTTGTTGAGGCGAGTACGGAGCCGTGAAGAATCTTGCAATGCCCTTCTCTTCACAGATCGAGTCAAACTCTTTTGCGAGGAATTCTCCTCCCCGGTCAAACCTGACCGATTTTACCTTCTTGTCGACTTCGTTTTCGGCAAGTGCTATAAACTTCTGAAAGTTTGACTTTGCCTCATCTTTGCTCTTCTGCATGTACACCCACATGGCTCTCGAGTAGTCGTCCACGATCAGCATGAAGTACTGATTTACGGCATCAGTTCGAGGTGTGATCGGACCGCACAGATCAATGTGAACTAGCTCGAGTGGTTGAGAGGCTCTGTATTGTACCTGCGACAGGAAGCTGTTACGAGTTTGTTTTGCTGTCAGACAGCCCTCGCAGACTTGCTCTGGATGGTCGATTTTCGGTAGTCCGACCACCATCTCCCTCCTTGCCATTGTGTTGAGACTCTGGAAGTTCAAGTGTCCGAATCTTGCGTGCCACAACCAGGCTGCATCATCGGTCGTAGTCTTCAGACACCTTGGTTTGCACGCTTCAATCTGAATCTTGTACAGACGGTTCACTATTCTTTGTACCTTCATCAGTAGTTGCTCACTGCGGTCGAACACCTTCAGATGGTTGCCTTTGAGCTCGATCCGACAACCTTCTTCGGTTAATTGTCCAAGGCTTATGATATTGCTCCGAAGACTCGGTATGTAATATACATCTGAGAGCTTTCTTCGACTTCCATCCTTGCATTGCATCAGAATTGTGCCTCTCCCTTTTATCTGAACAGTCGAGCCGTCTTCGAACTGTACTTTTCCGAGCACACTCTCGTTTAATTCGTGAAACATCGAGTGTGTGCCCGTCATGTGATTACTTGCTCCATTGTCGAGGTACCAATCGGCTTGTGTCTGCTCTCCCTGCTCCAACAGACTTGGAAAGACTCTCTCCTCATTCAACAGAACCATTGTCAGTTCGTCTACAGTGCAGAACGACAACAGCAGTGTCGGCTCTTTGTGCTCTGTAGTTTGTGCCAAGTTTGCTTCTTCCACCTTCTTCTTGCCCCGACAATTCGCAGCATAGTGACCATACTTTTTGCAGTTATGGCACTGGATGTGGCTTCGACATTCGGCGGCGTAGTGTCCATATTTCTCGCACGTGTAGCACTGTACGTCCGTTTTGTCGACCTGATAGTCGCCGCCTCCACGACCACCTCTTCCTCCTCTTCCGGATTGGGAGCCTCGGCCTCTTGGCGCATAGCCTCGGCCTTGTCCACGCCCGTGAGATGTACCGCGGCCGGTCCCTCGACCACGACCGCCCCTTGATGACGAGTCTCCTCGGTTCCTTGTGTCTTCTCTTACGAGTAGAGCCTGCTGTCCGTTATCATCTTGATAACTCTTCAAGAGCTGCTCGTGTGCTTTGAGTGCTCCGGTCACCTCTTCAATCTTCATCTTTGAGAGGTCTTGTGAGTACATGAGTGTAGTCACGACGGGGAGAAACTTCTCTGGCAGCACTCGTAGATACTTCTTCACCGCCACTTCGTCTTTTAGATCGTCGTCGAGAGATTTGATCTCGTTAACGACTTCATTGAATCGACCAGAGAATTCTTCCACGGTCTGACTCTTCCCCATCTTCATGACTTCAAATTCGCTCCGTAATGTTTGGAGTCGAACTTCCTTTACTCGGTCTACTCCTTCATGCATGATTTGCAGAGTAGTCCAGACTTCCTTCGCCGTCTCCTTGCCGACTAGCTGCCACATCATCGAGTTGGGCACGGCTAGATAGATTGCTGCCATCGCCATCTTGTCGAGACGTTCATCGAGGACCTTGTCCTTCTCTTTTGGTTCGACCGCGCCCCAGACACCTTGCGCGATCATGTTGACCTTCATCTTCATCGCCCAGACCGGATAATTATCCGAGCTGAGGGTCGGGTACTGCAGCGACACGCTCTGCTTCGCCATGTCAGCCATGTTTAACCAGGCTCTGATACCAAGTGTTGGAAAGTCTTACGACCACCCAGGCTCTTTTACGACCGGTTAGAGTCGTTTACGACCGATTCCGACCACTTACGATGCCGTACGACCACTCAAACTCGCCACCGATCGCTTTGAGTCGTGGTCGTAATTTCATCAGAGCGCTACGACCGCTCCATTGTATCGTTGCGCTGTCTTCCTCCACCGCTTGAGAATACCGTGATCGAAACCCTTTACGATCATGCGGTGATCTTGTGATCATCGTTCACCGTGGTCGAACTTCGTTCCGACCATGTTCAGATCTCCCCGATGAAGTCGCTGCTCCTTACGACCACCTTCACCGTGGTCGTAGCCTTCTCTGCGTGGTCGAACTCCTTCAACGTGGTCGGTAGCCCTTTACGACCACGTTCTGTTCTTCATCATCGTGATCGTAAGCCTCTAGATCACGTCTATGAGATTGCTCAAGAGAAGCCAAAACACCGGGATTGCGTTTCTCCTCTTTTTGGTATTTTCTCAATTGCTTGGTACATTCTTGGTTACATGTCTACCCCTCCTTTTATACCCTGTTCTGTGATTTTAACAGGGGTTCGACTACGATTACAACTCAGACTCTGACTCCGATACGACTTCTACTTCTACTCCGATACGACTTCGATTACAACCAAATTTTGTACGTAGCTTCTAAACAAGATTATTTACAACAGGGCACAATAAAGCTGCCATCTGCGCGGCATGGCTCGATGGATTCCACCGGGTGCTCAACGGCTTCGCACAACCTTTCTCATGGATTCTACTGCAGGTAACTTCAATCCCGACCATTTATGCTTTGCTCCTCTGAGTGTGTGATCCATCGCCAGTGCACTTGATTGGTAGGGTTTGTGTGGGAGGGAACGTTGCAACTGCTCACTTGGTCTTGCAATTTTGGTACAAGAGGTTGATCAGGGTAAGTAGAAGGTTCGATGAAATTGGGTCTCTTGATAATTTCAGTTACAATGCATATGATGCCAATAGGCTCGAGGCATATCCTAGTTGGACATTTTTGACACATTGATGGCTTGATGCTATGGTTGTTGGCTGAGATATGTATCGAAGAAAAATGTACGTTTTGCATTTTTTTTCAAATTAGGCCATCCGCAATTGCAAAAATATTAATATGACCATTGGTCTAAAAAGTTTAATATGACCATGCTTCTCAATATTTTGTTATATAAAAAAGCTATTAGCAATGTGCTTTTTTGGTTGCGGTACCCCAGTTTTTGACAAAAACCTGTGGGATTCAGGTGGCTGTATATTTCTAAGCTTGATATTTTTACATGATATTGTAGCACAATATTAGCTAATTGGTTTGTGTTTATACATATTGTTGTACCCAACACAAATTGGGAATTGCTGGTCCAAGAGTAAAGTTATATACACATGCTTCCTTGAAGGTTGTTGTTGCTAAGAACAATTTCCTGGAGATGTGAACATTGGCCAATGCTTGGAGGGATCTCTCGGAGTGAGTTGCTCCAAAAGTCAATGATCTCAATGTGGTGATAAGATGACAGGGTATCAGGAATTACACCGCTCAGGGAAATCACGCTGGAGTTGAGATACATGAGTTGGGTTAAGCAATCAATCTCAGGAGGGATGCAGCCATTAATCTGGTTATTGGGCATGTGAATTTTAGCAAGGTAAGTGAGGTCACCAATGCATGGTGATATTTGGCCAGTGATGTTTGAGGGCAGTGGTGGACACAGAAATGACTCAAGAGGGGGGGCTAACTTATAACAGAATAAAAACATGGGCATGATAAGTTGTATTAAACTTTCAGTCACACTCGCATATAGTATAAGTGTATAACTACTTTCTTGCAAGAGTGTTTGTTCTGAAACAAACCATGAAATGTTACTGTCTTAGTTTTAGCATTAGCGGGCCAGCCTCGATATTCTGCCTCTGTCGTCCCTCACCTCCCTTAGCTACCGGACAATGCCCTTCAGAGACATCACAATATCTGGCTGAGGAATTAGAGGAACTTTGGAAGCACTTGGGGACAAAATCAATCAAAGAACTTAAGAAATTGCCCATACCGACAGCCACTTCAACCACAAGGGGAGGAGCACATGATGCTACTTTTGGATCCCAGCAAATTTGAAGCTATCCTCTCCCTCTCGGATTGGTCCCCAAATATCCCAAATTTCCACTACCGCAGCTCAAACGACCTAATCTTTAGACCAAAGAAGTTTAACGCTATCAACACCAAATTAGGACTTGCACCTTAATTATTCTTTGTTGTTGCTAATCAGTACAATAGATAAAGGCCTCACAAATTTCATGAGTAATTCTCAGAACAACTTAAAATTGATGAATGGACAAAGAAAAGCTAGCATACCTATCCTCAGTCAGTGGCGGACGCCGGGCTGCAACCTGCAGGGGGACGGAGGGCCAGAGGCGGACGACCGGTGGTGGAGCGCCAGAGGAGGAGGGCGGGCCACGGGTGCCAGGCGTCGGGCGGACCGGCGGACTAGGGCTGAGCGGTGAACCGCCTTGTGCAGCTGTGCTTGCGCCGAGGCGGGGGGCGGAGCCGTGGAGGTCAAAGAAGGTAGCGCCGTGGCGGAGGGCCGACGGAGGCGGAGGAGCAGGGCCGTGGAAGGCGGAGGGCGTGGGTCGGTGGGCGCGTAGCGGGAGCTAGCGGCCGGGCTGGGGGCGGCGCGAGGGCTCATGGCACCGGCGCCAGCAGATGAGTCAGGTTAGGGTTGAGGAATGAGGAGACTGCGGAACGGGGAATAACATTGCGTCGGGTCACCGGGGGCTAGGGCTGTGCAAAAAAAAACCGAACCAAAAAAACCGTCCCGAAAAAACCGAACCTAACCGGTCAACTCGGTTTGACCGGTTTTCGGTATTCGGTTCGGTTTCTAAAAAACAGGTATTTATATGATTCGGTTTTTTCGGTAAAACGAGGAAAACCGAAAATCCCAAAACCGAACAGCCCGGCGCCGGTCACCAAGAAGGCCGGACGGCGGCCCGCCGACGACGCGCGCGCGCGCAAGACGGCACCGAAAGGGAAAACCTAGCGCTGCGCCGCTGGACCGAGTGAGTTAGAGACTGAGAGTCTGAGAGAGCGTGAGTGAGTGACCGACGCGGCGGCGCCGCTCGCCACGATCGCTCGCCCGATCGAGCTCCTCCCGGTCGGTGCTCCTTCCCCGGCTCCCCGCCCGGTGCCCCCTTGGTCCCTCGCTGGCTCCCTGCCTGGTGCCCCCTCGGTCCCTCGCCGGCTCCCCGCCCGGTGCGCCTCGGTCCTCCCGGCTCCCGCCCCGCCGGTGCTCGGCGCCTCGCTGACCGCCTCCTTGGTCCTCCGGGCTCTGGACCTCCGGTGCCGGTGCTCCGCGCCTCCGCCTCCTTCGCCCTTCGGTGCTTGGCTGACGTCTGATGGCTGCTCCGCGCCTCCGCCTCTTTCAGTGCTCCGCCTCCGCGCCTCCGCCTCCCTCTCCCAACTCCCAAGACGCCGGAATCAATTGGATCTTGCGAAGTAAGTTCTTTGTGGCTTTCTCTCTGTTTCATCAATTGGATGATCTCGGATGACTCTAAATCTCTAATAGCAAATAGAGTTGTATGATAAATGTGTTAATGTCAAGTGTTAATCGTTAATCTGTTAAGACACGAAGAAGTTCCTTCGTACATTAATTTGTATGATAAATTTGTATAAGAAATGCTATGATTAATTGCAATGGGGTCTTGGTCCATATATAGCCAACTAGCAACTGCACTCGCAACATCACACTTGTTCAAGTATAAATTTTGACCATATTGACAAGAACATAAATTGCGAGCATTGTTATAATAAGATGGATTTATGTATTTACTTACATTGGCTATGATAATCATCATACAAGCGTTGCGATGCATCATAATCCCTAATGCACGCCATGCGTAAGAGCTAATATTGTAAGCAATATGGGTGCGCATTGCCTGAACATATATGCACCAGTTAATTTGTAATGTGTTTGTGTAGCTTCCTCTGTCGATCTTGGACAATTTAGAATGTTGCATTTTTGGATTATTAGATAATGGTTAATTGGTTATCTATCTTTGCATTTTTGGATTATTAGATGTCTGAGTCAGATGATACTGCAAATATTGATGTTGCTGCTACTGGGTCAGTGGATATGGGTATGAATGTGAATGTGGGCAGCGATGAAGCTGTTGGTCCCAATGAAGCTCAAGATGGAAAGAAACACATGAATCCCATATCAGAGATATGGAACCATTACACA
Source organism: Dendrocalamus sinicus (assembly GCA_036346575.1). NCBI lineage: Eukaryota > Viridiplantae > Streptophyta > Magnoliopsida > Poales > Poaceae > Dendrocalamus > Dendrocalamus sinicus. The sequence goes on from CM070671.1 coordinate 38,756,510, forward strand.
CGACTACCAAATGACCGGAATAAGGCTAAATGCAAGTATTGTTCTCGGATCCTTGCTGTGATCCACAAAAATGGTACCTCCTCACTGGTCTCACATGCAAAATGTTGTAAGAAGCATCCTGCCAAGATCGACAGTCAAACTGAACTAAGCTTCCAACGTAGTATAGATGGCCAAAGTAGTTGCATAGTACCTTGGCAATACAATGCAGAAGAGGTTAGGGCATCATTTACTCGCATGATGATAGTTGATGAGTTACCTTTTATCTTCTCAGAACATGAAGGTTTTAGAGACTTTATGTCGAAAGCTTGTCCTCGGTTCCGTCCACCATCTAGGACAACAATGTATAGAGACATTCTTCGCCTTTATGAAGATGAGAAAAGAAAGCTAAAAATTCTTTTGAAGGATTCTCGCCAAACAGTTAGCCTCACAACCGACACATGGACTTCTTCAACCCTTCAAAACTACATGGTTCTCACTTGCACATTACATTGATAGCAATTGGCGACTTAACAAAAATCCTTAACTTTTGTTTGATAGACAGTCATAAAGGGAAGATATTGGAAAAGCACTAGATAAATGCTTGCTTGAGTGGGGCATTGAGAATGTGTGCACTATTACGGTAGATAATGCTAGTTCAAATGATGGAGCTATAAACTACATGAGGAGTGCTTTGAAAAATCGCGGTGGTACATTTGCGAAAGGTAACCATCTTCACATGAGATGCGTAGCTCACATTATTAATCTTGTGGTTCAAGATGGGTTAAAGACAATGGCTCCTTCTATTTCCCGTATTCGTAATGCTATCAAGTATGTGAGAAGCTCCCCTTCAAGAATGAATACCTTTAAAAAGTGCATGCAAATAAGCAAGGTTGAAGAAAAAGGTTTGGTGTCTCTTGATGTGTGCACTAGATGGAATTTGACTTATCTTATGTTAGAGACTGCCGTGGGTTTTGAGAAGGCATTTGAGCGGCTTGAACTTCAGGACCCTTCCTATAAAGCTGAGTTGGGTGTGGATGGAGTTCCAACATATGATGATTGGGTGTATGCGAAAGATTTCAAAGCCTTCTTAAAGCATTTCTTTGACCTCACAAAAAAAGTTTCTGGCACTCAGTATATTACTTCCAACACTTTCTTCGAAGATATTGCTGGTATAAATTATTTGTTGTCTGATTGGAGTCAACGTGATGATGGTGATGATATTACCTTCAAACACATGGCTATTAAGATGAAGGAAAAATTTGATAAATATTGGGGGGATCCTGAGAAGATGAACAACTTAATTTTTATTGCTGCAATTCTTGATCCTAGGTACAAGTAATTCTTAATCAGTTAATCTGAGTCAATGTGTGGATGTTTTTATTAACCAATGATCACTTACTTTGTTTTTTTTAAATGTTTGTGCAAGGACTAAGCAATCTGATTTCTTCAAGTACGCGATTACCTCGACTTATGGGCATATTAAAGGTGCAAGGATATGGGATAAAGTAAACCGTGCATTGTTAGATCTTTTTGAAGAATTCAAGAAGATGTACCCTCCGGATGAAAACCAAGGTGATAGACAAACAACATTAGATACACAAAATACTAGTGGCACTGAGCATTCAAGTGCATCTACAAATTTTATGAGGTCTTTATATAATAAGAGAATGAAAGTTTCTAGTGGAGGTGGTGGCAAATCTGAATTAGATAAGTACCTTGTTGAAGATATAGAAGATGATGATCATAGCTTTAATATTCTCTCTTGGTGGAAATACAACTCACCTCGTTTTCCAATCCTCTCACGGATGGCCCGTGATATATTAGCAATCCCTATATCAACGGTTGCTTCTGAATCAGCTTTTAGTACTAGTGGTCGTGTTCTTGATGATTTTAGAAGTTCCTTGACTCCATTCACACTCCAATGCTTGATATGTGCACAAGATTGGTTGCGTTCTTCAAAGCGCATCAATGTGGAAGCCGATTTAGCAGATTTGTCTAAATTTGAAGAAGGTACTATAATATATGCAATATATTTCTACTTATAAGTGATAGTAAATTGGATATTAACTGCTGCTTCAACTAATTAGCTTAATTTTCATGTTATGAAGGCATTGAAATGTCAGGCTTAGATCCAACTACAACAGCAAGTGTCTACTCCTTGGATCGTGTTTGATGCTTTTGTTATTATTTCAAAATTAGACTGTCTAATGTATGTGTTTCGCGGCCACAAAACTCAAATGAAAATTCTGTTTAAAAGAACTAACCAATGGTTTATGTCTTTGCATTCTTCTTTGGTTTCATTTGTGCTTAATCTTTGGTTTATTTCTTCTTCTTTGGAGGGCCGAGTATCTTCTTGCTGATGCTTTTGTTATTATCTGCTCTCGCTGGTATTATGTATGGATGTTTTATTGTTTTTATGTCTTGCTCTCGCTGCTGTCCTGTACTCTGTGAGGTTGTGATTCTGAGTGAAGTGAAGTGATCTTTGATCGCTGGTATTATCGATGCTTTTGTTATTATCGGTGAAGTGATGCACGATGCTTCATCTTGTGATAAACCGAATGTGTTTGGCTGATTGCTGATTTCTTTGTGATGCACATGCACGATGCTTGCTTGTCGGTGTGAGCTGCCCTCGCCTGTCCGATCGCATTCTGCGCCACGGCATTTCTGCGTCACTCTTTGCGTGGTGCGTGCGATGCGCGGCATGCCAGAGTGCCACAACCAGTCCTCCACGGTACCATCGCGCCTCGCTATTAGCCATTTAGAATGGAGAATTAACGTTTAGAATTGGTTGTAGAATAGAGAAGAGAATTAATGTTTAGCAATTCGCGCAAAGTTTGGTAAAATTGGTATTAACCGATACCGTACCGAAATAAAATGGTATTTACCGATACCGAACCGTATTTTGAAAAATACCGTATTTCCCGAAATACTAAAACCGTATTTACCGATTAAACCGTATTTACCGAACCGTATAAACCGAAAAAACCGAACGCACAGCCCTACAGGGGGCGGCGTGGGGTAGGAAAGCTGATTGGGCCATCCAGGAGGGCTATTGGGCCAAGCCATTCCATGCTTGGGCTGGATGAACAGTAAAATATCACAGATTTGGTTGGGCCAGGACCTGGGCTAAAAGCCCCTAGCCCGGGCCCTAGGTCCACCCCTGTTTGAGAACTTGAGGTCCAGCGAAACAACACGAGATGAGTGCAGCTTGCTGCATGTCACCCCATGCCAATCACAGAACGTGAGGGACTCATTTTTTCTATGTGTCTAAGGCTCCAACAGGGCCGGAGAGGTGCGACCTGAGACAGAGGAGGGCTTGCTGGTCCCCTTCGGAGGCATTATGAAATGCTGTTATGACCAAGGAATTAGAGCTCAGATATAAGATTGCCAAATGGAAGAGAATTAAAGCAAACAGCAGGGACAAAGAAGGCTGGTGGGTTGCTACGTGAGGCATCTTGAATTCTTGATTCTATTCACTCATGAAACGCTTGTGCTGGCTTATGTGCAACTCTATGTGTTGCTGTATTGGAATGTTTGATTCTTCTCCCGCAGCGTGCATGCATTTATATAGGGAACCAGCTCTCAACAAGTATGAGCGTGCAAGAGGGGCCAATGAAAATTGTAAAACAAGACAGACAGAGGAGTATCACTGATGTTGTAGCCTTGGTTCTAGATGGTGCCTGGGCCACTGCACGTCTGTCGTGGGCCAATGCAGAATGGCGAAGGCAATATGAGTGGAATACGGGAGGGCGGACTTTGAACAACCCGCGGCGAGAAGGCGCCAGCCGGCCAAGCAGACCTGTGCAGCAGAGCTCACAGGGGAAACACGCCGACGGAGGAAGAAAGTTAAAATCTCTTTCTTGATCTTTTCCAAAAGCTGCGGCAATCCTATCTTTGGGTTAGGTCCTAAACTGAATATGATACTATCTCTAATTTCATATCTAATACTTGGAAAGCAATCACTTTTAAAAGGAAACTCTAACTAATCCAGTCGGCAATTCAAACCACTCCAGAGTTGGACGGTAGTCCGTCCGGCCGGCATGCCCACGGCTGCTACGTTCGGCGCTTGGACTCCTGATGCGCCGGTGGTAGACTGCAGACTGTGACACACGTAATATCGCCTGACCGTGACATCTCTCCCGTCCTCCAAAAACAACTCATCCTCCAGCTGAAAGTCAAGATATAGTGGCCAAAATTCATAGCCACATCTAACCAAATTTGTGAAGGCACGGGCAGGGGCTGTAGGAGGCCCGCTGGGTGAAGATGCTTAGTTTTGTTCCATTGCCACATGGCACCCTCTTTGATGAAATTTTGGACCACCTGACGAGCACGTGGGATGTGAAATCATCATAGAGCCGATGCAAAGTCTTTTGCACGCCCTCATGTCCGGTGGAATGCACCATGGCCAGAAGGGAGGGTAGCAACGGTGATGAATAAGGGACGCACATGTGGCCCTAAAACCACACGAGACCGTCCGTGATGTCCCATGGGTCTCCACAGCTGCCGACTGTGATTTTTGCCTAAAGCACCACCAAACTCGGATCCATGGTGTTCGCATGGCGGAGCTCCTCAAACATGCTGATAGTCAAACCATAGATAGCGTGGAGGTTAGCGGCAACAGCTCACCATCTCAGCAGGACAAAGCATCAGCCACTGTATTGAGCCGGCCCAGTCGATACTCCATGGAGAAATCAAAGCCGACCAATTTACTTGCTCATTAATGCTGCAGAATGGTGGACAATCGCTGGTTGAGGAGAAACTTGAGGCTATAATTTTTGCATACGGTGTCTGTTTTTTTATATTCTTACATTCGTTGGAAAGATAATAATGAGCCTGATCCAAAAAACTGACCGGCTAGTGCCAGTCGCCCTCTAAGACCCCCAAAATCAGCCATCTTTAGCTCTAAATTTGCATCGCAAGTTTTTGATTTCTGTTTTTGCCAAAAAAATTTATCTTTCCTCCAGAATTTGGGTTTGCCTCAACTGTAAAATTGTAGATATCATCGAAACCTTTCAAACAAGCGTATATAAGCCATATAAAACTTTGTTATTTCGCCTTTTGAGGCTAGTTGGTTATATTGCACCGTTATATATATGGTCTTCGATAATTATGTATCATAGACGATTTGTGGTTCAAACCGTCTGTGATAATTATGTAGCACAGACTGTTTGTAGTTCAAACCATCCGTGATAATTATGTCCTTGATTGTTGGGCCTGTCGATCCTCCCCAACCCAATACCAGCCAATATAAACCCACCAACCTCCACCCCACAGATCGTAGCTCCACCTCTCTGTCATCGCGCCCATTCCATCAAAAATGTTCCCACTCCTGCCTCTCTCTCTCCCCCCTATAAATACTCACCCAAACCCAGCCTCCTCGCCATCCCCCTCATCGACCCTTACCCCAATGGCCTGCACAAAGCAGATGACGCACAATGCTACGGGTGTGAAGGCACCGCAGAAGCAGCTGGTTACCAAGGTGGCGTTTAAGTCAACGTCAACGATGGCGGGTTTCAAGGACATTCAGCTTGTGCGCTGCATCTAGGACAGTGCAATTGGTTTTTTCGGTTTAATCGGTTCTTTATATACGATAAATACGGTGTTTGTAGTTCGGTAATATACGGTATTTTTAGAAGTACGGTTTGGTATCGGTAAATCCCAATTAATTTCGGTACGGTATCGGTAAATACCATATTTACCAAAGTTGACGCGAATTGCAAACAATATAGCGACTAGCGAGACGAGACGAGTAGGCGATAACACATATACTACTGGCAATAGAATTAGAAGTTTAGAAATACTCATGGGAAGAGGATTCTTGCTGCATATGAATGCATGGGCTATTATTCACACTTCATTATTCCTTTCAGTAGTATAGTTACCCGTCGAGCGCAGGTAATACTTTTAGTAATCAGTAGTACACTTTATTCGGTTCGGTTTTCAATCCTTATACAATTCAGGTGGAGTATACAAGTTGTCTGCACCTGAAAAATGTTACTATCTGGCTCTTTAGCATATCTCCCAAATACTATCTGCCTCTCGGTCTCCTCACTCTTGACCATATCTCTCTTTAGCATATCGTCTACCATATGACCATATCTCTCGGTCTCGCTCAGTCTCACCAAGCAGCAAACCCGGAAACCCCTATGCCCACCACGTTGCAAATGGCGTCTCCCGACTCCTGCCCCTGCCTCGGCCTCCACGTCGGCCCCGCTCTCCCTCTCCCTCCCCCTCCGGCTCTCTCCGTCCCCATCTCGCCTCCGCGCCGCCTCCCCGTTCCCCTCTCCTGCCTCCCGCCTCGTGCTCGTGCCGACCCGACCCGGCCCCACGCTGCTCTCCCTCTCCCTCCCCCTCCGGCTCTCTCCGTCCCCATCTCACCTCCGCCGCCGCCTCCCCGTTCCCCTCTCCCGCCTCGCGCTCGCGCCGACCCGACCCAGCCCCACGCTGCTCTCCCTCTCCCTCCCCCTCCGACTCTCTCCGTCCCCGTCTCGCCTCCGCCGCCGTTCCCCTCTCCCGCCTCCCGCCCCGCCGCCTCACGCTCGCGCTCGCGCTGACTCGGCCAGGCGCCGCGCTGCTCTCCAACCTCAGCGACGTGCAGGAGTGCAACAGCAGGCCAGCAACTGGAGGACGAAGAAGAAGATATGGTGGTCGGAGTGGGATACGTGATGTAACACCCCATTTTCAAAAAACCTGGCCTATTATAAGTTTCAAATGTATGTTAATGAATTTAAAAGGTTTTACTCTCAATTCGTTGATCATTGTCGCTTTTCGAAAAGAAAATCCAAGATGCGCTTAAATATTTTAAAGTGCAAATTTTGTTTTGTCACCAAAGGAACAAATTTAGGAAATCTTTTAAAAGTCTATAATTTAAAGATCTATTTCAAAAGTTGGAGGATTTCAGGAAGAGGAGATTTATGTTTAATCTTTAGGTGAAGAAAGGAATTATATATATACTTAAATATTGCAAAGCCCTTCCTAGACATCCATCCTCTCCTCCATTCCATCCCAGCCATCCCTTCATTTCTCCTTCTGGTGGCAATGCACCTCCCTCCTCCTCCCTGGCACCAGCGCCTCCTCCCTATGTTCTTGCCGCCGCTCAGCATTCTCCCCTCAACCACCCGCGACGGCCATTGAATGCGGCAGCAGCCTCGCCTTCAACGCCCGACAATGGCAGCGCCCTGGGCACGCCTCTCTGCCCTCGCAATCAGTGCCACCTTGCCGTGCACGCCGCTCGTCGTCCTTTCCCCCGCGCGCCGCGCTGCCGTAGTCCTTCCCAGGTCGCGTCATCCCGTCGTCGTTGCTCAGTAGCCCCCTGCGCCACGCTTCCTTCCCCTCCGACCGACGGGCCGAGCGACACTTCCTGCCTTTATTCGCGTCGCGACAGCCCCGGTTGCCGCGCCGACCCTGTGGCCGCACGGCGCTAACGCCACCGCAGTCTCGCGCCACTCCTCCTTGCCCCCCCTCGGCGCTTCGCTCCTTTTCCCCGGCGCTATAAGAGGCGCCGACCGCCTCACCACACACCCCACCGGAGCACCTCCACTCCACCACCTCCTCTGCCGAAGGGATTTCTTCGGCCATCCCCACCGCCAAGCGCCGCCGGACGACGTCCGGGCCTCCTGAGTGTCTCCTCGTGTTCCTCAATGTCCCCTCTTCCTCCTCCTCTGCCTAATTGGTATATCTCCCCCTGCAGGCCGCCGGCGAATTCCTTCTTCACCGAATCCGGCGCCGGATCCCGTCGGTGAACCGCCGCGCCACCGGTCAATTCCTCGCGTGTGGAGTATCAACCGAACCCCGGGAACCCGACCCCCACCTCGCCGGGTCCCGCCGCCCTCCCCAGCGAGCCGCCACCGCCCCTTCCTCGTCGTCAAGCCCATCCCCACCGCCAACTCAACCAGCCCCATTCCGGCCTCCGCCCGGGCCCCAGGTAGGCTCAATGCCACCCATGGATGCTCCCCCGGCAAGCAATCGAACCCCCTTGTCCCGAGACGCCGGCGCCCTTGCTCCCCTGACTCGGCCGTCGCCCCACCCGCCGCCGCCTGCTGCCCGGCCAAATCCGGCCGACCCCGGTCGATTCCCTCCTCCCCAATGCGCACCCCGGGTCGAGCCACCCGTTTTTGCCGGCGCCGCCTTGCCTCCGGGTCCTCCCTTGCGGCCGGAGTGAGCCAGAGCAAAGTATACACACACGCTAAATAACTGGAATTGGATCCTCTAACGTTGGACTGCACAACTGCTCTCTGCAGTCCATCATCTCATCCATCCATTTTAGATCCAATGGCTTATATTCAATCTTTTAGTATTTAAAAATATATGTTATAAAAAATTCTAAATAAATTTTATTAAAATTAGGATTTTTATTTTTAAATAAAAATAAAAATCCTAATTTTAATAAAATTTATTTAGAATTTTTTATAACATATATTTTTAAATACTAAAAGATTGAATATAAGCCATTGGATCTAAAATGGATGGATGAGATGATGGACTGCAGAGAGCAGTTGTGCAGTCCAACGTTAGAGGATCCTATTCCTAAATAACTACTGTCCTAAACCGACCAAGTAAAAAGGGTATTAGCCCTTCTGTTTAAATGCGACCCCACCTCTCGGCTTCAATGCTGCAGTGTTTACCCAAGCGCCACTGCACCCATGGGCCCCACTTGTCAACAGCACACACTCCCTCCCCTTTTCTATTTTTCGGATTTTCCAGAAATTAAGACTTTGAAATGGCATAACTTTCTAATCGTAACTCCAAATTTAATGAAACCAATTTCTAAATTTTTCTAAAATCAAGATCTGTCTGATGGCTCTATTTTGGTTCAGTTTTGAGTTTATTTGAATTTGGTTTATTTTATTTGGTATTTACTTGCTTTTTGTTCATTTGTGTTGTTTTTCCGGTTCAATCTCCCGAGTAGAGTTCGAAGACGCGAACGAGCCCCCGCTTGAAGCAGCACAAGGCCCCCAAGCTTTTGATCCAGGTGAGTCAATGCTTTGATCATTTTGCGCCCATATTTTATGTGAAGTTATGTTCATTTCAACTGTTACAAATTGCATGTGTTATTTTATGTGCTAAAAACATGTAACTCTTAAGGTAGCTAACAACCCTATTTCTACCTAATAATAATACACCCCACCAGTAATTGACTCACACCATCATTGTCGCCCTAGATATAAACACTAGTTATGGTAGTTATATGTCTTAATATTGCTATGCTAAAATTGTCAAGTCCAAGGTTCTAGTAACCCTGATGATCATTCTTTAATCATGAACACTAGATTTGGGATAGTCATGGGAGGTACATGGCTGGACAATTATGTGAATTTGTGTTATGCTTCTCAAACCCCTAAAAATCTGCTAAACCTGTTTGGGCGGGTGGTAAGAGCGGTGGATGTGGATGTAACACAAGGGATGTGGAATAAACCGCCCGGACAATCTAAGGACTTAATCCTGTGTGGACCTTCCGTGTACAATAGTACAACCACAAGCTGGCATAATGTAGGCTTGGCTAAATAATTTACTGAACCCTCTAGTCATTTCACAGAGAACGTGTGTGGGTGGGTAATGAAAGCCCCACTTGGAATGGGACACCGGATGTAGGTGATGTTGCCTAGGATAGCGTATGTGGAGAGTGGAGTCCGACTGCGCTAACCTATGGTAGACATCTCGCACAACCTATGGAAGTAACCCCATAGGAGTGAAATGCTAGAGTGCGAGGTATTGTAAAGGCCTCGTGATATTCTCTCGATCTGCATGTCCAAGGAAATCATGTAGAACCATCGGGACGATTATCTCTTGTGGGTAAAGATATACAATCTCTGCAGTGTACCTACACAAACTATTCGAATAGCCGTGCCCACGGTCAAGGGCAGATATGGAAACCTCCTCGAGTTAGTTCTATTTCAAAACTTTTGAGGTTGGGAATGAGGACTTGTTAGGTGGATGTAACCTACCTTTGGAAATTTGTCCTGGAGGGATGTACTCCAGTGTTGGTAATAAGGTGGATGTAACTTATTGATCAAAATTTAGTAATGGTAGATGGAACCATAAAATCGGTGGTTGGAACCTGCCCTGTCATAAATTATTGCACACTTTCAGTTAATAAAACAGGAGTTCTTGAAAAATGCTAGGTCATAGGGACTTTTACATTATGACTATTTTAAAAGTCGCTTTATGCAAATAAAAGAACCCGAGCCTCCCTTGTTCAGCCTTGCATCTATAATTATTTGCATTCTGTGTGTTGACTCACGGAGCACGGTGGATAGTGTGCTCACCCTCACTCTTAACCCCCATTCAGAGACTGTGAATCAAGAGCACTACGCCTACCATGAGGATCAGGATGCCAAAGGAAATGAAGGTGGTGGTTATTAGATTAGGCATCAGTAGTCTTGCCTCTCGCCTCAGTCCGGTTGACCAGGCTAGTTTTAGTGGGTGCCTCCGTTATTAGCCAAGTCCTTGGTTGATAGCGCTGGTACTCATGTTATCCCAGTCGCTTGCCTGTGGCGAGTTGTGCCCCTACGCTATGTATGCTTCCGTTTTCGCTCTTTATGTATTGTAAGACATTTGGCCTGAGGCCCTATTGTAACCTCAACCCGACGCGGTCTATTTGAACTCTGGTATTGTAATGTATGTCGTGTATGAAATGATGCAGCATTGTATCTGTGAGTATTATCTACTGATCCAAGGAATAATGCAGTGTTATCACAGAGGATTCCAGGTTGGTAAACTTGGGGTCTGACACGTGAGCGCCTCAGCAGCGCGCACGGGGTGCACGGCGACATCCTCGTCGCGCCTCGCACTGACTTCCCCGAGCTCCTCTTCGCCACGGTACCCCTCCTACCCTCTAGCTTCTCATTCCCCATTTTCGAATCGTATAATGCTAGGTTTGTTCTGTTTTTTAATTTCCTTTGGATTTCACATTTCCCGTTTGTTTGATTCGATCCGCTCCTCTTCCTCCCCGCAGCAGGCTCCCCTGAGATTGGTTTAGCGCATTGTATTGCATTTCGGTATTTTTGGTTTTTATCCGGTTCTTCCCGAAAAAACTGAATGCCAAAAAAATCTAAAATTTGAAAACCGAATCGAATACCAAAAACCGGTCAAACCGAGTTGACCGGTTCGGTTTGGTTTTTTCGGTTCGGTTGAAAAATGCACAGCCTTAGCTGCATCAGGGGTGAGAAGGTCTAGGCATAGAGACCTCGTCGGCGCAGTTGAGCTTCTACTGTCGACTAGGATCTCTGCTTGTTCTATGTTTTTGTCATATTTAAGAGTTAGGTTTGTAAGATTAGAATATGTGTTCTTGCCATGTTCTTCCTATGTTAGCTTGGTCAGTAACGTATTCGTTATCTTGTGATATTGTAATGGTGGATTCTAATCTTAATGGAAATAGAATGTGCCATTGTGTTTGTTGCCACATTTGCTTGTTTTCAGAGGGTATAACTAACATTTCCTGAGGCTAGTCGAAAAACAGAAGAAAAAAATTTAGGTATAGAACGAACTATCATATATGGTTTTTTTTGGTATAAATCATCTGTGAGGGACTATCACAGACGGTTCGAACCAAAAACCGTATGTGATACACATCACAAACAGTTCTATCCACCAACCGTCTATGATGGAAGAGTATTACAGATGGTTCTATATACCAACCATTTGTGATAATCACCCATCACAGACGATTAGTAGCTAGAATCGTCTGTGATGTGCAAGTATCATAGATAGTTTTGATTCGAGCCATCTGTGATAGTCTCCTTCACAGACAGCTCTTTATATGAACCGTCTGTGTTGTGGCTTATGATAGACGGCTTATAAACTATATGTGATAACCACGTGTTATCATAGATGCATAAATTCAGACAGTTCAGAAAACCGTCTGTGATGACGGTTTAGAATCGTATGTGATGATTATTTCTGTGGTAGTGCTTCCAATTGCATGAATGCTTCGGTAGTTTCAAGTTATTTGATTGTAACTCTGGTGCATGGCTATTAGTTTGGCCATGAGGATTCTACAATGAGTAGCCTTGTTTTTATACGGTTCTTTTTTATCCAATAACATCTAATGGTTATGGTTTGTTGATTTAATTAGGGTCCATCAAATTAATTAGTAGATTTGTTGTACAAAGTAATTACATACAATTATATAGTTTTTATAAATAACATATAATTAGAAAAGGTAATAGCCAAAGTTGTGGGTCCGAAATGACATTTATTTGATAATGGAGGGAATAATTCAACGAATGTGTAGGAATTTGTTCTTATCAAACATTAACGCGTTCATTCGGTCGTTCCTATCCATGCATCCAACCTCCAGCAGTACTGCTCAATTCCATCCGGAGCAAAAGGAAATAAGTTCCCACTTTGTTTGAGTTCATGGACCATACAAATAAATGCATCGTCCATCAAATCGTTCGATCATTATGCAGCAGCTGTTTGTTTTGCCCATGCATGTGCCCTTGTTGTGTACGTTAGCACAATAGGAATGTCATTTTTCCTATAAGATCCATTCATAATTGTCCTTTTAAGATTCCTTCAAAGATGAGGTCCACACGTCATGGAGCCTATGCATGTTTCCTCTTTTTTTCTTTTTTGATAGGAATGTGTGTTTCCTTGTTCTATACAAGTTAGCAGATTGAGAAAACTAATATCATCCATACTTTAATCGTAACAATAAAGGTTCACTGAATTAATTTCCGGATGTTTTTTTAAAAAATTTGTTTAATATTTATTTTTTTCTTAGGAGTCGTAGAACATCCATCAAATTTTAATATATAATAGAAGATTAGAGTACTGTTGTGGAAGAATTCATCTTGTCTCCCTGTCCTTCACAAGAAGTCTACTTTTTTTCCCCTGATGCAGATGCTTCTCAACAAGATGGCGCGGACAGAGCGGCCGCGATCATGGTCGGACCTCCCGTCAGAGCTCACCGGCCTGGTCCTCCGCCACTATCGATCAGATGGCACCTTCTACAGCTTCCCCCAAGAGCCCTCTTGTGACAACTGGATTAATTGTTTTCTTTGATGAAGAGGGCTGCTTCCATCAGATTCACCAATGCCACCATGACACTTCCTGGCACGTTGCACTTCTGTTTCGGGACGAGGTTGTCGAATCCATCAATGAGCGTGAGCTCTCCCAAGAAGACATGTGGATGGACATAGATCAGTTCGAAGATATACAATTGACAAAGCAAATTAAAAATAGAAATTCAAATCTGAAAAGATGATCCATGATTTAAACAAGGAGAATTCAAATTGAATCGAAAGTTTGAAAAAAGAGAAGCGAAATTCAAATTTAAATCGCTTAATCAAAGACTTGAATTAAAGCTAGGCGTGAAAATAATTTTGAATTGAAAAGATGAATATAAAACTTGAACGGGGCCAACACATCAATCCCCTTACGGGCCATCTGGCCTAGCAGCCGCTACTCTTCTTCCTTCTTTCTTTCTTTCGTTGCTTCTCCCTCCTCCTGGCTCGGCTGCACGCCCATGCCACGCCCACGCCCACGCCGCGCCGCACGCCCGTCGCGGCTCGGCGTCGGTCGCACGCGCTCCACTCATCGCACTTCCACGCCGCTCGCGCTCCGCTCCTGGAGCCGCCTTATCGCTCGCGCTGCGCGCCTGCGCCACGCCGCACGCCCGTGCCTACGCGCCTGCATCCGCGCCGTCTGCGTCACCCATGTCGCCGTCGGCCGCAGCGCCATGCCTCGTGCATGCAACACCGACTCCCTGTCTTGTTGCTTGCAGTGTAATTACCAATTTGGTCGAATCGTTTGATGCTATCATTGCTTTGCAGCATAGTTGACCGACGACCGATCGATCAAACAACGCGCTTTTCTTTTTTTTTTCTTTCTTGAAAACAGGAGTTGGGGTGGGGGGTAGGTTGGAATTTATATATAAATATAATTGGTATTTTTTATTTGTCTTATTCTAAATTTTAGATATTTATTAATTTTAATCTAGAATTCATATAAAAAATTAAATCGCTAATTTTGCATTGATTTTTGTTATCGATACGAGATCATTCAATAAATGCATCGTCCATCAAATCGTTTGATCATTATGTAGCAGCTGTTTGTTTTGCCCAGGCATGTGCCCTTGTTGTGCACGTTAGCACAATAGAAATGTCATTTTTCTATAAGATCCATTCATAATTGTCCTTTTAATGCCCCACTCGTTAGAGCGATGCTGGCTTTAGGCTTCTTAATTTCGTTTTTTAACCTTTTAGTTTTTTTGTATTTTTTCTCTTATTTCTTTATATTATCAGTGATGATATAACTTTTATTATTTTTAAAAAATTTTAAGCTGAAAAAACTACCAGTATATACAATACAAAAAAACTTCTACATTACAAGATAAGTCACAAGCTCGAATTTGAAAGGCCAAATAAGCACCACCTAAGAGTCTTTCAAAAAATAAGGTCCACTCGTCATGGAGCCAATGCATGCTTCCTCTTTTTTTTTCTTTGATAGGAACGTGTGTTTCCTTGTCCTATACAAGTTCTCAGATCGAGAAAAATAAAGTCATATACAATGATGTGATATTAGTTATTTATAAATCTTACTACATAGAACACAAGATGATATAGAGGAGAGATGAAGAATAGAGAATTGAGCCGTCTCTTATGCAATAGTCAACTGTAAAAAAAAATAAAACACATTATGCTATGAAGAAACTGTCTATAAAGATATGTAAAAAGACAATATCTAATGTAAGTTGTTTTTAGTGCCGTCTATAGCTGACATGGAGGATATTATAGACAACAGTTATATATTATTATACTCGCACGGAGCAGAGCACCCCGGCCGTACCGCCGCCGCTATCGATCAGATGGCATCTTCTACAGCTTCCCCAAGAGCAAGCCCTTCCGCTTCCCCGATTGCGTCGGCTATGACAACTTTTACTAAACAATAGATAGATTTCCACTTGAGTACCGCAAAGACACGTCAGGTGCCACTCAGTATTTGATTGTAATGGAGACAGTCTTACAGTAGATGGCTTTCAGAACACGAGAATCCACAGCTTCTAGCTAGGAGGCCGAAAAAAGCTCAGTGGAAGTGTAAAACAGCCATTTCTTGAGCAGCAACACATGGGTACACCCATGGCCCAACAAAAACTCATCCCGAGATCCAATTACATCCTGGAATTCGACACGAACATGCATGCATGCCAATGAGCCCAAAAAACTAACAACCAACCCAGGTAACTAGGAACCAGAGTGTGAGCGGAAAGTGATCCGTCTGACATTGCTTAAAATCGCCTACCTCGGGGCTCAGCCCGGAGAGAGGAGCCATGTCGCCGGTCCTGGCCGTTTTGCTTTTCCATGACACCGCCGGCATGGGGGAGCAGTGTGTGGCCTACCATGATGCCATCACGGGGATGAGGAAAACTATGAAGAACCATTCATTTCTTGGGAAGTGGCAGCAATCCCTCACTTTTCTGAGAACTAGTTACATTGACTAATCAAGTTGAGCACTTCATCATTTTAGTTTTTTAAGCTAATACTGAGATTTATTTTTTTATCCCTAAAGGAGACAAAACCAGTGGATTTCCAAATTGCAGCATCTTTCATTCAGCATTGCCAGATTTAGGCACTAAATAAAAGTTCTTCAGCTACTTTGAGCCTCTCATCTCTTTTTTACTATTTTCTCCATCCGTGACAAGTTCCTAGTTATGAACCCAGCTTCATATTTATGTATACTTTGATAGGTAAAAAACTGAGCTATTGTCAGTCTACTTATCAAATATGTAAGTTCTCTTTTTGTGTCGAACTGCTCGAATTCAATCAAGACTCTGCTTGTCCGTTAATTGTGACCTAGCATAGTAATGCACAATTTTGACACCGACCGATGCATAAGACTTGTTCATTGTACTAAACAAAACAGCTGCAAAGAAGCTAAACAAAACACCGACCGATGCATAAGACTGCTGATTTGTGCATTCCGATCATTATCCATAATTCTGGAAAATATCAGGATATAATGTATTCTCATGTAAAGCTCAGGTATGTTGCAAATTCTCAACCATGAAGACCGGCCATTTACTCCACTTGAAAAGTTATGGTAGCATTACTAAAATGGCAATGTTTTCCCCTCCCATTAGTCCGAAATATTTATTCTGCATTTCAATCATTATCGTTTGCTCAAGAGTTTATTTTCCATGCATAACAGGCCACATGCAAATAATGATACTTGCTCCATTTTTAGTGGGAAATTCCCATGGAATACTAAAAAAAAAAACTCGACCTGCAGGGGTACAAGACACCCCCCGGCATTAGCTTAAGAAGAAGGATCCTCTCACAGATCGAGAAAATCCCCGAACCCTTGCCCCACCCTGACACAGCGGCATCAACCCAGGTGAGAGCGCCTAGGGGAGCTAACGCTCGGCCCACGACGACTGGGCCACGACCCTAACGACCAGCGACTGGGCGAGCCTTTCGGCCTGTGCTTTGGCTTATGGGGCAAACGAGGGGATTTTTTTGCCCCCAGCCTGAGTCGAACCCAGGACCTGGGGGTGTGCTACTCAGGCCTCTACCCACTAGGCTAGAGACCCTTTCGCATTCCCATGGAATACTAATCCTGCATATTAAGAGATTAATTTTTTATTATGAATTATTTGTGTTCTAATTATATGAAGCATCTGAGCGAACACGAGATATATAACTTTGTTTCATCTATATATATGCTGCGATCTAGATGTGATCATTGTCAGAGAGAAACAACCCCTCTCTGCACAAACTCTGTTCTCTGAACTGTGCCGGACGATGAACAGCAGCTAACGACAAAATTCAGAAAACAACCAGAGTTCAGAGTTTGTGGAACAAGCAGAGTATGAAAACACACACGTTTGTGCCACGCACACACCAGCGGCTTTTCAGTTTTCATTCCTTTTATTCGTGGCTGAATACATGGAGTCTGTTACATGCAAATCATGGACCAAGACTTCCTCAGAATCCTCCCAGATCCGAAGAATCCGTTCCACTGAGAAAAAGAAGGAAACTAGTGCAGAATGCTTCCTACTAGTAAGGGAACAAACATGTAGTGTTAAGCAAACATGCAGAACTGAATAGACTACATAAGGTGCGGTGAAATTAACTAACAATCATACATGACAAAACCTGTAACTAGAAAATTATAAAAGGGCAAGCCAACGAACTAAGAACTTAGATGATTTTCAATAAAGCATAATACACTATGAAATAACTTGTGAATTGTGGTAATATTGAATATTGATCCAAATCATCAACTGTGCAGTGCTGAAAATGTTTCTTTGATAGGATGATTCCAGAATAAACATCTTGCAATTCTGGACGATCTTTCGGTGAGTTCACAGAACATTTTAGGCCCATATTAAATGGCTGCATGATACAGCTTTGCATTCCGATCATTGCAAGATTCCCATTGTCTACGTTGTGATTTTCTTCTTCAGGTATATAGCATGGAATGAGACTGAGCTCTAAAATGTCGCCAATATTGTGTGGAAATGCAGATTCCACCAATTTGTGAAGGTTCAGCCCATCCTTAAAGATGTCATCTGTTGGGTGTTTCTAGCAAAATAACTCCAAAACTATAAACATCACCCGCAGTTGAGATCTCATAACCCATTCCACATTCTGCAATTAATGTAGTGTGAAACTGCTTAGAAGCTCTTCTCATTGGCTGAATTGTCTTAAAGAAAAAACTCTTTTTTTAAGAAAGGAAATTTCTTGAGATGATAGCTACAAATTGTTTTCTACGAGAAATACTGCCACATTAATGGATGTTAATAAGATAAGAATGAATGCTCACCAGGTGCAATATATCCGACTGATCCTCGTGGCCCAACTATACTTGTTAAACTATCAAGCCTTGTAGAAGAATGACTGTAAAGAAACTTTGCTAATCCAAAATTTCTAACATGAGCACCCATGTCATTATCCAAATGGACATTGCTTGGCTTCAAATCACAGTGAACCAAAGGAGGTGTGCACCAATTATGAAAATAATCCAAGGCAGCAGCAATGTCCATAGCTATTAGTATTCTTGATCCTAGACTCAATGGTCTCTTCTGTCCATGTTTGTGCACTTTTGAATGAAGCCAGCTTTCTAGGTTACCGTTGGCCATGTACTCAAGAATAAGAGCTTTGAATTCGTGTCCCATTTCATCAAAGCTTGAGCATAGACTAATCACCCGTATCAGGTTTCTGTGGCGAGTGTTTCTTAACACCTCACATTCAGTTAAGAAGTTCTTTGGTGCTCCAATTTGGCTAAGTTTGAACACCTTAATACCAACCGGGTGCGCTTCAAACTTGAATATACCTTTATAGACCACTCCAAATCTCCCCGAACCAACTAGGTTGGCTGAAGAGAAATCATTGGTAGCTTTAGCAAGCTCAGCATATGTGAATTTTTTTCAACTCCTTGCGTAATTAGTCAATATGTTGTTTCGGTTGATTTCTCTTCTTGAAAAGAATGGTTGTAACACATACCATTAAGACTATAACAATGCTAGTGAGTGGAACGGCTGTTAATATGACAAAGGAAGTATTTTTTTGTTTGGATGTAGGTGATGCGCAAAGTGGTAATTGTTGCATTGGAAACTTGGTGCATAACTTCTTGTTTCCTTGTATGAACACCTTACTTGAATTGCTAAATGCATCACCTGTAGGAACTATTCCCTCAAGGCTGTTGAAGGATAAATTGAGAAGCTGCAAAGAGCTAAATGTCTCAAAAAAGATTGGGATTTCACCAGACAAGTTGTTTTCAGAAAGATCCATCTCAGTGACGCCTCTTAAGCTCACGAAGGATTCTGGGATTCTCCCACGAAGAATATTCACCTCTAATCGAAGGGATTCCAAGTGAATGCATTCACCAATTGTATGTGGAATCTCTCCAGATAATTGGTTGTTGGAAATATTAAGGGAGCCAAGATTAGTTAAGTTGCCAATCTGAGGTTGATATGGATCCAGTGAGTTTATTGTAGGATAAGTCTAGGGATTCATTTTTCCATGAGTCCAAGGCTGCAACAGAGTGGGTGAGGTGTGACATGAGACACAAGAGGGCCTATCTATCGATTTCAGATGCGTTATGGTGTGCAGATGTGTCCAAGGAACATGCATAGGGACAAAGGATAAGCGAGCAGATGAGCATTGCAGCAAGTAGTGGCAACAATGCGTTTTGGGATCCTACAACAGCCATCTTGCTTCCACGTTGGTACATGCTTATGCTGGTGGATGTTTAACTGATTTGGTTATTGTAACACCTCTATTTCTGGAGGTGCTAGTAATCTCCGCAACTACTCAAAACTGAACTGTTGCGGAGTACTGTACATAAGTGAACATCACAACAAAACACGCTTACAACAAAAGAGTCAACTTTTAATACAACATACGGTTTAGCAACCTGTTTTCACTGGCGGGCGCACAAGCCCAAAAGTATCATACATCACAAATGTTCCCAGGCATCCTGAGCGCAGCTAAGACCTAACACCACTCATCCTCAGGGACCTTGTCTTCGGCTGGGGCTTCCTGATTCCATTGGTCTTCTGTTGTTGTTTAGCAAGCATTGAGTACAACCATACCCAGCAAGTCACAAGGGTAAATCCTAATTTACTACATGCAAAGATATTTAAGGGTGGGAATATATTGGTTCTATTAAGTTGACTGGATGCAGTTTTATTTGCAAACAGATAAAATAAACAGTTCTCTTCAAGGTAAATAGGGTTTTCTTACAATAGTTAAAATTCACAATTATATATCTTAAAAACATTATGAAATCTACTTATGCCTTGTTGCTGGAATCACCCAATTAACACAGCTTCATTAACTGGAAGCACGGCGTATTCGAATACCATAAATTTCACTTTGCAGAGTTGTTGAGCTTTACCCACACGATTTCTTAACTCCAACGACAGAGTTAAGAAAACCAGGTCTTTTCGCTGCTCAATTCTTTATATAGATTCTACCCGATAAATCCACTCAGACACAGTTTACACACTAACCCTAAACTCTTGCGCTCGCTCTGAGTGACCTCTATCGTTGTTAGGTATGATTTTACCGTTCCGCATACCTAACTCCCCATCATCAACACACCCACATCCTGTAGAGATTCAGTCGAGTTGAGCAGCTACTAAACCAGGGTTGACAAGTCAACTCCTGTGGTTGAGCGGTTACTGTGTCTTTTACTCAACATAAGGTTCTTGTCCTTAATTTTCACATGAGGCTCCAACCACATTCCCAACTGTGCTCAACAGCGCTACCACCTTTCCGAACTAGCCTCCACCCTAGGGTAAGGTCATGGACGAAGGTCATCTCGTGGCTTTCCACAGTACACCCTTATCCTAGTTCCAGTTTTGTAAACCCTACCGGCCAACGACCATGTCACTTAGTAGTACAAAATTTTGAATGAGATGACATACTATTATTTATACAACAATTTAATTATTAATAAGGTTGTCAAGGTGAATGTGGCCACAAATTAAACACAGTATTTATCAGTGGTAGGACATAACTATTTAACATGTCATTCTAAACATTTTATTTTTAATCAATTAACATTTCACAATTAGCCATAATGGAAATATGGTATTTAAATAATTTAAATTTCCTAGTGTTCAACATGATCAAAACTTGCAACTTGCCTTGCTGCTCTGACACTTCAACAAGTTTGTAAACTTCAGTGCTCATTTCCGAACCTTGGACTGTTGCCTCAGAGAAGTCAGAAGCTAGCGCAAACACATAACATAACAAAATAAGTCCACACTTGAATCTAATCAAGTTACAAAAAAATAAACCAGTTTAAAAAGGAGTAAAATGTAATAAAACTCAAATGGAGGGTTTGAATTTATGTGGAATTGAATTTGATGAAATAGAGGTCAAAAATGGGTTCACGGCATCGAGATGATCAAAATGGTGTATTTTTGAGATTTTCTGGAATTTTTTGAATTTTTCTAGATTTTTCTGATTTTTAAATGAATTATTCAAAATTTTCTAGATGAACGTGTTGGGCCAGCCCACATGCACAGTGCGGCTCGGCCGAAAATTCTCCCACACGGCCGGTAGGCCAACTGGCCTTTGGCCCACGCCGCGCGCGGCCACGAGGCCCTGCGCGCACGCTCACCCGTGCCCAATGGGTGATACGCGGACGGTTCGGATGAGCGGAGAGCGAATGCTCGGATGAAACGACAATAATGGGCACTGATGGCCGAGATTCGACCACGTCACCCTCGGGAGGTCGTCTTCAACCTCCGGACTCCTCTCCCGGTGAAAAAACAGAGCACGGCGGCTCTGGCGAAGCGATGTCAACAATACATCTCCGAGGAAATTGGTAGTGGAACAGGGAGTGGTTTAAGCTTAGGAATCCATTTTAGGGCTTTGGAAAGCAAGGAGATGAACGGCGGTGGCTGGCAGGAGGAGAGAAGGCAGCGGCCTCCACGATGGTGCCAAGGAGCTCCGGTAGGCTTTTGGCAAAATTGAAAGCGGTTTAGCCATCTAGAGAGTATCAGGATCATGATAGTGGTGGTGTTTTAGGTTAGGACATGCCCAGTGAGGCTGTCCACGGGAGGGGTGTTGCGGCCGGTGATGATCTCAGCCGCTAGAGCTCCAAGCGAATGCTCTCATCCAGGGATGTTCATCAGCGTGTTCAGGGAGTAAAGAAGACTGTGTTGGAGCAAGGAATCAAAAAATGATCAACGGAATAAGAAATGGCTGCTAGAGCTCACTGTGCGTAGGGGAGGCTGCCGGCGGCGCTGCAGCAAATTAAAGCTAAAATTTGTGGTTCAGGAGGTTGTAGAGGAGTGGTCTAAAGTGTTCTGCAGCGGCCACTAAGCTTATATCGCAGTGGGTGTTGGCAGCCATGGAAAGGCGGTTCGGCGCGCCTCCTAGGCAAGCGAAGGAAGTGGAAATGTGTCGCGCAGGGGAGCAGGCGAGGTGGCACTGTGGCTCTGCAAGCTCTGGCGAAGCTCTAAAGATAGGGGTACAACTCAAGCAGAAGAGGACAAGGAAAGAGGCGATTCGCCGTGGGGAAGCGAGAAAGCGAGTGGAGAAGTGGCGTGCGAAGCGAGGGAGAGGGCGGAGCCAGAGGCTGACGAGTGTGGCCACAATTGTCAGCTTGGTGTAAACAGGGGGCGCGCATGCAGCCACAACTCCAGGCAACAACGGGTCGCCGCGTGCAGTGGCGGGGAGAAAGACGGTGGGGAGGTGGCGATGCGCGGGAGCGTCGGCTCAGGGAAAAGCGGAGACCCGAAAAAGGAAAGCGCATTTTTGGTTAACTTGCCAAATTGGGAAAGGAAAGGAATTCAAGCAAAATTCCAAATAAATTTCAAAATTTTTGAATTTTCAGGTTATTTCAGTTCTGGTGATTCTTTCGCTGGAACAGGGCATGCATTTATATAGGGCACATAGCCAACTAACAAGTATGAGCGTGCGAGAGGGGGCAACTAGTTGGGAAATGGTAACAAAGACATCAGTCACCGTGTCTGGTCCTAGTGCTTCTGGTAGCAAATGTAAAGCAGTCAATAATTGTGCCCGCAAATAGGTCACTACGACCACATGCAGCTGAAACTTTACTGTTACTAATAATGCGTAGAAAAATAGGGATGAAAAAAAATGATTTTTTACATGAAAAATTCTTATGAGAAAAAACTACAGACGTACAAAGGCAAATCACTATAACAAGAAGAGATTACAATGGAGCGTTTGCACTTTCTATAAGCTACTGGGTTACATATGTAGGCGAAGGAAATAAGTCCCACACAGAGATTGACACCACGACGGATACAAGCTACGCATAGCTCTGACAGTGTAGTACATCACATACTAATATGAGATATTACTATAGAACGTCATTATCAAAATAAAGAATAAGTAAAAAGAAATAATAGAAATCACAAGTAAATTGATACTTTGTTAGCACTTTATTATAGAACTAACGAAAGCTATAAGTAAATGTTTGAAATATGTGACCGGTCCGCTTTTAACCAAATAAAGAGTATCTGAGACAATAAAATAGTGGTAAGCCATGGTGCTGAAAACTCGAGTGCTCCACCCATGTAAGTTGCAATCATCCACTAGCCTTTTACCTGAGAATGCAAAGAACAGACATGCGATCCGAAAATCTCAGCAAGTACCTAACAACAGTCGCAAGCAAGATGAGTAAAGGATAAGTAATTCGAACAAGTAATTAACACATGTTAATGCAAGGTGACTAGGTTACCGAAAACACTGATAAAGTCAGAGATAGAGGTTATAAGAATAGTGAAATTAAGGATAATCATTATTTAGCAAGTTATGGTAATAACATTTGCAATTACTTACCACATATTCGATTATACGAGAGTAGTCAGGCACAACACTGTCCTCGACTATATAACCACATACGGGGTGTAATATCCTAATTAATGAAAGCATACGACCCCCTATACGTTACCAGGTGAGTGCAAATCTCCCCTATATGTGGGTAACCTCAGTCTAGGTAACTGTTATATTGTTAACAAGTCATATGGTGTGAATTTAAGGGAACTAAGAGATGACTAAGATAAGATTACGATAAGTGAACAGATTTGCTAAGGTTTGGAAATGAAGAAACATAATTCCTGATATGAGGGTAATGTGGAATGATAATTCCTGCCCGCCACCTGGCCATGCTGTGCTCGAAAGCCGCCGCGCTGCCGCCTGCATGAGCCGTGCCACCTACCTTCGCGACGCCGCCTCCGCAGCTGCTACCTATTGGCTGACACCGCCTGCTGCCGCTGCCTACCCCAGCTGTGCTACCCCCGCAAGCCGCCGGCCTTGGGCCCTACACTGTCTGCACGGAGAGAGAGAGAGAGAGAGTGTGTGTTAGATGGGAAAAGGAGAGACCTGTTTTTGGGGAGATTGGAAGTCTAGGCACGATGGGAATAGTGCATACCCTTTTAGCTAGCTCTCAAGTCCATATTAAGGAGGTAATTAATTATATTAAATTCTAATTATTGTTTTGTCGCTTTTGTGGCCCCTTCTAAAAGTCAAGGTGCTACAGATACCTGTCATGTCACGTCTAGCATGAGACGATGCAGTGTCCTACACGGACACGATACAAATTCGGATTAACTTCAACAATCTCTAACTTGAGACGAATTCCATCCAGTAGTTGAAATACGTAATAAACTCCTCCAATAAAATTAGCATGTACACCTTAT
Organism: Dendrocalamus sinicus; assembly: GCA_036346575.1. Classification (NCBI taxonomy): domain Eukaryota; kingdom Viridiplantae; phylum Streptophyta; class Magnoliopsida; order Poales; family Poaceae; genus Dendrocalamus; species Dendrocalamus sinicus. The sequence continues at coordinate 38,780,619 of CM070671.1, forward strand.
GCGCTGAAATTCCGAAGGACCAGTGAGTAATACCAACTAAGTCTGAGCAAAGCTCATACTTAGTGGCAGGCACTAGTTTTGTCAATATATCAGTTGGATTATCATGAGTACTTATCTTACTGACTTAAATATCACCTTGAGTAATGACACTTCGAATATAGTGATAACTGATATCAATGTGATTTGTTCTCTCATAGAACATTTAATCTTTTGTAAGGCAAATAACACTCTTACTATCACAAAATATTGTAGTGTAAGATATACTTTCATAAAACTCAGTAAATAAACCTCTTAATCAAATAGCTTCTTTGCAAATTTCAGAAATAGCCATATACTCAACTTCTGTAGTAGATAAGACAATAGTAGATTGCAAACTTGTTTTTTAGCTAACAGCATACACTCTAACATTGAACACATAACCAATGAGTAATTTTCTTTTATCCAAATCTCTAGAGAAATCAGAATCAACATAACCAGCAAGTTCATCTCTAGTCTTCTCAAATTATAAGCAAGCATTAGATGTGCCCCATAAATATCTGAAAATTCATTGAACTGCTTTCCATACCTTCATAGCTTAACTTTGATGACACCAATTGGTAAAAAAGCAATGAATTTGTGTCATCAAAATCCAAAGGTCGATATATTTTCCAAGGCCTGTCAACATCAGTCATACTACTCCGTTTTTACTTCAGTCCAACAGTTGCACAATGCAATCATGCAAATCTCCAAGGCCCACTTCTAACATCCTCCAATATCATAATATCCATTAGCGAACTAATTTATTCTCATATTCTTCTAGTCATAGGCTTATAATCCATGGCCTCATAAATTTTGCTTCCACTAGACTAAATCAAGGCTATCTTGCTTAATCACAGTATTACTGTTGTCTAACTCTCCAAGCAGCGGGTGTTATCATTTACCTGGTCCATCGATCATATAACTTTCCGTTGTATTATTTGTAGTATTATTAATCAAGGTTACCTATTTTTCACATGAATATCACTCCCCACCATAAATTCATAAACTCAATCCTGGATTTATTTTTGAGCGATACTCTAGCATCTTTACTTGTAAATCCACCAGTACCATTTGTATTATGGTTTCTTTAATACTCTAATCCTTTTCATCTTTGACGTCTATTTATCCAGTGATCAATCCCACTATCTACAATCTTGTGCTAAACAACTTTATTGGCATAGACGTCCACCGTGAACAATGTTTATTAATCAAATCCATAATTCAACGGTTATTATCGCTTCTCCTAATGCCTCAAAATTCCAATCATCCACCCGGTAGTCAACTATATTCTATTATTCCACCATTGTAATCATTTATCTAGGTTCATACTGTTTATTAAAGCTGCAGACCAACAATTGTTATTACACTCTATATTTCTCCGAAGATTCCATTAGTCCACTTATTTAGTCAATTCAATCATCTAAATTGGCCCATTTATTTAACCACTCCAATTATCTAGCCAATCTACTCATTTTAAATAGGTCCACTAATTTAGCCAACCCAATCATCAAATTGGTACTCATGTAGACAATCCAACCATTCAAACTGGTCCGCTTGCTTTTCAACTAGAAATTCATACCATTGCTTCTCTCTCATGATCGACATGAATCCACCAAGATTTATACATATGTCTGAGAAACCAAAGCAAACTTTTGAAATAATTTGGTTGGAAGTTAAATCTTAGAAAATTTTCCTCGGAAGATCAGGTTTGCTAAAAGGGGTCTGAAAATGAACTTTATAAATAATTTGATAATTGAACTTCCAAGATAAAACAACTTTCAAAAATAAATTTCAAATTTAGTCATTGTGATTTTGGTCCAAAGTAGGTTTTCGAAAGGAGTTTACAAGAGGAGTTCAGGACTTTTATTATATGAATCCGGCATAAGAAAACTTTAGAAGTATAAATGACTAGGGCAGCATATAGATAAGAGGGAACCTTCTAAGAGGGATGAGAATGAGCAGCACTTCTTATATTTTTGCAATTAGATTTTGAAGAAACAATTCTAGTCATAACACTAACGGCCAGGCTAACTAAGGTCACGACCTACAGTCGATATGCTCTGATACCAGCCCTGTAGGACCCCAGATTTAGTCATCCGGAATCCCCTGTGATTCCACTGCACTATTCCCTGGATCAGTAGATAGTGCTCACAGTTACATTGCTATATATCAAAACATATTATGCGGAAACGTAGATAATATAATATCAACTTACTCATGGGCTGATCAGGCCGAAAATAAAATGCCCACAGGACATGCCCACAGGCAGCCAACTGGGGTTCGCGACCTAGCTCTTGGCCTCTTCATCTTCCAGCTCTTTTAATATCCTTAAGACACCATAGGGCTTGATCTTCTTTTCCCTATTGACTGGATGATGGTAATTGAGCAACAGTGAGTACAACGGTACTCAGCAAGCCACCACACATAATGCAAATAATAATAGATGCAAGGCTGTCAAGTAAGGCTTGAGGTTCATTTATTTGCTAAAAGCGACATTTGCAATAATCATAATTAAAAATCCTATGACCTAGCATTTTACAAATATGCTTTATGGAGTTTGAAATTGTGCAGTAATTATAGCGGTGTAGGTTCCATCCACCTATGCCAGTTTTAATCAATAGGTTACTTCCACCTTATTGTCAACACTGGAGTACATCCCTCTAGGAAAATTACCAAAGTCAGGTTACATCCGCCTGACAGTTTCTTCCCACCTTCAAAAGTTTTGAAATAGAACTAACTCGAGGAAGATTTTTGTGTCCGCCCTTGACCGTGGGCACAGCTATTCAAATAGTTTAAACTCTGCAGAGTTTGTACATCTTTACCCACAAGAGACAATCAGCTCGATGGGCCCACATGATTCCTTTGTCATGTAGATCGAGAGATCGTCATGAGGCCTTTACAATACCTCACCCTATCGGCATCTCACCCATATGGGCTTATCCCTCATGAAGAAGGTCCCATAAGTTGTGCGGGAAGATCCACCACAACATCTAGCGTAGCTAGACTCCACTCTCCACAACGTCTAGCGCAGTTGGTGATCATCACCTTTACCCGGTGTCCCATTCAAGCCGGATGTTTATTCCTCCTGCACAATCCCTTCTTTCCCCTACCTGTGAGATGACTTCAAGGGTCTAGTAAATTAATCAGCCAAGCCTACATTTTGCCAGCTTGTGGTTGCACTATTGTACATGGAGGGGTCATCATAGGATTAAGTCCTTAACTTGTCCGGGCGGTTCATTCCACAAACCACAAACCTTGTGTTACATCTACATCTTGTGTTACATCCACACCCACCACTCTTACCATCCGCCCAGACTAGTATAGCAGATTTTTGGGGTTTTGAGAAGCGTAAATTAAGTTGTCACAACTATTCAGCCATGTACATCTTGTGACTGACCCAAAGCCAGTTTTCATGCTCAAAGATTGATGATCAGGGCCACTAGTGCCCTGGACTTGACAAGACTAGCATGGCATTAATATGACCTATAGCTAGTACATTATTATTAACATCTAGGGTGACAATGGTTAGGTGATTCAAGTGTCAAGGAAAGGCATAGTAATATTTTAAACCTCAAATAGGAATGTAACTACCTTAAGCTTTGACATACATTTGCATAATAAAGTAAGCATGCAATTTGATAATTTAAAGAAACATACTTTTGCATAAAATGTAGGATTAATATGATCAAAGTGATGACTTGCCTTGCTCGATTTACCATGGCCTCGATTTCATTCAAAGCCTTCTCAGTCGATTATTTGGATTATTGATCTTCGTCTCTGTCCAAGTCTTGATCCTGCTCGATCTTGTCGTCTCTTCATGGCTCCAGTGACTAATTGCACGACTAACAAATTCAACAAATCCAGCAAAAGTCCAAATAAGTTTAATTAAGTTTATTTATAATTTGCTTATGATTAAGGGTATGTAACGAGCTGCAGGATAGAGATGGAGTTGTATGAATTTTTGGGTGGAAGCGAAGTGACGGAATAACTTCGCCGGGAAAGGATATAAAAGAAGGACCGGCACTGAAGGAATTTTCCCAAGGACATTCCGCTTTAGATAGGAGTATGGCTAGACATAGCCGATTGCAAGGCACCAAGACTTGATCTTGCTTGAACAGATTTAGATATGGAGATAAAGACATGACATACTATTTAGACTATTCGGGATGTTGATAGGATGTGATATTAGTATTTGATTTGTGTGGAAGTAGTATTTGGGAGTATTGTTATTATCTTTATAAAGCTTCAAGTCCCAGTTTATGATGACATGCATTTCTTACGTTAGTTAATTTTAGAGCAATGATCCTGCTAGTTCAGTTAGCACTGAACTAGGGTTAGGTTTCTAGCATTACTAAATTATAAACTCCTTCAATTAGTTCCACATATTAAACTTTAATATTTACATTCATTGAGTCCAAGATAATTACTTGCCATTTGAAAGTAGGTCATGCATAATCTTGTTCTAGTTTTATATAAGATTTAATATATTATTTCATAACTCTTTGTTTAATAGGTTTTAATTGCAAGAGCCCCTTGCTTAACAATTAGATTTTTAACAACATACAAGCCACATGATAATTAACCCAATGTTAAATCTTAAGTAAGTTTATTAGCTTCTTCAAATTTTTCCTCAATTTTATTATTTGAAAAAAAAAGATCAATATGGGAGGAAGATAAAAGAGCAAAAGAAAAACGAGAATAAAACGCGTAGCGCTGAGTCGAACTCGCAACCTGCGGCCTGAGATGTGATCATGCGCTCGGCTAGCCAAGTGGTCGGGGAGCCCTAGCTGACGAGATAGCGAAATGAAATAAGAAGGGCTGGGCCGAATGGAGACAACAGCCAAAACAGAGAAACAAAGGAGGGGCTCGGGGAGGCGCACGGCGGCCTGGGCAGGCGGTGGCGCCGGTGATGGGTGGCCAGGAAGGCAGCGGCGATCAGCAAAACGGGGTCTCCTCAAGGTGGGGATGCAAGTGGGGGTGATGTCTTCGGCTAGGAGACGCGGCGGCGGGCCAGCAGCGGCTCTAGGCGGCCGGCGGGGAGGGTGAAAAGCAGCGCCGGCAGCCGGAGGGGAGAGGGAAAGAGTTGGGGCGTGCGTGAGCAAGAGGAGGCCTAGAGAAACTCACCAGAAGCGCCGGTAGGGCCGGAGAGTAGCCGTGGCATGCCGAAGACAGGAGCCAAGGGTGGCGCGGGGGAGGCCACCATGGAGGGGAAGCTCGGGCGACGGAGGGCATCGGCCATGGGTTGGAGGAGCTTCAGGGCCACACGGTGATGCTCCAAACCCGAGGAATCGAGGCGTCTTGCACCGAGTCGCAGACGGCGGCAAAAATGGCGGATTTGGCCAGTGGAGAGGAGGAACGGCCGCACGGCGAGCCGGGGTCACTGGAGTTCGATTCTTCGAGGGAGGAGGGAGGAGTCTTCCAGGGACTCGCCGTGACGCGGTTGGACTGGTAGGGGCGCCACCGGAGCGGTGGGACGGTGAGGAGGCGGCGGCGGTCAGCGTGGCACGGAGGCGCTCGGCCACTTGGGAGCTTCTTATAGGCAGCGGGCTAGCGACGCTGTTGCCGTTGACCGAAGCACAGGGCGATGGGAGCGTGAGGTGACTAAAGCTGGCGGGAGCAGGGTGCGGGTGCAGGCGCAAGACGACACGGCCGGCAGGATTCGCGGTGCAAGGCGTGGTGGCACATCGCAGGCGACGTGACGGAGTCAGCGCCTCGGGAATGAGCGATGGTGTGGCGCGACGCGGGACGGCAGGGTCGTGGGACGTCAGTGCTGGTGTGACCGTGATGGCACGGAGGAGGCAGAGCAGGACCACGGCGGTGCAGCGAGGGAGGAAGGCGCACGGCCAGGCGAGGTCAACGTGAGGGGCGCCGGTGCTGACTACAAGGCTGTCTCCATCGCATTAACTCGCCGGCCCGGGTGGTTGAGAAGAAGACGACGAGCGGCAGCGACAGAAGAAAGAGAGGAAGGTGCTGTGGGCGATATGGAGGAAGAAGGAGGGGGAAGGAAGAAGGAGCCAAAGGATGAACAACTGGGATTTGAATTGTATTATTATTATTTTCTTTCCTTTCCTCTTTTTTTTGAAAGATAAAAGCAAATTTTCAACTCTCTAATTTTGAAGGATGACTCTGAATTCTCCTTTGGGTTAAATCAATTAGATGGAAATTTTTTTATTAACTTTTGATTTAAATTTCCCATTTTTGATCTTAAACTTTCTAGTGTTAATTAATTAGATTTTAATTATGATATGGATATATCTTCTTTCCAGACTTTAGGGTTTGCAAGGAAATTTGAAATTCCTCAATTTGATCTTCAGTCCTGATTCTCGATCAAGATTTACATTTTATTAATTTGGATTTTGAACAAGGGACCAAAAACAAGAGATTCGAATAAACACCAAAAATTTTAAACAACACTGGAAACACAAATAAAAGATTTTAATTTTTTTACAATTATAAAAAGTCTCTTTTTGGGATGTTACAGTATCGTTAGTGACACAAGTAATTAGAGTACCGTGTGATGACCGTAGTTTCTACCGTAGTGCTTAGTGACTGAATTCATGAATCATGATGCACACATCCACCAACGGACTTTTTTTTAAAGACAATCCACAAAACGAACTGGCCGTCCACTCCTAACCCTTTCTGCCTACCTCCTTGCTGTATGCTCTGAAAAACCGTCCACTCCTAACCCTTTCTGCCTACCTTCCTTGCTCCATAGCTCGATGCCGACGAGCCCGAATATGTGCCTACCCTGCGGAGAGGGCTGGCTCCGCCCTTTGAGTGTGGTTGATAGCTTGACGTGCTTGATTAGGATTATGGGTGAGTTTGTTTAACTGTGGTTTATAGTTTAAATTATTAAATTCTAGTTGTTTGCGAGAGATATTACGTAAAGAAAAATAGTCATATGCGATTTTAGTCGATATAACTGAATGCAATACACTTTTTATTATAATCTTTGTATTAACCCGTCTTAAAATATACTATTTAAATATTAATTACTATAATATAAGTTATAACCATAAACTATAAGGAAAAAATAACTAATCCTGTAACTCAATAACCCCGACAAAACCAATAGCTCCATGAAAAGTACAACGTAATGCAGAATTTGACCACGCGCAGCGTGAGTAAGCTTTTATATCGGCCTGTTTACTTTGGCTGCGGCTTATGACTTTTGGTTGAAATTTTTGAATTTTGGCTGTTTACGGTACATATTACGGAGATCGATACTCACTTGCGATTTTGGCTGGTACAGATGTTGGACTTTTAACATATACTACATTTAACTTGTAGACAACGTCTTGAGAAAATACTCCGTTTAAAAGTTAGGTATTGTAGCGGCTGCGAAAAGCCGGCCGGCTTGTGGCCTCCCAAACAGGCCTGAATCTGGACATAAACTGGTCTGATATGTCGAGCTGTTGTCATGACTTCCACTTCACACATCACATCACTTAATATGTGCTATTGCTTTCTGTCGCGGGTCGTTCAAAGGTACTGTGAATTTGATGATTTTTCTTTTCCTGTGCCATAGCTTAGCATCAATGAGTATGCGCACACAACCGCTTCAAACGACTTTAAGCCGTGGCTTCCAACGGTGACCGTTGGTTTTTGAGTAAAATTATACTATAATAATTCTTATATTTTTTAAATTATATAATTAAAATAAGAAAAGTAAGAAAAAAAATAAAAAAAATACTAGTATATTTTTACGGACAATGTAAAGAAATAAGAGATAAAAAACAAAAAACTAAAATTTAAAAAATCAATGTGTTCTAAGTGGCTTCTAGAAGCGAAACTAATTGGAGCAGGCCTAGATATGAATTTGGCATCATGTGTAGAAAAATGGCCACACATAACATGCAAATGTTAACATGAATTAGACACATGATTATTATGGTGTTGCGAAGTCATCGTCTTGGCGTCGTGATGGTCTAGGGGATGTCATAGAGGATTGTCTTGTCTTGTCCATCTAGGCGAGTGCCTAGAAATTTCACAACATCCACGACGTTGTCTCGGTATCCACAGCAAGTGGCTGGTTGGCGTCTTGGCTACTCATAGGGGGCATCTGGGTGGGATAAGTGGCGTTACAAGGGGCATCCGTGCGGGTGAGGTGGCGTCACACTCAGCTAAAAATGAGCAAGTGAGTGAGAGAGAGGTGGCCACATGGAACCCTAGTCGCCACCCCTCACTGAGCTGGCTATTGGCGAGCTTCTCTCCCTCCTCTACTCCCTCCAGCAAGCTTCCCTCCCTCCTCTCCATTCGACACCAAATATTCTTCTTCTTTCTCTGCCTCTACTTCTCTTTTTTCTGTTGTTCCTCTTCCTCTGTTCCTTTGCTCCTGATGTGCTCATCCTTCGTTCTTCTGTCTTCCTCTGCTACGTCAAGCCACTGGCAAGGTCTATCCAATCTCCACTGCCTCCAAGTTTCCTCCCTCCACGCCTCAACGAATCTTCCTAGTCTCCACTCTCTAGATCTGCAAATGTGCTTCTCTCTGCTTTGTATTCCTAATATATTGCATTGTGTGCCTCTACCCTTTGATCTGGTGTTGAGACCAGGAATTTGTATCTCAAACCCTATACATTTACTATGCTAGTCCTTAATGAGTGGCTAGCACACACATCTAGCAACAATCATATCACATTAATACATGATAAAATTAAACAAAGTAGTATATATAGGTAGTAACTGAATACATGCCTACATAACGAAGTTTACAACATACGGGTCAACCGACCAAATAGAACATACAATAAAAATAGTTTAGCAATAATGAAAATAAAAGAGGTGGGTGGGTTCTTTTGGGTTTATGACTTATAGCTTAAATATTTGAATTCTGGTTGTTCGTGAGAGATAGTACACATAGAAAAACAGTCATATGTGATTTTGACCGGTATAGTTAAACTCAGAATATTTTTTACTTCAATCTTCCTGTTGACCATACCTTAAAAAAACATATTATTTAGAAGCTAGTTGCTATAGTCTTTACAAATATAAACTGACTAAAAGTGAAAAAAAACCCAACAACAAAAAATCAGAAAGTACATCTCAACTCATTCCCAGATAAGTGACTGAGATAAGACCTTAGAAATAGTCCTCATTATCAAAACCTTTAAACTTTGAAACATAAAGTTTGGCAGACATCTTCTGGCCTTGTAATCTATGACGATTTACGTTCGTGAATCATTGTAATAATTAAAGTCCATGATGCCAGGACACACGACCAAAATTTAGGTTGTCACATTTGTCTACCCTGCATACAGGAGCCTAGAGCGTTGTAGCAGAGTACTGGTTCTCAGAAGATAAGACATGTTGGGTCTGCTAATCAACGTCCAGTGCTGTCAACTAAAGAAATTTTTGTACGGATAACCCATTTTTTATTCGAAAATACAGAAATATACCCGCGACAAAATTTTTTACATAAATAGGCTCGAGTGCCAAACCATTGGGCGATTTACGCTTGTCGCCCCACCAAAAAGCGACTTATAAAGAATCCGGTAACCGTTGGGTGATTAAATGTAATCGCCTCTCCGTTAAGCGATTAAATTGAATCGCCCCCCGTTCGGCGACATAAAGAGAGTCGCCCAACGGGGGGTGACTGCATGGGACTACAGCCCGACGTCCAAGCCCTCTTTTCTTCCCCATTTGTCACATTACTTGATATAGAAATAATTTTTCTATACGAAAAGAAGAGATAATAGCATTGTTTGAATTTAAATGAACTTTATAATATAACGCAGTAACATGCCGCGTATTTATCCATTACATGCATGACATACACCCCTCACTCCCCACCCTAAGGTGCTCCGTCACCGCGCCCGCGTCCTGCCATACGACCCCGCTTGGCCGTCCTCCGGTGCAATGGATTACGAGGGGTGTGACGAGGGTCCGAAAAAGTAAAACGATCAGGTGGGTTTCGCACCCGCGGCTGCGCCGGTGGAGTCAGCTGCACCTCTGGCTGTGTGGCCTCCGGTGCACCGGGGAGGCCACTGCCGGAGAGAACCTCCGGTGCTGCGTCGGAGGACGGCCCAGGCCAGTCCGCAAAAAACTGGTCCACCTCGATGTGGCCCGGGGAGAAGCGTCCCTGCTGCTGGTAAGGACCTGCAATAGTAATATCGTTAGTTCGTTGCATGTCGTCTTAGGATAAAAACAAGATCGGGATCATGCGTACCCGTACATGGCGCCATGAAATCATCCGTGTGGAAGCCGGGGATGTACGTAGGAGGTGTATGAGGCCGTGACCAAGCAGAACTCCCTGGCTGGTCCGGGGGAGGTGGAAATCCCGCGGCTTCTCCTCCTCTCTCTCTCTCCTTCTCTTCTTCCCTCTCCTCCCCCTCTCCTTCTCTTCTTCCCTCTCCTCTCCCTCTCCTTCTCTTCTTCCCCTCTCCTCCTCCCCTTCCTTCCTCTCTTCTGCTTCTGTCTTCCTCGCGCGGCGGAGAGTGAATGGCGAGCAGGCGTGGGGGAAGAAAAGGGGCGTGGCCATCGGGCTGTATTCACATGCAGTCGCCCCCCCGTTGGGCGACTCTTCTTTATGTCGCCGAACGGGGGGGGGGGCGATTCAATTGAATCGCTTAACGGGGAGGCGATTCAATTGAATCGCTTAACGGGGAGGCGATTGCATTTAATCGCCCAACGGTTACCAGATTCTTTATGAGTCGCTTTTTGGTGGGGCGACAAGCGTAAATCGCCCAATGGTTTGGCGACTCGAGCCTATTTGTGTAAAAAATTTTATCGCGGGTATATTTCTGTATTTTCGAATAAAAAATGGGTTATCCGTACAAAAATTTCGTCAACTAAGGGGATGCGGCTTCCCCATGTTCGTTGAAATTAGACTGTAGTAATGAATAGTTTTTTTAGCTATTCATTTAAAAAGAAATAAAAAATTATTTTATCTTCACAGATAATACAGAAAAAAGAGAAAAACAAAAGCCAAAAGACCAAATTAGAAGCCGACTCAAGCCTAATCGTTCATTGGGCCCTTTTACAGGTTAATTACCAGACAATTAACCTAGCAAAAGAGAATTGGGTCCTACTCATTTCAGTTTGGGCTTCTGCCTTATGGTTTATTTTTCACTATTCCTAAATCTCGTTTTTTGATTTTTTTTTTGCTTTTTTAGCTTATTTACTGGTTCTTTTTTCTGGTATTCATTTGTATTGTCTGTGATGGGCTAACTTATTTTTTTTCCATTTTTAGTTTTTTTTAAATTTATTTATACCAAATAAGGCATCATCAGTTACAGTAAAATTTTAACTAGTTACAATATATATTTTTACTATCACCGACTTATTTTAGTCTAACCGAACGACACCATTTTGCTTGGTGGGCTAGCCCTGCCCTGCGTGCTCAGTATTCTGTGTTCTTATCCCATCTGATATTGTCATCCAATTTTTCATGAATATCTCTTCGTGACATGGTGGTCCCACAGCTTAAAACGATGGCAAAATGGAAACTGCGACGTGCGAGTTTGAACTCAACCTGCTGCACGCCTATGAATTGCTCCTACCGCCAGCCTATCTGCATACACCTTTTAGTATTGCTCCTACCACTAGGCTATCTGCATACACCAGCCTTTAGGGTGGACTCGCCTCTATCTAAAAATGGATTTTTTGGCTAATAGTTTATGACTTAAATATTTAAATTCTGGTTATTCGCGAGAGGTAGTATGCAGAGAAAAATAGTCGTATATGATTTTGGCTGATACAGTTGAACTCAGTACACTTTTTACTACAATTTTCCTATTAACCATGTCTTGAAAAAACACATTGTTTAAAAGCTAGTTACTGTAGACAGTGCAAGCATAAACCAACTTTAAGCCTAAAATAACCCAGCCTTTACTTATCACTTCCCACTTTAGAAACTAATTTTCAAATAGCTCACTTTTTCTACAAGTCAATTTTAGTACACTGTACTGAGTTCAACTATACCGGCCAAAATCGTATGCGATTATTTTCTTCTTCGTACTGTCTCTCGCGAATAGCCAGAATTCAAAAGCCATAAATCAAAAACCACAGCCACAACGTTGGGGACTCTTTTTACATTTAGAGTTTAAAATTTTAAATTTGGTTCAAACCAATTGAACGACCGAATTACGGTTGGTGGCCAAAAAAGAGAGAACGAATTCTAAAGCCCCGATTACACGTTAAAATGATTTGTAGGATTATAGTGGGTCACTGAAAAAGATAGCAACTTTTAGGGGAGGTGGTTTGAATTTTTCGTTGGCTGCTTGGGTTGACCGACTTTAACCCGACACGTGAAACGGCGATGAGTATTTGTTGGGTTAGATGAGAAGCTACGCCACAAATATATAAACTGTGGCATGCAGTAGTTCTTCTGCAAAAGCACGCCGCTAGATTGAGAAGCTCGGAGAGACACAATGTGGAGTAGAAATTGCTTCGTGTCAGTTTTGTTGCTCGTGATCCTACTACCGTCGGCGGTGGCGTGCAATACTACCGTGCATCATTTTGAGTGTACGTAAGCTCCTCTTCTGTACGTGAATAACTTTACTCTCTGTTACCACTTGATCCGTATTTGCGCCATTGATGATCTACGGGAATTCCCATAACAAACTAAGGAGCTTTGTTACATAATCAATTAAAGGGAGAGAAACAGAAAGGAGTCTAGGGGCGTCCAATACGCCAACAAGAACAGGGATATATAGTGGAAACGAAACATCACCAAGGAGCCAACACTGTATCAAAACTGACGACGGCTTATAGCCGTCACATTTTCCTCGACAAGAACCACTGAACCAACTAATTTTGACTACGGCCAGACATTACAACTGCTTAGACAACAACTAGTTTTTTGAAAAACAGACAACTAGTTTTGACCTCTGTAGACTAGTTTAAAGGATGGATTTGCCTATAATTATTCGATTCTAACTCCAAATCTAACCTTGTTATTTGGCTTGGGGATGGAATGCACTGGTCTATCCCTTCCTAGATGAGGCTATTTCTCTAACCAAACCCTGAGTGTTTAAGCTAGCTTCTCTGTTGTTTGCTCGATCGGTTGGATGCATGGTACGGTGTCTCAAATAGAAGTACTAGCTCAATTACAACTGAGCCTTGTGATGCAAATATATTCTCATATTTTGTTTGCTTCCGGATTCTTGTGCAGGCTACTTCGGTCCCAACTATGTCCCAAGCGTAAGGGCTTGTTCTCCCACGGCGCCACCCAAGCCTCATTGTAACCATCCAGCTGGATGCTCTGGAGGCTCTAGTGTGGTGTAACATGCATAAAGTTGATATTTATCAGGTTATTTTCTAGGGACACTTCTTTCATGTGCGTGTGCGTGCGCCCATGTGTGTGTGTCTATATCTATCTATATAGTAGATTACATAACGCAGCTGGGTGCCTAGCTAGGCACTCACATCAAGAACTGTTTGATGCGTGTGAATGATTGATAGCTCAAGAAAAAGTCTACGCTACTTCTAAGAAATGAATGGTTAAATAGATCTAATTTATTCGTCCGTCTTCTACTACTAGTACAATATACCATAAAAATTCTCCAAACAAAACATCAACCAGAACACAACCCCTCTCGATGACCCACAGAGCCAGCACAATTACCCCCAAAAAATTGCAGGAAAAGCTATCCTTTATATTACATTTCCAACAAGTCCCTGCTGGAACTGAAGGATGTAATGGCTGTGTTTTTTTTTTGACTTGTTTTGGACTTGCTGCTTGTGTCTTTTGGCTTTTGGTATAGTAGCTAATTTTCAAACGGTGTGTTTTTTAGCATGAGATCTACAAGTCGATGAAAATAGACATTGTACTGACTTCATCTATACTAACCAAAATTATATGTGACTATCTCTCTCTTCGTACTCTCTCACGAACAGTCAGAATTTAAAATTCATAAACCAAAAGTCATAAGCTACAACCCAAAAGAACTTATCCAATATCTACGATTCCACCAAGAGACACGTGCACGTTCTTGCTGCTAAAAATATGTGCAATATTTTAATTTTAGATTTTAATAAATAATAAATAACTAGCAATGCATAAATCAGTACTAACAGTAAATAACACATTGTACTTCAAAATATATGCTGAAACATAATTTAAATAGAGTCGATTGGTCACGTGAGTGACATACAGTTATCTGGTCTATCCCTTCCCACATGAGACTATTTCTATAACCAAACCCTTCGTGTTTAATCTAGATTAGCTGTTGTTTGCTCGATTGGTTGGATGCATGTCTCAAATAGAATAACTAGCTCAATTACAACTGAGCTGTGTGACAAATATATTCTCATATTTTGTTTGCTTTCGATTTCTTGTGTAGGCGGAATTGGTTTCAACTATGACCGAAGCTTAAGGGCTTGTTCTCCTACGGTGCCACCCAAGCCTATTTGCATCTCTCCACAATGCTAGTGTAGTGTAACATGCATAAAGTTGATATTTATCAGGTTATTTTTTAGGCACGCGTGTGTCTATATCTGTCTATCTATCTATATAGTAAATTACATAACGCAGCTGAGTGCCTAGGCATCCACATTAAGAATCGTCTCTGATACATGTGAATGATTGATAAAAAATTTGAAGTTTGGGTATGAAAATATTTATACGCTTGATATATTTATGTCATGTGAGTTTTGAACTCAGATCAAACTAGTTCGAACTAGTTTTAAATTTAACGTGACTATAGTGAGTATATACCATGAAATTAGCTCAAACTAGTTAAACTGAAGTTGGATTTAATTTTTTAGAGTTTGATATCTCAAGTACACTTTAATTTTTTTTCTGAGTTTGGTTGAACCTGGTTTAGGCTCAAGAAAAAGTCCACGCTACTCCTAAGAAATGAATGATTAATTAGATCTAATTTATTCAGTCATCTTCTATGGCTAGTACAATATACCGTAAAAATTCTCCAAACAAAACATCTACCAGAACGCAACTCCTCTTGATAACCCACAGAGCCAGCAAAATTACTCCCAAAAAATTGTAGGAAAAGCTATCCTTTATATTACATTTTCAACCAGCCCTTCTGGGAGTGAAGGATGTAATATATACGATTCCACCAGTAGATACATGCACGTCCTTGCTATTGAAAATGTGCATAACATTTTAATTTCAAATTTTACTAGGACTCAAAATTAACAAATAATTAGTCACATATAAATACTAACCGTAGAAACACATTATACTTTGAAATATAAGCAGAAACATAATTCAAAACAGAGTTGAACGGTCACATGAGCAACATGTGGTTGGGCCTGATGAAGAACATTAAGCAGCACAGGTGAAAGCATATAGACCCCTAAAAATAGTTTTGGTAATTAACTACATTATATGAATATAGGACTAATATGTTTATTAAGTGTTCGAAAGGTTTAGTCCCCGCAATGAATGTGACAACTTGGAAATGCATGTTAAGGGTCAAGATGAGGATCAATATGGTTCAAGACAAAGGTATAAGTAGCCTAGGATCCCATTTTGATTTTACCAATCTTAGGAGAAAGGATGGAAGACCGGAATATAGATTAAATGTCATATTATTAAGAGCAACCATGGCTAGTAACTTAAATAGCATGTTCTTGTGCCAATTGGAACAATTTAGAATCATGCATGCAATTAAAATTAAAATTGGAAGCCAACTATGCACTGTCAGAAAAAATCAGCAGTACTGAGGTTTACTCGGCGGTACAACCACTTAGCAGTATGACTGGGATGGTAGTGTGGTACTACCAAAACCTGAATGTATCGACATTTAGTTGGTGGTACATTTTTTCTAGAGAGTTCCCTTTGAAACCTTTTGTTTCTTTGGAAAACAGTGGTACTGGAGTTTCAATGGTAGAACTACCATAGAGTGGTATGACCGCAACTCCTGAGTGGTACTACTGGACCTAGGAAGTACAAAAAATCTGGGCGGTACATTTTTTCTAGAGAGGACCAAGTTTTGGTTCTCGATACAAACAAAAGTACCGTGCTAAAAATTGGAACTACCGGAAAATGGAACTACCGCAATTACAACGTCGGTAGTATCACACTGAATTTCAACAGCTAGTTCAGAGGCTCTAATATAGTTCAACAGCAACGGCTATATGTGGTTAGTGAGGGTATAAATACCCCTCCACCAGCTCAAGAGCAAAGCTAGAGACTTCATTTAACATAATTGCGAAATAGAGCACTATCTCCACACCTCATTTATTCACTTTGCATTCATTTGAGATAGTTGAGCCAAATCAAGTGCATTTCATTCTAGATTGATCATTAGCACTTGATCGTCATCAAGCGAAGTTTTGGTTTATTACTCTTGGTGCTTGTCAGTACCTAGACGGCTTGGTGGGAACTTGTGAGGTGACCTCTTCAAAAAGATTGTGAAGAGGCCCAGCACCAACTTGTGAGTGGTTCAGTGTTCACCATCTCCAGAGTAGAGAAAGAACAACTACTAGTAGAATTGACGAGCGAGGCTTAATTCGTGAAGCCGGTCCAAGTCGCTTGGGCTTTCCTCAATGTAGACTAGTGAAGACTGGCAAGTCTTTGACACGATGGGAAAACATCCCTTGTCTTTTGGTTATTTCTTTGCCTCTATTTTCCGCACTTATATTTCTATCTTATTGTGATTGTTGAGATTTATATTTAAGCGAGCTAGAGATATATTTGTAGAGACTTGTCTTGGTATGTCTTAGGTATACTAGAATTGTGTAGGTTTAAATTGCATTACAAATCTTACTTAGCTCTAAAATTGTGATAATTGGTTTTAGAAAGTAAGAATTTTTAGAACCTCCTATTCACCCCTCTTTAGTCGGTTATCCTTGATCCTACAAGTGATATCAGAGTTTGGTCCCTAATTGAGTTAGAATTAACCGTCTAGAGAGAAAAGGATAGCTAGTGAGGGGATTGTTATAGGGAAGGCACCTCTTTTGATGACTCTAATTATTCTTATTGGAAGATTAGAATATCTATTTATCATAAGGCCATGAGTCTAAGTATATTGAAATTGTAAATGAGGGTTTTGTCATGCGTCTTGATCCACTACATCCCACAGAATAAGAGGGGTGTAATGCTCATTTAGATGCTCAAACTATAAATGCTCTTTTTGGCATTTTAAACACAGATGAGTTCAATAGAGTGAGCAATTTGGAAACTGCTCATGATATTTGGACCACTCTCTTGAAAATTTATGAGGGAACATCCACAGTTAAGGAAGCTAAATTGCATAGGTTTCGGATCAAACATGAGACATGTACAATGTTGCCTCATGAGGATACTAATGAAATGTATTTTCACCTCAACAACATTGTAAATGAGCTCAAAGGCCTCGACACATCACTAACGGATGTTGATATTGCAAGAAAAATACTTAGGGTGTTACTGTAGAACCACGAGATGTTGGTGACTCTATTTCTCAAGTACCCCGAGTTGACGAAGATGACGCCAACACAACTCTTGAGAAACCTCATAACCAATGAGTTGTATAAGAAAGACAAGGAGGAGCTTTTTCAATAATCCTCATCCAAGAGCAAGAAGATCACTGCTTTCAAGGCCAAAGCGGTATCAAGTGATAATTTCAAGGACGATGAGGAGGACTCCAAGGAGGAATTGGCCCTCTTTGTGAGAAAGATGAAGAAATTCGTGAAGAAGCACTAATTCCAAAGTGCTAGCCATGGGAAGGGCAAGAAGGGGTGCTCCTACACCGACAATAAGTGCTATAGCAATATCCATTGCTATGAATGCGATAAAAAGGAGCACACTGCCTCTTATTGCCCCACGAAGAAGGATGATAAGGGCAAGTCAACCAAGAAGAAGGACTTCAATGGAAAGAAGCTTTTCAAGAAGCTTTACAAAGACGGCAAGAATGAAGCTAACATCAGAGAGTGAAACTTTGATAAGGAGTACATAGACTCTGACTCCGATGAAGATGAGTCCCCCATGAAGAACAGACTTGTCAGCATTGCCAGCAAGGAGGCTTCATCCCTCTTCCCATCTCCTACATGCCTCATGGCAAAAGGAGAAAAGGTAAAAAAACTCGATGATGATGAACCTTCTTACGATAAGCTCATGGACATGCTGGTAAAATTAAATGAATATCTTAGACAAGAGAAGTCAAAATTCAAAGTCTTAAAGAAATATCATCTCTCTCTTAAAGAATCTTATGAGGAGCTAAAGGAAGCTCATGACTTGCTTGTCCAAGAAAATTCTAGCAAAACCTGCACTAGTATTGAGATTACATGTGATATTTTTAATGGCATGCATAGTGTAGAAATTGCTAGCACTAGCACTTATACTTCATGTGATGATCTAATTGATATGCATGTTGCTCTAATGTTATCACTAATCATGCAAATGTTAAGTCTTGTGATGCTGAACTTATTGTTGAAAACAATGAACTCAAGGAGCAAGTGTTAAATCTTAACAAAAGCTTGAAAAGGTGCTTCAAGGGTAAGGCTAGCCTTGATAAGCTTTTGAGTGAGCAAATGTGCTCATTCAACAAGGAGGAACTTGGGTATGTACCTAAGAAAGGTAAGAGACCGACAAGGAAGCCTACAAGGTTTGTGAGGCAAAATGGCAAATATTGCCATAAATGTTGGGAAACAGGACATATGCAACAAAATTATCCTATTGATAAGACTCCATCCATTGGATTATATGATTCTTGTTATATGCTTAAGAAATCTAAGGATGGTAGAGTTATTGCACGTTTTCTTGGCACTTCAATTCTTGGCGTTAAAAAGAATGCTATTTGGGTGCCTAAAGCCTTGGTTACTAACCTTCGAGGACCCAAACAAATTTAGGTACCTAAAAGAACCTAATTTTCTTTTGTAGATGAACTACAAGAGCAGTGGAAGGCATTGGGTGCTTGATAGTGGGTGTACTCAACATATGACCGGAGACCACAAGATATTCACCACATTTGAGAATAGGAGCAATGAAAGGATCACATATAGAGACAATAGCAAAGGAAAAGTACTTGGATTGGGTAAAATTGCCATCTTAAATGACTTTTCAATTTCAAATGTATCTCTAGCAGAAATATTGAATTTCAATTTGCTATCCGTTTGCTCAATTGTGTGATCTATGTTTAATTTGCTCATTCTCTAAAAGTGAAGTAACCATTTCAAAAGAAAAGGAAAATGAACTTATTCTTGAAGGTTTTAGATTTGGAAATCTTTATTTGGTTGATTTCTCCTCTAGTGATTGATTCTTAAAAACTTGTTTGATGGCAAAAACCTTTTTAGGTTGGTTATAGCATAGAAGGCTAGGTCATGTAGACATAATCCAACTCAAAAAGCTTTTCAAATATAACTTAGTAGTTAGCTTGAAAGATGTGAAGTTTGAGAAAAATAGATTGTGTGGCACTTGCCAAGCTGGGAAGCAAGTTGAAAATTCTCATCCTTCCAAAAGTATCATGTCAACTTCTAAGCTATTGGATCTCTTACATATGAATTTGTTTGGGCCAACAACCTATAAGAATATCGGGTCAATAGCTATTGTTTAGTCATTGTAAATGATTACTCTATATATAGATAGGTATTCTTCTTACATAATAAAGCCAAAGCCTCCGGTATTTTCAAAAGATTTGCAAAAGGTCCTAAAATGAATTTGATTTTAAAATAAAGAAAATCCATAGTGATTGTTGTGGCTACAGACCAAACAGAGAGAGAGATGGTAGTGGAGAGTAATGAAGATAAGTGTAATGGCCTGGGTCCTCCCCATGGCTTGCACTCATATATATATGCACATGAGGAGTGCTTTTACAGTTATACCCTTACATCTGGTTACCCCTTCTGGGGTAGTTATGTCATTACACATGGCCTATTCTGGGCCTTATAATCTCCTGCCAGGCCTGCTGGATTTAGGTGGGGGCCACCCCTACGACAGGAGCCTCTCATGGTAAAGGGCTTCACAAGGCCGAAGCCATGTCGTCGAGTCCTTTGGCCCCCTCCGTCCCGCGGCCTGTGAGCCCGTCCAGTACTTGACCCGGGGCTGTGCTGCGGCCGGAGCAGATGCGTGCTCTTGTGGCCGTCCACGTGGTGAGGCGTGCTCAGCGCGGTGCGGGCCTTGAGGCGTCGTGAGCGTCAATGTGACGGCGGACTCCCGGCATCTGGACTTCTGAGGCGCGCGTGTTCCGCAATCGTTGCGACCTTGCCGCCTGGTTGGGTGCTTTTTACCGACGGTTGGCTTGCCAGGGGGCAGGTTGTCGCATCGTGCAGCGTGCCTTCTCATAAGTGGAGCGTGCGACGGTTTTCGGAGTGCACGCGGTGGGGTGTGGACGGTTGCTCTTACGCGCCCCTGGTAGCTGCACCGCCCGACGCCTTGCGCTTGTGCTTCCGTCTGTTGGCATGCCTCCACGCTGGCGACTCTTCGCCTAGCGAGGCTGGGTATAAATATGCTGGCGCCAGGGGCCGCTGCCTAGACATCCTTTGCTGTACATCCCGTACCTGTTCATGGTTAATTTCTCATATGGAGGAAAAGTTTTGTGCACCTGTGTTTGATGACTGCGTCGACCGGCGTCAATGCCTGCGAGCGCCGGTGGACCAAATTCGCCCCGTTCGTGGGAATGCTTCGCCGCTTGATGCAGAAATGGCAAGGCCTGACTTGCTCTCGTAGACAGATATGGAGTCATCCGTAAGCTTTGCTCGTGCGAACGAGCATATGCTGGTGTGGCGATTCATATCTGCCTACGAGATCATGTCTGCTCTTGCCGCAACATTGACCTTTGCCTGTTCGAGTTATGGTGGTGGCGTGTGCTGTTCTCCGTTCTTGGCCGGCGCGAAGTCGGCGTAGCGCGCGCCCCCCCCTACCCTTCGCGCGAGTGGCGCGGCGGCGCCTGGTCGGGCGTAGGCGCCGCGCCCGCCCCTACCCTTCGAGCGGGTGGCGCTGGCCGCGCGCCTGGTCGGCGGTAAGCGCGCGCTCCGTCCCCTACCCTTCGAACGGGTGGCGGCGAAGCCGGCGCCTAGTCGAGGTAGGCGCGCGCGCTCCGTCCCCTACCCTTCGAACGGGTGGCGCGAAGCTGGCGCCTAGTCGAAGTAGGCGCGCGCGCTCCGTCCCCTACCCTTCGAACGGGTGGCGGCGGCCGCGCCCCGGCGTAGGGCGCGCTCCGTCCCCTACCCTCCGAGCGGGTGGCGCGGCGGCGCGCCAGCCGGTAGGCGCGCGCTCCGCCCCTACCCTTCGAGCGGGTGGCGGCGGCGGCGCCTAGTCGGGCGAGCGCGCGCCCCCCCTACCCTTCGAGCGGGTGGCGCGGCCGGCGCCTAGCCGGGCGAGGGCGCGCTCCGTCCCCTACCCTTGAACGGGTGGCGGCGGGCGCCTAGCCGGCAGGCGCGCGCGCTCCGTCCCTACCCTTCGAGCGGGTGGCGCGGCCGGGCGCCTAGTCCAAGTAGCGCGCGCGCCCGTCCCCTACCCTTCGAGCGGGTGGCGCGGCCGACGCTGGTCGGCGTAGCGCGCGCGCTCCGTCCCCTACCCTTCGAACGGGTGGCAGCGAAGCTGGCGCCTAAGCTGAAGTAGGCGCGCGCGCTTTGGGCTCTTTGATGCGGCCTTGCGCTATACAGGTTCCTTGAATCACGCCGGTCCTTGGCCTGACAGGGTTAGGTTCCCGTACCGTGTGACCCGACGCGCCCGGGGCACGCGGCGGCCTATGACTGCTGGGCAGCGGGATGTGGATGGTTGCGTGTTTGCAGCCGCTCGCCTCTTCCCTAGGCAAGGGGGACACGGGGCGGGCCGCGAGTGGCGCCTGTGGTCGTGACCTTCCAGCGTTAGGTGGGGCGTTGCGCTGTATGGGCGGTTATACGACTGCGGTCGCGCCTCGTGCACGGACCTCCGCGACCCTTCGCTTCCGACTACGGGGAAGCGTGCGGGGCGGGCCTTTACGCCGCTGCGGTTGCATCCTGCGCGCGGATCGTTGCGACGCTTCAGTAGCGGCGGTACGGGCGAGGCGGCTTGAAATAGTCCCCCCGTAATAGCGTCCCCGCACCTTTGCGCCCTCTTTCCTGTTTGCTCGGCCTTCCCCACCTTCGCGCTATCTTCACCGTATTAGTCTCGTCGTGGGGAGCGATGGCCTCCAGCAGCGAGCGCGGCCAGGCGGTTGGTGGCCCTACCATTCGCCGGCGATCCTCGCCGTTGGAGGTAAAATACGCGCTCCAAGAGCGCGACCCGGCGGCGGCTGACCAGGAGCGGCTGGCGGCGGAGGAAGGCACATTTTCCGGCGAGCTAGGCCCCTCGCTCGTGACCGAGAAGACGATCCAAGGGCTCTTGCGTGCGGGGAAGTTGTCCGGGCGCCAGGATGTACGATTGCCCACCGGCGACGAGACGGAACCGCATCCCGAGAGGTCGGAGGCGGTCGTATTTGTTGCCTTTTTCGACGCGGGGCTCCGGATCCCAGCGGCGAGCGTGGTGGGCGACGTGCTGCGGACCTTCGGCCGAGCCGGCGCACCGACTCAAACGCCGTGGCCCGACTTCGTGGTGTACAGCCGGCCTTGCGCTCGGGGCGTCTGGCCCAGCGGCGTCGTGTTCGCCTATCTCCACGGCGCGATGCCACCGAAGGGTCAGGGCGGCGCCGTCGAGCCGATGGCGTCTCTTTTACTCTTCGCTCGTCTTGCAAGAAGCTCTTCCCTGCGAACTCAACCCGCGGGAAGTGGGAGTCCTACTGGATGAAGCGGTGGTTCTACCACCGTGTGGAGAGCGGGAGCGGTCTCGCATGCACGGGCCGACCGATCGCGTTCAAGCCTTCGCCCGGCCGAACGCTCGATGATGAGGACAAGCGGAGGGTCAAACGGCTCGTAGGCATGGCCGCCCGCTTTAACATGCGCGACCTTGCCGAAGAGTACGTAATGTACGGCGTGGCCCCGCTTGCCTACGACCGGCATCTCGCCGCCGAGAGGCGTCGAGATGACAATGTTTCACCGTGGGTTTGCTCGCTACCGGCGCAGCCCGGTCCCCGTAAGCCTCGATTGCGCCCCTCCTTTGTTGACGCGAAATGCGTTGTATGCTAACGCTATTCTCCTTTGCTTCAGGGATTTCCTTGGAGGAGGCGGAGCAAGCCGTGCGCGTGTTC
The DNA here is from genome assembly GCA_036346575.1 of Dendrocalamus sinicus. Taxonomy (NCBI): domain Eukaryota; kingdom Viridiplantae; phylum Streptophyta; class Magnoliopsida; order Poales; family Poaceae; genus Dendrocalamus; species Dendrocalamus sinicus. The sequence continues at coordinate 38,803,631 of CM070671.1, forward strand.
CTGGGTCCGTACACCGCCAGGGAGCACGAGCAGCGCGCGTCTGCTGTCGCCAAGGCGGGGCTGGGGCGACTAAACCGCGTGTGCGAGGTCTTGGGCCTCGCCGCGCCGGACCGTGTCGCTCCAGCCGATGGTGGAGCAAAGAAGAAGAAGACCTCGTCTCGGAAGAGGGGCCGCAGCGGGGCACCTGCCGCGCCTGCTGCTAGTGTTTCCGAGGACGTGGCGGACGCGTAGTCAGACTCTGCGAGGTACGCCGATTCGGGCTTGGGTGGCGCAGGCGCCGAAGGTGAGGTGTCTTCGGCAGGCGTCCCGGACGGTGGGTTTGCCGCGGGCGGCCGGAGGGGGGAGGCCTCACCACCCGCCGAAGTCGCCGAGGCGGATCCTGCGCGGACCAGCGATGCGCGATGGAGGCCTCGGCGGCGATCGCCGCGGTGCCGAGGCCCTCATGCGGCGCGACGTAGCCGTGCTGTCCTTGCCGACAGCGGCGGGACCGAGGTGCCCTTCGACGACGCGGCCACCGTGGAACCTTCGCCCCGGCGCAGTGGCGCGGGTCTTCCCGCCACGGCTGCGGGGCGGCGGCGCCGCTAGCGCCCGCCAACGGCCATGTGTGCGCCGAGCTCCACCGGACCACGGGGTTCATCGTGGCCACGGGCATCCGGGCGCGTGGACGCCAGCGCAAGCGCCGGAGGCCCTGCGACGTATGCGCCTTCTGCCCCCCTGACGACGCCGTCCACCACGCGGGGGCAGCCGCCGGCCTCCCCGAACGCGGAGGCCTCCGCTCACGGCGGGACCATTCCTTCTGCTACCGAAGGTATGGTGACTTAGCTTACTCTGGTGTATGCTTTTACGCCTTGGAGTGGTCACCCGTATGCTTGTACACAGCGTTGCTCATTCCGGAGGGGGAGCATCCGACGGAACACGGGGCCTCGGAGCACGTGAGTCCTGCGGACTTCGTGCCGGCTCCGGAGACGCTGAGGGCGTGGCGCGGGATTGTGAATGACGTGGCCACGAGCGTCGACCCGCAAGTGCTGCAGGCCTACGGTGCGGGGCGCCTCGAGGACGCGTTCGAGGTGTCTGGAGTGAGGGTAGGTACTCATGCGATCGCGCCCGAGTTTAGCTGAGTTTGCTAAGCCTTTTCCCTTCTTCAGACACTCGTGCTGGGGCAGGCCCTGCAAGCGGCCTATGCTCGTAGCCAGAAAGCGCTCGAGGATAGGCTGCGGGCTGCCGAGGAGGAGCTGCGCGAAGCCTCTGGCGCCCGCTCCGCCCAGGACGCCCGCATCCACCAGCTGGAAGCTGAACGCGCCGAAGCGGGGGCGCATGTCGAGGAGCTTGTTGCGTCGGCGCAGGAGTCGGCCGCGGCAGCTGCTGAACAAAAGTTCGCGGCGGAGCGGGACGGGCTCCTGGAGCAGGTCGCCGCGCTAGAGAAGGAAAAGGGGGAACTTGCCTTGACTCTAGTGGAACGCAACCGGACGCTGGGCGACGCCTCGGTGATGGCTTGGGACGCCATGCAAGCGCTGGAGAGCCATCTTCAAGGGCTGGTGGCGGAGGTGCCGGGACGCGCCATCGGTCCGGAGGAGCTGTCTCGGACGCTCCGCTGGATCGGGGATGCCGCCAACGTAGCGCGCGACGCGGCGACGTCCTTCGGCACCCACTGCGCGTACACTTCGGCCTGCTTGGTGTGCGCGCTCCTCCAGCACCGCGGCTGTACGCATGTCGCCGGGCTGAATGACCCCCAGCTGGAGATGCCTGGCGGGGCCGGAGTAATGTCTGGCGCCGTCCGCTCCGCTCGCCGTACCCTTGGGCCCTTCTGCGCCGGATCCGGATCCGTCGGGCGGAAGCATGCGGATCGAGCTCGGAAGTCGCTCACGGGGCGGGAGCCTTGGCCAATTCGGGACGGGTCCTCGGCGCGATGATGGCGGCGCTGGCCCTCTGAAGCGCCGAACCCGCAGTCCGATGCGCGGCGCCTAGGTGTAGGCGTGCGTTGTCCTGTCCCTTGTTTTTGCTAATAAAGCGCACACTTTCTGCATGCATGCTGATTTTCACTTATCTCCCGGGCAGCTTCCTTGCTGGGGCCGGCTTCGAGCGGCCGACCTTTCAACCCGACGACGCCGCGACGGCGAAGGGCGGTCAAGCTTCGACTTTTGGGCGAGCCAGCCTTCGTCGAGCGAGGCCCCGACTTTGGCGCGTGTTAAGGACGAACCCGCAAGGTAGCGGCTTAGAGCGGCCGGGATGTTGGCGGACCTTTGTATATGTGACTCTTCCGGTGGCGAGTCTCTCCGCATTTTAAGTTGTGTCTTTGTGTCTTGATGCGCCGTTGGCGACGTAGCTACGCCAGGGTTTCGTAGAACGGACAGTCCGCAGACTGACGTGTGCGGAGGCAGACCTCTGCGGTTTGCCTCACTTTATAGCCCGGAGACTCGCGCGTGTGGAGGCGGACCTCGACGCTACGACTTCTTTTATAGTCCGGAGACTTGCGCGTGCGGAGGCGGACCTCGACGCTGCGTCTTATTTAAAGTCCGTAGACTCGCTACGTCTTCTTTATAGTCCGGAGACTCGCGCGTGCGGAGCTAGGCTCGACGCTACGTCTTATTTAGAGTCCGTGGACTATTGCGTGCGGAGCCAGGCTCAACGCTACGTCTTCTTTATAGTCCAGAGACTCGCGCGTGCGGAGCTGGGCTCGGCGCTTCGTCTTATTTAGAGTCCGTGGACTGTTGCGTGCGAGCTAGGCTCGACGCTACGTCTTCTTTATAGTCCGGAGACTCGCGCGTGCGAGCTGGGCTCGGCGCCACGTCTTATTTAGAGTCCGTGGACTGTTGCGTGCGAGCTAGGCTCGACGCCACGTCTTCTTTATAGTCCGGAGGCGGTGCGTGCGGAGCTAGGCTCGACGCTACGTCTTATTTAGAGTCCGTGGACTATTGCGTGCGGAGCTAGGCTCGACGCTACGTCTTCTTTATAGTCCGGAGACTTGCGCGCGCGAGGGCGTCCCCCCGGTGCGTATTTTGTTTATACTCAGTCCCGTCACCTTGGCGACGGCGAGTGCACACGCTAACGTGCGTCTTTGGTTTATACTCAGTCCCGCCCTCCCTGGCGACGGCGAGTGCACACGCGAACGTGCGTCTTTGGTTTATACTCAGTCCCGTCACCTTGGCGACGGCGAGTGCACACGCGAACGTGCGTCTTTGTTTTATGCAGCGGGAGCGCGCGCGCGCTGGCGAAGCCTGCGCGCGTCTCCGCCCCAATTTGCATGATGAAGAAAGATTAGTGGCAAACGGCGATCTTCATTACATCCCCGTTTGCGCGGGCAAGCAATTACAAGGGGTGGGTGTACTAACCGTTTGCCCCTTGGTGAGGCCGGAGCCTCTGGTCACTAAACCTCCACGTTGTGACTCCGGCTCTAGGAGCGCCGTTGGGCTTCGCGCCGTGGGCATCTGGTGCCTGGCTCGATGCGCCGAGCCATATCCTGGTCGCCTCGGACGGTGATGACGGTCCGGGGACCCGGGATCTTCATGCACAGATAGCCGTGGTGTGGTACCGCCAAAGGAGTTGAGGATTGGCGCCCAATGGCATTGTAGGGATACGGAGGTCGACCACGTCGAAGGTGGCATCTTCGGTCCGCACATTGTCATCTCGGCGAAGGAGACTTGAAGGCCGATCGGCCCAGCGCCGCAGGGCTGTCCCAAGCCTGCGGTGGGATTCCCGAGGCCCCAGCGCTTCGAGGATCCCCATTTGGTCGAAGGCGCGCAAACAATACGTTCACGGAACTACCCCGTCCACCAAGGCGCGCCCACGCCGCATCCCGCGATGGTGACCGGATGACGGGGTCCCGATGAGGAAGTCCACACCTTGGGCGTCATCAGGTGTGAATGTAACCTCGTGCCGCACCCATTCCGGCGGTGCTTGCGCTGGGTATGCCGCCACGTGATGTAGTCTTCGCGCGTAGGCCTTTTGCTGCCGCGCCGAGGCGAATTCCAGCGCAGAGCCGCCGGATATGACATTAATGACCCTGCGGTAGGTTGCGTCCGGGGCCTGCAACGACAGGAGGCCTTCCCGAGGCTGCTGTACGTGAGCTTGGATCCGCAAGGTGCCTTCCTGGGGTTGCATTCCCTGCGCCTGTACCTGCATCCCCTGCGCCTGTACCTGCATGGGGGCCTCGTATGGGAATTGGACGTGGGCCACCGCAGGCGGGCGCGCCTCCGGGTTCCTGTCCCTAGCGACGCTGTCGCGGAGCGCCGCGATGGAGGTGCAGTTACGGGTGTCGTGATTGCCGCGGTCGTGGACTAAGCACCACAGTCCCTGATGCTGGTCGTCGTAGTCTCCACGACCCTTATCGTCGCGGCCCCTGCCACGGCCGCGGCCCCGGCCACGGCGCCCCCGGCCGCCTCGGCCTGCTGGAGCACCCTCGTCGGACCCGCCTTCGATGTCGAGGACGTACCGGTTTCGCCTCGACCTTTGCTGGCCGCGCTTGGGCTGATCCGGCGACTCCTTATGCGAGCTGTCCCTGCGGTCGGGCGCGTCCTTGGACGACTCCTTCTTACGCTTTCCCTTCGAAGAGCCGCCCTTCGACGGATCTTCGGTTTTTGCCGAGGTTCCGACCTGGTTAGTGTCGGAGTCGTCACCTTGCCTTCGCCGCGCGTCTTCCTCCGCCCTGGCATATTCTTCCATCTTGTCGAAGAGCTTCGCCACCGTCTTGATCGGCTTCCGCGCATTTTATTCAGCCATCGGGCCCGGACGAAGGCCCTGTATGGCTGCATTGACGATGGTGGTCTCGTTGACGTCCTTCACTTGACATCGAATCTTGGCGAAGCGTTTGAAGTAGTCCCGGAGCTTCTCCGAGGGTTTTTGCTTCACGGCAAAGAGCTGGTCCGCATCGACCCGGTCAACGTAGTTTCCTTGGAAGTTGTTGTGGAGGCGGGCGCGGAGCTGTTCCCACGCGTAGATGGAGCCCGGCTCTATGGTGAAAACCAAGAGAGCGCCACTCCTTGTAGCGCGAGGGGGAGTCCCTTTGCCTTCGTGGTGTCATCTCCGCCCGCGGCTTCGATCGCGGTTTCATATACGCGCACAAACTCACAGGGGTCCGTGTCGCCTTTATACGAGTCGATGGCGCTAGGGAACTTGAAGTCTTCGGGCCATGCCGCCTGCTGCAGCCCCGCCGAGAGCGGGGACTCCGGATCCACGCGTCACAGCGGCACGCGGCTGGACGTGGGGGCTTCGCGACTGTCCGCCCTTTCCGGCGTGGGCTCGGACGCGGTTGCTGGCGCAGCCGGCTGACTCCGAGCCTCTTGTATATCTCTGACGGCTCCGCGAAGGTCCCCGCCTCCGCTGAACGCGTTGAGAGCCGCCAGCGGCGCTTCCATCCCGGTGCGGGCGGGGTCGCCGGTGCTTCCGACGGGCGGTCGGCGCGGGCGACCGCATCGCGGGGCCCGAGCCGCCGGTCGCTCTGTCGTGGCTACCTCGGACCGCCCGGTCCGCACCGCCGGCGAGGTTGCCGTGGGAGCGCGAGGTCGGTATCGTCGCGTCGGCGGTCGGTTGTCACCGCACCGTGTCGGCGTCTTCGACCGCCGGTCCGTCCTCGCAACGCCGGTGGCGGGTTGGTCGTCGCTGTGCGGTGACGGGGTTGGTCGTCGTTGTGCGGTGGCGGGTTGGTCGTCCCCGCGCGAACGCCGACGTCTCGGACACCGCGATCGCCTCGCCACCGCGTCCCGCCGCCGCCGATGCCGGCTCGTGCCCATACGACGCCCGCCCGCCGCCTTCTTTCCTTCGCCGCGAGGAAGCTTTTGGTGCCATCTTTTCTTGGTCTTGAGCTTGTCTTCGTCCTCCCCACGGACGGCGCCAACTGTTGTGGCTACAGACCAAACAGAGAGAGAGATGGTAGTGGAGAGTAATGAAGATAAGTGTAATGGCCTGTGTCCTCCCCATGGCTTGCACTCATATATATATGCACATGAGGAGTGCTTTTACAGTTATACCCTTACATTTGGTTACCCCTTCTGGGGTAGTTATGTCATTACACATGGCCTATTCTGGGCCTTATAATCTCCTGCCAAGCCTGCTGGATTTAGGTGGGGGCCACCCCTACGACAGTGATAATAGTTCTGAGTTCAAAAACACTAAAATTGAAGATTTTTGTGATGAACTTGGAATAAAGCATGAGCTTTCACAACCTATACTCCAGAGAAAAATGGAGTTATAGAAAGGAAAAATCATACATTAATTGAAATGACTAGGACAATGCTTGATGAATATAGTACTTCCAATAATTTTTGGGCGAAAGCTATTAACACCGCTTGTCATGCCATCTTCTTTTCAAAAAGACTTTCTATGTGCTTCTCATTAGAAGAAGACTAAACATTTACTATTTTAGAGTATTTGGTTACAAATGCTATATCTTGAGAAAGAGTGTTTGGCTCTTAAAATTTCAAAGTCCATGCGATGATGGATTTTTGCTTGGTTATTCTTCTAATAGTAAAGCTTATAAAGTCTTCAACAAAACTCTAGTTTAGTTGAAGAAACTTGTGATGTTCAATTTGATGAGACTAACGGCTCTCAAGAAGAGTAAGAGAATTTGAACGATGTAGGGGACACAAATTGGTGATATCAAGCTAAAAGGGGACACAAGTGAACCACCTTCATCAACGCAAGTTGAAGCTCCTTCCTCTTCCACAACAAATAGCATTCAAACAATGATGTGGAAGACAAGAAAGAACAACCATCAACTCTACCACCGAAGATCCACAATGCAATCGCCAAGGATCATCCAATAGATCAAATATTGGGTGACATGAGTAACGGTGTCTAAACTAGATCCTGTGTAGTTTCATTTTGTGAACATTACTCTTTTATGTCTTCTCTTGAGCCATAAGTTGTAGATGGTGCTCTAGACAATGCGGTTTGGGTGAATGCAATGCATGAAGAGTTAAAAAAAACTTTGTTCAAAACAATGTTTGGACATTAGTGGAAAAACCCAAGAAATAAATGTTATTGGGATAAAATGGGTCTTCCACAATACACAAGATGAAAATGGAGTTGTGGTAAGAAACAAGACAAGGTTAGTCGCTCAAGGTTATACTCAAGTTGAGGGTTTAGATTATGATAAAACATTTGCACTATAGCTAGACTTGAGTCTATTCGTATATTACTTGCCTTTGCTTCAATTTTCAATATTAAGGTATTTCAAATGGATATTAAATGTGCTTTCTTAAATGGCAAAATAATGAAACTTGTATATATTGAACAACCTCCAGGTTTTGAAGATCCTAAAAATCATAATCATGTGTATAAACTCTTTAAGGTGCTATATGGCTTAAAACATGCTCCTACAGCATGGTATGAGCTCATTTTAGATTTTCTACTCTCTAAAGGATTCAAAATTGGGAAGATTGATACAACATTGTTTACTAAAATTATTGACAATCACTTATTTGTATGTCAAATTTATGTTGATGATATTATATTTGGTTCTACTAATTAGGATTTTTGCAAATAGTTTGGTGATATGATGTCTAGGGAATTTGAGATGTTCATGATAGGAGAATTAAGCTATTTCCGTAGACTTCAAATCAAGCAACTCAAGGATGTGATCTTTATAAGCCAAACAAAGTATATGAGAGATTTATTCAAGAAGTTTAGCATGAAAGATGCAAAACCAATCAAGACCCCAATGGCAACAAATGGGCACCTCAATCTTAATGAGGGAGGTCAACCAGTAGATTTAAAGTTCTATAGATCTATGATTAGAAGTTACTTTATCTTATTGCATCTAGCCCCAATATCATGTTTAGTGTTTGTATGTGTACATGGTTTTAAGCATCTCCAAAAAAGTGCCACTTGATAGCCATAAAAAGAATTCTAAAATATTTAAAACATTCCTCTAGCATAGGCTTATGGTATCCCAACGGTGCTAAATTTGATTTAATTGAATATTCAGATTCCGATTATGCAGGTTACAAAGTAGATAAAAAAGCACCTCAAGAAATTGTTAATTGCTAGGAAGGTCTTTAGTATCATAGTCTTCCCAGAAACAAAATTCTGTAGCTCTATTCACCACCGGAGCTGAATATGTTTCCGTCGGTAGTTGTGCTTAATTGCTATGGATGAGGCAAACTTTGATAGATTATGGAATTAAATTTGATAAAACGCCTCTTTTGTGTGATAATGATTGTGCGGTGAAAATAACCAAGAACTCGGTCCAACACTCAAGAACCAAGTATATAGATATACGCCATCATTTCTTGAGAGATCATGTGAGCAAGGGAGATATACTAATTAGCCACATTCGGACCGAAGAGCAATTAGATTACATTTTCACCAAACTATTAGATGAAAGCCGTTTTTACAAGTTGAGGAATGAATTAAATATCATAGACTACTCTAATGTTGCTTGAACTCATGCCTTATTCTTTCATTCTCATTTGGTGTTATTTGCATCATTTAAAAGGGATTTTCTCAATCTTTTCATTAAAAATATCTATATTTATAAAAACTATGCTTCTAGGTTTCCTTTAGTCTTCTTAATGCATAATGATGCTGAATGGTTCTTATTTGAGTGCAAAACTAGGGATCATTTGCATATTTCTTAAAATCCAAATTTAGTTCCCAAAAAGTTTTAGAAAAATCGGAACTACCATTGTGTATTCTGCGGTATTACCATTTTGTGGTACTACAGGATGAAATCTACGATACTTCTGCTCCCTGGTACTACCGGCAGTCAAACTGCGGTACTACCACTCCAGTCAGTTGAGCTCATTAACTACTGTGCCCAACTCTTCTCTTTTATTTTTTTCTCTCTCCTTTTATTGGAACTTTCGCACCCCACTTCCGACCAAGACCGTACACTTCTTCCTCTCTCTCTCCCCCCTTCCCCCCAAGAACTCCCAAAATCCCATTGCTAGAACTCCAAATCCCTTTAGGATTTCTTCATTCACTGGTGATTTCTTGGCATCCATGGGTTCAACTCCTCTGCTCCACAAGGTAAATAGGATCAAAATCCTCTTTTTGCCTTGTTCTAGAACCCTAGCTCAAGTCTAGGTTTTGATAAGAAATACGAATGATTTAGTGATCTTTTTGCCTTGTGCTGAAGTATTGTTAATATACTCGTCTTTTAGTATAAGTCCCGTATGGGTTGAACTTCCACCTAGAATGACAAAATTCATTTTTCCACAGCTGATAAATGGATTATTCCTTGAATTCATAGCTTTTTGTGATCAGACTTCATTTGAAATCTCAATTGATACTAGGTTGTTAATGAACCATGCATAAATAGAGCATTATATGGTCATACTCCCTTATCTACTCATGAGCTTTCTAGATAATGCCTCATTCTCATGAATTGTAATCACACAGTTAGGCTCAAATAGATGTATTCTTTCTAGGTATCCTGTAGGCTTATACCTTTTCCTTATTTTGACAATAGAATATATTAAGGCTTTATGCTAACTTTCTATACAGTCGAGAGTAATTTGTCTATTAGGATACAGATACAATGAATATGTACTCTTTTATTACAATATCAATTTGTTTTTCTCATTGACTAAATCAAAGGATCTTTAATCAAGAAGGTATGTGTTACCATTGTTGTGTAAGTCAAATAGGCTTCATACCTATGTCCATAGTGTCCAGACACAAGGTGTTGAATACCCATAATCCTCGGGTGTATACCATACTAGTCCCATGATCAATGGGTAGTACACTCAACCACAACATTGATGTCACATCCATAAATATCACATTTATTTAATTTACAACAAAAGAATCAAATACATAAGCGATGTATATCTAGTTTACAACACAAGGGCCGACTGGTCAAATAAATATAACTATTAGAGATTGTAACAAAAGATAAGTAAGTAAACCAAAAGCATCCAGTGGTATGTCATCCATTTCCCATAGGCAACTGACAAGGATTAGGCCCAAGAATGATGTATTGTTGTACCCTCGGTACCAGGTGCAAAGTATGCGTCATCGGGTTTAGTTTCTTTCTCATTCTCTGAACAACAATTTAAGTAAGGTTATGTATATTATATACTCTGTAAGACTTACAGTGTATCACAAAATTATACTAATGCAAGGCTAAACAAAGGATAAGGCTCTACGGTATAAGTTATTTTCAGCATGAAGCAAGTTTGCATTTGCAATATCGATAAATAATAATTTGCAATTAAACTTTGAAGAGCAATTGACATGCATGTAATGAAATAATAATTATATAACTGTAATAAAAAATAAATCAAAGCCCTCCTTGGCTAGGGAACCATGAACAAATCTCAGCCATAGACATGATATATACGTTACAACATACAACTAGACCCATTGCAGTTGCACCAAGCATACTCATGACCACGACAATAGCTATTTAAATAGTTTTATACTCTCAAGAGATTGTACAGCTTTACCCATATAAGACAATCAACTCTTCTGTCGGCCACTACATGCTTCCTTAGGCGTGTGATGAAGTGATTATTATATAGGCTTTACATCATCTAGTCCTCACCTTGTACCAGCATGATGAATGACAAACCCTCGCCTCAAGGGATACCCCCTATTTAGTGAGGCATTCACCATTGTATTAGCAAGATTTGGTCCCAACACCTTGGTGAAGGGAGCGCTATAAGCATCCTACTTTGTATACTCTTACTACTTCGGCCTACCAAAATGCAAGACTAGTTCTAGATAAATTAGTCAGCTAAAGCTGGAGCCCATATAGCAAATATAGTTATACAGTTTAACACAGAGTTCGATCCTTAATCAACACGGGCTAGAATCTCCCCCTATCTATATGCGAGATCCTCTCTCAAAATTTTCAGTTCGTATCATAACTCACCCATATAAAAAACTAGGTTTTTTTATTTTATTTTTATACGAAACTAACATATGTCCCTCCTTTGGTCCAACATTTCAAAATCTCCCATTTCCATGCACAAGTTTTTTTCCCCAAATATTCAAATTTAGTAAAAACTAGTGCGTGGCTAAGCATCTAAACAATATACGTGAATGTAGGATGCTTAAATTGACATTAGTTATTGTCTAAACCATGTCCTACAGTCTACAATAGTAAGTGTATCAATATCACAAGGATGGTCAATGCATACAAGCAGGAATAACTACCATACCCATAAATATAGCGATTTTATCCAAACATACGCACATGAATAATATTTTTTTGCAAACAATATACAATAATTGAAACATTAGGATTAACATGGTCAAAGAGGGTATTTGCCTTGTTCTGGTTGCTCAGAGAGTTGCTTGGGATCATTCTCACAATTTTCCGGTGCAACGGTGTCTAAACGATAAAACCAAATGAGCACAAATAAGAGCAAAATATATTCAAATAGAGACCAAATTCTAGGGGCAGGTGGTGGATCTGGGCATAGAGAGAGCATATCTGAGGGGTGTTGAGAGGGGGGAGACAGGATCAGGGCGGCTGGAGATGTCGACAACAAGTGTTGCTCTACGCTGCTATAGCATTTCTCCATCTCCATTGAAACACGCAAGTGAAGCTCTGATCGAGATGAGATGTCGATAAGAATTAAGGGTTTATGTCTAAAAAAATTGGGATTTTAGGTAGAAGCCACGCGTCAGCTAATTCTCTGATGGGTTCTATTCTTTCTAAGAGCAGGTACAATAAGGCTTAGTCAGCAGGCTATAGCAAATATAATATTAACAAAATCTTACGTGGCAGAAAGAGAAAGGAAGAGAGAGAAGGAAGCTGGCTACTAAATTACAGTTAGCTATAGCACGTAAAAATATGCATTTCACTATCTTACACGTGGGGCCAAATAGTTATTGTAATAGCTACCTTATTGTATGAACTATTTTTTTGAAGGCTATAGATGAAATGGACAAGTGTTATAGCCACTAGTTGGCTATACTATTGTACTTGCTCTAATACAAATTGAAAAGGTGCCAGTACGGTGGGAGGCCATGTGTCGCTCCCTTGGGATAGGGGACCGATGTATGTGATGGGAGATGAGGAGAGGAGGTGACGTCTCTCCGGTGAAAAAGTAGCCGTTCAAGGGTGAGTTGGCCTGAAGGATCAAATGGAGGGAGGGCCTCCCACATCCAAATAATAGATGGCCAAAGAGAGGGAGGACCTGGCTTTGTTAAATGATAGATGGCAGGTGATCTTTGGTTTTTGTTTTTCGGAGAACCAAACCATTGTCGCATGGCTTCCACCTAAAATCCCAATTTTTAGACATAAACCCTTAATTTTTGAGACAATGTTACAAAATATAAAATCCTAGAAAAATTACAAAATCAAGTCCACTGTAAGGATCCTTAAAAGATTCATAATTTTGAGCTCCTTTTCTATCTTGAAAATTGGTACAAATAGTACAATTATATGAATTTTTTAGTACAATTCAAAATGCATAAAATTATTTTAAAAAATACACTATGTTGAGAGGCACCACAAAAAATTCATGAGTTTTGAGCTCGTTTCGTCTATTTAAAAAATTTTACAAGTAGTACACCTAAATAAATTTGCTAATTATGAATCAATTAATGTTAATTAACATGATGAACAATAGCCACCGCACGGTGGCTGTGCCGAAGGGGAGGCCACCGCACAGTGGCCATGTGGGAGTGGGCCCACCGCACGGTGCCGTGCGGTTTGGCTCCACCGCATGATGGTGAGCGGAGGGTGCATGTCGGCCGGAAGCTGTCTCCGTGCGATGACCGTATGGCCTTCGTGCCAAATCTGCATATTCTTCACACTCGGCACTACTTCTATAAGGGCCTGTTTGGGACTGCTCTGCTCCAGTTTTTTCAACTCTGCTCTAAACTTGTCTAGCCAAACGGGTCCAACTCCAAGAACTCTGTTCCAAGAAAAAAGTGGAATTGAAGGCCTACTCCACATTTTTTCTGGAGCTCCTCAAGTGGTACTCCAGAAACTAAAGTTTTGTATCTCTTCGTGGAGTTGGGGGAAAATTACCCACCACTGCCATTACACAATTGCTCTCACACAGGTACCGATTCCATTTCTTTTCCTTCTCCACACCCACCGCGCAACGCCTCTCCTCCCCAGTTCAAAAAAAAACTCCTCTCCTCCCCACCCCCCGCGCGGGTTCGCCGGAGAAGAAAAGCCGGTGAGGTGTGGGCGGCTGGCAAAACGGGATCCCCGCACGGAGTGGAGTTCGCTGGAGTGGTCGGCGGGGGTCGTGGAGGCCGGGAGTGTGCCGGCGGCGTGCGGCGGCGGCGGCTTAAGGTTGACCTCGACGCCGGCGATGTACAGGTCTTGCGGAGCTCGGAGGAGGGTGCGGGCGGATTCTCCGAACTCCGAGGGTGGCTTGGGAGAGAGGAATCGGGTTAGGGTGGCTTGACGCGGTGGCACACTCGCCGGCCGGAGGTGGAGAAGAAAGGGGTCGCCGGCGGGATATGGCGCACGAGCGGCCGATTCCTTGCTAGGGAAGGGGAAAGGAGGTGCGGCGGTGCGAATGAAAGGCTCGGCCGGGGCTTTCATAGCCGGAAAAAGGCGCTGCGGCGAGGAGCAGGTGCGGATGAGCACGGCGACGGCATGGCGAGCCGATGAGACAATCCATCAATTGGCGACGTGAGCTGGCGTAGGGGGACAAGCTCACCCGCCTGGAGCTCGGCCACCTCGGCAAGGCCGGCGCGCCGCCGCTCCGCCGTCTGCAGGAGTTCCGCCTCCAGTCCGTCGACGCCTTCGCCCCTGGCCAGCCGCTCGACTTTGCCGAGCTCTTCAAGAAGGGCGACCTCGTCGACGTGTCCGGCAACTCCATCGGCATGGGGTTCCAAGGTCAGTAGATTCGAGTGTCCTTAATTTTTGCAATGGCAAGAAGATGCCCGGTGGACGCGACGGTGACGGCGGCAAGGAAAGGGGTGAGGGAGTACGTGGAGGCGGCGCGGGAGATGGCGCGGCAGCAAGACGGCGGGCCCGCGCGGTGGTTCTCGCCGCTCGAGTGCTGAGGCGCCGGTGGTCGCGTCCCCGGCGCGCCGACGCTGCTCTACTTGCCCGGTAGGAGCATTTCTCTCTCTTGAGAACATATAAACGCTCGTATCTTCAATTACTTTGGTTTCAGTCATCTGAAAAAAAGCTAATTGTTTTTAGTTTTTGGATCTTGCAGGAATTGATGGAGTTGGTTTAGGACTGATCCGGCACCATGAGAGATTAGCAAAGTAAGCAATTTTAGATGGAACTTATGACTGTTTTATCTTCAATACAACAACTTATGCTTGTTCTGTTCTGCAGGATGTTCGAGATGTGGTGCTTGCATATGGTTGTGATCAAAATGGCTTGAGCTTTTGGCTTCAGCTTATTTTTGCACTATTCATAAATTTCGTCTTTTTCTAAATTTTTGGCTTTTTTTTGAGTTTTTTTACCGGTTCTTTTTTTCCTCGTATTTGTTTACACTTTACGTGATGGGCTAATATGTTTTTTCTATTTTTAAATTTTTTTAAATTTAATTATGGTAAATAAGCCTCACATCATTCTGATCTTTTTCAACAATTCTGATGTTTTACCATAAGCCACGGGCTTTTCAGCTATTTTGATCACAACCTATACCTGTCGAAGACCGTACGTCCTTCGACGGTACGTGTTTTTCATGTGGATTTTTCAGAGTGAAGTAAACAAACGTCGTGCTTTATTCTTCAATAATCGAGGAAAATGTTCATGTGCTTGTACTTTAGGAAGTTTCATGTTAATAATCCTGCAATTCCAGTCTGCCTATTTCCCACATATTTTATTCTTAATGCTGCTTCTATGCACTTCTTTCTGCAGTTTTTGGTTGATATTTTGCCAAAGGAATCTATTGTTTGGAAGTTGAAAATGTTGAGAACAGCGTCATCATTTGTCAATTCCCGTTACATGCAATCAAAGCCCAGACTTTGGTGCTTGCTAGGTATGATATGACTTGCAATAGGCAAACTGACAAAATACAGCTGAGATCTGAAAATAATGTTCCCTTGAACAATAACATTTTTAAAGTTTCTCTTTACCTCATAATATTCTATTATGAAGGATTGAGAGTAGCATTGTGCTCATTGTTCCTGGTTCTGCATAGGTCGAGAAGAACATAGTATGCACATGCTTTACATGGACCATATGTCGCATTCCAATAATTTTATTTTTGGACATATCATCCTCATTTTGACTGGATCTGAAGTTGGCATTCTTTTTCCTCAGTGGAAATGATGAACTGTTGCCAAGCCGCAAAGAGGCTGAAAGGCTACGTGGCTGAGAGGCTGAAATGATGAACTGTCCCCAAGAACTAGATTTTTTTATGTGTTCCATCCTGCTGTCTAGTTGATTGTATGGGGTGGTTGCAAGAGACATTGACGACACCGGGTGAGTGCCATTCGTAGCTTCGAATGAGCACGGAAATGTTCTATGATCTTCATGATTTGTTGGTTTTTTGTTTTCTCGAATAAATTAATTGTGATTATAATATTTTACATCATATTTCAATTGGCAACAAAAAAATTCAGTTACATATGCTCCGCAGACATCAAAACATACACCAAACATCATTCAGGGGCATATTAGACCTTTTTCAGGGAAACCTCATATTCCTGAAGCTGGAGCTAGCTGCGTGCCAAACAGGACCACCTGCTCCAGGAACTCCATAGTGGAGCTGCTCCATTGTAGAGTTGGTGGAGCAGAGCTGGAAAAACTAGAGCAGAGCAGTCCCAAACAGGCCCTAATTACCGGTCGCAACACCGCTAAATCAGCCAAAAAGTCCCTTTTCACCATGCATGATCTAGTATATTACTCTACTCTCAAGGTATGGCTAGTCACCGGGCACCACCTCTTTGTGCCAGTGGCGCCCACCTTCACTCACTCCTAAGGTCAGGCTTTATGTCACCAGAACGAACAAAAAAAGTAGCGCCAAGATAGTAAGCAGAGAGCACCTAAACTTGCGTTGATATTTACCTTTTGATATTGTTAATATTGTTTATTTAAAATGTAAGTGCTTCCATCCATGCTGCTACTAAATGATGTGAAGAAAAAAAACTAACATGAAATGAATTCTGACTCATTTTTGCTACTCAATTCCTGGTGATGCAGACCCAGTACAGCGTGATCTGCTCCCTGGCGCCATGCACCACCTTGTCTGAGAGCTCCGTGTCCGCCATGCCCACCGTGTGCACAAACTTGAGCATGTCATATCGGCTTCGTTTGCTATCAATTTAAAGATATCGGCCATTCTACTTACTATGGGGGTGATCGGTTCGGCTGAAAAGCTCGTGGCTTATGGCTAAAAACATCAGAGTGATGAAAAAAAGCATCAGTATGATGAGGCTTATTTAGCATAATTAAATTTAAAAAAATTTAAAAATATAAAAAATATGTTAGCCCATTACGTATAATACAAACAAATACGGGAAAAAAAAAGAACCGGCAAAAAAGCTCAACAAAAAGCCAAAAATTCAGAAAAAGACGAAACTTATGAATAGTGACAAATAAGCCATGAGCACTGTAGCGCAGCCATGTTGATCACCCCCTATATCGAAAAACATTTACAGTCAGATAGTTGCATTCTCTCTCCCTGCTATAAGATTTTAGATTTTAAATGTCTCCGCTCCAAAGGATTCATCTTTTGGCTTTTTTGCTTTCAATTTATTTAATCTAGAAGCCACTTGGAATACATCGACTTTTAATTTTGTCTTATTTTGACTTTTTTAGCTTTTTTGGGCTTTTTTTTTACTTCTTTTACCCTTATTTTTTGTAGTGTCTGTGATGATATAATGATTTTTTTTAATTTTTTTCTTATTTTTCTCAGAAAAAGCTAATAGTCGCTATAATACAATTTTAGCTAAAAGCCACAGTTAGAAACTTAAGCTAAAAGCTAGTTAGAGCACCACCAAAAACATGTGAGAATCACAGGATGTACGAAAGCACAAGTTGTATCACTAGCTGTCAGCATTCAACAAATATACTGTTCTGCTGGTATCATTGAACGGCATGTAATCAAGTACTATCTATCTGGTTGAATCATTTTAAGCAGTGGCGCTCCCCAGTCGATCAGAGCCCAAATTGAACCTCAAACACTGGCTCCTTTTCTAAGTGTTGTATTTTTGGCTTTTAACTTTTGGTTGAAATATCTCTGTAGCGGTTGTTAGTTTTTTATGAGGTATTTAATTTTAAAAAATAGAAAAAATAAAAATATTACTATATCTCTATAAATAATTTTAAAAATGAAAAAAACCATGGTAGAAAACCAACGCACTCCGATCGTCTCATAAGCCATCACTGTTGGGAACTCGTTCCCTGCCCGATGTGTGTGACTACTCTTAAGCAGCTGTCGATGTGTCTCTGCTTGGTTCCCCGGCCCATGCTTCTAGCCTACTACGAGCTTCAACATTGCGGCTGCCACCCTGGAGTGGAGTTGTTGGTCCTTGTGTCCATCTCCCTCCTTTTGTATTCTTGCCCAGTATGTCAAAGAACACAGCGACCGTTAATATTTTGTGTATGACACGTTAACTCATAAGCTGTTTCTAATTGGCTGCGCGATTTCGAAGTGGTCTGTTCAGTGGTAGCTAGATTCAGGAATTGACGAGGGCCTCCAGATCTAATCCAATCGAATTGTAATACCACTAAATTTCAAAAGAGAGAATTAAGGAAAGAAAGGGGTGGTTTTGCCGTCAGACCCATCGACTTTTAGAACGCCGAATAAGCAACGCTCGCAGAGGTTCCCAGACCACCCAGGGACGGTCGGCACCGTCTAGAAAACGACTAAAAGTAGCGCTCTCAGAGGTTCCCAGACTGTCCAGGGCCGGTCAGCACCGTCTCGCGTTGTGGGTTGTCGTCATTCGGCAAGAAAATCTACTCTTACCTGTTACTAATTTACCTGCCGCAGTAGAAGAGCACCAAATAGTGTAGGGCTACTGTTGGACCAAAAAGCCCTTAGGGCCATAGCCAACCAAGGCAAAAAGGGAGGGGTAGAAGCGACATTTCGCAGTGAGTGCGATAGCCATGCCTCTTAAGTAGACAAGACTTCACACAGCCCATTTACCTGCTCCACTTTCTGCCGCAGCCACAAAGCCAAGCAACATCATTTCACCCCCCCCAGCTGAGAGAAAGAGAGGGAAGGCAAGAAGGAGGAAGGCAAGAAGGAGAAGGGCAAGGTGGAAAGGAGATCCCAACGGGGCTCAAGCGACGCCGTCGACTGCACCCAAGGGAGACCATCCACCACCACCGAGAACCCGGCCTTCTTCAACAACCAAGCCTAGGTAGATCCCCTCACCACAGCCCTAGCTGGTTCATGGCACGAGGTGTTTAGCAAAAAGGGAAGAAAGGGGGTGAAGTGGGGGAGTACCGTAGGAAAGTCGTAGTAGGCTGTGTCGGCGAGGGAGAATGGCCGGAGTTGGAGGGGCCACTGGGCACCCGGCCGGCTGCAAGCCGAGGCCGGCGGGCCCGAGCTCGGTCAAGCGTCGCCGCGCCGCCGCACTGCCCAACCGAGCAACGGCACCGTGCATCGCCGCAGCGCGCAAAGAGGCGGTGGATCCGGTTGGGGCCGACCGGATCCGGGGCAAGGAGTGCAGGGGCGAGCATGGGGGGCCGCCGGTGGAGAGCCCGAGGCCGGCAAGCCGAGCGCAGCCGTGCGCCGCCGCGCTGCCGGGAAGGTCGCGCGCGCGAGTGAGAGAGAGAAGGTGGGAGGAGTAGAAGGGAGGGGAGCCAGCGGAGGGAGCTATGGCCAGCGAGCTGCGGGGCCGGCAAGCCCTAGCGCGGCCGGAGGGGTCGCCCACACGCGAAAGAGAGAGAGAGAGAGAGAGGGCGGGGGTGGAGTGAGTGAGGCCGTTCGGCCGACAGAGATAAGGAGAGAGGGAGCGGCCGGGTAAGAAAAAAAGAAGAGAAAAAAGAAAGAGAGGGGAGAGAAAAAGAAAGGAGAAGAGGAAAGAAGAGGAAAGGAAAAAAAGAAAAGAAAAGAAAAGAAAAGAGGAGAAAAAGAATAGAAAAAAGGGGTTTGGTGCCAGCTTGATGGGTCCTTCACCCCGGGCATATTACACCAGGATCGGGATATACGTGTAGTATCGTCAGTGCCCATTTAAACTCTAGTTTTGTTATAAAATGTTAAGTCGGACTTAATCGCTTGTACAGGCGAAGGTCCTGAGTCGACGTCGTCCTCACGTCGCTTCGCTCCGCTTGATTAACATGCAAGTGCATGGTAGAGCGGTAGATCGCAGAGATTATGATTATGCGATACTTACAAGATGTGATAATGTTTATGTGATATTGCGATGCTTACATGACATGATGCTTATTTATGGATGACAATGATAATGACAATGGCATATGCATTTGCATTATGTGCACTCAAGAGTGAGGGTGGTGAGAAAGTCCCTAGCTACGAGTAAAGCTAGCGGACTAATCCGGAGTCCTCTTGAGTAAGACCTACTTCGGTAGGCCTCCACGGGAGCGGAGAGACCCCCGTGCCGATATAGGCGGGCCCAGATGATGGGTGAACATCGACGGGTGTTCACTCGGCAATACCGGTATTTGCAATGTGATGAACAAATGTGCATGTAGAGCAGGGATGCATTGCATTGCATTGATGATGTGGCAATGTGCAACACAAAAGTGTATGTGAAGTATTTACGATCGATGTGGAACCTTGAGATTGCTGATATGATCTTGGGAAGTGGCAGCAAGCCCTCACTTTTCTGAGAACTAGTTACATTGACTAATCAAGTTGAGCACTTCATCATATTAGTTTTTTAAGCTAATACTGAGATTTATTTTTTTATCCCTAAAGGAGACAAAACCAGTGGATTTCCAAATTGCAGCATCTTTCATTCAGCATTGCCAGATTTAGGCACTAAATAAAAGTTATTCGGCTACTTTGAGCCTCTCATCTCTTTTTTACTATTTTCTCCATCCATGACAAGTTCCTAGTTATGAACCCAGCTTCATATTTATGTATACTTTGATAGGTAAAAAACTGAGCTATTGTCATTCTACTTATCAAATATGTAAGTTCTCTTTTTGTGTCGAACTGCTCGAATTCAATCAAGACTCTGCTTCTCCGTTAATTGTGACCTAGCATAGTAATGCACAATTTTGACACCGACCGATGCATAATACTTGTTCATTGTACTAAACAAAACAGCTGCAAAGAAGCTAGACTGCTGATTTGTGCATTTCGATCATTATCCATAATTCTGGAAAATATCAGGATATAACGTATTCTCATGTAAAGCTCAGGTATGTTGCAAATTCTCAACCATGCAGACCGGCCATCTACTCCACTTGAAAAGTTATGGTAGCATTACTAAAATGGCAATGTTTTCCCCTCCCATTAGTCCGAAATATTCATTCTGCATTTCAATCATTGTCGTTTGCTCATGAGTTTATTTTCCATGCATAACAGGCCACATGCAAATAATGATACTTGCTCCATTTTTAGTGGGAAATTCCCATGGAATACTAATCCTGCATATTAAGAGATTAGTTTTTTAGTATGAATTATTTGTGCTCTAATTATATAAAGCATCTGAGTGAACACGAGATATATAACTATGTTTCATCTACATGTATGCTGCGATCTAGAAGTGATCATTGTCAGAGAGAAACAACCCCTCTCTGCACAAACTCTGTTCTCTGAACTGTGCCGAACTATGAACAGTAGCTAACGACAAAATACAGAAAGCAACCAGAGTTCAGAGTTTGTGGAACAAGCAGAGTATGAAAACACACGTTTGTGCCGCGCACACACCAGCGGCTTTTCAGTTTTCATTCCTTTTATTCATGGCTGAATACATGGAGTCTGTTACATGCAAATCATGGACCAAGACTTCCTCAGAATCCTCCAAGATCCGAAGAATCCGTTCCACCAAGAAAAAAGAAGGAAACTAGTGCAGAGTGCTTCCTACTCGTAAAGGGAACAAACATGTAGCGCTAAGCAAATACGCAGAACTGAATAGACTACATAAGGTGCGGTGAAATTTACTAACAATCATACATGACAAAACCTGTAACTAGAAAATTATAAAAGGGCAAGCCAACGAACTAAGAACTTGGACTATTTTCAATAACGCATAATACACTACGGAATAACTTGTGAATTGTGGTAATATTGAATATTGATCCAAATCATCAACTGTGCAGTGCTGAAAATGTTTCTTTGATAGCGATGATTCCAGCATAAACATCTTGCATTTCTGGCCGATCTTTCGGTGAGTCCACAGAACATTTTAGGCCCATATTAAACAGCTGCATGATACAGCTTTGCATTCCGATCATTGCAGGATTCCCATTGTCTAAGTTGTGATTTTCTTCTTCAGGTTTATAACATGGAATGAGACTGGGCTCTAAAATGTCGCCAATATTGTGTGGAAATGCAGATTCCACCAATTTGTGAAGGTTCAGCCCATCCTTAAAGATGTCATCTGTTGGGTGTTTCCCTGTGAGCATTTCTAGCAAAATAACTCCATAACTATAAATGTCACCCGCAGTTGAGATCTCGTAACCCATTCCATATTCTGCAATTAATGTAATGTGAAACTGTTTAGAAGCACTTCTCATTTGCTAAATTGTCTTAAAGAAAAGACTCTTTTTTTAAGAAAGGAAGGAAATTTCTTGAGATGATAGCTACAAATTGTTTTCTACGAGAAATATTGTCACATTAATGGATGTTAATAAGATAAGAATGAATGCTCACCAGGTGCAATATATCCAACTGATCCTCGTGGCCCAGCTATACTTGTTAAACTGTTAAGCCTTGTAGAAGAGTGACTGCAAAGAAATTTTGCTAATCCAAAGTCGCTAACATGAGCACCCATGTCATCATCCAGAAGGACATTGCTTGGCTTCAAATCACAGTGAACCAAAGGCGGTGTGCACCAATTATGAAGATAATCCAAGGCAGCAGCAATGTCCATAGCTATTAGTATTCTTGATCCTAGACTCAATGATCTCTTCTGTCCATGTTTGTGCACTTTTGAATGAAGCCAGCTTTCCAGGTTACCGTTGGCCATGTACTCAAGAATAAGAGCTTTGAACTCGTGTCCCATTTGATCGAAGCTTGAGCATAGACTAATCACCCGCATGAGGTTTCTGTGGCGACTGTTTCTTAACACCTCACATTCAGTTAAGAAGTTCTTTGGTGCTCCAATTTGGTCAAGTTTGAACACCTTAATAGCAACAGACGCTTCAAACTTGAATATACCTTTATAGACCACTCCAAATCTCCCCGAACCAACTAGGTTGGCCAAAGAGAAATCATTGGTAGCTTTAGCAAGCTCAGCATATGAGAATTTTTTCAACTCCTTGCATAATTGGTCAATATGTTGTTTCGGTTGATTTCTCTTCTTGAAAAGAATGGTTGTAATACATGCCATTAAGACTATAACAATGCTAGTGAGTGGAACAGCTATTGATATGACAAAAGAAGTATTCTTTCGTTTGGATGTAGCTGTAGATGTGCAAAGTGGTAATTGTTGCATTGGAAACTTGGTGCATAACTTCTTGTTTCCTTGTATGAACACCTTGCTTGAATTGCTAAATGCACCACCTGTAGGAACTATTCCCTCAAGGCTGTTGAAGGACGTGCAGCAAAGCGAGGTGCACCAACTTATCTCTGAACTTCCACGCATTAGTTCTCGTCATGACTCGTGTATTCCATCGAAACTGCATTCACGATCATTGCGATGCTTCAGAGCAGAAGCATTTCTTGTATAGCAATGTTTTTTGGCGCGTGGTTGTATTTTATTTCACTTGTTTGAGTTTTGAATAAGGGAAATATACAGGCAGATGAAAAAGAGATTATTTTAAACCGGATGTCTCAGCTCCGGAAATTTGGGCTTTTTTCTATTCGGGCCTATTCTTCGTCGTATGCGACTATCAGATTCAGAAGTAGTTTATATGGCCGGAGGGCTTTGCGTGGACCGTGGAGTAGGCCTGGTTCGCCCATGGTGGTCCGAGTTCTCATGTTAGTGCCAATTGCTTTTCTTTTTTACCTCAAAAAATTCCTTGTCTTTCTCTCTTTTTTTGAATCTTGTGGGAGCAACAGTTTACCATCCAAAAGTTTATTAGTACAATATAAAAAGAACCATTTTCATGCAACAGGTGAGTATATATGTATATGTATATGTATATGTGTGTGTGTGTGTGTGTGTGTGTGTGTATATTCGGAGGTGTCTAGGGAATATATGTGTATTTTTTGTTAAAGGGTACTCAAATTTTGAGCCATTGAATCTATATATAAAGTATCTCGTCCCTCCCCTAAATCATATATATTCCTGTAAGTCTTAATATAAGTCTAAATCATGAACACTGCCATTAACATTAGTGCGGAAGCGTCACATACCCGAACTTGAAGATGCCTTGAGGGTCGGTGCTCGGTTGACGCAGTGAAGAGGTCGGCGGTGTAGAGGTGTTCAGCTGCTGATGCAGTGGTCGGAGAAGAAGGAGTTCCGGCCTTCGTTCACCGTAGCGCCCATAATCGATCGGTCTCTATTAGGGTTTGTAAGGCCTTAAGCAACTCATGTCTGAAACCTTGTCAAAACCGCCTTTTTATATGGTGCTAGGTGACCGGGACCGAAACCACGTCACAGTTGGTTGCGCCCCCGATCAGGGCGCGAAGTGGAGGTCGTGACCTCCCTCAGATCTCGGAGGTTGTTAGCCGAGATCAACCCAACATTCTCCCCTTTGATCGTAAGGCTAACATCATAAGCCCATTCTTGATAAAACAGCATACCAAGGCAATGTGTTGCATAGCCAATGAAGTGACATACAACCCCAGTACCTATAGTGTACCATCTTACCTCGAAATGGATATTCATTATACTTAATGGGAGTTGGTTTGCTTTAAGGTCCTTTTATCCAGAATCAGAGGCTTTCCAATAAACCCATGCCGGCAACATGATCACGAAAAATATTGGGTGGTAAGCCTTTAGTAAGCGGATCCGCAAGCATTAACTTAATACTTAATATGCTTGATACTTATGGTTTGATCCTGGATTCTATCTTTCACAACATGATACTTAATGTCAATGTGTTTGGCAGCACCACTTGACTTGTTGTTATTTGCATAAAAGACTGCGGGTTCGTTATCGCAGTACAAGGTGAGTAGTTTAGAGATGCTGTCTACCACTCTAAGTCCCGGGATAAAGTTCTTAAGCCATACAGCCTACCCGATAGCCTCATAACATGCCACAAACTCAGCTTGCATCGTTAAAGATGCCGTAAGGGTTTGTTTGGAGCTATTCAACGAGATAGCTCCTCCAGCGAGTGTGAAGATATAACCTGACGTGGATTCCTTAGTATCAACACATCCCGCAAAATCTGAATCTGAATAACCAATAACTTCAAGGTTATCAGAAAACTTAAATGTGAGCATGAAATGCTTAGTAGCTTGCATATAGCGCAAAGCTTTCTTAACGGCTTTCCAGTGGTCCGGTCCTGGATTTGACTGATGTCTGCCAAGCATCCCGGTTACAAAAGCTAAATCAGGGCGCGTACATACATGAGCATACATAATGCTTCTGACAGCTGAAGCATAAGGAACCGACTTCATCTGATCAGTTTCATATTGGTTCCTTGGACATTGAAATGTCCCAAACTTATTGCCCTTAACAATAGGAGCAGGTGAGACAGAGCACTTATGCATATTGTATCTCTTCAGTACTCTGTCAATGTATGCCTTCTGAGATAAACTTAATGTTCCTTTGGACCTATCTCGGTGAATTTCAATGCCAAGAACATAAGAGTCATCACCGAGATCCTTCATATCAAAAATAGATGAAAGAAATCTCTTGGTCTCAAACAGCATATCCTTATTGCTGCTGGCCAATAAGATATCATCCACATAAAGTACTTAAGATGGTGGATTTACTCCCCTTAACATATATGCAGTTATCAACTTCATTTTCCTTAAATCCAAAACTCATTATCTTATCGAATTTGAGGTACCACTGCCTCGATGCTTGATTTAAGCCATAAATTGATTTCTTAAGTCGACATCCCATATGCTCCTTGCCTTCCACGACAAAACCTTTCGGTTGAGCCATGTAAACATTCTTTTGCAAGTCGCCATTAAGAAATTCCATCATAACATCCACCTGATGCAGCTCTAAATCATAATGAGCTACAAGTGCCATAACAATTCTGAATGAATCTTTAGTTGAGACAGGAGAAAATGTGTCATTATAGTCAATTCTCTCTCTTTGTGAGAAGCCTTTTGCTACGAGCCTTGCTTTGAACCTTTCGACATTTCCCTTAGAGTCACGCTTAGTTTTGTAGACCTATTTATAGCCTACTGTTTTGACTCCGTCAGGACTTTCTACTAAGTCTCATACATCATTATTGCTCATAGACTTTAGTTCATCCTCCATGGCTCCAAGCCATTTAGAAGAATGTTCACTCATTATGGCCTCTTTATAAGAGGTGGGATCATCTACCTTCCCTACATCATTAACATCCTCATTTGTATAGACAACATAATCATTTGGGATGGTAGATCTTCTCTCCCGCTGTGATCTTCTAATAGGTTCATTAGTTATTTCAAGAGACTGCTAAGGCTCTTCATTAGGTATAACATCAGGAATTTCAGAAACCTCAACAGTGGGTGCAACAAACAGTATTATCTGCTGAAAGTGCAACCGCCTTAGGCACAGGAATAAAGGTCTCTGGGATGAGCGGTGAAAGAACATAAACCCGCTTCTCCTCAAGATCTATTTTCCTGGGCTCCAGGTCCTCATTATTTTCAAAGAACACAATGTCCCTTGTTTCAACAAACTTAGTTATTCTATCAGGACAATAAAAAAAACGATACCCTTTAGATCTCTCAGGGTACCCAATAAAATGGCAACTTACTGTCTCAGGGTCTAATTCCCCAATGTGTGGATTAAATAACTTAACTTCAGCATGACAACCCCACACTCGTAAATATTTCATACTCGGTTTCCTCCCAGTCCATAATTCATAAGGTGTTTTAGGCACTGATTTACTGGGAACCCGATTGAGTATGTGTGCAGCGGCTTTTAATGCTTCCATCCATAACTTTACAGGCAAAGTGGAGTAGCTCAACATACTTCGAACCATGTCCATAAGTGTGGTTTCTTCTTTCCGCTACTCCATTTTGCTGGGGATCACCAGACATTGAGTACTGGGTGACTGTACCATTTTCTTGTAGGAACCTAGCAAAAGGACCAGAAATCTGCCCATAAGTTGCGTGTCGCCCATAATACTCTCCCCCACGATCTGATCTTACCACTTTAATCCTTAGGTTGTGCTGATTTTCAACTTCAGCCTTAAATTTGTCAAGTGATTCAGATCGATCTTTAATTGGGAAAGATATAGCCATAACGGGAGAAATCATCAGTGAATATGATGAATATATCAAAACTATCCACTGATGTCACAGGAAAAGGACCGCAAATATCAGTATAGATTAATTCTAATAGTCCTGTGCTGCGAGTAGCTCCCTTCTTTATTTGCTTAACATAATTTCCTTTAATGCAATCAATGCAGTGGTCTGAGTCAGAGAAATCTAATGGGTGGAGAATTTCTTTTTTTAATGAGACGCTCCATTCTCCCCCTCGAAATGTGGCCTAAACGACAGTGCCACAGTTTCGAAGAAGTTTCATCATTATTATTTTTTTATGCTTATCATCACACATAATCTTTCTGGAAATGCCCTGGCTGCTTGCAGAAAAGACATTCTCCCCTTTAGATGCTCCGGCGAGAACAACATGAGGCATAGGTGCATTGTGCACTTTAGGCCCTGACTTGTCTGAATTTGGGAGAATTGCACCTTTTTCTTAGATTTGAAGTCCTCTTGGAACTTCCTTTTATTAGAGCCACCAACACGAAGAGCAAAATTCTTCTTTTGTGTTCTTATTCTCTCTTTCTTCTGGACACACAAGGCGATCAAATCGCTCATGCTCCATTTTTCTTTCTGAGTATTGTAATTAATCTTTAAAAAAAACATGTACTCAGAAGGAAAAGAGGTCATAATGAAATGGACAAGGAAACCATCAGGTATTGCCATGTCCATGCCCTTAAGTTTTTCCTACCATATCGGTCATCATCATGATATGCTCTCTTATGCTATCGGACCCATCATACTTAGTGGTTAAGAGCCTCTGAATCAAAGTACTGGCATAAACTTTAGTGGAGTCTTTAGATTTCTCCTCGATTGAAGCCAAGTACTCCTTAGCATTTTCAGAATCGGGGATTGCTCCCCTAATCCCGACTGAAATAGAGGTCTTTATAATCATTAGTGATAAGCGGTTAGACCGCTCCCATTTTCAGCATAAGCCTCATAAATTTTCCTTTTTTCATCATAATTCTCCTCACCTGCGGTGGGAGAATGGGAACGGCTACCCTTAAGGCATAGTCAATGTCCAAAACACTAATGACAACATGAATTCGTTCTTTATGGCGGCAACGTTTGATGCATTAAGTGCTAAAATTCAAAATACAGGGCAAAACTTAGAAATATCATAAATATATATTGCATGTAATTAACCCGACGTTGGTCTGATTAATAACATGCAAAATACAGTTCCAATTCGTATCACCGTTGGGCAGAAAATGAAAAGGAACTCAATAATTTTATATGGCGACATATGATTACAAACAACATTGGTCAGAATGTAATCATATGCATACATAATGCCAAAAACATAAAAATCTCCAATTAAAATATCTCAATGGTTCAATTTTAATTAGAGACAAAACATAATAATATGGCGACATATGATTATAAACAACGTTGGTCAGAATATAACCATATGTTTACAAAATGCCAAAAAAAATCATAAAATCTCAAAATTAAAATATCCCGTTGGTTCAATTTTAATCCGAGATTATACATAATAATAGGGTAAAGGTACATCATAATTTAGGCCACTGAAAATAATTATAACAGTGCATAAAGGATGACTTAAAACATAAGAAAATGCACTGTAAAAGAAAAGGGCAAAACCACTGTTGCAATCAGCCTAAAAAATTCGGCCCAAAAACTCATGCATTCGCCCTACCAAAACCTGATGGCCCAAAACTCCCGCACGGGAGGAAACAATTCCGTGCGGCCCAAAATGCCCCGGTGCGGTCTAAAATTGCACACGCGGGCCCAAATCATCAGCTCGGCCCGCCATTCACGCGCGCGCGGCTGTCCAAAAAACCACGCGCGCCGGCGGCCCAACAATTCCCGCACGCGCTTCGGCCCAAAATTTCGCGCACGGGCGCATAGCCCACTTCATGCACGCGCCGCACGGGCCAAAATTCGGGCGCTGCCCGAAAATTCCAGTCGGCCACTCACGCATGCGGCCCACCATAACGAGTCTTACGCGCGCGCCGTCGGATCGTAATCGGATGGCTGCAAAGCGCAGCCGGCCCAACTTCATTTCGGCCCGAAAAAACGACGACCGCGCGATCGTAATCGGACGGCTAACGCGCGCCGCAGCCGAAACAAAACGTGCGAAACCCTAACCCTAAACATCATTCCCACTGAGTCCTCCCGAAAAGCACGGCGCGCACGGGAGGGGCGAGGCGTCGGCGGCGCGCGCGGCGTGGGAGCAGCTGCTGGCGGCTCGGCGACGCCGCATGGAGCGGCGGCGGAGTGCATCGGCGGGGCCCGCATGGAGCGGCGGCGCGGTGGCGGCAGCGTAAGCGGCAGCTCGGTGCCATCATGAGGCGTCGGCGGCGGCAGCGTAAGCGGCATCGGCGACGGCTCGAGGCGGCGGCCTCGCAGCCTCCTCGCCGGCGCGCGCGTGCGACCGAGGTTGCGCGCGCGGCCGTCGAGTGGGGCTACGGTGGCGCCCATTACCGGCGACACGGCGGCATCGGCGGCGCTCGAGACCGGAGTTAACCGGAATCCGAAAGCCATAAGACACTTCCGTCGCCGATCTAAAGATGTAAGCCTTTTTCGCCCCGATCTAAAATTGTTCGGTTGATTTGGGGATTTAGGGTTCTTCATTCGATTCTTGGGGTTTTGCAAAATTTCTGATTCACCTCCTTCTAATTTCTAAAATCGAGCCAATTAAAAACTTAGATCCAAGCCTTAATCCCAAATTCAATGTTCGGTTAAGACTAATAGGGTTCATGATCGAGTCTAGGTGGCTCTGATACCAAATGTAAGTCTTAATATAAGTCTAAACATGAACTTTAGTCTTAAGCCTAGATCCAAATCATGAACACTGCCATTAACATTAGTGCGGAAGCGTCACATACCCGAACTTGAAGATGCCTTGAGGGTCGGTGCTCGGTTGACGCAGTGAAGAGGTCGGCGGTGTAGAGGTGTTCAGCTGCTGATGCAGTGGTCGGAGAAGAAGGAGTTCCGGCCTTCGTTCACCGTAGCGCCCGTAATCGATCGGTCTCTATTAGGGTTTGTAAGGCCTTAAGCAACTCATGTCTGAAACCTTGTCAAAACCGCCTTTTTATATGGTGCTAGGTGACCGGGACCGAAACCACGTCACAGTTGGTTGCGCCCCCGATCAGGGCGCGAAGTGGAGGTCGTGACCTCCCTCAGATCTTGGAGGTTGTTAGCTGAGATCAACCCAACAATTCCTCCTCATTCTCTCCCCTCTACTCCCCTCCCTAAACCCTACCCATCAATCCTCCCTATTGTTTTGAGAAAGATCCATCTCAGTGACGCCTCTTAAGCTCACGAAGGATTCTGGGATTGTCCCACGAAGAAAATTCACCTCTAACCGAAGGGATTCCAAGTGAATGCATTCACCAAGTGTATGTGGAATCTCTCCAGATAATTGGTTGTTGGAAATATTAAGGAGCCAAGGTTAGTTAAGTTGCCAACTGAGGTGATATGGATCCAGTGAGTTTATTGTAGGATAAGTCTAGGCCTTCCAAAGAGAGGAAATGGAAAGGAGTTCAGGTGGGATGCTTCCATCGAAGCCATTACAGAGAGGTTCAGCATCACCAAATTTTTACACTGCTAAGTGTGAAGGTATGGGCCCACTCAAGTTGTTTTCTTGCGATAAATCGCACCTAGGCTATCAATGTTTCCAATTGATGGTGGGATTTCTCCAGAAAGTATGTTGCGTGATAAGCTTAGAGCAAACAAGTTTCGAGATTTCCAAGTGTGTCGTGAATGCGTCCAGAGAATAAATTTCCGCTAAATTAAGAACTGTGAGCTTTGTAAGGTTTCCTATCTCTGAAGGTATAGTTCGATAAATCTATTTTCTGTTAGAAACAACATTTGTAAGCTTTTAGAGATTGCCAATGGAACTAGGTAATATTCCATGCAGCTTGTTGTTGTCCAAATATAATATCTGCAATTGGGGAGAGGTTGTTGTTGAGGACAAGGCGCTCCAGTCCACGACTTGAGTGGTTTGCACCAAGGTCTAATCGAGCAAGTTGGGCAAGGACCGAAAGAAGGAACCACACCACCGAATGCGTTGTCACGGAGTTGTAGCATTTGGAGATTGGAAGCATTAACTAAAGACACGGGATTGGGCCATCAAATTGGTTTCCTTCCATGACCAACGTTTGAAT
The DNA here is from genome assembly GCA_036346575.1 of Dendrocalamus sinicus. Classification (NCBI taxonomy): domain Eukaryota; kingdom Viridiplantae; phylum Streptophyta; class Magnoliopsida; order Poales; family Poaceae; genus Dendrocalamus; species Dendrocalamus sinicus. The sequence goes on from CM070671.1 coordinate 38,834,043, forward strand.
GTTTGGAAGAGAGTATCCAATCTCGCTCGGAATCCTCCCAACTAGTTGGTTGACGCCAAGGCCAAGATAAGTGAGAGACGTGATTGTGTAAAGAGCTGGTGGAACTGTGCGGACAAGTTGTTATATGCCAAATCTAGTTCTTGCAAACCGGAATTCTGGTTAAACTCTCCGAATGCTTCCTTGTAAGTTATTTTGAGCGAGCAAGAAGGAAGATAGGGAAGAAATGTTTCCGATCATGGCAGGAATTTCTCCGAAAGGTTATTTCTGTTAGGCTAATATATTGTAATGCGAGGACATCGGGAGGAAGATGGTATGGACCTAGAGAACTCATTGTATGAGAGATCTAAGGTAAGAAGAGATGAGCTATTGAAGAGAGCGAAGGATCTCTCCACTGAGCTTGTTTTTCATCGAGTCAAGGTAGTTGAGTGAAGAGCAATTTGCTAACAGAGGTGGAACTCCACCGTTAGGCTATTATTCGAAAGACAACCATAGGCAGTGAAGGGCTATATCCCAAAGATTCGGAATGCTGCCCTCAAGTTTGTTGCTAGGGAGAAATAGATATTTAAGGTTGGGAAGCAAACCGATCCCGAAGGGATGCTTCCGTTAAGGTTGTTAACACTGAGAACAATTTCTGAAGAGATGAGCACTGCAAGACTTGGAGGATCTCACCTTCGATGGAGTTGCTCCACGGTGATGACCTCAAGGCGGGAACATGACGATATGGTATCCGGAATCACTCCGGTGATGGAATTCATGCTAAGGTTGAGGTACCGAGGCGGGTTAGCGACCAATCTCGGGAAGGATGTGGCCATTGATTTGGTTGTCGGGCATGTGAATTCTATTGAGGAAACGAAGGCCGCAATGCAAGGAAATATTTGACCGGTGATATTCGGTGATTCAAGGTCAAGACCAACAACACGAGCTGTTTGCCGCTTGCTGCATGTTACTCCATACCAATCACGAAGGCAAGGGACTCATTTTTCCATGAGTCCAAGGCTGCAACAGTGGGAGATGTGTGACTTGAGACACGGGAGGGCCTCTATCGGTTTGGATGCGTTATGGAGTGCGGATGTGTCTAAGGAACATACATAGGGACAAAACCAAAGCAAGCAGATGAGCATTGCAGCAAGCGGTGGCAACAATGCGTTTTGGGATCCTACAACACCATCTTGCTTGGCGTAAGTACATGCTTATCTTTGGTGGATGCTTAAGCGATTTGGTTCGTGATTCTTTCCCGGCATATGACATGCGTTTATATAGGTCACAAAGCCAGCTGTCAAGTATAAGCGTGCGAAAGGGGCAGCAAGTTGGAAAATGGTAACGAAGACATCATTCACCGTGTCTAGCCGTAGTGCTTCGGTAGCAAATGAAAAGCAGTCGATAATTGTGCCCGCAAAGAGGTCGCTACTTGAGAGACCAGGTGGTCGTGACTCCATGTGAATGATGAGTAATTGACAAAGGTTTAGGATAGTCGAATTTGGTTTGAGTGGTTCGGAGTCGAGCCGTTGCGTGGCGCAATCGGGCTCGGTCGGACTTTTGTCAAACTTGGTCATTTGGGCTTAGGATGTATATTCTAATGTTTCGACAGGTTTGGACTTCATCTGTGGTAAGTGTGATGGTATTTACGCTTTCATGTGTCGAGCGGTGCTATTTGACGTGTTTTCTTGTCTGTGTGACTACAGGACATCAGGTGGAGTCGTGGCGAGACACGTGGACCGGACTAGGCGCGGTGGCGCCGAGGTCGAACGGTCGGGATGTGTCGAAGACGGCGTGACTCGAGGTGGTTGCGAGGCGTGCGAGGCAAGGAGCGCGGAAGCTTCCCGGAAGGTGCAGGAGGGGCGAATCGGGAAATTCGCGAGGCTGCACAAGCGGGAGCGGGCGCCGTTGGATTTAGCAGGCGTAACGGGGCGGAGACCCGTTAGCCAAGGCTATAAATAGGATTGAGGGGCTGCATGCCCACTTGAGCACTCCAAGGGTTTGATTGAGTCTAAAGAGTCTTTAGAGGGTTGTTTGGCTTTGGCTCTTTAGTTGTTGGGAGAGACAGAGTTTGTTAGCGTGCTCCCTCTGTCCTCTACGATGTCTTCTAGGTGGTAGAACAGAGAGTTGATCCCTCCTCCAAGCATTCATGGTTGAGGATTGAGAGGTTGGAGAGGGTTTGAGGGTCATGTAATCCTTCATCTTGTTCTAATGTACATGCGTATCGTGACTCCTTGTAATCCTTTTGTGATGGAATGAAAATCTGAAGTTCTTCTTTCATTCTTGCTCTGTGTTCTTCGTAACTCCTTTTGGTTGATTTCTGAAGTTTTTGATTCTTGAGTTCTTGATTGCTGGGAAGTGCCAAAATGGGTTGTTCTATGATGGGTGAGTGCTTCAAGATCCTTTGATCGAGATTCCCTAGAGCAAAACCTAAGTTTAATCTCAGATTTCAATTTTGGCCTCCTCTGTTCAGTTCCTGGAAGTTCTAGGGTTTAAGGTAGTTTGTGATTCTCTTTGAGAGTTGAGCTGATTTTTGGCCTGAGTAATCCTCTTGCTATTGCTAACATATTTGCAAAATCTTGTTAGCAAAGGATTTGAGGTCATGGAGTAATTTGAGTTTTGGTTCAGTTCTTGCAAGAGGTTCAGTTTTGTCAAATTCTGAATTTCTAGCTCTTCAGTTCATTTCCTTGCATTCCAATGGACCTAAGGGTATTTAGTTTAAGTTCTTGAGCTTGTGTCTTGAGAAGATTGGAGGATTTCATCCTTTTCCTGTTCTCCCAAGATCGAGAATATTTTGTCTCTTTTCGTCAAGTCTCTGTATGTAGATTGCTCTCGGGATTTCAGTTCTGCGGTTTCAGGTTTTGGGCAGCAAGGGTAGTTGCATTCGCAGCGATGCAGAGTTAAGCAAAAATGCATGTCTATCATTAATGCTTACATCCTGTTCGGCTATTTGATTCTTGGTGGTTCCATGTTGTTTGGTCAAAGTCCATTTGATTCTTACGGCATGGAGTGATTAATTCTTAATCACCTTTTCTCTCTCCAATTTTTGGCCAAGCTCCTTGCTCCAGCATGAGCTTCTCCTTTGAGAGCTTTTCTTTTTTTTCTTTTCTGATCTTTGGTATTTTTGCTTGCAGATCAGACAGCGATATTTTCAGTTGAAATTTTTACTGGCTAGTCTCTGATTTATGCTGAATTTTTTTGGTGTCGCATGCACTCCAAATTTCAGAGAAATTAATTTTAATTTTCTGTGAGGTGCCGTGTTTTGCATCTTTCTGAAAAATCAGTGTTCGATTTCTCGGGGGCGATTTAGCGAGCGACATTCACCCCCCTCTGTCACTATTTCGGTCCTACACTACTACCACACGCAGCTGAAACTTTCCTGTTGCAAATAATGTGTAGAAAGATAGGGACGAGAGATACGAATTTCTACATAAAAAACTCTTGGGGAGAAAAAAATCATGGACGCATAAAGACAAATCATTGTAATAAGGAGAGATTATAATAGAACGCTTTCACTTCTTATGAACTATTGGGTTGCATATGTAGGGCGAGAGAAACGAGTCCTACACGGAGATCGACATCACGTCTGATACAAGCTGCGCATGGCTCTAACACCTGTTATGTCATGTCTGGTATAAGACAATGCAGTGTCCAACACGAACACGGTACAAATTTGGATCAACTTCAAAATCTCTATCTTGAGCCGAATGCCATCCAAAGGTTGAAATACGTGATAAACTTCTCTAATAAAATTAATATGTACATCTTGTGAGCTGAAATTCCAAAGGACTAGTGAGTAATACCAACTAAGTCTAAGCAAAGTTTACACTTAGTGGCGGGAACTAGCTTTGTTAACATATCATTGGATTATCATGAGTACTTATCTTGCTAACTTTAATATCACCTTGAGTAATGACACCTCGAATATAGTGATAACTGATATCAATATGCTTTGTTCTCTCATATGATATTTAATCTTTTGTAAGACAAATAACACTCTTACTATCATAAAATATTATAGTGTATGATGTACTTTCACAAAACTCATAAAATATTATAGTGTATGATGTACTTTCACAAAACTCATAAATAAATCTCTTAGTCAAACATCTTCTTTGTAAGCTACGAAATAGCCATATACTCACATGTAGTAGACAAGGCAATGGTAACTTGCAAATTTGCTTGCCAGCTAACGGTACATCCTCTAATAGTGAACACATAAACAGTGAGAAATCTTCTTTTATCCAAATCTCTAGGAAAATCATAATCAACATAACCAACAAGTCCATCTCTGATCTTTCTAAACTATAAGCAAACATTAGATGTACCCGTAAATATCTGAAAATTTATTAAACTGCTTTCTAGTACTCTTTTCTAGGATTAGCTATTTATCTACTAACTACATTTAACGATTAAAATAAATCCAGAGGAAAACATACTATAGCACAGGTATAGTAATTAGAGTTTCTACCGTGTGATGACCGTAGTGATTTAATTGGAGTTTCTACCGTGTGATGACCGTAGTGATTAGTAAGAAGAAGAAGGTAAAGTAATTAGAGTTTCTACCGTGTGATGGCCGTAGTGGTTAGTGAGAACCGAGAACCCCAAATTAAAGACTTTGACAGATTGACTGAATTCATGAATCATGATGCACACATCCACCAACGGACTTTTTTTTTTGAGACGATCCACAAAACGAATCGACCGTCCACTCCTTACCCTTTTACGCCTACCTTCTGCTCTATGGGAATAGTGCATTCCCTTTAACTAGCTCTCAAGTCCATATTAAGGAGGTAATTAATTATATTAAATGCTAATTATGGTTTTACCGCTTTTGTGGCCCCTTCCAAAAATCAAGGTGCTACTGATACTGTCATGTCATGTCGGCATGAGACAATCTTGTGTTCTACATGGACACGGTACAAATTCAGAATAACTTCAATAATCTCTAACTTGAGCGGAATTCCATCCAGTAGTTGAAATACGTAATAAACTCCTCCAATAAATTTAGCATGTACACCTTGTGCGCTGAAATTCCAAAGGACCGATGAGTAATACCAACTAAGCTCGAGCAAAGCTCATACTTAGTGGCGGGAACTAGTTTTGTCAATATATCAACTGGATTATCATGAGTACTTATATTGTTGACTTTAATATTACCTTGAGTAATGACACTTGAATATAGTGATAACGATATCAATGTGATTTGTTCTCTCATAGAAACATTTAGTCTTTTATAAGGCAAATAACACTCTTACTATTACAAAATATTGTAGTGTAAGATATACTTTCATAAAACTCAGTACATATACTTAGCTTCGTAGTAGATAAGACAATAGTAGATTGCAAACTTGCTTTTCAGCTAATAGCATACACTCTAACAGTGAACACATAATCAATGAGTAATTTTCTTTTATTCAAATCTCTAGAGAAATCAGAATCAACATAACCAACAAGTTTATCTCTAGTCTTCTCAAATTATAAGCAAACGTTAGATGTGCCCCATAAATATCTGAAATTCATTAAACTGCTTTCCATACCTTCGTAGCTTCACTTTGATGACACCAATTGGTAAAAAGCAATGAATTTGTATCATCAAAACCCAAAGGTCGATATATTTTCCAAGGTCTGTCAACATCAGTCATACTACTCGGTTTTGACTTCAGTCCAACAGTTGCACAATGCAATCATGCAAATCTCCAAGGCCCACTTCTGCTAGAAGAGAGTATCGTTAGTGACACAAGTAATTAGAGTTTCTACCGTGTGATGACCGTAGTTTCTACCGTAGTGGTTAGTGACTGAATTCATGAATCATGATGCACACATCCACCAACGGACTTTTTTTTTTTGGAGACAATCCACAAAACGAACTGACCGTCCACTACTAACCCTTTCTGCCTACCTTCCTGCTCTATGCTCTGAAAAACCGTCCACTCCTAACCCTTTCTTCCTGCCTCCTTGCTGTATGCTCTGAAATCCCATCTGATATTGCCATCCAATTTTTCATGAATATCTCTCCCTGACATGGTGGTCCCACAGCTTAAAACGATGGCAAAATGGAAATTGCGTCGTGCGCGAGTTTGATCTCAACCTGCTGCACGCCTATGAATTGCTCCTATCGCCAGCCTATCTGCATACACCTTCTTTTAGTATTGCTCCTACCACTAGGCTATCTGCATGAAATAGTCACATGTGATTTTGGCCGGTGTAGATAAATTCAGTACATTTTTTACTTCAATCTTCCTGTTGACCATACCTTAAAAAACATATTATTTAGAAGCTAGTTACTACAGTCTATGCAAACATAAGCTGACTAAAAGTGAAAAAAAACCCAACCATAAAAAAAAAATCAGAAAGTATATCTCAACTCATTCCCAGATAAGTGACTGAGATAAGACCTTAGAAACCGTCCTAATTGTCAAAACCTTTCAACTTTGAAAGCTAGAGTTTGGCGGTCATCTTCTGGACTTGTAATCTATGACGATTTACGTTCGTGAATCATTGTAATAATCAAAGTCCATGATGCCAGGACTGGACACACGACCAAAATTTAGGTTGTCACATTTGTCTACCCTGCGTTGTAGCAGAGTACTGGTTCTCAGAAGATAGACATGTTGGGTCTGCTAATCAACGTCCAGTGCTGTCAACCAAGGGGATGCGGCTTCCCCATGTTCGTTGAAATTAGACTGTAGTAATGAATACTTTTTTAGCTATTCATTTAAAAAGAAGTAACAAATTATTTTATCTTCACAGATCATACAGAAAAAAAGAGAAAAACAAAAGCCAAAAGACCAAATTGGAAGCCGCCTCAAGCCTAATCATTCATCGGGCACCTTTTACAGGTTAATTACCAGACAATTAACCTAGCAAAAGAGAATTGGGTCCTACTCATTTCAGTTTGGGCTTCTGGTTTATTTTTCACTATTCCTAAATTTTTTTGATTTTTTTTTGCTTTTTTAGCTTATTTACTGGTTTTTTTTCTTCTCGTATTCGTTTGTATTGTCCGTGATGAGCTAACTTATATTTTTTTTCTATTTTTAATTTTTTTAAAATTGATTTGTACCAAATAAGCCACCATTAGTTACAGTAAAATTTTAACCAATTATAATGTATTTTTTTACTATAAACCGATTTATTTTAGCCTAACCGAACGACACATTTTTGCTTGGTGGGCTAGCCCTGCCCTGCGTGCTCAGTATTCTGTGTTCTTATCCATCTGATAGTGTCATTCAATTTTTCATGAATATCTCTCCGTGACATGGTGGTCCCACAGCTTAAAACGATGGCAAAATGGAAATTGCGTTGTGCGAGTTTGAACCCAACCTGCTGCACGCCTATGAATTGCTCCTACCGCTAGCCAATCTGCATACACCTTTTAGTATTGCTCCTACCACTACCACTAGGCTATCTGCATACACCAGCCTTTAGGGTGGATTCGCCTCTATCTAAAAATGGATTTTTTTGATGATAGCTTATGGTTTAAATATTTAAATTCTGGTTATTCACGAGAGGTAGTATGCAGAGAAAAATAGTCGTATATGATTTTGGCTGGTACATCTGAACTCAGTACACTTTTTACTACAATTTTCCTATTAACCCTGTCTTAAAAAACACACTGTTTAAAAACTAGTTACTGTAGACAGTGTAAGCATAAACCAACTTTAAGCCTAAAATAACCCAGCCTTTACTTATCACTTCCCACTTTAGAAACTAATTTTCAAATAGCTCACTTTTTCTACAAGTCAATTTTACCTGCTGGTGAGTTTGAACTTAACCTGCTGCACGCCTATGAATTGCTCCTACCGCTAGCCTATCTGCATACACCTTTTAGTATTGCTCCTACCACTACCACTAGGCTATCTGCATACACCAGCCTTTAGGGTGGATTCGCCTCTATCTAAAAATGGTTTTTTCTCATAGTTTATGACTTAAATATTTAAATTCTAGTTGTTTGTGAGAGATAATACGCAGAGAAAATAGTCGTATGTGATTTTGGCTAGTACAGCTGAACTAGTACACTTGTTACTACAATTTTCGTATTAACCCTGTCTTGAAAAAACGCACCGTTTAAAAGCTAGTTAATGTAGACAGTGCAAACATAAACCAACTTTAAGCCTAAAAGAACCCAACCTTTACTTATCAGTTCCCACTTTAGAAACTAATTTTCAAATAGCTCACTTTTTCTACAAGTCAATTTTAGTACACTGTACTGAGTTCAACTATACCGGCCAAAATCGTATGCGGTTGTTTTCCTCTTCATACTATCTCTCGCGAATAGCCGAATTCAAAGCCATAAACCAAAAACAATAGCCACAACGTTGGGGACTCTTTTTACATTTAGAGTTTAAAATTTCAAATTTGGTTCAAACCAATTGAACGACCGAATTTCGGTTGGTGGCCAAAAAAGAGAGAACGAATTCTAAAACCCCGATTACACGTCAAAATGATTTGTAGGATTATAGTGGGTCACTGAAAAAGATAGCAACTTTTAGGGGAGGTGGTTTGGATTTTTCGTTGGCGATAAGTATTTGTTGGGTTAGCTGAGAAGCTACGCCACACATCTATAAACTGTGGGGTTGTTGCTAGCGGAGGGCCGGGCATGCAAAAGCACGCCGCTAGGTTGAGAAGCTTGGAGAGACACCATGTCGAGTAGGACTTGCTTACTGTCAGTTTTCTTGCTGGTGATCCTTCTACCGTCGGCGGTGGCGCGCGATGCTAATACTACCGTCCACTACTTCAATCTTCCCTCGATTGGTGCTTTACCTTATGCTGGTACGTAAGCTCCTCTTCTGTACGTGAATAACTTTACTCTCTGTTGTCACTTGATCCGTACTTGCGCCATTGATGATCTACGGGAATTCTCATAACAAACTAAGAGGCTTTGCTTACATAATCAATTAGAAGGAGAGAAACAGAAAGGAGTACAGGGGCGTCCACTACGCAAACAAGAACAGGGATATATAGTGGAAACGAAACATCACCAAGGAGCTAACACTGTATCAAAAATGACGACGGCTTATTGCCGTCACATTTTCCTCGACAAGAACCAACTAGTTCTGACCACGGCTAGACATTACAACTGCTTAGACAACAACTAGTTTTTTTTTTGTTGAAAAAACAGACAACAACTAGTTTTGGCCTCTGCAGACTAGATTAAAGGATGGATTTGCCTATAATTATTTGATTCTAACTCCAAACCTAACCTTGTTATTTGGCTTGGGGATGGAATGCACTGGTCTATCCCTTCCTAGACCAAACCCTGAGTGTTTAAGCTTTCTTCTCTCTGTTGTTTGCTCGATCGATCGGTTGGATGCATGGTACGGTGTCTCAAATAGAATTACTAGCTCAATTACAACTGAGCCGTGTGACAAATATATTCTCATATTTTGTTTGCTTACGGATTCTTCTGCAGGCCGATCCTGTTTCTACAATGCCCCAAACTATGACCCAAGCCGACGGGCTTGTTCTCCACCCAAGACTTCCCAGCGTTGTTTCCGTCCACCATGCTAGTGTAGTATAACATGAATAAAGTTTGATATTTGTCGGACACTTGTGTGTGCGGGCGTGCAGTGTGTGTTTATAAGTATCTATCTATCTATCTAGTAAATTACAGAACGCACTGGGTGTCTAGACATCCACATCAAGAACTGTCTGATATGTTTGAATGATTGATAAAAAAATTTAGTGTTTGAGTATAAAAATGTTTTATACCCTTGATATATTTACGTCATGTGAGCTTTGAATTCAGATCACACTAGTTTCAAATACTTTTAAATTTAATGTGACCATAGTGAGTATATATCATGAAACTAGTTAAACTGAAGTTAATTTTTTTTTTTGAGTTTGATATCTCAAATATACTTTAGTTTTTGCAGAGTTTGGTTGGGCCTAGTTTAGGCTCAAGGAAAAGCCCAGGCTACTCCTATGAAATGAATGGTTAGATCTAACCTATTCAGTCATCTTCTACTGCTATTACAATATACCTAAAAATTCTCTAAACGAAACATCTACCAGAACGCAATCATTGGCCATTGTAAACTGAAGGAGGCTAGACCACAATTTCATGTTTTCATTGCCTTACCATGACGAAATAGAAGCAAATCTACTCCCATTCTCCATTCTCCAGACAACTTATATATTTTTTAGATAATGGAACTAAGTTCCAGCCTCTACCATCCGGGGATGGTACACAGCTGAGAGTTAAGTACAAACCAAAGCCATAAGGCTCAAACTCTTACAACAAAGAACAAGGAAGTAAAAGCAACAAAGTTCAGCCCAACCAGGACAAACAGCTACTAAAAAAGGAAAAGAAACCGTGCTAGGCTTCAATTCGATTCCAAAAGCTCCACCCAAACTTTTTGAAGACCGCCATAATCAATGTCTCCAAGTTTCTGCATCCGCGTTTGAATGATGATCTCTCCTCTTCTTTATGCATTAGAGACCACTGTCGGATCCAGTACGTCGCCCTGAAAATTACCTGAAGATATGTAGGAGACTTAGCCTTGTTAAAAACCATGTCATTTCTATTCAACCATAAAGCCCAACATAGCGCGGCCGCGCCTAATAAAATTTGGTTTCTACGCTGAAGACACAAGCCATTTAGCCAAGAACCAAACATATTAGAAAAACTAGTCGGTGGTTGAATTCCAAAAGTAAAAGCACCACGTTCCAAATAAATCTCGCAAATGGCAATCAAAAACAAATGTTGAATAGTCTCTAAAGAACTACAAAAACAACATTTGATACTTCCTGCCAATTTCTTTTAGCCAAGTTGTCTTTAGTGAGAGTAACTCCTTTTTAAGTACCATAGGAAAACCTTTATTTTCAATGGTATTTTTAATTTCAAAGAGGATTGTTTTCAGGTATAATTCCTTGATGAATCATGCTCTGTACATAGACCGGACTGTGAACATGCCTTTTTGCTGTGATTCCAAATAAACACATCCCTCAAATTTGTGAGGTTAACCAAACCACTTTGAAACTAGCTCATACCAGGGCCAAATTTTCGTTTACTAAACCTCTCTAAATGACACATTAAGTGGTACAGACCGTAAGACATTAGCCACCATATCATCTTTCCTCCTTATTATTCTATAAAGATTGGGATAAACCTCCTTGAAAGGCCTGTCCCCTAAACAAGCATCCTCCCAAAATCTAGCTTGATCCCCATTTTGCACTTTAAATTTTCCACCGACCAAGAAATCATTCTTAACCTTCAACAGGCCACTCCAAAAATGAGAGTCTCCTTGCCTGTATTGCACTTGTGTCAGGGATTTGTTAAACAAGTATTTCTTTCTTAGAAGATTTTGCCACACCCCGTCCTCGTTAATGAGCTTAAACAACCATTTGCTCAATAGACATTTATTTTGGATGTCTAGATTCTGTATTCCGAGGCCTCCTAAGTCTTTAGGTGTACATAGTACACTCCACTTAGCAAGACTATATTTCTTCTTATGCTCATCGCATTGCCAAAAAAAAACGCGAGCGATAGTAATCTAATTTTTGAAGGACTCCTCTAGGGACTTCAAAAAAAGATAACATAAACAAAGCCAAACTCGTTAGAACCGAGTTTATCAAAACAAGTCTCCCTCCGACCGAAAGAAGTTTTCCTTTCCAACTAACGAGTTTTTTCTGGAACTTCTCTTCAACAGCGGCCCAATCCTTGTTCGAAAGCTTTTTATGATTCATGGGTAAACCTAGATATCTAAAAGGAAGGCCCCCCGACTTACACCCAAAAAGTTGCGCATAATCCTGTTCACAATCCTTAGCTTTGCCATAACAGAAAAGCTCACTTTTATGAAAATTGATCTTCAACCCCGATAATTGCTCAAAGGTACTAAGTACTAACTTGAGATCTTTGGCTTGGAGCGTGTCATGATCCATAAAAAGGATAGTATCATCCGCATATTGGAGGATAGAGAGACCCCCCCTCCACTAAATGAGGAACAACTCCCCTGAATTTTCCACTAGACCTAGCTCGGAAAATCAAGGTTGCTAGCATATCCGCTACCAAATTAAACAAAATGGGAGACAGGGGATCACCTTGCCTAAGCCCTTTTTTAGTTTGAAAGAAATGGCCTACTTCATCATTAACTTTAATACCAACACTACCTCCACGAACTATGAACATGTCAATTATCAAAACCTATAATCTGAACATTGAACAAAGGGAAACATTTCAGAGAAATTTGTGAGGGGTTAATACCACTTGGCCTCGCCTCTTGAGGGTCTCGGATCGAGCAAGAAGCCAGGAAGACGGCGCCGATGAACAGCACGTGCAGCAACAGCACGACGACCTTGATGATTTGCCACGGCTACCTCCCTGCACGCAAATCCCGAGCCCCCGATCGGATCAGACCCCGGAAGCCCCATCAAAAATCACAACCCATTAATCCAAGTCCCAATCGAACCAGTCAACCAAACAGCAATTGCGGTCAGGAGGGCGCGAATCTTGAGCGGAGTGCACTGCGCACAGCGGCGGCGATGTAACGAGGAGCTGCCGCTGGGCCACCGCCCGCAGCCTGCCTGTCGGGCCCCCGGATTATCAAACCCGGACCCTCTGTGTATTACAGCACTAGTCCCAGATCAAAGCTAGTGCACACAGTCAAACAGAATGGAAAACATCACCATCAACGATTTATTACAATAATTAAGAGTACTGACCACAGGGTCTCATTATTACAAAGGAGGTTTAAGACCTCGCACACAAAAAAATAGAGCGGAAGCAAATAAAACTCGAGGATGACCCATCAATTCGCCACAGGCAATTGACTGGGGAAGCGCGACCTAGTCCTCCGGGAAGAATCCATCACAGCCACAAGCGAAGCAGTAGTCGTAGACACCTTCTTGAGCTTCAACTTCCTCTGAGATATTATTTTTAAGTGTAGCATGTGAGTACATAAAGTACTCCGCAAGTCTTGGGAAAAAATGCATAGATGCAAGGCTTAACAAAAAAGGCCATATGGTTCTTTTGCACAAAGCAACATTTTAAAATTCAATTACTACTAATTATTTTCGAAGGCATTATTTTAATGAAGTAAATGTTTTAGCAGAATTAACTTTCTAGCGAAGGTTCCAACTACCAACACTAGCTAACCAATTACCATTGGTCAAGTTTTAAACTGCGGGTTCCATCCACCCTCTCTGGCTCCATCCGCCAGGATTCCCTTCCGAGAGTTCCCTCCACCCTCGGAATACAAACTTTTGAATTTAAAACAAAACCAGAAATCTACCATGTGAATGCATTCCTTGCCCGCCCTTGACCGTGGGCACGGCTATTCGAATAGTTTTACACTCTGCAGAGGTTGTACAACTTTACCCACAAGAGATAAATTATCTTAATAGTCAACATGCTTCCTTTGGCATGAGACCCGATAAAATATCACAAAGCCTTTCACCTACTCCAGGTATAGCTAGAGACCACCCGCGAGGTTTCACCGCAGAAGGGTTAAATCCGCCCAATCAAGCCCCTCTTGCGCCATATGAGTACAATAAACCTGTCCCTCACTATGAGTAACCAGTACACCCTGGCACTCAATACACCACTGGTGATATCTAAACTACACCTTTATAGGTTAGTTAGCTAGGTCGTACCCATATAGACTTGTGGTTGTACGGTTAATGCTCAGTTTGGACAAACACAAGCGTCGGTCCTTAATTGACTAGGGTGGAACATACACTTTACAAGATCTCGTGCTAACTGCACCAAGCCAAACCAACCATCCACCCTAATCTAAACCAACTTCCACATTTTTATTTTATTTTAAAATCACAGTGACAACTCCAATTGCCACTTCACTTTCAAACACAAGGATTTAATAATAAATCATAATTTCCCAATTTTCAAGAGTTTCCAAAGTTATTAGATAGCATGACTAAGCATTATACTACCATACTAACATCAACAGGTAATTAAATACTCTCATTAATGAGACAAAGGGAGTTCTATGGTGACAAGAGTACATGGCATTCAATTTCAATGGAGGGCATAGCAAGTTGGAATAACTAGTTCCTAAAGACTTGAACTAGTGACTTTATGTAAATAGCAATGCACATAATTTAAAATATTTTAAAAACATTTCAAAAGAATAGGCTCGAAATGATCAAAGGAGACTTGCCTTCTTGCAGGGTTTCTGAGTCTTCTTGCTGCTGTGAAGAGGGATCGTCGACAACGTTGGAATCTACGCGAGGAAAGACGAAGCAACAAAACAAATAAATACAAAAGAAAATTCAAATAAAATCCAAAAATTCAACAGAGGCCATAATTGGATAGATTATGATTTTAGATGAATTTAGAAATTTGAATGGCTGGAATTGGAGTTAAAATGAGAAAGTTATGCTCATTTGAAAATCTCAGATTTGAATAAATCGAGAAATTCGGAAATTTCTGACAGGTGGGGCCCACTGGAATATCAAATTTTAATCTTTTATTTTAATTCTGAGAGACTGACAGGTGGGGCCCACTGAACAGTAACCACTGGCGGTCACTGACATGTGGGACCCACTGGGATCTGGACCCACTTGTCGATCGTTGACACAAAGCGGGTGGGGCCGGATGACGATGGCCCGCGATCATTTTGCCGCGACGGGTGGGACCCACTTGTCAGCGCGGAATAATAACGAAAAACTCAACCCAGCGCGCGGAGCCGAGGGCTCGAACGCGCACCGGGGAGTCGAGGGAGTGCGCTGCTAACCAGAGGGGAGGGGGAGGCTTTGCCTACCCATATAGGGCAATCAAGCCTTTTGAGTTACCTGCCGGAGGGGAGGCCGGGGAAGGTGGCCGGAGGCAGGGTCGTCGGCGGCGAGGGAGTGGCGGAGGGGTTCGGGTGACGCGTGAAATGCAAACCCGGAGTGGAGACGAATCCAACGGAGGGGTTGGCAGGGCTCGGGGACGGGCGGAGGTGGCCGGCGACGAGAGGGAGGCGGAGCTGGCTCGGGTCGCCGGTGCGGCGCGCTCGCGTGGGGAGGGGGCGGCCGAGGCGCCGGGAAGACCGCACGGCCACGGGGTGCTCGAGGTAGCGGCGAGCCGGGAAGACCGAGGCGGCGGCGACTCACCGGAGCACTTACCGGGCGCGCGCGGGGAGCTTCAGTGCGGCGGCGCTCGGGGCTCAAAGGGAGAAGTGGAGGCGGCGGGAGGTGGTGCGGGAGAAGGCGGAGCCAAGGGGGCTTTATAGGGGCGGAGGAGGACACGGCGCGCAATCGCTCGCGGTGTGTCGGCCGGAAAAGGAAGGAAAGGGAGAAGCGGGAAAGAGGGGCGCCGATGGAAGGGAGCCGGAAGATCGAGGATCGATCGCGGCGGCGTCCGGGCTTCAAAACCGGAGAAGAGACAGAGGAAAGGGCGGATTCGGCTCGGAACGCGTCGGCGGCGAAAAAGAAAAGAGGGGAAGAGAAAGGAAGGGCGGCTCGCGAGGCGCAGCGAATCCGGCAGCGGGCCCCACGTGCAGTGAGAGAGAGAAGGGAGCGGGCGGGCGGCGCGGATGGCTGCCACGCGACCCAGAGGCGGATCGGGCGTCCGAGAGCGGGCGAAGCGGGGACGGCCGAGATGAGGCGGGCTGTACACGCGTCGCCCAAAGAGGAGGGGATGGCGGGATGCGAACGCGGTGGTCGGCAATGGGCCGAGGCGAGAGAGAATGAGGGGGGGAGACGCGGGAGGCTGACAGGCCGGGCCCGCTTGGCGGAGGGAGAAGGGGGAAAAACGGGCCGGATCGGCCGAGCGGCGACGTGGGCGGATCTGGGCCGTCCACGCGTCGGCTGGAGGAAAAGGGAGATATTTTTAATGATTTTTAATTTCAGAAAAAGCTAGAAATTTATTTAGGCCTCAGAAAAATATGAAAATACCTCCAAAAATTCCAGAAAAATTCACAGAAGCTCCTGGACATATTTTGGACTAAATAAAATTATTTCCAACTACTGTTGATATTTAATTTTCATATCTTGAATTACTTTTTAAGCTCTAAAAATAGTTTTTAAATTCCAGAAAAATCCAGAAAGGCAAATAAAAGCCAAGTAAAATCCAATTACCTTAAAATAATTAATTTGAATTTAAAATTTTCAAAAAGCCAAATTTTGGGATGTGACACTGCCGCCTGCACGGTGAGCTCAGCTCTGTGTAGGGCATAATAAGTAGCACAAGATAGTAAGCAGAGAGCACCTAAACTTGCGTTAATATTTGCCTTTTGATATTGTTAATCTTGTTTTTTATATAATGTAAGTGCTTCCATCCATGCTGCTACTAAATGATGGGAAGAGAAAAAACTAACACATATGAAATGAATTCTGTCTCAATTTTGCTACTCGATTCCAGCTGATGCAGACCCAAGAGGATACGGTGGACCTGGTAGTCCTAATCCCAGCCCCACTCCAATTTGTCCGAGACGTCCGTGTCCGTGAAACAAACTTGCATGTCATCGACTTCGTTTGCTATCAATTTGAAGATATTGGCCATTCTACTAGTATATCTGTAACATCCCACATAACCATATGGCATACGATTATGGAACGTCATCGCCAAAGTGAATAACAAATAAGAACAATAAAAGAAATCATAAAGAGTTTAAACTTTATTAACACTTTAATAGAGAACCAACGGAAGCTAGAATAAATGTTTAAAACATGGGACCGGTCCACTTCTAACCAAATAAAGAACGAATAAAACAACAAAACGGTGGCAAACCACGGTGCTGAAAACTCGAGTGCTCCTACCCATGCATGATGCTATCACTCCACTGGCCTTTTACCTGAGACTGAAAAGAGCAAGCGTGAGATTTGGAAATCTCAGCAAGTACCCAACAACGGTCGCAACACAAGAGTAAAGACAAGTAATGCAACCATGTGAAGTAATGGACAAGCATCACAAGTAAACAACGGGTACAAGATGAAAGCAACGAACAACTGATATCGGAGATACTGTCATAAATGGGAGATGGATATCATGGAGACTGTGTATTAAAGATAGTTGTTAAGTGACAAGTTATAGCAATTTATAGCAAGGGTGCCAGCGACCTTCTCCCACATACTCGGTTATACGAGAATAGCCAGGCACAACCTTGTCCTCGACTGTATAACCGCAGACGGGGTGTAATATCCTATGTAACGAGAATGTACGGCCCCCCGTACATTACCAGGTTCGGTGGAAATGACCCCTATATGTGGGTAGCCCCGGCGTGATAACCCTTAGTTCGTTATTTAGCGAATTATCCATGATATAATTAGAGAGTTGTGATTGAATCAAGGTAAAGTTATGAGAGTAATGATTTAATCCAATGAGACCAAAAAGACATGATTGATGATACTAGGTGATAAGGTAACCGATACATCATGGATAGATTATATAGAACGAAATTAAGGTAACTAAGAGATGGCGAGGATAAGGCTATAATAAAGTTATGAGCAGTGAAAAGATGTGCTAAGGTTGAAAATGGAAAGACATAGTTTCTGATATGAGACGATGTGGAATAATGATAAGATGATAATGATATGGTAATCAACCCTAAGAGGTATTATACTGTAGCTCACACAAGGTTATCAACCAATCAAGTTTTATTATGTGATAAGTGATTATTAGTTAGATTAACAGGTTTAATACATACATTCTTTATGGTTCAAATACAACATCATACGATTATTGGAACATAATATTAGAAACCAAAACATAGCAACCCTAACATCGAAAGAGCATCAATAATTTAAACCTAAGTTAAATATATTCATATGCTAACCCCCATTAACAATTTAAGCATAGATTCTAAAACACTCATTTAAGGTAACATTATTAATCGAGCATTCTAATAAACCTAAAAGCATGTGAACAAGTTAGCCTATAACATCGTTGCAAGAATACAATATTAAGAGTCTAAAACTAGGCAAGTATGAACGATATGATAATAACCAGACAAGCATTGGTGATATGTTAATGACCAGGCAACTTTAGTGATATGATGCTAGCCAGATACTTTGGTGTTATGATAATGGCCAGGTAACTTTAGCAATTAGCCAGGTGACTTAGCGATATGGCAATTATTAGGTAACTTTAGTGAGACGATAATGGTAATCAATGACAAGGTAACAGGTATTCTAGAAACACGTGATATGCGAACGTAAAGGTTACGACCGCGAGGTACTTGCCTTGAGCACGCTCGGCGGACCAGCTGCACAAGGAGTCCAAGCTGCACAATTCTCCGAACATTTCCTCAAAGGCCACATGTGAACCTGTAAGGAGAGGATGGAGGCGAATCAGGTGAGGGCTAAGGTACAACTATGGAAGGACGGAAAGAGATCGTTTAGTTGGACGGTTTAGCTGGACGGAAACACGTTTGCTGGGATTCGCCACGCGAATTGGCGTTCGGTCGAGCGAACGAGGTTCGGCCATGGGAACGGACGTTTGACCACCAGCCGGCCACCGCCGCCAATGGCACCATGGCCGCCGTTGGCACCCTAGCCGCCGCCAGCTGCTGCCACCATGGCTACTTCATCGCACCCTCGTGCCGCCGTGTGCCTGTGCCGAGCCACTGGCTGTTGTGCCGCCGCCGGCCTGCGTCGTGCCTGGCCGTGCGCTGCGCCACCCGTGCGCTGCGCTCCGGCCACTGCACCAATCCCTGGCCTTGCCACACCACCAGCGTCGCCCGTGCGCCGCTCCGCCCGAGTGCCACACTGCTCGCATCGGACCCGGCTGCACGCTATGCTCAAGCCACTGCGCCGGCCATGCATTGTGGTGGTGCCGCCCGCGCCGAGCCGCGTTGTCACCTGAGCTCGCCCTGCCGCCAAACGCCTTCCCTAGCCCTGAGAGGTGCCGCCGCTATGGCACCGCATCGGGCCGCCACCAACGACACGCCGGTCAACACCGCCGAGATCTGCTGTGCGCCTGGGAGCGAAAAAGAGAGAGAGGGAGAGGCAGATGTAGATGGAGAGAGGATAGGGATATAGACGGGAGAGAGAGAGAGTTGGAGTTGTGAGAGAGATAAGAGAGAGAGATGGAAGGAAGAGAGAGATTAGGAAGGATAGAAGAGGGATAACGGGAGAGGAGAGAGATATGCGGTTAGTTAGCTTTTTTTTGGGTGTTACAATATCGAAAAACATTTGCAGTCAGATAGTTGCATGCTCTCGTCCTGCTATAAGATAAAAATATGTGAGAATCACAGGATGTACGAATATATGCTCAAGTAGTATTATTGAACATCATGTAACCATGTACTATCTATCTACTTGGTGAATCATTTAACCAGAGGCGCTCCAAAGTGGATCAGAGCCCAAACTTGAACCTCAAACACTAGCTCCTTTTCTGAAGTGTTGTGATTTTTGACCGAAATAGTACTATATCTTTATTTGATATATTCAATTAAAGAAAAAATAAAAAGCAACGTTATATCTCCATAGATAATACAAAGAAAAAAAAAGAGAAAACCACATTAAAAAGCAACACGTTTCAAACGGCTCAAAAGCCATTGCTGTTTGAATGGGCCTTAGGCTTTGTTTGTATTTGCCTCGACTTCTGGCTTCTGCTTACAAAAGCCAATACGAACACCTTCATTTCTCTTACTACCGTCTCGTCCGAGGGATAAGGTAGGGGGTCAGAGTGCATCACATACCCCACTCCTCTTACTTCTGTCACGCGCACGCAACTCTCTCTCATTTTTTTCACAGTTCATCCAATCTTCTAATAGCCACTTCTTTTAGTTATCATTACTATTATAAAAGAATGAGTTGGTGGTTATACGCTTGTTCTCCTCTAACTGCCTCATTCCTTCTATTTCTTACCATTCTTCACTTTTCAACTGATCAGAGCAACCCTCTTCCATACATAATTCTCTATACATATAATAAATTCTGTTGCAACGCATGGGTACATAACTAGTTAGTATTTATTTTCAGCTAAAATCCAAGAAAGCCCCTTAAGCATCTATCGATGGGTCTCCGTTCGGTTCCCCTACCTGTGCTTCTAGCCTACTACGTGCTCCAACATTGCGGCTGCCTCACTGGAGTGAGTTTTTGGTCCTTGTGTCGATCTCCCTCATGTTGTATTCTTGCCTAATATGTCAAAAAACATTGCGATCGGTTAATATGTTGTGTATGACACGTTAACTCACAACTTGTTTCTAATTGGCTGCGTGATTTTGAAGTGATTTGTTCAATGCTAGCTAGCCTCAGGAATTGACGAGGCCTTCCACATCTAATCCAATCGAATTCGGTGTTGTGTTTCTTAGGGTATTTTAGTAACTTCTCATTTTGAGGAAAAGAAAAAAAGGGGGAAGTGGGTCCCACCTATCAGTAGGACCCCGACGGCGTGCTGGTAGTGGTCTTTGGGCATGACCTCTCCTCTCAGCTTGACTTGGCCGATCTCCTGGGCAACGACGGCAGCGATGCTAGAGGTGCCAACGGCCCAGGCGCTTTGGCGCCGGCCGTTGGCAGCAGATGCGCCAACCACCTCGCCACTCTTCCCTTTAAAGGCGGCTCCCATCTCCTCTGCGATGCATCAGAAAAATCAATAAGTCCTCAAAGAGTTCCCATCCACTTCTCCAACTTGACATGGATTTGAGTGGTACCCCACTGTTGCGCCGAGTTCTTCACTGGCGTGGTCGGCAGTGAGGTCCAAATTCTCTTCCTTTCGGGTATCTCCCGTGTGGTTTCTTGCCCAATCTCTCTTTGAGAGGTGACAGTGAGGAACATTGGGGACTTTGCCTTTGCTAATTGAATCTAGCCAACTCAGATCGTTTTGGGGGAGGAAATCTTGATACTTGGTGTTCTGTGGTGCTCTGGGCCAGAGCATCCTTGTTGGTCTTGTGTGGCATACTCCTGTAACTCGGCTTCGTTCTTCAATGTGTCCTAATTTGCGAAGATTGGCATTGTATCTCTGTCAACCTTGTCTCAGATTCGCAGCACAATGAGGCAGTCAGTTTTCTGGGATAGCGCTATTTGGCATGCCTTATCGATTTCTTCACAAGGGCTTTGCGTGCCATCAGCTTGTGAGTATCAAAGTGTTTATCTTTTTGCTTCAGTTCGGTTCTGGTTAGAGTCACATATTGTGAGTAATATTTTGATATCTCTACAAGAAGGGAATG
The DNA here is from genome assembly GCA_036346575.1 of Dendrocalamus sinicus. NCBI lineage: Eukaryota > Viridiplantae > Streptophyta > Magnoliopsida > Poales > Poaceae > Dendrocalamus > Dendrocalamus sinicus. The sequence continues at coordinate 38,855,072 of CM070671.1, forward strand.
CAAAGAAATGTTGAGGGACTAGGTTTGAATGCTCAATGAGGATGCTAGTCTAATACTGAAATTTATTTGATAATCTATTTTAGACTTGAGCTCTAAAGTGAATTACTTACTACTGTCATCTACTTTTAACCTCTCGAGAAAATTACTTACAGTTGTGCTAAGTTAAATTGATTTAGCATGCTCTGTGATGTTTAACATTTCGGTATCCACTTAACTGCTCTTCGGTTGGCTGGCTTTATTGCTGGACTTGAGTTCTGTGATCTATTTTCACTGTGTACTATTCAAGTTGGCTGGCTGATCATACTATTGTTTTGTGATCATTTCGATATCAATGATCCACTGTTAACTCAAAGTAAACTAAAATCTATTATGGTTAAAAGTGTATTGACAGTTTAGTATAGCATTATTTAGAGCACAACTTCTAAAACGTGGTTGTCATATCAAATCTGTTAAGAGTATAGACTATAGTACTAAGAAGGCCAAAAAGTTTTCTTGAGTAACTCTACATCTGATAGCATAACTCAAATCTAAACTTTAGCGTTATGCTGGCTATCAATTTTCTCATGCTCTATGTTCTGAGTATATTGTCCTACTTAAATGACATGGGAATTTTATATGTTTATATGTCAATCTTGTCATTTATATGCTGCTAGAAATATACTTTAATTACTAATAATTATGCTAGAATTAACTCTAAAAAGTTGCTAAAACTGCATATTTTAAAACAATCCAGAAAATCGAATATTAAAGAAATGGCTTCCTCGTCCGACATTGTTAAGCCAGAAGTATTTGACGGTGTTAACTTTAAACGATGGCAAGCTAAAACTAAGCTATGGCTGACTAATCTCAAACTATTTTATGTCATTTTGAATCCTCCAATGTTCCCATTGGAAATTCCTAAAATGATGTGAATAATTCAGTCTTAGCTCATTTGTTAGCAACTTGTCCAACCGGTTGTTTGACGTGTATGCTAACTTTAAAGATGTCAAGCAACTCTAGGACGAGTTAGATGAGAAATATTCCAAAGGGGATAACGGGAATGAGTCATTTATAACTACTATTTACTTGAACCATAAGATGGTTAAGGGACGGTCGGTAATGGTGTAGCTCCGCCCCAGAACAAGCACAAAGGCAAGAAATTGAAGGAGGAGGAGGAGATTATCTGCTTTGTCTGTAGCGCGACTGGCCATAAAGCCAGCCATTGCCACAATCGTAAAGGCAGGTGTCCCTCTCCTGGTCAGCACAAGAGCCGTAAGGCTAAAGTAAATATCGCACTGGCTAGCCTCAGTTCAAAAGAGTATGTATCTTAGGCCTTTATGGCAAGTCCATCAATTGATTAGTGGATTGATATAGGTGCTACTAGACATACATATGTTGATCAATTTTGTTTCTCTTCATTTCAGAGTGAAGGTGGTGGATCCTTCTGATGGGGAATGGATCCGCTACGACAGTACGTGGGATTGGATATGTTTGCCTAAAGCTTACCTCAGGCAAAACATTTATCCTCAAAGACATATTGTACGTGCCTGCTATGACACGCAATTTACTGAGCGAGTTGATACTATGTAGGCAAGGAATAAAGCTTGTTTTTGAGTCCAATAAGGTCATGTTAACCAAATTTGATAATTTCGTGGGCAAAGGATATGATAGCGAAGGCACGTTTCACTTATCCATTCTTGATTTCAATAATGTAAATATTTTTAATGTTTCTCATTGCAATAAAAGCCATGATGTTTGGTATTCTTGTTTATGTCATATTAACTTTGAAGCTATTGTGCAGTTAAGCAAAATGAGTTTAATTCCAAGTTATAATTATGAGAAGGGTTCAAAGTGTGAAGTGTGTGTGCAAACTAAGCAACCCCAGAAATCTTTTTATAGCGTTGAAGGGTGAAGCACCTCTCCACGTGAGCTAATTCATTTTGATCTTTGTGAAATGAATGAAATATTAACAAAAGGTGGAAAACGTTATTTTCTAACTCTTATAGATGATGCAACTAAGTACTGCTACATTTACTTAAGTCGAAAGAGATAATCTATAGGATTTTTAATAAAATGAGCAACATAGATACTTCTCTTTTTCTCTCAACTAATGAGATAATCTATATGATTTTTAAAATTATTCTATGAATTTCTAGCCATCAAAGTTAAGGAGATGTAAACTCCCTTGTTGTTTATATTTATATAGATAGATTCAAAGATAGGTACAGACGTTTACATTTATTTAGACAGTAATGCAGATGGTATGTTTCTATCCGAATCATATTCACTCTAGGGACTTTAAACTAACTCAAAGCCACTCAATTTTTTTTAAAATGGCCCTTCAATAATATAAATTGTCACAACTTATTAACATCTCGGTCAGTAATTAATCTTAAATTGGTCATATTGAATCACGTGTGATCAAGTGCATCATTAGTCAACTTATTGTTTCTGAATCTTTCTCCATCTCATACCTAAACACCTACATCTGTTGCTTTTTATCATTTGCTCAATTCTTCAACCACTAGCTTGAAAGTAAGGCTTGAGTAAATCTGTGGCTCGAATCTTTTCTTGCCGACTAGTTTTGAATGTTGTTAGTGTATATGGTCCACAAATAGGTCTAGATGAGGTCGCTAAGAGGCGATTTTGAGAAGATTTAGATGACATGGTTAGAAGTGTGCCTAACAGTGAGAAAATTTTCTTAGGAAACGATTTCAATGGTCATGTCGATACAACTAGTGGGGGGTTTCAAAGGGTACATGGGGGCTTTGGTTATGGTGATAGGAATCAAGAGGGAGAAGATATCTTAAACTCTGTCGTAGCCTATGATCTCATGATAGCTAACACCTTTTTTAGAAAGAGACATTCCCATTTAGTTACCTTTAGTAGTGGTCAGCATTCTAACCAAATCGATTTTGTCCTTACTAGGAGGGAGGACAAACGAGCCTCCATAGACTGTAAGATTATACCTAGAGAGTGTGTTGTCTAGCAGCATAAATTGGTAGTCTTTGACTTTCATTTTAGATTATGGGCTTGACAGGCTAAGGTCGCTAGAGACACAAGGACGAAGTGGTGGAAACTCAAAGGGGACATCACATAGGTGTTTAAGGAGAGGATGATTGTGGAAGGGATATGAGACGTGGGAGAAGCGAATAGTATGTGGACAGAGATGGCAACTCGGATTAGGAAGGTGGCTACGGATGTGCTTGGAGTGACCCAAGGGATAAGAGGTGAACCTAAAGACACATGGTGGTGGAATGAGGAAGTGCAAAAGGCTATCGAGGAGAAAACGATATGTTACAGGCACATGCAACATGATAAGAGCGACGATAAGGTACAGAAATACAAAGCAGCAAAAAAGAATACAAAGAAAGCGGTGAGTGAGGCACAAGGCAAGGCATATAAGGCAATTTACCAGAAGTTAAGTATAAAGGAGGGAGAGAAGGATGTCTACAAGATGGCTAAATTTTGAGAAAGGAAGACGAGAGATTTCAACGAAGTTAAATGCATTAAAGATGACACTAATAAGCTTTTGGTGAAAGACGAGGATATCAAGAATAGGTGGAGAGATTACTTCAACAAGTATTCAATCATGACAATGACAATAATATGATTGAAATGTATGATGCTTTTGATGACACCAATAGACAGGTTGTTCGAAGAATCCAGGAATTGGAAGTAAGAGAGGCCTTAAAAAGGATGAGACTAGGTAAGGCATTGGGGCCTGATAACATCCCCATCGAGGTGTGAAAATACCTGGGAGAAGTGGCGATTGTATGGCTAACTAATTTGTTTAATAGCATTTTTAGGTTGAACAAGATGTCAAACGAGTGACAGAGGAGCACATTAGTACCAACTTTCACAAACAAATGAGACATTCAAATTTATACTAATTATAGAGGAATTAAGCTCATAAGCCACACAATGAAGTTTTGGGAGCGAGTGACTGAGCACCTTTTAAGAAAAGTGACTAGCATGATGACAAATCAATTTGGTTTGATAGTTGATGGAGAGGTATATGGAGCAAAAGAAGGACCTTCACATGGCGTTTATTGACTTGGAGAAAGCCTATGATAAAGTGCCAAGGAAGGTCATGTGGTGGGTGTTCCAAAGGAAAATAGTTCCAACAAAATATATTACCCTAATTATGGACATGTATGAAGATGTTGTGACTAATGTCAGAACATGTGGTAGTGTTAGTAATGACTTTCCTATTAAGATAGGATGACACCAAGGGTTAGTGTTGAGCCCATACATTTTTGCCTTAGTGATGGACGAGGTCACACAGGACATACAAGGGATATCCCTTGGTGTATGCTTTTCAGTGATGATGTGATGCTAGTTGATGAGAGTAGGATAGCTGTTGGTAGGAATCTAGAGTTGTGGAGAAAGACTTTAGAATTGAAGGGCTTTAGACTTAGTAGGACTAAAACTGAGTATATGAGGTGTGATTTCAGCGGTGCCAGGCCAGATGATGGTGATGTTAGACTGGACGGATAAGTAGTGCCTAGGAAGGACATGTTTCGTTATTTGGGATCAATACTACAGTGGAACAGTGAGATTGATGAAGACGTGAGCCACAGGATAAGAGCGGGATGGGTGAAATGGTGCCAAGCATCTAGTGTCCTGTGTGACAAAGAAGTTCCTCAAAAGTTAAATAGTAAGTTTTATAGGACAGCGATCAGACCCGTAATTAGGGGTGCACATGGAGCGGATATTTCCCGACCGTCTGTCCGTCCATTTTAATTTGGATACAATTCAGAGTAAATTTTTGGATATCTAAAGGTTTTGTCAGATACGGATATGGAGTCGGATATTTTTTGTCAGATAAGGAAACGGATTAGGAAAAGCATTATCCAACGGATATAGAACTATCCGGGTATTATTCCAAATAGTTACCGGATACAAAAACGGAGTCGGATACCTGGCCTTGTAGAATCATTTGCTAAATGTAATGAAGTTAAATGAACTAGTGACGTACTTGACTACTTGGCTATGGACAATTCGTACTTTTGAACCATGTAACATGTAGCTAGTTAGCTACTACTTGTTTAACTAGTCTCTATCATTTACTTGCTACTTTGCTAGCTAGATTTTACTAGTTGCTTAACTTCTCTCTGTCACCATGTGAAATTTGCTTTCATGCCTTATCCGATTAAATATTCGTGACCGAAACCAACCGTATTCGGAGCAGCATGTATTCGCTCCGTATTCGTGACTGAGAATATTTGCATTCGTATTTGTATCCGGCACTATCCGTGTTCAACTCCGACTCTGACAAAAAATATGGGAAAGGATACGGGATGGACAATATCCGTCCGTATCCGCTCCGTTTGCACCCCTACCCGCGATGCTATATCGAGCAGAATGTTGGACAACTAAAAGACAACATATACAGAAGATGACTGTAGCAGATATGCAGATGCTGTAGTGAATCTGTGGTCACACAAGGTAGGATTGTATCCACAATGATGATATACGTGATAGGGTGGGGTAGCACCAATTGATGAGAAGCTAGTCCAACATCGCTTGAGATGGTTTGGACACCTCCAACGGAGGCCTCATGACGCACCAGTCCATAGTGGAATTTTAAGAAGTACTAAAAATGTAAGAAGAGGTAGAGGTTAACTAAGACTGATATGGGAGGAAGTAGTTAAAAAAGACTTAAGGGATTAGAATGTATCTAAAGAATTAGCTTTGGATAGGAGCGCATCGAAGTCAGTGATCCACGTACCTGGACCATAAGAAAATTTAGGGGCGGTGTTTTAGGCTCTCAGCTCAGATGGCAGGATGTATGGCTAAGGGTTTTTGCTTTGTAGGTTTTCAAGACTTCGTCTCTTTGACTTTGAGGTGGTTTCATTCTTACTCTACCCTAACTTGTTTGGGACAAAAGGCTTTTCTATTATTATTGAATATTTTCTTGCACCGGATTGGCTTGAACTACACATGCACGTCCTTACATAGCCACACGTGCATATCATGAACCCTTCACTACTACAAAAAAATGCTATACTAGACACCTCATCACTGGCGGTTCTTTGGAACCATCTGTATTATAATTATCATAGACAGTTTTATAAGCGTGACCGTCTATATTACTAGCGATGGCTAAAATCGTCTATGATATATAATTATCACAGACAATTCTTAACAAAAACCATCTATGAATTATCACAAATGGTTTGGATTAAAAATCGTCTATGATATTTGCAATTATCATAAGCTTTTAATAAAAACCATCTGTGATAATTCACAGATGGTTCCTAACAAGAACCGTCTGTGATGTCTATAATTATCACAGATGGTTCCGATTAAAAACTGTCTATAATGTTACCAATTGAAAATTCAAATCCTCTTACCTTGGTTGAGTTGTTGGATCTCCTAAAATTCAAATCCGGTGTGGTCGTTTTTTCAATTTTGTCGTGTAGAACTTCCCAAAAAAAAATGTCTACCTTCCTAAAAATTGAAAAGCATACCAAATTTATGTCAAATCCAGTGAAAATTGGTTGAGTCCTTCTACATATAACCACAAACTTTCACAAACAAATTCAGCAAGTTTGGCCTACGGGATTGAAAGATATAGCAGTTTTAATTTGAACCCGAAACGAACTCGAGTCCAAGTAGTATTCGTTTCCGAGACACCTTTAGTTAAACGGGTATAACTTTTGCATACGGTGTCCGTTTTCGACGTTCTTATACTTGTTGGAAAAATAACGACGAGCCCGATCCAAAAACTAAATTTGTGTCACAAGTTTTCATTTTCTGTTTTTACCAAAATTTTCGATCTTTCCTTCAGAATTGGGGTTTGCCTCAACTGTAAAGTTGTAGATCTCATTAAAACCTTTCAAACAGCACATATAAGCCATATAAAACTTTGCTATTTCATCTTTTGAGACTAGTTGGTTACATTGCTCCGATATACACATATTGTCTTCGATAATTATGTATCACAGACGGTTTATGATTCAAACCATCTGTGATAATTATATCCCTGACCATTAGGCCCGTCAATCCTCTCCAACCAATCCCAGCCAATAGAAACCCACCAACCCTCGCCCCACGGATGTTGATCCACCTCTCCTTCCCCACATCAATTCCATCAAAGATTTTCTCACTCCCACCTCTCTCTCCCATATAAGTACTCACCCAAACCCAGCCTCCTCTCCATCCTCCTTATTGACCCTTACCCCAATGGCCCGCACGAAGCAGACGACGCGCAAGTCTACAGGTGACAAGGTGCCGCGGAAGTAGCTGGCTACCAAGGCAGCGCTTAAGTCAGCGCTGGTGATCGCGGGCGTAAAGGACATTTAGCTCGCATAGTGCATCAGGGGTGAGAGGGCCTAGGCATATAGGCCTCGTCGGCATGGTTGAGCTTCTACCGTCTGCTAAGATCTTTGATTTTTATATGTTCTTGCCATGTTTAAGAGTTAGGTTCGTAGGATTAGAAGATGTGTTTTTGCCATATTCTTGATGTGTTAGCTAGGTGGGTAACCTACTCGTTATCTTGTGATGTTGCAATGGTGGATTCTAATCTTAATTTAAATATAATGTGCTGTTGTGTTTGTTGCTACATTTGCTTTTTTCAGAGGGCATAGCTAACATTTCTTGAGGCTAGCTGAAAAACAAAAAAATTTAGGTATAGAACGAAATATCACATACGGTTTTGTAGTATAAACTGTCTGTGAAGGACTATCACAGACGGCTCGAACCAAAAACCATCTGTGATACTCGCATATCACCGACGGTTTTACCCACCAACCGTCTATGATGGGAGAGTATCACAGATGGTTATATATACCAACTATCTATGATACTCACCCATCACAGACGATTGGCAGCTAGAACTATCTGTGATATGCAAGCATCATATATGGTTTTTGATTCGAGCCATCTGTGATAGTCTCCTTCACAGGCAGTAACCATTTGTGATAAGCACCTGTTATCACAGATACATAAATTCACACGGTTCAGAAAATCGTTTATGATGATGGTTTTGTTGGACCATGTGGAGGTGACCCCGAGTGTGTGATGAGTAATTGACATTTGTTTTAGGAAAGTCAAGTTTGGTTTGTGTGGTTCGGACCATGTCGTTGCACGGTGCAATTGGTTTTGGTCGGACTTTGTCGAGCTAAGTCGAACATGCTTAAGTCATTTATTTTTCGTTTCGATCAGGTTTGGGTTATTTCATTAATGCATTTATGTTTAAATGTATTGAGCGGTGCTATTTGATGTGTTTCTTATCTGTGTTGGCTGCAAGACATCGAGGCGAAGTCGTGGTGAGACACGGTGGACCGGACTAGGCGCAGTCGGCGCTGAGGTCAGAACGGTCGGGAGGTGTCGAAGACGGCGAGGGCTCGAGGTGGCTGCGAGGCTTGCAAGGCAAGAAAGGGGAAGCTTCCTGGAAGGTGCGCGAGGGGCGTTTCGGTAAAAATGCAAAGCTGCACTAAAGGAAGCGGGTTTGGATAAAGCATCGAGTAGGTGGTGACCTAATGGGTAAAGCATGTGCAAACCCATTAGTGGGAGGCTATAAAAGAGAGGGAGAGGTTGTGCTGAAATTTGAGAGAATGGGTGCAAGAGTTAGGGTTTCTTTTGGTTCTCTCCATACATGAGTTGAATAGGTTTGAGGGCAGCATTTGTGTTCTATCTTGGGTGTTTCTCTTGAGTTGTGAGATGGGGTAAACCATTGTAATCATTTCTCTTGTTTAATCATTCATCTCCTTGCTTTCTGTGAGCAATATGGGTATTTCTGTTCAGTTTTGTTGTTCTGTGCAGCCCCCTGTTCTTTCAGTTAGCATCTTGATTTGTTTTTGATTTTTATTGCTTGCGGCAAGTCTCTGTCTCTCGGCCTCTAGTGCATCTCTTCTTGGTTTCACTCGGGCAGCAAATTTTCTTCTCAATCATTTGATGTATTTGTGCTGTGCCGATCGTTGATCTTTGCATACCATTCAGCCAAAGATTACTTCTGCATGCCAATCATTTATTACTTTTCCTGTAGCTTTTGTTTTTAGCAATGCTGCATGCTTTTCTTTTGGCCGAAGGGAAGAAGTCAAGTTTTTCTTTTTTTTGTGCTGTTTTTGACTCTGCTGCATGCAGTCCAGATCACCTCGGTTTTGGCTGAAATTTTTACTGTGTATTTGCTGATCTAAGCTGATTCCATTAGTGTTGCATGCGGTCTAGATTTCCTCTTCTCTTGTTGATTTCGCTGGACACAAGGAGAAGCAAAAATCATTTACGGATGGTAATGCAAAATTGGTTTTGAGCAGTCCAGTACTTGCTTCTTTTTAGTGTTGTCCTGACAAGCATTAGTGGCTTTGATCTTTTTGTTGTTGCTTGCTCTCCTCCAATGAAGTTTCGGCCAGCAAGGAAATCATTGTAGAACAGTAGCATTTCTTTGTATTCGGCCAATCACAGAGAACTGCAAGTTTGATTCACTGTTTTTGGTCAGCTCGTCTAGCAGGTTGTTCGGTTGGTGCAGTCTCTTTTGATTCTTTTTCAGCTTCCTGTCAGCAGTGCAGTTTCCTTTTGTCTTTTGGTTTTGGAGTTGCAGTAAGAGCCAAGTGTAGTACGCAATAGCAGCAACTTCCTTGGTTTGCTGCCCTTGGTTGAGTCCCTGCAGAAATTCAATCAAAGCTTTTTCATTTGGTTTCAGTTCTCCTGCAGAAATATCTCTGATTCTTGATCAATCTTGCTTCCGTGTTGGTTTGTTGTCTATGTTGATTTTATTTCCATCTTCATAGCTCTTTAGCTATCGAAGGAGGAGTCAGTGAGAATACTTTGGGGACGTTTTTTTAGTCGATATTCACCCCCCTCTGTCGTCGTTTTCGATCCAACAATTGGTATCAGAGCCGGTTAGCTCTTGTCTATAGATCTTAACCGGTCTGTGAGCCATGGCTACAGATAAATACTTGACCAAGCCTCCGATCATTGATGGCATTGATTTTCCCTTCTAGAAAAGCCGGATGGAGACCTACATCCAGGCTCAAGGATATGCCATCTGGAGAAAGATCAAGGTCCGCTATCTTGTTCCTGCCGATGAGAACATCAATGTGAGTCGAAGTCACAGTCGATGGCCTTAGTCACCGATCCCAGTTCGGCTTCTGGTCTTTCTTCTGATTCGCTGTGTGGTTTCTCCCTTGCTGCTCTCTGTGACGTAACTGATGATCAGTTAGAGCAGCTCGAGGATGAGCAACTGGCCCTCCTAGCTCGGAAGTTTTCCCATGCTTACAAGAGGAGGAGGGACAGAAAGAGGGGAGGACCTGTGATTTGCTTCGAGTGTGGTGGCCCCAACCACATTCGGGCAAACTACCCCAAGCTAGAGAAGGCCAAGAACGACTACGGCGGTTCGGGCAAGAACGACTACATCGACAAGAACCGCAACAAGAAGCCTCCAGCGCACCCTCAAGGCAAGAAGAAGTTCTGCGACTTTGGGAATGCCAAGAAGCTCTTCCACCGCGTCCTCACCGCTTTCGACGACCTCGACCTCAGCGAGGTGGAGGGATGGAGCGACGACGACGGGACAGGTGACCAAGAACTCAAGAGCGGCGACGACTTCTCCGGCATGTGCTTCATGGCCCTTGAGGGTGAACTGAGCGACAGCGAGCTGTACTCCGACTCGGACGAGGTATGCCCCACCTATGACCAGCTGAATCATGCTTTTCTTAACTTGGTGGATTTCATGCTAGAGCTAGGGCTAGGTGTACCGAGTTAGAGAAGGAAGTAGATAGACTATCATGGGAGCTTACTTCACTTACATCTGCTCATTCCTGTGATGATTGTGATACATGCTGTGCTCTATTGGGTGACATGGAGAAACTAAGGACCTCGCATGATAGTTTGTCTTCTGAGCTTGATACGCTTAAGGTGGAGAACATTAGTCTTCTTGCTGAGCTTGAGATGAGTAGGGTAGCTCCTTCTTCATCTACTACTGTTGAGACTGTTGTTTGCACCTCATCTACTACTGTTGAGACTGTTGTTTGCACCTCATGTGAGAAATTCAATCAAAGCTTTTTCATTTGGTTTCAGTTCTCCTGCAGAAATATCTCTGATTCTTGATCAGTCTTGCTTCCGTGTTGGTTTGCTGTCTATGTTGATTTTATTTTCTTCTTCATAGTTCTTTAGCTATCAAAGGAGGAGTCAGTGAGAATACTTTGGGGACGTTTTTTTAGTCGACATTCACCCCCCATCTGTCGTCGTTTTCGATCCAACAGGTTTAGAACCATCTGTGATGACCATTTCTGTGGTAGTGCTTCCAATTGCATAAATGCTTCGGTAGTTCCAAGTTATTTGATTGTAACTCTGGTACATGGCTATTAGTTTGGTCATGAGGATTCTACAATTAGTAGCCTTCCTTTATACGGTTCTCTTTTTATCCAATAACATCTAATGGTTATGGTTTGTTGATATAATTAGGGTCCACCAAATTAATTAGTATATTTGTTGTATAAAGTAATTACATACAATTATATAGTTTTTGTAACTAACATATAATTAGAAAAGGTAATAGCCAAAGTTGTGGGTCCGAAATGACATTTATTTGATAATGGAGAGAATAATTCAACGAATGTGTAGGAATTTGTTCTTATCAAACATTAACCCGTTCATTCGGTCGTTCCTATCCATCATCCATTCTCCTGCAGCACCGCTCAATTCCATCCGGAGCGAAAGGACAAAAGTCCCCAGCTTGTTTGAGTTCATGGACCAAAACATTAGATGCATCGTCCATCAAATCGTTCGATCATTATGCAGCAGTTGTTTGTTTTGCCCATGCATGTGCCCTTGTTGTGCACGTTAGCACAATAGGAATGTCATTTTTCCTGTAAGATCCATTCATAATTGTCCTTTTAAGATTCCTTCAAAGATGAGGTCCACACGTCATGGAGCCAATGCATGTTTCCTCTTTTTTTTCTTTTTTGATAGGAATGTGTGTTTCCTTGTTCTATACAAGTTCGCAGATTGAGAAAACTAATATCATCCATACTTTAATCGTAACAATAAAGGTTCACTGAGTTAACTGCCGGATGTTTTTCACGAGAATTTAGCGAATATTTATCTTTTTTTCTTAGGAGTCGTAGAACATCCATCAAATTTTAATATATAATAGAAGATTAGAGTACTTTCATCTTGTCTCCCTGTCCTTCCCAAGAAGTCTACTTTTTTTCCCCTGATGCAGATGCTTCTCAACAAGATGGCGCGGACAGAGCGGCCGCGATCATGGTCGGACCTCCCCTCAGAGCTCACTGGCCTGGTCCACCGCCGCTATCGATCAGATGGCACCTTCTACAGCTTCCCCAAGAGCCCTCTTGTGACAACTGGATTATTTTTGTTAGGAAACTGGGTCCATGACCAAGAGTCCTGGCATATTTGGGCACCCCACCGTAGACTATAAATAGGGACCTAGCCCCCCTCATTATGTACCCCGATGCAATCTAAAGCAATAAAGAAAGACCAGGAGTTCTCTCTACCTCTCTGTGTTCAATCTATTATTCGTGATTACGTGATTGATTCGTTCTTGTTCTAAGCAGAGGAATCGATCGGACTGGTCGCCAGCGACGGTTCCTCAACACGTTATCAGCACGACTTTGCTCCGGTGAACGAGGTAATCATCGAAGCACAGATTGAATTTTCTAGATCACTTTTGAATCCGTATTTTCTTTTCACGTTCTAGATTGAATTTTCTACGGTGCAAATCCGCCCTAATCTACCGCGAGCAGACTTGAAGTCGCCGGCACAATGCCGATCGGTAGATTGTGAAACAGGGTAGATGTTGATTGCACTGTAGAACGATGCAAATCCGCCCCAATCTACCGAGAGCAAATCTGAAATCACCGGCACAATGTCGATCGGTAGATTGCGAAACGGGGTAGATGTTGATTGCATAGTAGATTAATTTTATGCATCGTTTTCTGTTTGGAGATTGCATAAGAAAAACTGCACGGAAATTATGCATTGGATTTCTGTTTGGTTTACATGGCATCACAGAAAGAAAAAAAACCCGCTGTTGCGCCCGCATGCGCTGGCTGCCGGCCAGAAGTCGGCCATGGAGCCTGAGGTACCGCCGGCCAGCCGCCGGCGCCGCCGCCTAAAGCCACCACGGTCGTCGGCCCGCCGCCATCGCCGCCGCTTGCCTCGCCGCAGCCCAACCGCGCCCCAAGACTGGCGGCTCCTCGTTGCGCGCGTGCCGTATGGCCGCCGCTGCTTGGGGTCCCAGCGCGCGCCCGCTCCTCCGCCGCGCCAACCCCAACCAGTAGTCGCACTCGTCGCCGCTCGCCGCCACCCGCATGTGGCTGCCGGCCCGAAGCTTTACTCGGCCGCCCGTATGCGCCGTGTGCCACCCGCAGCCGGCACGGCCGAGCGCCGCCGCGACGCCGACGCCTCCACCGTGCGCGCCGCTGCGGTGCGCGCTCGCCTCGGCCTAGGCACCCACCCACCTCCTCGCTTCCGCGCCGCGCGCGCGCAGCGTCGTCCTTCGCTTCGCGCGCGCGCCGAACGAGCTGGCCACCGCTCCACCTCTGCGCCATCGCCGCCGCCGCCCCGCCCCGAATCGCGGCCCCACCCACGGCCTGCCGCGCGCATCATGCGCCGCTGCCGCGCGCCGGGCTTGCCCGCCGGCGATCACGCCCCGCCGGTGCACGCATATGCCGCGCGCCCGCCGGACTCCTCCCTGCCGCCGCCTCTCGGGTCTGAACCCGCGCCGCCGCCACTTGGGTTTGGGGTAGGGGAAACCCTACCCACCCCTTGTGTTTGCCCGGGTGGGCCGGCTAGGCCAATTGGGCCAGGAACGCCCAGATGGGCCGCGCGGGGGGGGGAGGGAGAAGGGAGATGGGCCGCGGGGTGGAGAGGAGATGGGCCGCAGGTGGGAAAAGAGGGGAATGGGCCAGCGCTGGAGAATTTCCGAAAAGGGCCCCAAAATTATTAAAAATTACCAATGAGCCCTCGGGTTTTACTTTTGAGTCCCGAATTTTGCATAAAAGGCTTCGTAATTCCGAAAATTATGTACAAGCCCTCAAATTTACGAGCGGGTCCAGAATTTTGCAGAAAACTCCTCTGTAAATCAGAAAATTGCGCGAATTTTTCTCTGAACTGAAATTTTTGCGTAAAAACCCTCTGGAATTGCAGAATTTGCTGAAATTTCATATTCTCGCATAAAAGGGCCTTGGGAATCCGAATTTTGCATTATTTTTTTCGCATTTGAAGCTTATTTATTTATGCCATTATTATTCTCTGTATTTTCTGTATTTATTTACTGTTTTGGTTAATTGTAATTGCTGAAAATTGCTTTTAATCATTGAAATTAGCAGTAAAATTATAGATAATGCACAGAAAATTATGAAACATTATGGGAATATATTGCACCACTTTATTTACCTGTAGTAAATTTTCCATGCATGTTTACCTGCAGTAAATTTATTTTATTTCATCCATAGACATGTAGATGACTGGAATTTCGAATCGGGAGTTCGAGGAGCTGGCCCAAAATGGCCAGAACTATCTGACATGGGCATCCGATGTCGAGATTGTGCTTGGGGGCCAGAAGCTCGGCGCAGCTATTGGGATAAGCGGACAGAAAGACGCTAGACCCACACCTGAGGAGAATGATCAGGCACTTCATTTTCTCAGGCACCACCTCTGCCTGACTCTCAAGAATGAGTATATGGCGGAAAGGAACGCGCTAGCACTCTGGACCGCACTCAAGAAGCGGTTTGAGAGGCTCAAGTACACCATTCTTCCTCAAGCGAGCGAGAGGATCGATCGAGGTTTGCCGATTTTAAACGGTCGGGAGTACACCGCGCTTGCACAGATTTGTACAAACCTTAAACTCTGTGGCAAGGAGATCACAGATGACCAGAAGATCGAGAAGACCCTGTCCACCTTTCACCCCAATGCTGTGCAGACTGCCCGCAACTATCCTCAAGACGGCTACAAGGAGTACGCCGAATTGATTGATATGATGCAGGTAGCAGAGGCTCAGGACGAACTTCTCCGCAAGAATTACGTCTCGCAGCCACCAGGCAGCTCCGCTGGCCGTGAAGCCAACGGTACCAGCCTCAAGGTGCGAAAGCCCTTGATGAAGAAAAGGGGGAAGAAGGGTAAGATCGTTGCCCAGAAAGGCAAGTCAGATGCTCCAAACGATAAGAAGGCTAACAAGAGTGGCAAGACCTATGGCCAGCAGAACCAGGGTTGCTACAAGTGTGGCAAGTGGGGACATTGGTCGCGGATATGCAAAGAACCGCAACATGTCATTGATGCCCACCAAGCTCAAAAGAAGAATGGCAAAGGGCAACCTGAAGCCCACTTTGTAGCCGTTGAGGGGGAGCAGCCTGAGCAGCTGCCAGAGATGATGGAGGTTGAGTCCATCCCGGTAGCAGCACCTCCTTATGACTTAGAGGCAGCCACTGCCATGATCTCTTTTGAAGAGAATGTCACTGCTGAGAAAATAGCCGAAGAATTCGATGATTTTCTAGTTGATTCCGTTTGATGCACAGAATGCATGAGACGTTAATCGTTATTTATTTTGTGTTAAATGGACAAGTTTAGAACTTGCATGGTTGGTGCTTTAGGATTTTGCTTTCTCGTAATGGTTGGATGATTTTGGAATAAAACATTCATTTATTCAGTTTATATTGGCATTATATGTTCTGGTATTGGCGTATTTTATTTATATGTTGAATGCCTTCTAATACATGTTAATTAAATATGTTATATTAGAACACGTGTGGCGCCCTATGGAGGAAGTATGCCTTGCCGACAGCGGCACAACGAATACCATCTTAAGAGAGACTAAGTATTTCCAGTCGATACGTAAGAGCACTGGCAGCCTTACGACAGTCGCCGGAAGCGATGCATGTATAATCGGTTTCGGAAGAGCCACAATTATACTTCCAATGGGCACAACTTTGGTCATTGAAGAAGCCTTATTGTACCCAGAATCGACTAGAACTCTCCTAAGTTTTAAGGATATTCGCGCCAATGGTTTCCACGTTGAGACTGACGAAGAGTACGGTAAGGAATACCTGCTCATTACGAAGCGCGAAGAGAATGGCAAAAGAATATTAGAAAAAACTTCCTTCATTTGAAACTGGGCTATATTATACCACAATTAAAGCGCCTGCAGCGTACACTGTTCTGAAAACAGTGTTTAGAAGCTCTGAACTCTTCTGTCTCTGGCATGACATATTAGGCCACCCAAGTCTTAGGATGATGAGAAACATAATAAATAACTCGCATGGGCATAATATTAATGTGAAGAATTTCCCGAATCATGAAGATTTTGTGTGTCCTTCATGTGCCACCGGGAAACTAATTACTAGACCCTTTACTCTGAAAGCGAAGGATGAAGTCCCTGCATTCCTAGAACGCATCCAGGGAGACATTTGCGGTCCCATTCAGCCCGTTTAGGGCCGTTTAAGTATTTCATGGTGCTCATTGACGCTTCATCGAAGTGGTCATATGTGGGTTTATTATCCACAAGAAACCATGCTTTTGTAAAATTGATCTCGCAAATCATTCGCATCAGAAATGTGTTCCCTGATCATCACATTAAGTTCATCAGAATGGACAACGCCGGAGAATTTACTTCAAAGGCATTTGATGATTATTGCATGGCGATGGGAATTGCAGTTGAGCACTCGGTACCGCATGTCCATACCTAGAACGGTTTGGCAGAGGCTTTAATTAAAAGAATTAAATTTATTGCCCGACCCCTCTTGCATAAAAGTAATTTGCCAGCTACATGTTGGGGACACGCAGTCCTTCATGCATCGAATCTCATCAACCTTAGACCTTCGGCCTACAACATCCATTCACCTATGCAACTAGCGCAGGGTCACCACCGAAAAATTCTCATCTTAGGAGGTTTGGATGCAAGGTTTATGTACCGATACCACCTCCACAGCATACTGCAATGGGCCCACTCCGCAAGACTAGGATATAAGTTGGTTATGAGACTGCATCCATAATCAGGTATTTGGAACCCATGTCGGGAGATTTGCATCTTGCGCCGCGCACGATTGCATTTTTGATGAGGATAATTTCTCGTCATTAGGGGGAGGAAATCAACCCGTTGATGAAAAATGTCGAAAAATTACGTGGGAAGCCACGGGAATTCATGCACATGACCCGCGCACTAGTGAAACTGAAAAAGAGGTCCAGAAGATCATCGACTTACAAGCATTAGCAAATCAACTGCCCGATCACTTTAGTGATTTGAAGAGCGTGATTAAGTCGCATGTGCCTGCACGCAATGCACCGGAGAGGGTTGAAATACCAAAGAAAATTGAAGGTATCCCTAATCCCGTCCAGAAGCCTCAGAATAAAAGGACGAGAACTCCGGTTCCTCGAGTCCAAAGTAACCGGGGATGCCTGGCGAAAAAGGATAAGAGGGATTTATCACAGCCAATCATTGAAGTCCCCCAGAATGAGAAGGGGAGCCAGTTGAGACCTGGCACGAGTATGACACCTTCAGAAAAGGACATACCGGATCTGAATATCCCCATCGGCATGGATGTGTGCGCACGCATCGGAGCCGAAAAACTAAAGGGATTTGCCACCGCAATTGAAAGAAGCGATGCGCAAGGTAAAACTCCAGCAGAAGCAATCACTCCAGAAAAAGCAACTCATGAAGAAATAGCTATAAATTATGTGCACACGGGAGAGTCCCTGAATAGGACAACAGCTAATATCGATATCTACTTCGCAAAGAAAATTGCCACCATCATCGATCTTGATCCTGAGCCTACATCGCTCGCTGAATGTAAGAAAAGATCAGATTGGGAAGATTGGAAGAAGGCAATAGCAACTGAATTGCTATCTCTGAACAAAACAGAGGTGTTTGGGCCCGTATGCCGCACGCCTCCCCATATACACTCCGTTGGGCACAAGTGGGTATTTATTCGAAAAAGAAATGAAAGAAATGAAGTAGTGAGATACAAAGCAAGGCTGGTAGCCCAAGGTTTCACTCAACGTCCTGGAGTTGATTATGAAGAAACCTACTCCCCGGTCATGAGTGAAATTACCTTTAGATACTTGATCTCAATGGCAGTGAACTTAAACTTAGAAATGAAATTGATGGATGTTGTGACTGCATACCTTTACGGTAACTTGGATTCGAAGATTTACATGAAAGTCCCCAAGGAATCCTCTCCCAACCAAGACAGAGCAAATAGAAATCATGCATGTGAAACTCGAAAAGTCATCAGTATGGGCTGAAACAATCTGGAAGAATGTGGTATAATCGCTTGAGCGAATTTCTCTGTAAGAAAGGCTACACGAACAATGAAGACTGTCCTTGTGTATTTATACGGCGATCCCAGAGTGGATTCTGTATAATCTCTGTGTACGTAGATGATCTGAATATCATTGGGATAGCCGAAGACATAAAAGAAGCAAGCTCCTACTTGGAGTCAGAATTTGAAATGAAAGATTTGGGTAAGACCAAGTTTTGCTTAGGCCTGCAGCTTGAGCATGTCCCTGAAGGAGTCTTGGTACATCAGTCGACCTACACCCAGAAGGTGCTTGAAAGGTTTGGCTTCGAGAAGGCATTTCCCTCGAAAGTACCGATGATCGGTAGGTCTTTACAGCAAAAAAAAGATCATTTCCGACCTAGGGAAGAGGGAGAGGAAGTCCTGGGACCGGAATTCCCATACTTAAGTGCAGTGGGAGCACTCATGAACTTAGCAAACTGCACTAGACCGGACATTGCATTTGCCGTGAACCTCTTAGCAAGGTACAGTGCAGAGCCCACCAAAAGGCATTGGTAGGGCATAAAGGACATCTTTCGATATCTCCAAGGAAGCAAGGACCTTGGATTGTTCTGCAGAAAGAATCAAGATCTGAACTTGATTGGCTATGCAGATGCTGGGTATCTGTCAGACCCGCATACCGTTAAGTCACAAACAGGTTATGTATTTCTGTGTGGTGGAACTGTAATTTCATGGAAATCGTCTAGGCAAAGCCTTGTAACTACTTCGATGAACCACTCAGAAATCATAGCACTGTATGAAGCTGCACGAGAGTGCGCATGGCTTCGCCGAATAGTTCACCACATCCAGCAGTCATGTGGGATGAACATTGTGCAAACCCCCACAATTATTTATGAAGATAATGCAGCTTGCGTTGCACAAGTACAAACAGGCTATGTGAAGAGTCATCTCACAAAGCATATCAACCCCAAGTTCTTCTATGCACATGAATTGCAAAAGATGGACGGGATTAAAGTACTGCATACTAAGTCATGTGAAAATCTCGCAGATTTATTCACTAAGTCACTCCCCGCATCTAGCTTTGAAAGGTGCGTGCGTGGAATTGGAATGATGAGACTTAGAGAAGTGCAGAATTCAGGGGGAGAATTCTCACAAGCCCGCTAATAAATCTTGATCATGAAGATTAAGTACCCAAAGAATAAAGTCCTGAAGACCAAATGAAATTGGGTGAATTGTACTATTTTTCCCTTGACGAGTTTTTCATGAAGTTTCTCGACCAAGGTTTTTAATGAGGCAATTCGTGCATCGCAGCATCACATGTATCATGTACTCTTTCTCCAAATTTTTTCCACTGGGTTTTTATGTAGTTTTGACGAGTCATGAGCATGTTGGGTGAGTGCCCAAGGGGGAGTGTTAGGAAACTGGGCCCATGGCCAAGAGTCCTGGCATATTTGGGCACCCCATCGTAGACTATAAATAAGGACCTAGCCCCCCCTCATTATGTACCCCGATGCAATCTAAAGCAATAAAGAAAGACCAGGAGTTCTCTCTACCTCTCTGTGTTCAATCTATTATTCTGTGATTCTGTGATTGATTTGTTCTTGTTCTAAGCAGAGGAATCGATCGGACTGGTCGCCAGCGACGGTTCCTCAACAGTTTTCTTTCATGAAGAGGGCACCATGACACTTCCTGGCACGTTGCACATCTATTTCGGGATGAGGTTGTCGAATCCATCAATGAGCGTGAGCTCTCCGAAGAAGACAAGTGGATGGACATAGATCAGTTCGAAGATATACAATTGGCAAAGCAAATTAAAAATAGAAATTCAAATCTGAAAAGATGATCTATGATTTAAACAAGGAGAATTCAAATTGAAGTGAAAGTTTGAAAACAAAAGAGAAGCGAAATTCAAATTTAAATCGCTTAACCAAAAACTTGAATTAAAGCTAGGCGCGAAAATAATTTTGAATTGAAAAGATGAATATAAAACTTGAACTGGGCCAACACGTCAATTCTCCTCACGGCCCATCTGGCCTAGCAGGCACTACTCTACTACTTTCTTTCTTTCGTTGCTTCTCCCTCCTCCGGCTCGGCTGCACGCCCATTCCACGCCGCGTGTGCGTGCGGCTCGGCGTTGGTCGCGCGCACCAGCTGCGCAGACGCCGAGCCACGCGCATGCGCTCCACTCATCGTACTGCCACGCCGCCGCGCTCCGCTCCTGGAGCCGCCTCATCGCTCATGCCCGCGCCTGTGCCTACGCGCCTGCATCCGTGCTACCTGCGTCACCCATGTCGCCCTCGGCCGCTGCGCCATGCCTCGTGCATGCAACACCAATTCCCTGTCTTGTTGCTTGCAGTGTAATTATCAATTGGGAGTGACTATTGCACAAGCGACTGAAATTTTTTTATCTTTCAATCACCTGAAGTTGCACTCTCAATCAACTGAACTTGCAGCTGTTTTTTGGATGGGGGCTGCAATTTCAGTTAATTGAGAGTGCAATTTCAGGTCATCTGAAGTTGCACTTTGAATCACCTAGAGTTGCAGCTGTTTTTTTGGAGGGGCTGCAATTTCAGTTGATTGAGAGTGTAACTTCAGGTGACTGAAAGATAAAAAAATTTTAGTCGCCTGTGTAATAGCAAAACTGTTATCAATTTGGTTGAATCGTTTGGTGCTATCATTGCTTTGCAGCATAGTTGACCGATGACCGATGATCAAACAACACGCTTTTCATTTTTTTTCTTTCTTGAAAACAGGAGTAGGGGGTTTTAGGTTGGAATTTATATACAAATATAATTAGTATTTTTTTATTTTGCTTTATTCTAAATTTTAGATATTTAGGATTTTAATATAGAATTCATATAAAAAATTAAATCGCTAATTTTGCTTTGATTTTTGTTGTCGATACGAGATTATACAGTAAATGCGTCGTCCATCAAATCGTTCGATCATTATGCAGCAGCTGTTTGTTTTGCCCAGGCATGTGCCCTTGTTCTGCACGTTAGCGCAATAGGAAAGTCTTTTTTTTTATAAGATCCATTCATAATTTTCCTTTTAAGGCCTCACTCGTTAGAGCGCTGCTTAATTTCATCTTTTCCTAATCTTTTATTTTTTTTCTCTTATTCTTTTACATTATCTATGATGATATAATTTTTTTTATTTTTTAAATTTAATTACGTTGAAAAATATACCAATATATACGGTGCAAAAAAAACCACTATATTATAAAATAAATTATAAGCTCGGACTTAAAAACCCAAATGAGCCTCACCTAAGAGTCTTTCAAAGATAAGATCGACACGTCATGGAGCCAATGCATGTTTCCTCTCTTTTCTTTTTTAGATAGGAACGTGTCTTTCCTTGTCCTATACAAAGTTCTGAGATCAAGAAAAACAAAGCCATATACAATAATATGATATCAGTTATTTTATAAATCTTGCTACATAAGACACAAGATGATGTGAAGGAGAGAGAGTATAAAGAATTAGATCATCTCTTATAGACAACAGTTGTCTATACTATTATACATACCCTAATATCATCCATACTTTAATCATAATAATGAAGGTATATCAAATTAATTGTCGGATGTTTTTTACGAGAATTTCTATAATATTTATTTTTTTCTTAATATTCTCGGAACATGGTCATCGAATTTAAATATATAATAGAAGAGTAGAGTACTGTCGTAGAACAATTCATCTTGTCACCCTGTCCTTCACAAGAACTCTACTTTTTTTCCCTCTCAACAAGATGGCGCGGACGGAGCGCCCGCTATCAAGGTCGGACGACCTCCCATTAGAGCTCGCCGGCCAGGTCCTCCGCCGCCTCCTTGCCCAAGTCGATGGCATCCGCTTCGCCGCCGTGTGTCCGCAGTGGCGCTCCGCCGCACGGAGCAGAGCACCCTGGCCGTGCCGCCGCCGCTATCGATCAGATGGCATCTTCTACAGCTTCCCCAAGAGCAAGCCCTTCCGCTTCCCCGATTGCGTCGGCTACTGCCACTTGAGTACTGCAAAGACACGTCAGGTGCCACTCAGTATTGATAGTAATGGAGACAAAGTCTTGAAGTAGATGGCTTTCAGAACACAAGAATCCATCAGCTTCTAGCTAGGAGGCCAGAAAAGCTCAGTGGAAGTGTAAAACAGCCATTTCTTGAGCAGCAACACATGGGTACATCCATGGCCCAACAAAAACTCATCCCGAGATCCAATTACATCCTGGAATTCGACATGGAGGATAACCATTGAAAAGTTAGTACATCACAGCTCGAGCATGCATGCCAATGAGCCCAAAAAACTAACAAACCAACCCAGGTAACTAGGAACCAGAGTGTGAGCCATGTCGCCGGTCCCGGCCTTTTTGCTTTTCCATGACAGCGCCGGCATGGGGGAGCAGAGTGTGGCCTACCATGATGCCAGCACGGGGATGAGGAAAACAATGAAGAACCATTCATTTCTTGGGAAGTGGCAGCAATCCCTCACTTTTCTGAGAACTAGTTACATTGACTAATCAAGTTGAGCACTTCATCATTTTAGTTTTTTAAGCTAATACTGAGATTTATTTTTTTATCCCTAAAGGAGACAAAACCAGTGGATTTCCAAATTGCAGCATCTTTCATTCAGCATTGCCAGATTTAGGCACTAAATAAAAGTTCTTCAGCTACTTTGAGCCTCTCATCTCTTTTTTACTATTTTCTCCATCCGTGACAAGTTCCTAGTTATGAACCCAGCTTCATATTTATGTATACTTTGATAGGTAAAAAACTGAGCTATTGTCAGTCTACTTATCAAATATGTAAGTTCTCTTTTTGTGTTGAACTGCTCGAATTCAATCAAGACACTGCTTGTCCGTTAATTGTGACCTAGCATAGTAATGCACAATTTTGACACCGACTGATGCATAAGACGTGTTCATAGTACTAAACAAAACAGCTGCAAAGAAGCTAGACTGCTGATCTGTGCATTTCGATCATTACCCATAATTCTGGAAAATATCAGGATATAATGTATTCTCAAGTAAAGCTCAGGTATGTGGAAAATTCGCAACCATGCAGACTGACCATCTACTCCACTAGAAAAGTTATGGTAGCATTACTAAAGCTCAGACTGACCATCAGGATATAATGTATTCTCAAGTAAAGCTCAGGCATCTGGCAATGTTTTCCCCTCCCAATAGTTCGAAATATTCATTCTGCATTTCAATCATTGTCGTTTGCTCATGAGTTTATGTTCCATGCGTAACAGGCCACATGCAAATAATGATACTTCCTCCATTTTTAGTGGGAAATTGCTGTGGAATATTAATCCTGCGTATTAAGAGATTAATTTTTTATTATGAATTATTTGTGCTCTAATTATATAAAGCATATGAGCGAACACGAGATATATAACCTTGTTTCATCTATATATATGCTGCGATCTAGAAGTGATCATTGTCAGAAAGAAACAACCCCTCTCTGCACAAACTCTGTTCTCTGAACTGTGCCGGATTATGAACAACCCCTCTCTGCACAAAATTCAGAAAGCAACCAGAGTTCAGAGTTTGTGGAACAAGCAGAGTATGAAAACACACAGTTTGTGCCGCGCACACACCAGCGGCTTTTCAGTTTTCATTCCTGTTATTCATGGCTGAATACATGGAGTCTGTTACATGCAAATCATGGACCAAGACTTCCTCAGAATCCTCCCAGATCCGAAGAATCCGTTCCACCGAGAAAAAGAAGGAAACTAGTGCAGAGTGCTTCGTACTCGTAAGGGAACAAACATGTAGTGCTAAGCAAACATGCAGAACTGAATAGACTACATAAGGTGCGGTGAAATTAACAAACAATCATACATGACAAAACCTGTAACTGGAAAATTATAAAAGGGCAAGCCAACGAACTAAGAACTTAGATTTTTTTAGATAAAGGATATAATATCCGGCCTCTATATCCACTTAGGATATACACAGCCAAAAGATACACGAGCTCTTAGGCTCAAAGCCTCAACATTGAGGAGTACACAACAGCAAGAAAAGAGCGCTTAAAGACTATGAAAAAGCTAGAAAAACTAAGCTTCAGCACTTCTTCATCGTCCTTGCTTTCAACCAAGCCCCTAACCTCCTCCAACTGAACCACCCAAACTCCAGTCTACTTTGCGTGAAGAATCCTCCGAGGCGACGTCTCCAAAGAAGCGACAAGGGTCGCCGACGCCGCCCGCCTCAACGAGACAAGGCATTCACCTGGAGAATAGAGTACATGAGGTCTATGGAGTGCCATGACAACCCTTCAGGAAGGAAAATGGCGTCCAAAGACGTCATAGTTATCGAGACCGGTAGGAACACCGGCACGGCTTTCGCCAACACCTCCACGGCAACCCCTGCACTACACACGCAAAGAAGATCGCCACCATCACATCGGGGATCTACACGCCTTAAGGTCATAACAAAGCCATCCTTGACTCCACGACGAGCCGCTTCCCGCTCGAGCCACGTCGAGCTATGGAACCCTGGGCAACCCAGCAGCCACAGCCTGCCGCCTCCCAGCCAATGCCGCCACCGCCGATCGGCCCTCTGGGCCTTAATGAATCGGTCCATATCAGCATCAAGCCGCTGGACCTCACGGGAGATGTCATCATCCAGCATCAGCAGCAGGAGCAGCGGCGAAACGCCCGAGGAGTTCCCAGCCCCAGCCCCGCCGCCGCCGCCGTGGCGCCGGTCCTCCAGAGAGAGCGCCAGGCCGGTCACCGCCGAGCCCATCTGCAGGAAATCGATGGACGACATCTACGAGTTCTCCCCCAGCAGCTCCTGCTCCCTCGGCTGCCTCCACCCCAGCCCCGTCGCAGCCGTCAGCCCCACCGCGTCCACCAGCTGTGGCTGCGCGGGCTGGACCGGGAAGGCCGGCGGCGGGTTGAAGAAGGCGAGAGGCGCTGGGATCTGTCCATCGACCGGTACTGGCAGCGCGTTCCTGAAGGAGGGAGACACCGGCTGCGGTGTCGGCGCTGCCGCCGCGAGGCGGCTGCTGAGTCCTCCTCCGGATCTTGCCGCCGCACGGCGAGCACTAGATCCGCCGAGCCGCCCCCTCAACGCTGCTAGCCACTGCCATCTCGAACCCAGCGCCCAGATCTGGAAGCCGCTGTCCAGATCCAGGCCCGAGAGCCCCGCCGCCGCCTTCCTAGCACCCGCACGAGCCTCCGGCGGCGTGCTCCAGCGGCGGCAAGGCGGATTAGGGGGGGGAGGGGGAGCCGGCGCTGGGGCGAAGGCGAAGGGGTCTATAGCTTATAGCTTTTCACTAAGAACTTAGATGATTTTCAATAAAGCATAATACACTATGGAATAACTTGTGAATTGTGGTAATATTGAATATTGATCCAAATCATCAACTGTGCAGTGCTGAAAATGTTTCTTTGATAGCGATGATTCCAGCCTAAACATCTTGCATTTCTGGCCGATCTTTCGGTGAGTCCACAGAACAATTTAGGCCCATATTAAATAGCTGCATGATACAGCTTTGCATTCCGATCATTGCAGGATTCCCATTGTCTAAGGGCCTGTTTGGATCACCTAGAACTAATTATTAGTTCATTAGTTGGTGGACTAAAAATTAGATGACTAAACTTTAGGTGACTAAAAATTAGTCAAGTGCTGTTTGGATACATGGACTAAAAGGTGGTGGCTTTCATGGGTAAAGACATTTATACCCCTATATTTGTTAGTGTGTTGCATGTGGAGTAGTGGAGAAAGGGTAGCGGGGGTATTTTCGTCTTTTGCTGTTTGGTATCACCTTTTAGTCCACAATTAGTCCACATTTGCCAACTAATGAACTAATAGCTAGTTGGGGATGAACTAAAAATTAGTCCAGGTATTAGTTCACCTGTTTGGATGGACTAGACCTAAACTTTAGGTGACTAAAAATTAGTCAAGGGATCCAAACAGGGATTAAGTTGTGATTGTCTTCTTCAGGTTTATAGCATGGAATGAGACTGAGCTCTAAAATGTCGCCAATATGGTGTGGAAATGCAGATTCCACCAACTTGTGAAGGTTCAGCCCATCCTTAAAGATGTCATCTGTTGGGTGTTTCCCTGTGAGCATTTCTAGCAAAATAACTCCATAACTATAAACGTCACCCGCAGTTGAGATCTCGTAACCCATTCCATATTCTGCAATTAATGTAATGTAACGTCACCCGCAGTTGAGATCTCAGCATATGAGAATTTTTTAAACTCCTTGCATAATTGGTCAATATGTTGTTTCGGTTGATTTCTCTTCTTGAAAAGAATGGTTGTAATACATGCCATTAAGACTATAACAATGCTGGTGAGTGGAACAGCTATTAATATGACGTTTGGATGTAGGTGATGTGCAAAGTGGTAATTGTTGCATTGGAAACTTGGTGCATAACTTCTTGTTTCCTTGTATGAACACCTTACTTGAATTGCTAAATGCACCACCTGTGGGAACTATTCCCTCAAGGCTGTTGAAGGATAAATTGAGAAGCTGCAAAGAGCTAAATGTCTCAAAAAAGATTGGGATTTCACCGGACAAGTTGTTTTGAGAAAGATCCATCTCAGTGACGCCTCTTAAGCTCATGAAGGATTCTGGGATTGTCCCATGAAGAAAATTCACCTCTAATCGAAGGGATTCCAGGTGAATGCAATCGCCAAGTGTATGTGGAATCTCTCCAGATAATTGGTTGTTGGAAATATCAAGGGAGCCAAGATTAATTAAGCTGCCAATCTGAGGTGATATGGATCCAGTGAGTTTATTTTCCGAAAGAGAGGAAATAGAAAGGAGTTCTGTTGGGATGCTTCCATCTAAGCCATTACAAGAGAGGTTCAGCATCACCAAATTTTTACAGCCTGCTAAGTGTGAAGGTATGGGCCCACTCAAGTTGTTTTCTTGAAGATAAATCGCACTTAGGCTTTCAATGTTTCCAATTGATGGTGGGATTTCTCCAGAAAGTATGTTGCGTGATAAGCTTAGAGCAAACAAGTTTCTGAGATTTCCAAGTGTGTCGTGAATGCCTCCAGAGAATAAATTTTCCGCTAAATTAAGAACTGTGAGGTTTGTGAGGTCTGGAACTGCGAGTCTAGCAAAATGGTAGAGACCTGTGAGGTGACCTTTGACGAGGCCAGTCCGGGGACTAGGCCTGATATCTCAGGTTCTTTAGAGCAGTCCGAGACCATCTTCGTGGATGACGAGGACGATGGAGATGAGGGTTGTCTACCCGATCCAGTCCCTTATCCACCCCTTGAGGTGCCGTCTTCTACCGCACCTCCAGGTGATCAGCCCATGCCTTCTGCTTCCTCTGGAGCTAGTGGCTCTGTTCCTACCTCGTCAGCTCACGAGGTAGAGGCCACTTCTTCATCTCATCCTGGACCTCCCCGACATATCCAGAAAAGGCATCCTTCTGAGCAGATGATTGGAGACCTGTTCGAGCGTGTTACTCGCTCAAAATCTGGCTTATCTCAATTCTGTCTCCACTCTGCTTTCATTGCCTCCTTTGAGCCCAAGGATATTTCTCATGCTCTTTCCGATGAGTCTTGGGTCAATGCCATGCATGAGGAGTTAGAAAATTTCGAGAGGAACAAGGTCTGGTCGCTTGTCGAGCCCCCGCGAGGTCACAATATTATTGGGACTAAGTGGGTGTTCAAGAACAAGCAGAGCGAGGATGGAGTGGTTATTCGAAACAAGGCTAGACTGGTAGCTCAGGGGTTTTCCCAGGTTGAGGGTCTAGACTTCGAGGAGACCTTTGCCCCTGTAGCTCGACTTGAGGCCATTAGAATCCTGCTTGCCTTTGCAGCTTCTAAGAGTTTCAAGCTCTACTAGATGGACGTCAAGAGTGCCTTCCTTAATGGAGTCATTGAGAAAGAAGTTTACGTCAGACAGCCTCCAGGTTTCGAGAACCCCAAATACCCACACCATGTCTTCAAGCTTTCCAAAGCGTTGTATGGACTTAAGCAGGCCCCCAGAGCTTGGTATGAGAGGCTTAAGTCCTACTTGTTGAGTCATGGGTTTGACATGGGTAAAGTAGACAAGACATTGTTCATCCGCCGTCATGGCAATGACCTTCTGCTCGTCCAGATCTATGTCGATGACATCATCTTTGGCGGCTCTTCCCATACTGTGTTTCACGCTTCTCGGATGTCATGAGCACCGAGTTTGAGATGAGTATGATGGGCGAGTTGACCTTCTTCCTTGGCTTCCAAATCAAGCAGACTCGGGAGGGTACATTTCTTCATAAGGGAAAGTACACTCGTGACCTCCTGAGACGCTTCGACATGAGTGATGGTAAGCCTGTGTCAACTCCTATGGCTTCTACAGCCTATCTTGACCTGATGAGGACGGCGAGCCGATTGATCGAAAGAGTTCGAAGTATGATCGGCTCCTTCTTTACCTCATCGCCTCGAGACCGACATACACTTCTCGTGTGTCTGTGTGCTCGTTCAGCTTCTCCTCGCATATCTCACCGCCAAAGCGGTGAAGCGCATCTTCGGTACCTTCGAGCTACCATTGACTATGGTATCCGGTACTCTTCCTCATCCTGTCTTTCCTTGAGAGCCTTTTGGATGCAGACTTTGCTGGTTGTAGGATAGATAGGAAGAGCACTTCCGCATCTGCGCGCTCATTGGCACTTCTCTCGCTTCTGGTCTTCGAGGAAGCGATCCGGTGTTGCACATCCACTGCAGAGGCGAGAGCACGTTGTTGCTGCCGCTGTTGCAGCCGATACTTTGGATGGTTT
This sequence comes from Dendrocalamus sinicus, assembly GCA_036346575.1. Lineage (NCBI taxonomy): Eukaryota > Viridiplantae > Streptophyta > Magnoliopsida > Poales > Poaceae > Dendrocalamus > Dendrocalamus sinicus. The sequence goes on from CM070671.1 coordinate 38,883,966, forward strand.
CGACCTGCGGGACTTTGGGTTAGCCTTAGACGTTGTTCCACTCTTTTGTGATAACACGTGCGCTATCAACATTGCTAAGAACCCAGTGCAGCACTCTCGGACCAAGCATATTGATATTCGCTTCCACTTCCTTAGAGACCATGTAGAGAAAGGTGACATAGTGCTCCGCCAGGAGAGTGACCACCAGTTGGTGATATCTTCACCAAGCCTTTGGACAGATTCGAGGTTTTCACTCTGCGGAGAGCTTGGGGTGGTTTGTCCTTACGGATCAGTAGTGAGGGGAGCTTGGGCTTTACTGCTTTATTATATTAATTATGCTTCGTCTCATTTCTTTGCATTGCATTTGCGGGTGCATTGGGTTAAGTCCTTCTAGCATAGGTTAGAGTGCTTCTTGTGTTGAGTTGCTTAGACTTCTTACTCTTATCTTGTGCTTCCAGGAGTAGCTATTTCTTATCTCACTAGGTTGAGCTCACTCACTTCTTGTAGGTTCTAGCGAGGTTGGGCCACCCTCGGGTAGGCAGTGCGTGTTTGCTCTCTAGTGTGTGTTCGACGATCACTGTTAGTCCCGAGTCATTTGGGGTAGATGAGAGTCGCTTTAAGCCATAGTTGCTTCTATATCTTTTCTATGCTTTAAGGACTGCCTATTTGGTTTTCTTTGCCAGCTTCTCGATTTTATTGCTTTGGTTCAGGGGGAGTTCATTTGAGAGCTTCTGAAGCTTAACTTTGACATAACTCAACTTGAACTAAAAGTTGCATCTAATGTTGAGGGGGAGCTGGACTTTCTTGCATTTTCAGCATTCTAGCATTATAATCAATCTGCATTGAGCCTTGATTATTATCCTGTTATGACATGCTTCAATGCTTTACACCTTGTCATGTCTTGTGCTTAGCTTGCTAGATTTATCATGACTTCATATGTGTAGACTAGCTTTCTGCCATGATAAGTTAATTAAAATTGCTCAACTTAAATTAAAACTTGTCATGTTAGCACTCGAGATTAGTCTTGCTTGAGCTATCCCTTTATGATTCACGCCATGTCAAATAGGTTGAGTTGAGTCTTGAATCTAGGTTGAATCTTAGATTGAGCTATTTTAGCATCTTGATACATCATGAGTTAGCACAATCTGTTAAAAAGCAAAAGGATCTCTTTTTATGTGCGAAAAAACTGATTTCACCAATTCTTTCTCATGAGACGGCTTGCCATTGCACTAGGCATGAACTCAGGGGGAGTTTTGGATGACCTGGACTATCTTCTTAAGCTTCTCGCTTGGAGTAGTCGCATAAGGCTTGAGTTCTAGCACATGATAAAATTTTTGGTTGGAAACAGCTATAAGCTTTAAAAGAAAATATGTCACATGTGCAAGATTTGCTTAATCACCTAAAGATAAAAAGTGCTTAACCGAATGATAAACTCTTGAGCTTGTAGCACTCTAATTGACTCAACACTAGCTTCTTGTTTCCGCTTAGCTTATTGACATGGCCTGCATCATCCTTGGATATCTCTAGTTAGACTTTACTCATTGATGACTTGACTTGCTCACTAAATGCATTACAATTCAGATTGTCATCTATGTGCTCTAGCTGGTTTATATATATGTTGTCATGATCTAGATAGCGTTTTATTGAGTTATGGCTTGGTGTATTACATTATGGTCAATATGGATAATTCTCATGGCTCTAAATGCTCAAATAAACAAACTTCAGCCATATTCATCCATTAACATGTCATATTCTCTCTATTACATCTTGATGCGTTTATTGCCAAAAGGGGGAGAATAGAGAAGAAAAAGTCTGTTGGGAACAGTTTAGAGCTTTGGAGATCAATTTGCTCTTTCATTAGTTGCTCTAGTGTTCCTTCTGTCGACATGGTCATTAGCTTCGTTCCATTCTGTGGACCATGTTGGATTCTTCAAACTCAAACTCTTCTAAAAGTTTTTTCTGAGTTTGTCAATAGACTCATCAAGGGGGAGATTGAGAGATCATGTGGTCGTGTCTCCATGAAAGTGATGAGTAATTGACAAAGGTTTAGGTCAGTCGAGTTTGGTTTGAGTAGTTCGGAGTCGAGTCGTTGCGTGGCGCAATCGGGCTCGGTCGGACTTTGGTCAAACCTGGTCATTTGGGCTTAGGATGCATATTCTAATGTGTTGACAGGTTTGGACTTCATATATGGTAAGTGTGATGGTATTTACGCTTTCATGTGTCGAACGGTGCTATTTGACGTGTTTCTTGTCTGTGTGACTGCAGGACGTCGAGTTGGAGTCGTAGTTCTTAATGGAAAAAGAAGGATTATCAGAGTTGCGAATGTCGTGGATAAGGAAGAGTACAAATAATTTGAAGAGTTGCCTCCATTCGGAGATAGCATCAGGCTTGACAAAGAACCAAACAATGAAGCAAGCTATATGTGTGTCGACCATCATGAAGGGTTTTATTTAAAAGGAAATAGCCAAGTGTAATGATCCCACACGGCAAACACCTATTTGAAAATTATTCCAATGTAATTATAAGATACTCGGCATGTAATTAAGGAATTATTACAATGTAATTGATTTAGTAATTAATAAATAATTACATCTGTGATTGTATATGCTTGCTTTTGTTCATAGGGTATGGTTAGCACTTCCTGAGGCTAGCCAAAAAAATAGGATTTGTTGTAGCTAAAGAAGGAACTATCACAGGCAGTTTAGTAGCACAAACCATCTATAATATATGTATTACAGACAGTTCCATAATAGGATCGTCTGTGGTATAAACCATGTCATAAATAGTGACATAATATAACTATCTGTGATACTACAACATCACAGACGGTTCTATTATGGAACCGTCTGTGATGTGGTCTATATCATAGACGGGTTTATAAGAGAACCGTCTGTGATAATAATATCACAGATGGTTCTTTTAAAGAACCATCTGTGATAGTTCTTCCTATAAGTAGTGCCCCACTAGGGTTTGTGCCCTCATTCACTTACTCGGCCACATCGTTTCACCTCCTCACCTCGCGACGCCTAGCTGAATCCAACTTCCTGCTATTACCCTAGCCGGATCCGCCGTAGCCCTCACCTGGTTTGACCGCCTCTCCTCCTATCGCCTTAGCTCCAGCCGAAGGTATGAATTTTCTTCATCTTTTTGCTTCATCAACTTTTCTGTCGCACTAGCAATCCTTGTAGAAATAATTTGAGACAATGTTTTTTCTGTTAAATAGAACATATTTTTGTTAGATCTATCTAGACAGTGTTTTTCTTGTTAAGTAGAATATATTTTTGTTAGAAATACATGCCGAGAGATGAAATAGGTAGGAAATGAATTTAGAGATAAATTGTTGGAGTTATTATTTCTATTGTCTTGTAGCAATAATGTACGTTGTCGAATGTTCTTACATGTCCCCTCCTCTGAATCGGAGTAGTAGTTGTAGCTAGGGAATAGCTAGGGAATGAATTTAGAGATAAATTGTTAGAGCTATTGCTTGTAAGTGAGTTGGAGGGTCATGTTATTGCTATAGGATCTATCTGGAATGGTATGTTAATGTGTTCCAAAGAGACCTTGTAGCAATAATATACGTTTTACACTCACATCTCACTGTAATTAGTTTTTTTCTTGAAAGAGAGATGTCGCCGTTGTCATCGATGTCACCGAATGGGTCTGACACTCCGAAGACTAGGGTAACTAAGCATGGCAAACGAGTATCTAAAAGGCCAGCGGGCCGAATGGCCATCACGGAGGCCTCTCCGGATGGGGTCCCTCTACAACCAAAGAAAGTAGCTACAGCATTTTGGACTATCTGCAGGATAATCAGAAGGAAACGGGTCTCCATCACCATAGCAGATTGGAAAGGTTTGACAGAAGACAAGAACAAGGTCATCAACCATGCCTTCGGGCGTCGTCTCTTTCAGAAACCCTGCAGATGAGGAAGTGTCCCAATGCTTAATAAGATATGTTAAACTATCTTGATGTTAATAGGTCCATAACTTCATGAGGTCTAAAATAACATGATGGCCTCTTGCAGCAAACATTGACTATCGAATCTTCCGAAGGCTTCTTCAAAGCAGTCAAGGAGAGGAATATACTGTCCACGGTACTGGGAAACAAGGAGCACCTAGGTCGCACGTGAGGCCTAGGGGTTTATGTAGAGACACAGATTCCTAAACGACTTTGAGCATATAGGAGTAGGAAGAGATCCGAGATCGAGCACGAGGAATGTATGAAACGGGACTTTGATGCAAAACCTGAGAACATAACTGCCTCACTTTGGGGAGATATAGATGCATTGAGGAACGAACTAAGAGAAGTCTGCAACAAGTCACAAGCCACCCCCGTTATCACGGTACCTAGTCCCCCTCAACGTTGGAGTAGCTGTGCGTCTGTGCCACTTTTTGAACATAGCGACGCCCACTTACCTATCAACGACATCCAGATAATGTACATCTCTAGAATGCTACATCGATAGACCTGGTGGATGCCTTAGCTCATCGTGTATCGTTATATAGGATGCCACACTGTGCATCCTCAGAATCAAGGTTGTTGGCTCCATTCCCATTGGCGCTGGGCGGGGGTTGGCGTATCCATGCCTGCCAGGGATGGTACACGGTGCCTAACTAGGGACCAGTTTTGTGAAGGTCTAGATGGATTGGATTAATGACATTTTCAGGCTTGTCCTGCTAGAGAGGTCTCCAAACAGATAAATCATGATACTAGGGGATGTCATCCACACATTCGTCCAGTGGCCCAAGAGAGACATCACCCTAGACCCTTCCGTACCATGATCTCCACATGACCATGCCTATCAAACAAAACACTCTATGACTCCACCTCAAGCTCCTCTTCAGAAAGCCAGCGCATCAACTCCAATGAAGGCGATGCCAAAAATGTATCTCAAGCAAGGCTCCAAGGCCAAATCGAAGAAGATTAAGGCGCCTCCTAGGGAGTGGAAGTTCATGCTCGGAGTGTCGTTGGTCCCCGAGTCACAATTACCCAGCCTTGGACTAGTTTGCAGGACTTTTCATACCTGGTACATGCAGAGGTCCAACATGAAGGCAAACTGGTATAGTGGATTTATCAAAAGATACACAGAGGCGCATTTCCTCTACGACTTGGGCTACTTCATCATGACTTTCGAAGACTTATTCTTACTATTCAACCTCGACGAGCTCGACGCCTCACTTCTACGATGTTAGACACTATAAGTGTATTGTACAATCAAGTTCTAAATTTATGTAACATTGATAAATGTCATAACTTATTGCTTATGTATAGATTCATGATCTAACAAATCCGTCGATGATGAGAACCGGTGGGTTTCCTCGACCCACACTTGGTCTCTGAGCAATGCATCAATGATAACGGATCCTTCATCCAAGATTACATAATGAGGGGATTACTTGCTGATAGTGACAATGACTATATCATGGTACCCTTCAACCAGGGGTAAGTGATTCACTAGTTGCAATACAAGTTTCATTTGTACTTTATGCACAACATAAACTTAGCATTAATCACTATGGAGACATACATAACTAGGGGTCACTGGATTTTGATTGTACCAAAGTAGAGCAAGGTAATATACTTTGATTCCCTACTTAGGCGAAACCACGACTTCACTCGTGTGTAACAAACAATTGACAGATAAACTCATTTCCTCCATACATAATTCTATTGTAGTCTTCCCTTCATTTGCAATGGGTGAGGCTAACTTTTTGGAATCACGTAGGTCGTTTAGCATTTACGTTGCCCAGGGAGGGAGATACAAGAAATCTAGCACCACACTATGACACAGGACAGGATTTTCAGTACCTACTACAACACAACAATCCTATATCACACTTCGTAATAATGCCTCTAGAACTGATATATATATATATATATATATATATATATATATATATATATATATATATATATATATATATATATATATATATATATATATATATATATATATATATATATATATATATATATATATATATATATATATATATATATATATATATATATATATATATATATATATATATATATATATATATATATATGCTAATGACTTTAACGCTCCTAGCGACAATGCGTGGAATTCGATGAAAGTACATTTGATCTAAACAAACTCGCCGAAATTCGATGAAAGCTCTCCCAATTCTTGATAGCGGAAATCATAAGCAAGACCGGAGAGTTCTACCCTAGTGATCATTAGATGTTGAAACATTTGATACAATTGTAATCACTCAATTGTGTTTAATCATTCAAACGTACATCATTTAGTTGAGGTCTGTGTAATAATTATTGTGTGCTATATATGTAATCTGTTTACTTTGTTTTAGAGGGTATGGCTAGCATTTCTTGAGGCTAGCTGAAAAACAAGAAATAATATAGGTATTCAAATAGCTAACACAAATGGTTTTTGGTTTTAGTCATCTGTGATATGTAAGATATCACAAACGGCTATGTCTGAAAACCGCCTATGATATATCAAGTATCACAGATGGTTTTTGGTATTAGCCGTCTGTGATACTTGATATATCATAGACGGTTTTTTGGAAAAACTGTCTATGATACTTGATATATCACAGATGGCTATGTTAAAGAACCGTCTGTGATACTTGATATATCATAGATGTTTTTTTTCTCAAAAAACCATCTGTGTTATAATTATCACAGACTGTTTGAGAGCCATCTGTCATAACCACCTATTATCACAGACACATAAATTTAGATGGTTCAAAAATCATCTATGATGATGGTTTTAAATCATTTGTGATGAGCTTTTCTGTAGTATTGCAAGTATGAGCGTGCGAGAGGGGGCAACAAGTTGGAAAATGGTAACGAAGACATCAATCACCATGTCTAGTCATAGTGCTTCTGGTAGCAAATGTAAAGCAGTCAATAATTGTGCCCGCAAATTGGTCACTATTACCACGTGCATCTGAAACTTTACTATTGCTAATAATACGCAGAAAGATAGAGACGAGAGATGATTTTTTTACATGAAAAACTTTTATGAAAAAACATAAATGTATAAAGGCAAAGGGAAATCACTGTAACATGGAGAGATTACAATAAAGTGCTTGCACTTCCTATAGGCTATTAGGGTACATATATAGGGTGAGAAAAACAAGTTCTATGCAGAGATTGACATCACATCTGATACAATCTGCACATAGATCTGACACCTGTTGTGTCATGCGTGGCATGATTCGAAGCAGTCTCCTACATAGACACGGTATGAATTTGGATCAACTTCAACAAATCTTTACCTTGAGCCGAATTCCCTCCGGTAGTCAAAATACATGATAAACTAATCCAATAAAATCAGCATGTACACCTTGTATGCAGTGGCGGATGCAAAACCAAATTTTAGGTGGGGAGGGTCTAGTGGGATATGACCAACCAAAGATAAACAAACGAAACATAAATTGAACTATCTTTTGTAATCTAAAATCATATATAATTAGAATAGGGATGTAGTAAAAATACAACATACAATAAAGATTGCACCTTGGTAATTGATAAATGACAATATATGAAACTACATTATCAAATAAATTTATTAATTATTATTGCGCAAATTAAAAACAAGATTTGTGTTTCGAATTTATACCTTATGGCTTCAATTAACAGTCGACAGTCCACTGTCAACACTCTGGTTGACCGGTTCACACTCCACAGATCACAGTCAAGGAGTCACCACTGCAGTGCTGCCAGCACACTCCACTCCAGTGGCGAACTGAGAACTCAAGACCTGACGAGTAACGACCACATCCACCACACTGACACACAGCCACAAAATACAAATTCCAGGCTCCAGCCCCCAGAGGATGCTCCAGATACAGAGAGACCAGAGCAGCTGAAGCCTGAAGATGAGTGGCCTTGACAGCATCACCACCTACGAGCTCGAGGACAATGAGTTGTCGGTGCACTACGTGCTGGAGCTGGCCCCGTGGGTCGTAGGAGCCCTGTACATCGTCTACAAGTCCATCTCTAGAAGCTCGCCCTTGGCCTCGGGGCGTGGTTGATGCTCGCTGATGGCGTTGCCAAGTATGTGGAGTCTCACCCTTCGGTCAAAGGTAGGGGGCGCCAGCCCCCTTGACTCCCCATTCGGCCCACCACTACTTGTACATCGAAATTTTATAGTAGTGAGTGATACCAACTAAGTTTGAGCAAAACTCTAACTTAGTGGTAAGAACTGGCTTTATCAATATATCAGCTGGATTATCGTAAGTACTTATTTTGCTGACTTAATACACCTTGAGTAATGACACCTTGAATATAGTGATAATTGATATCAATGTGATTTGTTCTCTCATAGGACATTTGATCTTTTGTAAGGCAAACAACACTCTGATTATCATAAAATATTGTAGTGCAAAATATACTTTTACAAAGCTCAGTAAATGAATGTCTTAGTCAAACAACTTATTTGTGAACTTCAAAAATAGCCATATACTTAGCTTGCATGGCAACCATAGCTTGCAAATTTGCTTTTCAGATAACAGTACACCCTTCAACAGTGAACACATAGCCAATGAGAGATCTTCTTATTCAAATCTCCAACAAAATCAGAATCCACATAACCAACAAGTCCATATCTAGTCTTCCCAAACTGTAAGTAAGCATTAGATGTGCCCCGCAAATATCTAAAAATTCATTGAATTGTTTTCCATTTCTCTTTTTCAAGATTAGTCATGCATGACGAGAACATATTGATTGAGATAAATCAGGGCGAGGACATACTATGACATATATAAGCAAACCAACTGTACTCACATATGGAACTCTAGACATTTACTCAACTTCATCATTTAATTGTAGACATGACATTGAAAAAAGTCTAAAATATACAGCTAAAGAAATACTCACCGATAGGGATGCAAACGGATCGAATACGGACGAATAATGTCTTTACCATATTTGTTTTCATATTTTTTTCAGATACGGATACGAATAAGGATACCTCGAATACGAATACAAATACGAATAATATCGAATACAGATACAGAGCGAATATGAATCGAAACGAATACGGTCACGAATATTTATCGAAACATGAAAACCCCTTAAACTATACATCCAAAATCAATGAAAACACATAAATAGTTTATCTTGTCAAAACCTTAATGAAATCTAAACAAGCATAAGTATTTTTATCCACTATAGTCATACCATTGTATAGATTTTAAATCTTCAAATGGCAGTTAATTTTTTCTAAAGTCATAAATAATTCTTAATGGATTTCTACCATTTACATGTGACTAATAAATTAATTAAGAATTTAAATTTGCATCAGAATGATTTAAATAGCAGTACATAAATTTAATTGGTACAAATTTTAAAATATCGACAATACTAAATTTATTTTTAATAAACATAAATATTTGCTAGTGGGCTGATGGCAGGGGAGATGAGAGAGGCTGGCATGGGCAGGGCCATGTTGGGCTGAAATCTCGGATATTTGGATCCGTATTATCCGGATAATCTGTATCCGTATTCGTATTCGCCAGATATCAGGCCTACTGTATCCATATTTGTTTCCAACAAAAAAATCCGTATTTGTTTCCGATCTGAGAATTATCTGAAGAAAATCTGATCCGACACAATCCGTATTCGTTTTCATCCGGATCGGTCAAAAGCTATCCGATCTGTTTTCACCCCTACTCACTGATTTAACCTTATGCATGTTAAAATAATGGAGAACTTTATCAGTATGCTAATATACCCTTTTTGACTAGTTCTCTGAAGATTGACATGTCAGGTCAGTGGTCATTATCGTGAAACCCATCCCACTTGTTTGTTGGGTCTGCTAGTCCACCTAATTCTGCCCACTAAGTTTTCATAACCATTTGAAACCCTTTTTTTTTTTAATAACGGGAGAACAGGTAACGCCAAACATGTTAGGATCGCCAGAAATGTTCTCTAAAAAGTATGCTATGTTCCTCAGATATAATGTATTCTCATGTAGTCATGTAAAGCTCAGGTATATTGAAAATTCTCAACCATGCACCTTTTTGACATCGGCGGTGAGCTAAATGTTGCACTTCGTAGTACTAGAATGTAGTTACTGTGCATTGCAATAATCTTTTTGACATCGGCGGTGAGCTAAATGTTGCACCATCGTAGCTTCACTTTGATGACACCAATTAGTAAAAAAGCAATGAATTTGTATCATAAAAACCCAACGGCCGTTATATTTTTCAAGGTCTGTCAACATCAGTCATACTACTCGGTTTATACTTCAGTCCAAAAGTTGCAAAATGCAATCATGCAAATCTTCCAGGCCTGCTTTTGCTAGAAGAGTGTCGTTAGTGGCACAAGCAATTAGAGTTTCTACCGTGTGATTACCGTAGTGGTTAGTTACAATGATGAACTTAAGATTTTATAATGAGTATTCACAGTTACAAATAAAATATAGCAAAAAATTACAAAATATTTCATGGTAGATACAACATCTATAAATAATTTATAAAAAATAAACAATAATTTAGAAAAATTATGAAATAACTTAAGATAAAACTATGTTGGTGCAGTCTGATGAGTATGACCTGCGTGCACCATGCATGACAACGTGTAGTCTTGCCCAGCGCCTACTGCCTCGTCAACCTGGCCGCCGCCACCACACGCTCTCTCCCGGGCTCCAAGTGACAGCTGCCATCCGTTTGCTCCTTACAGATGTATTGTCGCTTGTCGTGGTTATGTTCCTTGCTATTGAGGCCAAGCTAGATGCCAGAGTTGCTCTTAGCCCCTCAGCAAGTTGCTTGATGACCAATTGTCCCTTGATCTCGTGCGCCAGTACCACCGGGTTTGACAATTTTGGTCCAAATTAGTGGAGCCTGAGAGAAACACAAAGAGAAAGGGGGAGGGAGGAGATATGTTAGGATCTGCGGAGTCTATGGATGGGCCAATATGCCAGTCTGATGAAGGGTGGATGGGTTATTAGGTTGTGCTATTTTAGGTGAATTGGAAAGATGAGGTGTGGGAGTAGGTTGAAATCAACTGTGAGTGGGGAGGTGTAGAAGCGAGTTGAAATTAATTAGGTGTACATATATGAAATATTTTATCTAATTATTAGTATATATGTTTAATATACCTATTAAATATTAGGTATTACATAAAAAATTTAGGTTTCAGTTGAATACCCTTAAATTACATTAGGTCCATCCATGGTTAGTGATAACTGAGAATCCCAAATTAAAGGCTCCACTCGGTTGGGCTGAAAAATAGTGATTTATGGCTGAAATTGCATTGTAGATGACTGAAATTGCACTATAGTTGGATGAAGTTACACTGTAACTGAAGGTGACTTATTTGGCGTATTTAAATTTTAAAAAATTTAAAAATAGAAAAAATATGTTAGCTCATCACGGACGCAAATGAATACAGGAAAAAAAAGAACTGGCAAAAAGCTCAAGAAAAGCCAAAAGTTCCGAAAAAAGCAAAATTTATGAATAATGAAAAATAAATCAGAAGTCAGAAGCTTAAGTCAAAATAAGTAGGACGAAAGACTTTGACTGTTGCTGAATTCATGAATCATGATGCACACATCCACCAACGGACATTTTTTGTTTTTTTGAGACGGTCCACAAAACGTACTGACCGTCCACTCCTTACCCCCTACCTTCGCGTTCTATGCTCTGAAAAGCTTAACCACAGCACTTTATACCTACCATCCTGCTGTATGCTCTGAAAAGTTTAACCACAGCACTAACCACACTTAACGTTTGAAATAAATCAGGATAAAAATATACCATAGTATATATAAACGAACCAACTACATTTGTATATTGAACTTTAGATATGTATTTAAATTTATCATTCGATTGTGAAGAGATTACTGATCGGTTTGATCTTATGTATGTTAAAACACAAACAACTTTATCAATACACATTTTTTACTAGTATTCATAAGATAGACATGGTAGATCAGTGGTCATTGTCGTCAAACGCATCCCACTTATATGTTGGGTTAGCTGATCAACGTCTAGTCCTGTCAACTAAGTTTTCATAATTATTTGGACCATTTTTGAATAACGGGAGAACCGGTAAGCCCAAATATGTTGGGACAGGTGGAAATGTTCTCCAAGGTGTGCTATGTTCCTCAAAGATTGTAGTGCTCCGTGTGGTACTAGACTGTAGTTACTGTGCATTGCAGCTAATCTTTTTGACATCGACGGTGCGCTAAATGTTGCACCTTCGTAGCTTCACTTGATGACACCAATTAGTAAAAAAGCAATGAATTCGTATCATCAAAACCCAAAGGTCGGTATATTTTCCAAGGTCTGTCAACATCAGTCAAATTAATCGGGTTTTACTTCAGTCCAAAAGTTGCACAATGCAACCATGCAAATCTCCAAGGCCCACTTTTGCTAGAAGAGAGTATCGTTAGTGGCATAAGTAATTAGAGTTTCTAGTGGGGGATGACCGTAGTGGTTAGTGACTGAAATCATGAATCATGATGCACACATCCACCAACGGACTTTCTTTGAGACAATACACAAAACGAACTGACAGTCCACTCCTAACCCTTTCTGCCTACCTTCCTGCTCTGAAAAGCTTAACCCCAGCACTTTATACCTAGCGACGACAGCACTTTAGTCATAGGTCGATGCCGACGAGCTCGAGTAGCCTTGGATCAGACTCTGGTCATATGTTTAAGTCTAATCAAATTTACTCTCTAGATCATAGGTCTAAACAGGCTAAATAGAACGAAGTCTACGAAGCAACAGATTTATAAATGATATTAGATCTCCTGTTCCTAAAAGATTAGTCTAATGGATGAGGTATCCCTCATACTTATAAATTGTGTCTTTTCCTTTCCCACAACCGATATGGAACTATTCTCAACATTCTCCCCCTCACACATTAGTTGTGCACTCCTACAACCAGAAAGATGTTAGGTGTCTAAGCTCTGATACCAATTATTAGATCGGACTCTAGCCGCATGTCTATGTCCAACTAGATTTTACTCCCTGGGCCACGAGTCCAAACGGGTTAAACACAACTAAGTCCACAGAGCAATAGACTTATAAGTGATATTGGATCTTCTAACCCTAAAAGATTAGTTCAATAGGTAAGGTCTCCCTCACACTTATAAGTTGTGATTCTTCCTTTTTCACAATTAATATAGGATTATGATAAACAATCTCCCCCTACACATTGGCTGCGCACTCCTGCACCCAGGGATATGTTAGGTGCCTAAGTTCTGATACCAATTGTTAGATCTGACCATGGTTGCATGCCTAGGTCCAACAGGGTTTTACTCCTGGGGGCACAAATCCAAAACAGGCTAAACACAATTAAGCTCATGGAGCAATAGACTTATGAGTGATATTGAGCATTATTTCTCTAAAAAAACTAGTTTAATAGATGAGATCTTTTTCGTACTTATAAATTGTATTTTCTTCTATTACTAATGTAGTACTATTCCTAGTAAGTAGCTGTCTGCCCTAGCCTGCCGAGAGGGCTGGCTCCGCCCTTGAGTGTGGTTGATAGGTTGATAACTCAATGACTCTGACAAAAGCAGTAGCTCCAAAGTACAACGTAATGCAGAATTTGACCAAGTACAGCATGAGCAAGCTTAGCATTTAGGAATATGTCTGATTTGTCGAGCTGTTGTCGTGACTTCCGCTTGACACATTACATCACTAGATATGTGTTGTTGCTTTCTGTCGCGGGTAGTTCAAAAGTACTGTGAATTTAATGATTTTTCTGTTCCTGTGCCATAGCTTAGCATTTAGGAGTAAGACCGCTCCAAACGGCTTTAAGCCGCAGCTTCCGCCGGTGGCTATTTATTTTTAAGTAAAATTATACCATAACATCTGTTAGATTTTTCTAAATTATTTAATTTAAATAAGAAAAATAAAAAAAATACTATTATATGTTTACGGACAATGTAAAGAAAGAAGAGAAAAAAATTAAAGAACTAAAATTAAAAAATCAACATGTTCCAAGTGTCTTTTGATTTCTGAAAGCCAAAACTGGTTGAAGCAGGACCTAAATATGAATTTGGCATCATGTGTGGAAAAGTGGCCACACATAACATGCAAATGTGAATATGAATTTGACATCATGTGCATGATTATCATGGCATCGCCAAGTCATCATCTTGGCATTGTGACGGTCCAGGGGATGCCGTAGAGGCTTGTCTCGCCTTGTCCATCTAGGCGTGTGCCCAAAAATTTCATGGCATCCATAGCGAGCGGCTGGATGGGCATCTTAGCTAGTTCGTAGGGGGCATTTGGGTGGGATAAGTGGCATTGCGGGAGGGCATCCGAGTAAGAGAAGTGGCGTCTCACTCAGCTAAACATGAGAGAGTGAGTGAGAGAGAGGCGACCACATGGAACCCTAGCCGCTGCCCCTCATTGTGCCGGCTGCTGGTGATTTCCCTCTTCTCTACTTGGTGATTTCCCTCTCCTCTACTCCCTCCGATGAGCTTCCCTCCCTCCTCCACTCTCTCCGACGCCAGGTATTCTTCTTCTTTCTTTGCCTCTACTTCTCTTTTCTTTTCTGCTGTTCCTCTTCCTCTGTTCCTTTGCTCCCGATGTGCTCATCTTTCGTTCTTCTTTCTTCCTCTGTCATGCAAGCCACCAGCAAGGTCTATCTAGTCTCCATCGCCTCTAAGTTTCATCCTTCTAGGCCTCAACGAATCTCTCCAGTCTCCACTCTCCAAATCTGCAGATGTGCTTCTCTCTGCTTTGCATTCCTGATATATTGCATTGCTGCCTCCGCCCTTTGATCTGATGTTGGGATCTGGAATTCGCATTCCGAACCCTATACGTTTACCGTGCTAGTCCCATGATCGGTGATTAACACATGTATTTAGCAACAATCATAACACATCAATATACAATAAATTTAAACAAAGTGGTGTATATAGGTAGCAACCGAACATATACCTATGTGACGAAGTTTACGACATATGGGTCGATCGGCCAAATAGAACATACAATAAAAATAGTTCAGTAGTAATAAAAATAAAATTAGAAGCATAAAAAATCAGAAAGTATGTTTCAACTCATCCGCAGAGAACTAACAAAGATAAGATGTTAGAAACTGACAAACTCATTATCAAAACCTTTAAGCGTACGAACGGCAAGATTTCAAAGCTAGAGTTTGGCAGTCATCTTATAATCTATGATGACTTACCTATTGTCCTGAATCCGTGTAAGTGCATCTACAATGTTTAGGGGCTATATAACCTCTAAGTTGAGACACGTAAATAATCTCTAAGCTTAGTATAATTTTATATAATATATAAAAATTATTACTACCTCTAAAATCGGGCTCACAACTATAATAAAAAATTAGAAAAAAGTTAACATTTCAACCGTCATCCATGTGACATCCCTCTTTCACCAATTGAACAAAATTCATTCCAAAATCACCGAAATCAAAATGATTTGTAGGATTATAGTGGGTTACTACAAAGATAGCAACTTTTACGGGAGGTGGTTTGGATTTTTCGTAGGCTACTTGGGTTGACAGACTTTAACCCGACACGTAAGACGGCAATGAGTATTTGTTGGGTTAGCCCATTTTTTGTTGGGTTTGTTGCTAGCTGAGAAGCACGCCGCTAGATTGAGAAGCACCATGTCGAGTCGGAATTGCTTACTGTCAGTTTTGTTGCTGGTGATCCTACTACCGTCGGCCGTGGCGCTCGATGCCCGCGCCTTTGACCGTATTTTCCCTCCAAAGTTTATTTGTACGTAAGCTCCTCTTCTGTACGCAGGGGCGAAGCCGCGTTGTGGCTGGTGGGTGCGGCCGCACCCAGAAAAAAATGTAACATAGTTATTAACCTTGATTTTTCACCTTATTTGCACCCCCAAAACTAAAGTGGCGCACCCAGGCTCAAGCAAATCCCTTCTGTAGCCAGCCCAGCACTAGAAGCCTGCAGCCTAGTAGCCCAACACCCTTTAGGAAGTGCTACACAGCCGCACCCCCCTCATTTTTCTCTAGCTCCGCCCCTGTCTGTACGTGGACAACTTTACTCTCTGTTGTGCTTGATAAATTTCGACTTGATCCGTATTTGCGCCATTGATAATCTACGGGAATTCCCATAACAAACTAAGGAGCTTTGCTTACATAATCAATTAAAGGGAGAGAAACAGAAAGGAGTATAGGGGCGTCCAATACTCCAACAAGAACAGGGATATATATAGTGGAAACGAAACATCACCAAGGAGCCAACACTGTATCAAAAATGACGACGGCTTATTGCCGTCACATTTTCCTCGACAAGAACCAACTAATTCTGCCAACGGCTATACATTACAACTGCTTAGACAACAACTAGTTTTTTTTTAACCAGACAACTAGTTTTGGCCTCTGCAGACTAGTTTAGGCCCTGATCAATATGGCTTCAGCTTATTTTTACACTATTCATAAATTTCGTTTTTTTCTGAACTTTTGGCTTTTTTTTTGAGTTTTTTACCGGTTCTTTTTTTCTTCGTATTTGTTTACATTATACGTGATGGGCTAATATGTTTTTTATATTTTTAAATTTTTTTAAATTTAATTATGGTAAATAAGCCTCTGTCAGCTACAGTGCTTTTTTCAGCCAGCTACAGTGTTTTCAGCCATAAGCCATGAGGCTTTCAGCCGAACCGATCACCACCTAAAGGATGGATTTACCTATAATTATTCGATTCTAACTCCAAACCTAACCTTGTTCTTTGGCTTGGGGATGGAATGCACTGGTCTATCCCGCCCTAGATAAGGCTATTGCTCTAACCAAACCCTGAGTGTTTAAGCTAGCTTCTCTGTTGTTTGCTCGATCGGTTGGATGCATGGTACGGTGTCTCAAATAGAATTACTAGCTCAATTACTACTACAGAAAGCCTCATAGTAGACGCCTCATCACAGACGGTTTTGTGAAACCGTCTCTGATTAACACTATTACAGACGGTTGTAATTTGGAGGCCGCTCTGTGGTATTTGTGGCGGGAAAGGATTATCACAGACGGTCGGTCTATATTAAGAACCGCTCATGATAATCTCAGATATCACGACGGTTTTTAATTAAAAACCGCTGCGTGATAATGGCTCTAAGGCATTTATTGCGCTGCTCGCATCGCATCTGTCTTCATTTCAATCCAGATCTAGCCACTGCTGCGCACTTTTTCACTCGGGAGGAAGCTAGGCGATTTCAGGCCAGTTAATTTGGTGGGAAAAGGCAGAGATTGAGCTTTGAAGATTCAGACTTTTCTGGTTGCTCTAGATATGGTTAGTAGTGAAATTTATTTTTTCTTTAATTGCATTACAATTTAGGTCTAAGTAATCCATGAGTGTTATTGAAGATGGTTAATTTGCAAAATTGTTAGTTATGTAATAGCTATTGTGTTTATAATATGAATTGAGCTAGCAAATTAAGTCTCAATATAATAAATGTGGCCGGTATATATGTAGTAATTATAATTAGTTAATCTAGATTTTAATACTAAGTTGACATATATGTACGTTACGTAGGACCGAAGCTGGATGTATGCCACGAGCCGTGTGAGTGAAGAGTACATTAATGGCATGTCTGCTTTTATAAGAGCCGCCGAGGAGGATATGTTGAATAAGGGGGTGGAATATATGTGATGTCCATGCACTGATTGCGAGAATTTGAAGATGTTTAAGAACCGAGGGCAAATTGAAACGCACTTGATTCGGAGGGGTTTCAAAAAGGATTATACGTGTTGGACCAGTCATGGCAAAGTGAATGATCATATGCCGCCGGATGACATCGCCGGTGAAGTGAATGATATGCCGCCGGATGACATCACCGGTGAAGTGAATGACATGCCGCCGGTTGATGTCGATTGTGGTTCGGATTCGGATAGGTTGCACGATGATAATCTGGATCAGATGCTTCGCGATATAGAAGAGAACTATGATGAGAGAGAGTATGTTAAATTCTGCGGCTTGATGGAGGACTCGGAGAAACCTTTGTACACGGGCTGCAAGTACACGAGGTTGTCGGCCGTGCTTGAACTGTTGAAATTGAAGGCAAGCAATGGTTGGTCCGACAAGAGTTTCACGGCGCTGCTAGGTCTCTTGGCGGACATGCTTTCGGAGGGAAATGAGTTGCCTAAAACCACATATAAAGCCAAGAAGGTCCTTTGTCCGTTGGGAATGGAAGTAGAAAGAATACATGTATGCCCGAACGACTGTATCCTCTACCGTAAAGAGTATGCAAATATGCATGTATGTCTGGTGTGCAACGCATCCCGATACAAACGTAACAATCAATCAGATGATGGCGAGGGAACAGAGGTGTAGAAAGGACCTCCTGCTAAGGTGGCATGGTATTTTCCTATAATTCCCCGTTTGAAAAGGTTGTTTGCAAATCCAAAGGAGGCAAAACTGCTGCGTTGGCACTCGGAGGAGCGCAAGAATGATGGAATGATAAGACACCTTGCAGATTCCGCGCAGTGGAGAAACATCGATAGGAGTTTTGCAGAGTTCGGTGCAGAACCAAGGAATATAAGGTTTGGACTGAGTACAAATGGAATGAATCCTTTCAGTAGCATGAGCAGCCGACATAGCACATGGCCCGTGACTCTCTACATCTATAACCTTCCTCCTTGGTTGTGTATGAAGCGAAAGTACATTTTGCTGTCGATACTTATCCAAGGGCCAAAACAACCTGGGAATGATATCGATGTGTTCCTAGCACCGTTGGTGGAAGATCTAAAAGTACTGTGGAACGAATGGGTACAGGTATGGGATGCATACAAACGAGAGAACTTCACTCTGCGCTCCTTATTGTTCTGCACCATAAATGATTATTCTGCCCTTGGTAACCTATCGGGCCATAGTACAAAAGGTGTCAAAGCTTGTACTCACTGTTTAGATGGTACCGAGAGTGTATGGCTGAACCACTCACCCAAAACCGTCTACATGCGTCACCGCCGGTTCCTTTGGAGGGCTCACCCATACCGCAAGATGAAGAAACAATTTGACGGAGAGAAGGAAGACGGTTCAGCTCCAAGGCATTTAAGGGGACACGAGGTTTATGATATGGTTAAGGATTTAGATGTTGTCCTCGGAAAGGGACGTAAATTGAGGGCTCATGAGAAGAACACCTGGAAGAAGAGATCAATATGTGTGATGTACATGTGAATTGGTATGCATTTATGTATAGAACAATGTTGCAGTGTGATGTATTTGAGAATGACAAAATGTATCAAGAAATATACTGTGTGAATACAGCTGGTTGGTGTTGTATATGAATGCAGCTGTTTGGTGGTTGATATGAATGCAGCTGTGTAGTTATTGGTGTTGTCTTAATAACAACAGTTGGCAAAGGCTTATCACAGACAGTTCTAAACTTAGAACCATCTATGATATGATTAGAACCGTCTGTGATATCATATCACAGACGATTCTAAGTTTAGAACCGTCTGTGATAGTAAACTATCACAGACGGTTATAAACTTAGAATCGTCTGTGATATGATATCACAGACGGTTCTAAGTTCAGAATCGTCTGTGACAACCTCCCTATATATACCCTCTCGCTAGGGTTTTTTGTGTGCGCTGCAGTTATTCGATCTAGATCTAAATCCCGAGCCCGTCGTCGCTATCGCCTCCCCGAGCCCTCGCCGGCCGCCTCCCCGGACGAAGACGTCACCGCAGCCTCCTCCTCCTCCGTCGCCGCCTCCTCCTCCTCCATTGCCGCCACCTCCTCCTCCTGCGTCGCCTCCTCCTCCGTCGCCGCCTCCTCCTCCTCCTCCTGCGTCGCCGCCGCCGCCTCCTCCTCCTCTGTCGCCGCCGCCTCCTCCTCCTGCGTCGTCGCCGCCGCCTCCTCCGTCACCAAAACCCTAAGGTCATCAAAACCCTCCCCGAGCTTCATGCTTACTGTTAGGGTTTAGGGTTGATCCTTACTGTCATGTATATGCTTACTGTTAGTTGCTTACTGTTATGTATATGCTTACTGTTAGTTGCTTACTATCATGTATATGCTTACTGTTAGTTGCTTACTGTCATGTATATGCTTACTGTTAGTTTCTTACTGTCATGTATATGCTTACTGTTAGTTGCTTACTATCATATATATGCTTATTGTTATGGTGTCTGCTTACTGTATATTCAAGTTTGTTATGCTTACTGTTATGGTTAGTTGCTTAGTTGCATTCATGTATATTCAAGTTTGTTATTCTTCCATATATTGAGATTGCCTGTGGGATTTACAGTTGCTCGATGATGATAAATTCATATACTGAGATTGGTTCATTTGGTCTTTGAGCTCTAATAGCTGTCGGTTCATGCAATTTTTAGGTTATAGCATGTTATTAAATTGATCTGTTAGAATTTAATCTTGACAAGTTAAAAGACTGAATTATTGGGCAAAGTTAACTTGTATGGTCTTGATCTGTATGAATACTGCTGTCTGAATATATGCATGCTGAATATATCTTGATCTTGAGATTGTAGAGTTTGTATCTAGAGCTCAAAATACGTAATTGTAACCATCCAGGATGCTAGTGTGGTGTAGCACGTATAAAGCTGATATTTATCAGGTTATTTTTTAGGGACACTTCTTCCGTGTGTGCGCGCACGCATGTCCCTTTGTATCTATCTAAATAGTAAATTACGTAACGCAGCTGAGTGTGTAGGCAACAGCATCGAGAACCGTTCAATATGTATAAATAATTGATAAAAATTTAGAGTTTAGGTATGAAAATATTTTATACCCTGATACATGAGTTTTGAACTTAGATTAAACTAGTTCAAATTACTTTTAAGTTTAACGTGGCTATAGTGAGTATATACTATAAAATTAGCTCAAACTAGTAAACTGAAGTTAAAATTAATTTTTTTAAGTTTGATATATCAAATATACTTTAATTATTTCTAGTTTAGGCTCAAGAAAAGTCCACGCTACGCCTAAAAAATGAATGGTTATATGTAATTTATTCGGTCATCTTCTACTACTAGTATAATATACCGTAAAAATTCTGTAAACAAAACATCTACCAGACGCAACCCCTCTGGATGACCCCCAAAAGCCAGCACAATTACACCCAAAAACGTAGGAAAAGTTGTCCTTTATATTACATTTTCCACCAGTCGCTGCTTGGAGCGAAGGATGTAATATCTACAATTCCACCAGCTAATACATGCACATCCTTGCTGTCAAAAAAAATACACAATATTTTAATTCTAGATTTTACTAAGAGATAAATATCATAAATAACTAGTGACATATAAATCAGTACAAATAGTAGACAACACATTATATTTCAAAAATATATACAGAAACATAATTCAAACAAAGTTGACTGGTCACATGAGCGGCATACAGTTCAACCTGATGACGAACAGTAAGCAATGTAGGCTCAATGTGGTGTAGAACGTAGATGAAGCGGTGAAGCAAGTGGTCGCGCAGATATGAACTGTCCAGAAATCTTATGGCCACCGTCGTATAGGTCTTCACAGCAGCAATGAGTCGGAGATACCGCTTCCCTCTTTCACGGTGCACATCGGGAAGAAGAATCAACGAGGTTTAGGCGGCGCAACAAAACAGCGCATGTTTGCAAGTGAAAGAGAGAAAAAGGAGGCGGTAGTGATTTGGGACACTTAGCTCCGAACATCTCCAGGCATATATATAGATATAGCATGTTAGCTGACATAATTAATCAATCACTTATTCACTGGTAACTGATGTAATTAATCAATCATTTACCCACTGGTAACATCATATCATCAATACCTAATAAAGTCTTAAATTCAAACTTTTGAATCTCATTCATATAGAAAGAAATGCACGATTCAGCAAAAATAAGGTGGATTTGGTATACCAAGTGGCGCGCCACATCACAGCATGGCTGCTCATCGCAAGTCATGTAATTTACCATGCGAAAATACGTGAATACACACTTGTGCATTTGTGCGTGCGTGTGTGTTAAGCCAAAGCTCTCTCATGACACGTGTCTCAAGCTTTTAGAGAATGACAAAAATCCTACCTTATAAATTTGTTTCCGTCATCTTGCCTTAGCAATATAATACTAAACCATGCTTGCTTTGAAAATATAGGAAATGGGCCTCACACTCATATGGGCCTAATATCTAACAATCCCCCACCAATTCCAAAGTAAGTAGCAAAAAGATGTCAAAGACAATATGCTAAAGTGTTGTTAATATACCAGTCTTTTAGCGTAAGTCCTGTATAGGTTGAACTTGCGCGATACAACTCAGCCAAGTGTTGTTAATATACCCGCTCTCACTCGGCCACCATCACAATACTACTTGTGCGATGCATGGCACTCTCCTGACAGGTTGACCTTCCCTCATGACCAGCTTCATCACCAGAGGAAGCGAACAGGGGGCAACCCTTATAACCCGCTACTGCGTTCTATACCAGCTCTTCAGTTCAATAATTTTAAATTACAAATTTTCAGTTGACAAATCCACTGGTGAAAAATTATTGCCTCTCATCTTATTATGTAGAGTTTGGAGTACTAATATATTAATGTGAACCATCTACATATGTCATGATCTCAACTAAGGGCAAGTACATAAAGAACATAAACTAACAAGTAACAGCCATGATATGATATCTAGCTAGTGGAAATCAAGCCAGGTAGCGTCGATCAAGTAGATAAATTTAACATAGAGCGATAGTTAGACACGACAAGTGAAATACATATACACTAGCTAACCGCACTTCTAATTAGCATGCATCATCATCATGCACATCTCACATAAGCACATGCGGATCATGCATGACTGCATGTCATCCAAACTGTAGCCGAAATTTTTAACAAAACACATACGCATATAACAGAGAGAGCTAAACACAAGGCAAATAAGCAACAGATATAACACATGCATGCATTCCCTAGTCTCGTGCCCATGCATGCTTGCTTGCTCTCGTACCCAGGGCCGCCTGCCACACAAGGCCAACAGTGCCTCATCATCCGCCTGCCATGCCACATCGCCTAGCCATGCAACCCCTCCTACCAAGCTAGAGCAACGCAGCAGGAGACACATATCGTCTGTCGTGCCTTTCGAGCTCTAAAAGAGGTCTATTTCTGCAAAAAAAAATTCCTAGAGGCCAAAATTGAAAAAAAAATGATGCTAGGGGCCATATGTGTACTGATGAAGAATTTTGGACTTCGAACTCATGCGGAGGGCGTCCACAAGCGTATGTATTTTAATCTCTCTCCGTGTTGGTTGAAGATGCTCATTAGGCAAGCTACTGTGATGCACCCACATGGCCACATGACATGTGCAACACAGCGACGTGGGGGAGGCGCCCCGGAGCGAAGTGAAGGTAAATGTGCCCCCCACTTACGAGGTAATTTCAGAAATAGCTCCTAGCCTTGAGGAATTATAGATTTAGCCCTTGGCATGCTGGGAGACTACGCCAGACAGCTGGCGCGCCCGGGAGGAGCGCCAGGACATATGGTGCAGTCAGGTAGGGTGCCAGGCCAGGTGGCGCGGCCGGGTAGAGCGTCAGGAAGGTGGCGTGCTGGAGTAGCATGCTAGGAGGTGGTGCAGCATTTTATTTTAATTTTTGTATTTATTTGTTTACCAAAATTGTAGATATAGCAAATAGGTATAAAAAATTATAATTTTTTTAGAGCTTTCGGTGTAGTAAAAGTAGTCGATTCAACGAAGTGAGCGTTGAAGCAGTCAATTCAACGAAAAGAGCGTCGGAGTAGTGGAAGTAGTCGATCGTTCTTTGGCCAACTGTTTCCTCCTCACGATTGTCCTGATCAACATCGCAATCGCAGCAACGCCTCTACCGAGGTCCACATGTCCAGAGATGGAACACTGTGCTTTGACGTGCTAGCACCAACGTGCACGGCAAAGGTTATGAGAGGTGGCGGTTAGGGTTTCGATAGATATGTTTTAGGATACCTCAGCGCCCGCACCTCTCTTTATATAGCCTCTAATCGGATCTTTATCCAATAGGAATAGTGATTATATCTCACTTAGAGACTACCATCCGGACCCTTATCGTTCCAGCCCATTAAGTATGTGGCTCTGTAGGTTCATGTATATTTGGCCATGGGCCAAAAGCTCCTTTCTAGTCCATTAGTCGGTAGCAATCCCTAGCAGGACATAACGACTCTCAAACATACATAAAGATCATATCGGATGAACATATATAGTGCTTATATACTAATCCATTTGCCTCGTGATACCAGATCGAACTCAAGACGAGAAGCATGCCATCCTATTAATGCTCTATTCTTCACTCGAACCTGTAGTGGATTACTAAGTTGTGATTAACTATTTAACCATATTCGGCATGATAATACACTTTCTTAATCCAACCACATCCAAGGGCCCAGAGATATATCTCTTGTTATATAGGAGGAGCAAGTTCCACCTTGATCGCTCATATTCCTTCATATGTTTCATAATAAACTTGAAAGTTACATTTATGACCACCTAGTCATGGAGTAGTGTTTGGCATCTCTAAGTAAACTATTACACATGAGAAAATAATGACGATCTCAAGTCTAAGGATCCTACATATATTATGTATGAGATCAACTAATGACACTTAAGAATATAACAATTCTCGAGTGTCTAATGGTGGGTCAATCCAATATCATGTTCTCTAATATGCGTCCACATTATTGATTTGATGATCATCAATCAATACATGAGCTGATCTGTAAATCATAATTGTTCCACATAATGATATAAGATCAAAGATAATTTAGATCATCAAAACATGAATAAAGAGTTCCACGAGCAAATTACATACTTGTTGATCAATATGAAAAATATTTATTTAAGGGACAAAACAACATACTATTAAAAAAATCATAAACATAGAAAAGATACAATCATCTCTAATCTCTATGATTATCTCTAGAGCATTCCACTGGCAACGGTGATAAGGATGACGACCGTAAGATGGGAAAAAAAGTTGCTGCCTCTGCCGATAGTGGTTCTGACAAGTAGGAACCGGTGCCCAGAAGCGGTGGCGAGAGAAAGGACAGACACAAGTTGGCCGCTGTCGCGGGAGCCGGTAACATTACCATCGGTGTGCACGGTCAATGCAAGCATGCACGAGCTGACGCCGCCACCGTCGTACGGCCACTGGCCATATGCTCAGGGCTTCAGCACCAGTGGCTAGTACACGATGGCACCGGTGGCTACTGCCAAGATGGCGCCGGTGCCCCATCCGACGCCGCCGCCTACTACCACCACTACTACTCGCCGTACCCGGACATGTTCAGTGACGAGAACCCCAACGCATGCGCCGTCATCTGAGCTCGCACGGCGCATCGAAACAGGAAAAATCCTAACTTCATTATTGCATCAGAAAATGTGAATACAGCTGGTTTTTGAACAGTTCAGTTGAATGCTCCATTGCTCCAAGAATCCACACATGCAGATAACAGTGTGGTTATACGCATGCATCCCAAAATTGTGCAGTATTTTTCGTTTTTGAGTCTTGTTTACACTTCTGCCTAGTTGGATTTGTGAGTGGTTGCTGTTGGTGAGGCGAAGCCAGAGGCGCTGAATTCGATCAACAGGTGAATCCATTTGTTTGTGTTCATTCTTCAAGGACTCTCTGTAACACACTGTACCATTCTCCGGAAACGCTAATTAACGTGTTCTGTAGCAACGCTTTTGCACTGCCGTACATCAACTCACGGAAATAGAACCTTTATGTTGGGGCATTTTTGTTTGTTTTGTGCAGGACTTTTGCTCCGGTCAAAACCGGTTCGGATGTCAAGTTCTGTCTAAATCTGTAACATATGTTTGATGTCAAGTTCTGTATAAATCTGTAACATATGTTTGTCGAAGGCAAAAGCTTGATGGTGAATGGATAATGATGTTTTTCACTCTTCGTCATTCTTTAATTTCCCGGAAGAGATTTGGCTCTCAGTTGATTATTATTCCTAACGGCTGTGATGGGCGATTTGATTTTGAGGACCCAATGGGCCGAATTGTTAATATGGGCTAGTTTGTTCGGCCTGACAATCCAAGCCCAACTCTTTGGCCCAAAAGAGAAAGTGTTGTAGTTATTCATCACATCAATTGACACCTTCGAACCTTCTGCGTGGAGAAAGCTGGCTTTGAACTTGAACCCCCTCTTATGTGTAGATGATCCAGTTCTTTTTCAACTTTTGATTTCTGTTTTCGATTTTTCTATAGTAACTAACTTTTAAATAGAGTGTCTTTTTAAAATAGGATCTACTAGTTAATTTGTAGTATATACTATACCGACTTCATTTATATCGATAAAAACCGCACGTGAGTTTCTGTTACCCTGTAATCTCTTACACGAACAGCCCAAAAATTACAAGGCACAGCCAAAAGTTATAAGCCTCAGCTAAAAAAACAGGCCCGATGTGCCTCCTCCTACTAGATGGGACGCGGCCACCCTTAGCTTGCTTCGCTTTGATCTGCTGTTCAGCATGCTCCATTTGATGAAACAGTTCTTTCAAATTGCCGCATTGCATCAAAGCAACGTGTTCTACATCTTCATTCAAGCCTTCAAAGAAGCTTGTCATGGTCACCTTCTTGGACTCATATCCATCAGCACAGAGCATAAGCACTTGTATCTCCTTGTACTTATCTACTGACAAGAACCTTGATGAAGCTGCTGTAATTTATTGTGCAAGGTTCTTCAGTAATATGCTGGAACAAACCTCGTCGGCATAACTTATCTCAAGTGCAAAGTCGCTCGTATGGATAGACATTCGGTTAATACGGGTAAATCGATTCGGTTTATTCGGTGAAAAAAGTAGTCTTTGGAAAGTGCCCACCGAAATTACCAGAACAAAAGAACACACCGAGCCTAATTAACCGAATTAATTTGGTTCGTTAATTCGGTTGTTCGTTAACCAAAATATGTAACAGACATTGAAACAACAGGCTGGATGGCTGCATGCCAACATTGCCCAGGCGTCAAGCCAACCACGCGTATATGATCTCACTTCACGTTACGAAATACTCAACTAATAAACTGAAAATAGCGGTACCAAATAGTCTCATGCATGACGCCGCCGTAAGACGGACTGCGCCAAATCAGGAAACTCAATGGAAGCTGTACCGAACTTTTTCTCCTCAGTATAGCTGTTATTGTTTAAAAAAATCTGATTGAGGCGTATTTCCCACTCCAAATACGTCTCCAGATTAAATCCACCTATGAAAGTCGGTATGGTCATTTTGAGTCTACCAACACCGCGGTCATCATGCCTAGCACCTCCTTCCACGGTGTCGTGCATATCCAACACCTCGACGTTGATTGAAAGCGCGTCTCGGTCCTCTGGGAAAGCTTCAATATATGCCATCAGACGGCTCATCCCCCACATCAGCCCCACAGAAATCACCACCACCATGACGAACAGCATGCTGACCGCCCATGGGTTATTGCGAAACCTGTGCACCAGCCCTCCTTGTGGTGGTAACCTCCTCTCCACACGACGTAGGGCCGCCTCCAAAGCATCCAGCCGCTCCCTCATCGCTTGCTCGTGCGTCGTGAAGGCTGGTTCAAGTTTCTGTCCCCCTCCGTGATGCGCCGCTCAAGGCGAGTGCGCCCCTCATCCATGCTGTCCCGTAGCCTCTCATGCCGGTTCTGAAAATAATTTCTGGTCGCCTCGAACCGCTCCTGCACTCCCGGCGGCAATTCAACACCGTACACCGGCACTCCTCATCACGATCTGATCAATGTTGAGAAACGCTTCACCGGCACTGTACACCGGCAGCAGCTGTGATAGCTCCTCGTAGAATCAATCTCACCAATCTATGCTTCCGCTTGGTGACCACGAACTCAGAGAGTTGAATCTTACAGATCCAACAGGCAACAGCACAACTCAGCAGCGATTTGCCCTGATCCACGCCAAAGATGCAAACCCCAATGGGAAAACCTCGACACCACACTGCCGCCAACAGCCGTCACCAGTGGCGGACCTACTGGGGGGTCAAGGGGGGCTGGCGCCCCCCTACCTCCGGTCGAAGAGTAGGGCGCCACCGCACCATGCGCCGTGTGAAGTCGTCGTTGGTAGTATGGCACTGATCAGCAAACAGCACGCAAGCAAAATGCCAAGGCCAAAGCCACCAAAACCAAATACCGAAGCGAAAGCCCACATATGACCAGGCCAACCAATGAACCAAATGAATCAATTTGGAGCAACAACAAGCCAGGCAGCTAGCGATTCGATCCCTAATCTCTTTTTTGAAGCGCTCCTGTGGTTGGCGAATGGTGATGGACGGGCGACGGCGTTGCCGCGATGGCGAGTGGCCGAGACAGTGAGACGCCGAGTCTTGGGCGGGCGGCGGGCGGCTTCGCCGGCTTGGAGGACATGGAGATGGGCACAGCAGCTGGCCGGTGGGGCGCCGAGTAGGGCCAGCAGGCGGCAGCCGACCAGGCACTTGGGCACCTAGATCTGGTGAGCGGTGAGCCTATGACCGAATTTTGGACATATATGGACCCTTAAACACCCGAAATTCCATTTTTAGCCCCCAAATCAAAAAAATT
This sequence comes from Dendrocalamus sinicus, assembly GCA_036346575.1. NCBI lineage: Eukaryota > Viridiplantae > Streptophyta > Magnoliopsida > Poales > Poaceae > Dendrocalamus > Dendrocalamus sinicus. Next base: position 38,912,387 of record CM070671.1, read on the forward strand.
CCGAAACTGGACCCCTGCCTGAGCGCGCGTTCGCGTTGCGTCGACACGTGTCCGGTCGTGCGGTGTGGTACCGCACGACCGCACTGTAGCACGGGTCGCCCTCCGCGCCGGCCGCACGTTTTGGTTTTTTGAGCGCACGACTGAAGCCTCGACCGCACGACTCGGTTTTTTGAGCGCACGACCGAAGCCCCGACTGCACGACTCGGTTTTTTGACCGCACGATCCGTGCTACAGTGCAGTCGTGCGGTACCACACCGCACGACCGGACACGTGCCGACGCAACGCGAAAGCGCGCTCAGGCGGGAGTCCAGTTTCGGAATTTTTTTGGTTTGGGGGCCAAAAACGAAATTTCGGGTGTTTAGGGGTCCACATGTGTCCAAAATTCCCTATGACCTATGATGTGAAGCGTGAGCCTGGCTGTGAGGGAGAGGAAGCCGGGAAGGGGTCAAGGACTCAAGGGGATCTGGCGACTAGGACTGGCGATCTGCTGCTGGAGAGAGGAGCTTCTGGAGTGGAGACTAGAGTGGAGACTGGAAATACCTAGAGTTCGCATGGGACTGAGTTTTGCACTTGGGCGTGGTAAGTTATAGTACTAAGTAACTCCTTATGCAGTACTCCTCTCCTTTAGACTTTAGTCAGCATGACACATGTTAATGACAGTATCAATTGGTTGTAGAAATGAACATTAGTTGCCTAGTTCTGTAGTTCACTAGTTGGTACTCGGAGACTTGTAGTATTGCAACTACTACTATTCAATTATAGAATTTTTTTGTACTAATAACCTATTTTTTATTTAAAATAACAGAAATATATCCGCGGTAACATTTTTTTATAGAAATAGGCTCCAGTCGCCCAACCATTGGGCGACTGGAGCCTATCGCCCAATGGGCATGCGACAGCAATGCTATCTCAAACTGCTCGTTGGTCGGTTCCAGTCGCCCAACCATTGGCGATCAAACCGGCCGCTTGACCACTGAAGCATCAGTATGTGGAGTCGCCACGCCACATAGCATCGCAAGCTGCCACCCCATGAATTTTGTAGATTTTATCAATTTTGTAGATTATAACTGGAAGATAATCTGCTAGATTTGTAATAAAAGTTTATGGTTGTTGTATGTTGTTGGAGCGTAAAAAAATTTATGAAACTTTTTTAAGAACAATTGAACTTAGAATGATCGGTTAGTACGATAGTAAGTGATATTGTATTGTTACTGAGAATTCGTACACAGAGGAAAACCAGTATGTTAATATTGTTGTATGACTTGCTATGTGAATAATTGAATACGAAAAGATGAGGAAATAAGCTTGTCCGAATTTAAATAGACTTCATAATATAGTTGGGAGTAATATGCCACGTACTTTTCGATTACATGCATAACATATAGCATCATTGCGACTAACCCACACAACTGCTTGTACAACCTACTGTGTGGACCGGGGCCATTTTCCCTTCCTTGCCAGCTCGGCGTTGAACTCCTCAGTGGCCTCTTTTGCCTTAGTCGCCATTTCCCTCTTTTTCTTGCGCTCCCTCTCATGAGCCTCCCGCTCCCTACGCGTGCATGCCTCGAGATGACCTATCGTCTCGCGTTGTATATGCAAGGTTTGCTCGTTCTTGTGGATCTCTGATGACCTTGCGACGCCTCTTGCAGGACAACATGGCTACCACACGTTTACCCCAAGCCTCCACACGATGCCAAGCGCTCAACGACTCATCGTATGTCACCTCCACACCACTGGCAAGCCTATCTACCATAGTCTAAGACTCCCTCCAAATCACAGCACTGACATCAACCTGAAGAAAAAAAACACGAAACAATCAATCATCTTAGCGACATTGACATTAGGGAATATTTAAAAATTGCATGTAACATACCGCGATGTGAGCATCTCGTGCGAGGTGCGTGGGGTATGTGTCTGTCGGTGCAGCCACGTGTAAGGTGGGCTAGCCAATGACATGTACGAGCCTGGTACGTGTCTGAGGCTGGTACTAGCGTAGGTATTCCGCGTAGTCGTTGTTGTCGTAGGGGCAGTCCTCCTCCACACGGTCATCAACTGCGCCCTCCCATTGTGTAGTCCACCCCTCCATCTTTGCTGTCCAGTCCATGTCGCATTTCACTCTCCTCCCAGAGTGCCTACTTATAGGACCATTTCATTAGTACTTGCCCAACGAATAGTAAGTACAAGGAGATTTATGAGAGGCGGTTACTCACGCGTGCACGCTCTGTGGCAGCGGTGGCCTGACTGGTACCAGAATAGCCTGACGTAGGCCAAATTGCCGCATCACACGCTGCGGCGCATAGTCCTCTACAAAGATGTCGTACACAAGCCTCCGACGCGCTAGCCAGAAAGCCCGGTCGTGCCAGCAGAGTGTGGATAGCCCGTTAGGAGCGTGGTAATACAGTGCCATAGGTGAGTACGGTTCCCAGTGCATGTCGTCAATTGTAAGGCGGTCGAACTGCTCCACAAAGGGTAGATACACCCGCATGACTTGCACGTGCGCGAACTGTACCTACATGGAACAACAGCTGTTACGTACGACCATCGTTAATACGAAGGAAATAGCTGATTGTCATATTACTTGCCCGTCGATGACACCATAGAGAACCCATCGTTGATCGGTCGACATCTCTCCCGTGGTACATCTCTGCCCCATACACACCGATGTCCTCTAGTATGGGTCGTCCGAGGCTAAAGCGCTCAAACGACCACAGCTGCAGTAGCAGCAAATAGCCCATGAGGACTGAGTTCACCTTGGTCCTCGAGCACACGTCGCACAAGCCATGATAGGTCGCGGCAAGTGCGGCCAATCCCTAGCTGAACTGGAGGGCCTCGCCGTCAGCGATCGCCCTAGCATGAGCGATGAGGCGCGCGTCGACAATGTTGCCATGGCTAATGGTGAAGAGCACCCAACGAAATACCCACAGCAATTATGCCTCCAAGTGGTGCGAGACCTGCTACTCATTCGCATCTAGATCCATCCGCTCCACCAGAATGCAACTAAGAAGTTATTAGTACGTAATAGCGGAAATGAGAGCATACATGACCGATTATAAAGAGCACGTACCCGAAAATGTGAGAGCCACCTCAGCGACAGCCCATGTGTCTGACCCACTGGGAAGACGTAGTAGTCATCCGTAGTATCTGGGGGAAGGACCCCCTTGAATCTGGCGAGCAGGATTTAAAAATTAAAAATGTGGAGCTTTTAATTTAATTTGCATTATATTTCCTTGAGAATTTGAAATTCCTTTGGATTTCTCTAAATTTTGGTTGAGGTTTCCAAAACATTGAAGGTACAAACAATAAGCCATAACTAGAATATGAAGTCCAAAAGAAACCCACAAATTTTGAATCCATAGATAAAAGGTAACTCTTCACAAGGGGCAACAAAAAATAATAAACAAAATTATATACCAAAAATGTATACAAAAAGGGCCTAGCAAAATGAGCAAAAACATAAAACCAGAAAATGTATGCGTACAAGAAATAGCCCTAAAGGAAATATATACATGTATACAAAATGAATGTGCAAATGAATAAAAATATATATATACAAGAATATATATATACAAATAAAATAAATATATATACAAATATCAATATATAAATGCATATGCAAATAGATGCAATAAATAAAATGAAAAAAATGGAGGCCAGGCCGGCCGATTGGCTCGGCCCGACCCCCACCTCCACCCGCGTCTCCTCCCCTTTGCAATCGCTAGCTAGCGGGCCGCCCTCCATCCCGCCTCCTCCCACTGGCCACGTGGGACTGCGCCCGCCCGCACGCCCCTCCTCCTTCTCTCCCCCGCCCGCACCCTTCTCCTGGCTCCGCCAGCGTCTCTCTCTTTCCCCTTTCTTTTTCCCGTTGCGCGGCTGAGCTCGCACCACGTCTCCCTCTGTGCTGATCCGCTCCCGGCCTCATCACGCGCGCGGCGCCATCATCACGCCTCCTCGCTCGCACCGCCTCGACATGCGTCGAGCCCCGCACCGCCGCGCACCGAGCTCCGCGCCCGGTTCTTGCCCAGTGGTCCGCCGCCCCGCCCGGTCCTCCGTCCTCCGCCAACGACACCCTCTCTCCATCGCTATAAGAAGCGTTCGCCACCCCCTTTTTGCCCCGCGCGGCCATTTCTTCTTTCTTCCCCCATCCTTCCCCTTCTTCCCCGAAAAACGCTGCCACCGCCATTACCGCTGCCCACACCTCCTCGGAGCATCCCCGTCCAATTCCTCGCTGCGGGAGCTTCTTCTCGGTGCGCTGGTGCTCCTCCAACCGTCGGCCTGAGCTCTCCCTCGCCGACGCGACCCCTCCACGGGAGCCTCTCAGCGCCGCCACCGGTGCTCGTCGCTAGCTCGGCTCCGTTGCACTCCGGTCGAATCAACAGCTCAGGTAGGCCTCTACCACCCTTCTCATGCTCATTTGCGCCGTTTCCCTTACCTCTCTCACTTGGCGCTGGCGCCTGCTTTCCCTTGTCGCGGCCGTCAAACACCGCCGTCGCCTTGCCTTGGCAACTCCTCCGCCGCCAAGCACCTCCCGAGATTCTCATCATCCGACAGCCCATTTTGGCGGTCGCTGCCTCTCTCAGTCGCTCCCCGCGGCGACGCCGCACGGCTCCACCGCCACCCCGCTCCCTCTGCTTCGAACTAGCCAAAGGTATTTCTCTCCGTGGTTGTCATGTGGGTCCAACAAGAATAGATTACCAAGCTCTTCACTCTCTTGCTAAGTGATGAATCAATGCACAAATGCTCCTGTATACCTTAATATAAATTGTGCATAGAATGAGAATAAGGAATTACTTACAAATTTATAATGGACAAGATTGATGCAATTGAACAAAAATTTAACATGGGCTGGCTATATGCCAACTAGGGTTAATAGATTAATTCCCATGTAATACCAAGACGAGATCATGCATGGTCTATTTTCAGAAGACAAGGAAATCGACTTGGATTAAAGGGGGTTGCTATTAGAATCTAATTTGGGGAAAACTAATTAAAGGAATCCTCTTTTATACATCAAAAGTGCTAGAAATTTAATCCTAATAATTAAAAGTTGCATGTTAGTAGATAGTATTCCTCTAATCTTTTGTATTAGATCTTAATTCCTAACTTAAGGTATAGTGAGATATTAGTTGGAAAAATCAGAAATTAACCCATAAGTACTGCAAAAATCTATTTAGCATATAAGTGATGTTTCTTAAACATTAACCATGGATTAATCATCACATGTTAGTAAATAATATGCCCGGAATATTTATTTCAAATCTTTAGTGACTAAAAGACTTAATAGGAATGTGTCTAAAGATATGCTCTCATGAAATGATAATTTAGTAAATAATAATGATGAGCATGAGATAATAAGATATGGCTCATACAATTGAATCCTAGCTCAAGTTGAAATAGGCTTAGCGAAAACTGAGTCTACATAAAATGTCACTCCATAAAAGGCTATACACTCAGACTCTAAAATTAATTTGGTAAACCAAAATGCCCTGAAAAGTAGCACTCGACAAAATGATACCACTCATAGGTCCATCCTAACTCATGGAACTTCCAAAATAAATATAAAATAATAAAACCAAATTAAACTTATTTGGAGTTGTTTGGATCTTTTGAGTTATTTGTTTTCGTTTGGACTCAGTCGTTGTCGTGTAATTAGAAACGGGAATCCTGGAGAATCAACGGATCAAGCGTAATCAATAGCAAGGTGAATATAAAGACCCGGAGCTCAAGAGAAAGTACTATGTGAACTCAAGACCGCGGTAAACCCCACCAGGCGAGTCAATACTTTGATCATGTTGAACCTACATTTTCTGAAATTACTTTGATTTAAATTATCAAATTGCATGCTGTTATTTTATATGCAAATACATGTATAATTTAATATTCTAGTTATATGCCCATTGTTACCTTGCTAATATTACACCTCCTTTGGAATACTTGATTACGTGAACCTTGTCACCTTAGTAAAATTATAGTAGTAACTTTTGGAAATAAGTCCGTAATTATACGCCATGCTTAGTACTGCATAGTTACTTGGGGGCGCTGAAATGCCCAAAACCTCATTGTCATTTTAAATCATGAAGAACTGGTTTGGGCAGTCATGGTGGGAATGACTGGTATATTTTGACATGATTATTTTATGCTTCCAAAAATCCCAACTTGCTTAATTATCTGAGCGGATGATTTGGGGGCTGGTATGTGGTGCAGTGGATGCACAAATTGTGGAGTGTGGTAGAACCGCTCAAATACCCCTAAGGCCTGAATCTTGTCATGACCTCCTGTGTAAAACAGTACAACCACAAGTCTGTAAAATACAACTTGGCTAAGTAAATTTATCGAAACCCCCGGACTCATCTCACCGGTAGTGGACAGGAGTGGATATGCAAGGGAAAGGGGAGGCCTAAAGGGACACCGAGTGGAGGGTGACGTTTCCCAGTCGTACTAGCGCTGAGGGGAGTGGAGCCCGAATAACGCTAGTAGCCGTGGGGAACATCCCGTGCAACGTATGGGACCCACCGCAAGTGGGAACGGCCCATAGGGTGAGATGACAAAAGGGACTAGATACTTTGAAAAGTCACTGTGATGGTCTGCTCAACCACATGACTAAGGAATCATGTGGGGCAACGAGTTGATTGTCTCTTGTGGTGAAAGTGTACAAACTCTGCAGAGTCAAAACTATTCGAATAGCCGTGCCCACGGTCAAGGGCAGACATGGGAAATTAACCAGATATAGTTCTATTTCAAAATGTTTTATGAATGGGAATGGAAAAAGTGGAGGGCAGTGGAAAGCCCTGATTTGAGTTGTCCTGGGTGTCGTCTCAGTGGTAAGTTAAGCGGCTATAACGCTAAAAGATGTCAAATGGTGTGATGCCATATGTATGGAAAAATTATGGTGATATTAGGCATATGGTGTGATGCCATATGTATGGAAAATCATGTTAATATTCCTTGAACATTATGTTTTGTTCCAAAACTGCTAGGTCTCAGAAAATTTTATGTATTGTATTTCAAATAGTGGCATTTCTATTCCTACAAAATAAAATATGAAAAGAATAAGCAGGGTCGTGAGTAAAGGAAATAGATGTTTGTAGTGTACACATAAAGGTCTTGGTGGATTCATGTCGATCTTAAGTAGGAAATGATAGTGCGGGTTCTGGGAGAAATAAATTGGTGGAGTCTAGCTGAATAGATAGGCTAGATAGATGATTTAAATGATTTTTGGAGATTTGGGGATTGCACAGATAAATATTGGATTACGACACTGATAAATAAATTCCTGGGAGATGACAATATTGGAATTAATAGATTCGGTTACTAGATGAGTCAATTGAATCTTCGAGAATTTGGAGGAGTAATACAAGTATTGGATTATAGTTCCTGATTAGTGATTTACTTGGTGGGAGGATACTAGTGGATCGTAGAATTAATCAATGATATTCTTGGTGTATATATAATGGTGATTATTACTTGTTGGAAGATGTTGACAATATGGGGAATTAATAGGAGTTGATCAATTACTAGAGGGATGAATTGAATTTCTGAGAAGATTGGAGGATTCATAACAATTAGTGGATTATAATCTTGGTAAATTGAATTTTCGGTGGAGGTATATTTGTGGATTAGCTAGTGATAGATAATGGAAAATGAGATTGATTATTGGATTATGGTTTTGAATCAATGACGAAAAGGATTGAATACGAATGATATCGGTGGATTTGAAAGTAATTATGTTAGAGAATCATTAGAATTCAGATGTGAGGAGCTGATGAATAGTAATGACAGGATTGGATTATTAGTAAATCAAAATACAAAGTAAGATCGGTGGATTAAATAAATGATGACACTTGCTGTTTGGAGTTTTAGACAGCAGTCAATAAAGAAAGTGCATTTTCGGTGGATTAAGTCAATTTTGGCTATTGTAGTATGGAGTTAGGTAGCAATAGTAACACTTTGATTAAGTAATAGTAATATTGCTACTAAAAGCGATTTTGGGCAAATAAAATAACCCGAGCCTCTCCTTTGTTAAGCCATGCATACTATTTATTTGCATTTTGCGTATTGGCTCGCGGAGCACGGGATTGGAGTGCTCACACTCGCTTTTGCGACAAAATTCAGAATCAGGAACCAAATCACCTCGTCTCAGCAACAAGATTGGACAAGCTGGCAGAGAGGATGAAGATGTCAAGGGCTAGGTCGCGCACCTCCAGTTGGCTGCCTGCGGGCATGTCCTGAAGGTCCCACCTGTGTGCTTCGTTCTTCCGCTGCTGTAATTTAATGATTTCGACCTCATCGGCCCATGAGTAAGTTTACTATTATATTTACGCTTCCGCATGATATGTACTTTGATATTCAGAACTGTAATCTGTGAGCACTATCTACTGATCTAGGGAATAGTGCGGTGGAATCACAGAAGATTCCGGATATTAATATCGGGGTCCTTACAGTGATGGTATCAGAGCATATCGACTGCAGGTCGTGATCTAGTTAGCCTGGCCATTAGTTTCATGACTAGAAATATTTCTTTAAAATACTATTTCCAAAAATATAAGTTATACTGCTCATTCTTATCTCTCTTAGATGATTCCCTCTCATCTATATGCTGCCCTGGCCATTTTACCTCTAAAGCCCTTACCCCGAATTCGAAATGATAACCCAGCGTGAGTGCTGATAATGATCAGATTACCCAAGAACTTGCCTCTTCTGTCTATTGATTCAAAAGGAAAAATTTTGATCATCTTCTCGTACCCTCACTCTAAAATTTAAGGTTAGGAACGCCGAAGGTATTCATGAAGATAAGGTGGTTTCGTTTTAAACTAACTATGCAGATAAACCCTATGCCCCTTATGTGTGCTTTCCCGAGTAGACGTTGTATTGTCGTAAGATTTCCATTGGTTCCTGTGCACTGTCTTCTTGCCTTCGGGCGCCCTATTTCGTAATCACAGGAAAAAGTTTGCTTTAAAAAAAATTGTGTGGCTCAGTATCACTCCAGCTCCCTAGATGTGCTCTTTTAAAAATTAGAATGGGTTTGGATTACCTTATCTCTACGATTCTATCCTTACCTCATGCTATTCCCTCTCACCTCTTGCTGAAAACCCCATCGGATCCAAAGGAACGAAATAACAAGTAACCTGAAACCAGGGCAGTCAAGAAGAAGCGAAGACTTTTCAACCTCTCAGTATTTAAGGAAGACAACATCACTATGAAGAAGACCACCCGCCAGTAGAGAACCACAGAGCAAGGTCACCTGTTTCTGCGAAGGACAAGACCCTTGCCCCCTGGACTGCTCCACAAGTCTGTTGTTGATCAAGACAGCTAAGAATACAATAGATGAACAATGACAATTGTCCTTTATTTAAGGGGGGTAGCACTATGGGATAGAACTGTCGAAGAACTACCATGATGTGTATGTTGGAGGTGCGACAACATGGACTCAGAGTAATTAAACCAATACAAGGAGATTCGCAAGACCAGAAGCCTTAGGAACCACAACTAACTTTCATAATTCTCACTTTCCACGAATGCGATGGCTAGTAGCAATATTTGGTTGTTGCCGTCAGCACCTATGATCATCAGGATCTGCCCCTTGTATTTGCTGGTCAAAAAGGTCCTGTCAACTGAGATCACTAGTAGCATGTGCCTAAAGGCCTCGATGAATGCACCAGATGCTAAGAAGGCCCTCTACAACACCGCATATCCTAGCGGCCTTATGTAAGGCTTGTCCTGCACAACGATATATGTGCCTAGGTTCCTGTCTTGCAACACCTTAAGCATACGAGGAAGATTATCGTACACCACCTCAAAAGACCCAAAACATTTTTCCAACGTCTACTGCTTCGCACGCCACGCCTTCACATAGTTAATCTTATACTTGAATTTCTTCTCAATAGCTACCACGATGTGTATGGCCTCCATGTCTTTATTCTCCATTATCTCTCTATACATCAAATTGGCTATAAATGTGAGCGTTAGGTTATGATGCCTCGCCAAAATAGTACTGAGGATGCAAAAGTACGGCTTCACCTTCGACACAATCCAGTGAGTCTCATACTTGGATCTATGTGCGTGCACCCTCTAAGGATAACCGGCGTGCTCGCACTTCACGGCGTACTGCTCCTAGCTAGATTTCACAACCCGAAAAGTCTGCTGCATTGAAAGGGCCCATAGCTTGATGGCATCCTGTAGCAATGCCTTGTCAGCAAACATAGAATGCAAACCGAACTCATGTGACTCCCACGGTGATTCGTGCTCATCATGTGCGAAAACACCCTCAGCATCAAATCGGTTCCATTCCTGCGGGATGGGAGCTTCATCCTCATCTGAACTGTCCTCGTTGTCCTACTGTACAGCTTCCTCTTCAACCCATGTCTTCTAGTCATTGCACACCATTTGTTGCACTATATACTCAATATGCTCCCCTTCATCGGCTTTTCATGTTCCCTCGCCATGGCGTGAGCATTGTACCTCTCCTCTATCTACCGCATCGGCCTCGTCATGAGTATCTTCCTTCTCTTTGCCAACATGCGGGTCACTCGAGCTGCTCACACCTCCTAGAGCACCTTGCACAACTTCTAATGGGCATGGTTGCACAAGCAGCACACACTCGTATCCACGTCACCGGCACCCTTGCACAAACCTCTTCCACGCAATAGTGCATAGCAATGTTCTCAACTCCCATTTGATATCCGTGGGAGATTGGCTCCAAGCCCTTGTATGACGACGCTGCACACCTCGGAGTCTAACGAAAAACTCCAGGTAAGCCAATGCATCAGATCTGAGATTCGAGCATTCTCGCCGTCCGGGTGTATTAGAGTGGCATGCGGAAAACTGCTCAAATCCACACCATTCAAACCTTCACGGACAGTTCCAGCACTGTAATGCACTCTCAATGTAGTAGGTATCGACATTGCTGATGCCTGCCTGCATATTTGTTTTAATTTTGCAACATGTCAAATCGCATCGCACACTACAAAAGTACTGACAAAGTGCAATTCACATTTCACCCCACGTACCGACACCGCACTTTTCTCGCTACTCGAGCTATCCCCTACATGAAATAATCCCTAATGGTTTCGACAATTTACATGTCATATCGATTTAAAAGCCTATATACCAGTTATAATGGTACACACGTTTTTCCAACGTACTAACGACATTACATTCATTTGTATTCAATCATAAATATTATGTATTACTATTTTTTACATACCAAATTATGAAATTGTAATGTAAATATCTACTGCATTTTGTAATGTGTACAAATTTGTACGGGCGATTAATTTGTATGTAGCGGTGACTGATTTTTGTACAACTACAATTTTGTTCGCATGCCAATTTGCTAACGATGCTAATTTTATAAAACTATGTTCACTAAATTATACACAACTACACACGTGCTAATTTCCTAAAACTACATTGACTAAATTTTATATACCAAAAATACTACATTAACTAAATTTTCTATACCAAAAATTGAACTATTTCTATGTATATCTATAATTTTCTACTAACAGTAACAGTCATATACAGTATTGCAAATAAAAAATACCTACAATAGCTCCTTCCTCTCCTCTACATCATCTACATCTATAATTTTCTACTAACACTAACAGTAAATAATATATGTACTGAATATACAACATTGCAAATGCAAAAAAAAAATTACCTAGATTTGCTTCTTTCTCTCTTCTCCTCCCCTCCTTCCTTTCCTCTCCTTCTCCTCCTCTCCTCTCCTTCTCCTCTCCTTCTCCATTTCTCTCCTCCCTCTCCTCTCTTCTCCTCTCCTCCCTCTCGTTTTCTCGTCTCTCTTTTCTTCCCTGTCCTCCTTTCCTCGGCCGGCTGCTCTTCTTTGGCTTCTCTTCTTACTGTTGAGGGCGGCGGCCGAGCGGCCTTGCTTTTTATCCCCCCTAGTCGCCTGACCATTGGGCGACTAGAGTCCACTCGCCCAACCGTTGGGCAACAGCAGTTGCAGTCACCCAACGGTCAGGCGACTGCAATAATTCACCCAACGGCCGGCGGACTGCATACGTGTCGCTTGGCCGTTGGGCGATAGGCTCCAGTCGCGCAACGATCGGGCGACTGGAGCCTATTTCTGAAAAAAAATTTGTCATAGGTATATTTCTGTTATTTTGAATAAAAATAGATTATTGGTACAAAAAATTCTTCAATTCTAACTAGTGTTATGTTACATCTTTATTGTATTTTATATTTTTATTATATCCTTGATCTAGCTATGTACAATTTTAGGTTGCAAAACATAGTTCGACTTATGTTTCGTTTATTTATCTTATTGTTGGTTATGTCCTACTAGTCCCTCCTAAAATTTGATTCTGAGTCCGCCACTGACCGTCTCAGCAAATTCCTCAATTTCTGGAAATAAACAAAACGTTCTAGGGTTTCATGGCGCTTAGCCTTATCCTTTTATATGGGCACACAACACACACGAATCCAACTTGATGCACGCCCGACTAAGGATCTCTTTTTTTTCAGCTTTTGAAAACTATTTTTTTAGTTTTTGTATATTAACTAGCTTTCAAATAGAATGCCTTTTTAAGATAGGATGTATAAGTTAATTGTAGTGAACATGCGACTTTATTTATATCGACTAAAACTATACAGAGTTTATGTTACTCTATACTCTCTTATAAACAATCTAAAAATCATAAGTTTCAAAAGTTATAAGCCGAAATAAAAAAGAACAAGTTCTAGAAGTAGAGTTGGATTCAACCACAACTCAGAGAGAAATAAACACGCCGTTCCTTTTGTTTCGGTCGCAGCCAGAAAGGAAACAGCCGACGTACGTGGAAAAGAATTCCGCCTCGCACTCACATGTAAGAATAGAAGGCAAACTAGTAGAAATAAACTCCAAGTTGGACTAGGAAGAAATTGAACGGATCAAACTTGGATTCGGACTAAACCGTGCCAATCCGAACAAAAGGAAATCACACGCGCTGACTATTCTTTCCTGGCTTGATCTTCTCACAGAATTCTTCCTCTGGCTCGCCCACACCTGGCTCAAGCCGGCCATGATTTCTGGCTCGTATTTAATTTCCATCCGTCCAATCGACTAAAGACATATAGAACAAATACGGAAGAGGTAGATGGGTATCCGATATTCATGTCCAACTCTAACTCTAAGGAAAAAATATAGAATAGGATACAGGATAAGTGATATCCGTCCGTATATATCTGTATATCAAATTATATGAGAAAGTCTGTTGTGACTTTACCTAGGAACAAGATAACATATAAACATATTATCACATCTAAACAGGCGGGAGTACTGATTTAACATTTCAGTAATTAGTCTCTCTATGTTCGTCCTAATTGTATCATAATGTCCAATATCCTATGTAAAGAGGTGGATAATTTTTATCCGACCGACCGTCTGAAAGATTATGGAACAGATACGAACTCCGACTCTAAAGAAAATATAGAATAAACGATATCTGTCTATATCGCCTATCTGATTATGGGCCTGTTTGGCAACGGCTGCGGCTTATGGCTTTTGATTGAAATTTTTGAATTTTGGTTGTTTACAGTACAGATTACAGAGAGATAGATACTCGCGATTTTGGCTGGTACAGATCTTGGGCTTTTAACGTGTAGATCGTTTAACTTGTAGACCCCGTCTTGATAAAATACTCCATTTGAAAGTTAGTTATTGTAGCAAAAACCAAAAGCCGTCAGCTTCGGAGGAAAAGAACAGGCTTGTAAAAAACAGGCTTTAGCTTTTGGATTTTTTAGCTTTTAGCATATTTAAGTCAGAAACCACTTAGAACGCATAGACTTTTAATTTCGGCTTATTTTAGCTTTTTATTTTTTTCCTGTATTATTTTGCATTGTCTATGACGATATAACAGGTTTTTTCTCAATATTTTCTATTTTCCTTTTTTTCTCAGTAAAAATTAACAGTCTCTATGGTGCACGTTCAATCTAAAGTAGAAATCCTAGCTCCCAGCCGAAACCTTATGAGCACCGCTAAATGCTACTACGCGCATGTTCTTTCTAGTTTTTAAAACCGGTTTAGCTTTTGCTATAGTATCTAACTTTCAAACGGAATATTTTTTAAGACAAAATCTACAACTTAATTATGTACATATTAAAAATCTATCATATATATCGATTAAAATCACATACGAGTATCTTTATGTAAGCTAGCAAAATTCAAAATATTTAGCAAAAGCCCGTAAACAACCGCCACAAGGTACAGCCCATCAGCGATTTCAGAATAGTATTTTAGATAAGAGTAAAGTTCATTACCGGTCCTTAAACTTTTTATGCTGTGTCATCCCGGTCCATAGACTTTTAAAGTGTGTCATCCTAGTCCTTAAACTTTCAAAGTGTGGCAATTTCTTTTGAAAGTCTATGGACCGGGATGACACAGCATAAAAAGTTCACTGCTACAACTACATAGGATATTGCCACACTTTGAAAGTTTAAGGACCGGGATGACACACTTTGAAAGTCTATGGACCGGGATGACACAGCATAAAAAGTTTAAGGACCGGTAATGGACTTTACTCTTTAGATAAAGTCGCTGCTACAGTAGAAGGACTACAGTGCTCTGTTTTCCACGAATCCCATCCAAGTCCCATCATGAGTGAGACTAGTTAGAGATGTAACGGATCGAATTTGGACGGATAATATTTTTATCATATTTATTTTTATATTTTTTCTAGGATGTAGATACGAATATGGATACGTCAGATACGAATACAAATACAAATAATATCGAATACAGATACGGAGCAAATACGAATTGAAATGAATACAATCACAAATATTTATCGGAACATAAGGTCATAAATATTTATCGGAACATGAAAACTTCTTAAACTATACATCTAAAATCAATAAAAACACACAAATAGGTTATTTTGTAAAAACATTAATGAAATCTAAACAAACATAAGTACTTTTATCCATAATAGTTATACTATTGTACAGATTTTAAATCTTCAAATAGTAGTTAATTTTTTCTAAAGTCCTAAATAATTCTTAATGGATTTCTACCATTTACATGTGACTAATAAATTAATTAAGAATTTAATTTTGCATCAAAATGATTTAAATGGTAGTACATCAATTTAATCGGTATAAATTTTAATCTACTGACAATACTAAATTTATTTTTAATATACATAAATATTTGCTAGTGATGTTTATAATTTAATATGAGTAGGGAACCTAATGCCTAATGGTAATGGAGGCTTATGGCTTGGTTGGGCTAGTGGGTTGGTGGCAGGGGAGATGAGAGGACTGGCCTGGGCTGGGCAATGTTGGGTTGAAATCCCGGATATTTGATTTCGTATTATCCAATAATCCGTATTCGTATATCTATTCATCGGATATCAGGTTTACTGTATTCGTATTTGTTTCCGACAAAAAATCCGTATTTGTTTCCGACCTGAGAATTATCCGAAGAAAATCCGATCTGACACAATCCGTGTTCGTTTTCATCCGGATCGGTCGGAAACTATCTAATCCGTTTTCACTCCTACTAGCAGCTATATCCTTGTTGAGGAACCGTCGCTGGCAACCAGTAGATTGAGAACACAGAGAGATAGAGAGAACTTCTAGTGATTCTTTATTGCTTTCTTTCTGATTCCATATACAAAACAGCCAATAGCACTCCCTATTTATAACCTAGTAGTGAGGTGCCCACCATGGGCCAAGGCTTCAAGCCCAGGCCCAAGTTTCTTAACACTCCCCCTTAGGAACTCATCCGACACATTCATACCTCATCAAAACTCCATAAAAACCCAGTGGTAAAATTTTAGAGAAAGAGTACATGATACATGTTATGCTGTTTTGCACGAATTGCCTCATTAAAAACCTTGGTCGAGAAACTTCAGAAAAACTCGTCAAGGGAAAAAGAGTACAATCCACCTAATTTCATTTAATCTTCAGGATTTATTCTTTGGGTACTCGATCTTCATGATCAAGTTTTAATAACGAGCTTGAGAAAATTCCCCCCTAAATTCTGCACTTCTCGAAGTCTCAACATTCCAATTGCTCGTACGCATTTTTCAAAGCTAGATGTAGGAAGTGACTTAGTGAATAAATCTGTAAGATTCTCACATGACTTAGTATGCAGTACCTTAATTTTGTCCTTTTTTGCAATTCATGAGCATAGAAGAACTTAGGGTTGATAAGCTTTGTGAGATGACTCTTCACGTAGCCCGTCTATACTTGTGCAATGCAAGTTGCATTATCTTCATAAATAATTGTGAGAGCTTGCATAATGTTCAACCCACATGACGGTTGGATGTGGTGGATCATCCGTCAAAGCCAAGCACATTCTCATGCGGCTTCGTACAGTGCTATGATTTCTGAGTGGTTCGTCGAAGTCGTTACAATACTTTGCTTAGACGATTTTCAGGAAATTGCAGTTCCACAACACAGGAATACATAGCCCGTTTGTGACCTTGTGGTATGCGGGTCCGACAGGTACCCAATATCTGCATAGCCAATCAAGTTCATATATTGATTCTTCTGTAGAACAATCCAAGGTCCTTGCTTCCTTAGAGGTATCGGAAGATGTCTTTTATTCCCTACTAATGCCTTTTGGTAGGTTCTGCACTATGCCTTACTAACAGGTTTACGACAAATGCAATGTTCGGTCTAGTGCAGTTTGCTAAATACATAAGTGCTCCTACTACACTTAAATATGGGAATTCCGATCCCAAGACTTCCTCCCCCTCTTTCCTAGGTCGGTATGGATCTTTTTCTTGCTGTAAAGACCTCTCGATCATTGGTACTTTCGATGGGTATACCTTCTCAAAGCCGAACCTTTCTAACACCTTCTGGGCATAGGCTAATTGACGTACTAATATTCCTTTAGGGACATGCTCGAGCTGTAGGCTTAAACAATATTTGGTTTTACCCAAAATTTTCATTTCAAATTCTAACTCCAAGTAAAAACTTGCTTCTTTTATGTCTTCCATTGTCCTGATGATATTCGGTTCATCTACATATACTGAGATTATACAAAATCCATTCTGGGATCGTTGTATAAATACATAGGGACAATCTTCATTGTTCATGTAGCCTTTATTGCATAGAAAGTCGTTTAAGCAATTATACCACATCCTGTCTGATTGCTTCAATCTGTACAGTGATTTCCTGAGCTTCAGACTGTACAGATTTCTATTTGCTTTGTCTTGGTTCGGGACGGGGATACCTTCAGGTACCTTCATATAAATCTCCGAATCCAAGTTTCCATAAAGGTATGCAGTTACCACATCCATCAATTTTATTTCTAGATTCAAGTTTACTGCCATTGAGGTTAAATATCTAAAGGTGGTTCCACTCATGACTGGGGAGTAGGTTTCTTCATAATCAACTCCTAGACATTGAGTGAAACCATGTGCTACCAGCCTTGCTTTATATCTTACAACTTCATTTCTTTCATTTCTCATTCGAACAAATACCCACTTATGCCCTACGGGGTGCACATGGGGAGGTGTGCGGCTTACGGGCCCAACACCTCTCTTTTGTTCATAAACAATAATTATGTTTCTATTGCCTTCTTCCAATCTTCCCAATCTGATCTTTTCTTGCATTCAGCGAGCAATGCAGGCTCTGGATCAAGATCGATAATTGTGGCAATTTTCTTTGTAAAGTAAATATCAACATTAGTTGTTGTCCTATTCATGGACTATCTCATGTGCACATAATTTATAGTTATTTCATCATGAGTTGCTTCTTCTGGTGCTTCTCCTTACTCATCGCTTCTTCTAGTTACGATGGCAAGTCCTTTGAATTTTTTGGCTTCGATGTGTGCGCACATATCCATGCCGATTTCTCCTTCCATGGGGATGTTCAGATCCGGTATGTCCTTTTTTGATGGTGTTACACTGATGCCAGGTCTCAACTGGCTCCCCTTCTGGTTCGGGGGAACTTCAATGATCGGTTGTGTCAAGTCCTTCTTATCCTTCTTCACTAGACGTCCTCAGTTACATAGGATTCGAGGGACCGGAGTTCTCGTCCTCTTATTCTGAGGCCTCTGGACAGGATTAGGCATACCTTCAATTTTCTTTGGTATTTCAACCCTCTTCATTGCATTGCGTGCGGGCACATGCAACTTGGTCATGCTCTTCAAATCACTAAAGTGGTCAGGCAGTTAATTTCGTAATGCTTGTAAATCAATAGTCTTCTGGACTTCCTCTATTTGCTTCACTAGTGTGCGGGTCATATGCATGGATTTTCGTGGTTTGCCACGTAATTTTTTGATATTTTTTATCAGGGGGTTGATTTCCTCCCTATTAATGTTGAGACATTATCCTCATCAAATATGCAATTAGCGAAACGGGTAGTATGCAAATCTCCTATCATGGGTTCTAAATACCTGATTATGAATGTTGTCTTGTGACCAACGTATATCCTAGTCTTTCGGAGAGGACTCATTGCAGTACGCTGTGGAGGGGGTATAGGACATAAACCTTGCATCCAAACCTCCTGAGATGAGAAATTTTCGGTGCTGACCCTTCCGCTAGTTGCTTCAGTGAACAGATGTTGTAGGCCAATGGTCTAAAGTTAATGAGATTTGCTGCATGCATGGTTGTGCGTCCCCAACATGTAGCTGGCAAATTACAATTCTGCAAAAGTGGTCGGGTAATAAATTTAATTATCTTGATTAATGCCTCTGCTAAACCATTTTGGGTGTGGACATTCGGTACAAAATGTTCAACTTTAATCCCTATTGCCATGCAATAATCATCAAATGTCTTTGAAGTAAATTCTCCGGTGTTGTCCATTCTGATAGACTTTATGTGATGATCAGGAAAAATATTTCTAATGCAAATTATCTATGAGATCAGCTTTGTGAAAGCATGGTTTCCCGTAGACAATAAACATACATGCGACCATTTCGAGGAAGCATCGATGAGCACCATGAAATATTTAAATGGCCTTGAGAGTGGCTGTATGGGATCGCAAATGTCTCCTTGGATGCATTCGAGAAATGCAGAGATTTCATCCTTCACTTTCAGAGTAGAATGTTTAGTAATTAATTTCCCGGTAGCACATGTAGAGCACACGGAATCTTCGTGATTCAGAAATTCTTTACATTAGTATTATGCCTTTGTGAATTGTTAATTATATTTCTCATCATCCCAAGACCTGAGTGGCCTAATCTGTCATGCTAGAGACAGAAAAGTTCAGTGTTCCTAAATACTGTCTTCAGGCAGTATAGACTACAGGTGCCTTGATGTTGGTGTAGTATGACCCAGTTTCTAATGAAGAAAGTTTTTCTAATACCCTTTTTTCATTTGTTTCATGCTTCATAATGAGCAGGTATTCCTTACCGTACTCTTCTTCAGTCTTAACATGGAAACCCTTGGCGCGAATATCCTTAAAACTTAAGAGAGTTCTAGTCGATTCTGGTTAAAATAAGGTTTCTTGAATGACCAAAGTTATGCCCATTGTGAGTATAATTGTGGCTCTTCCTGAACCTATTGTACAAGCATGGCTACCGGCGATTGTTATAAGACTACTAGCATTCTTACTAATCGACTGTCGGCTAAACACACTTCCTCCATAGGGCGCCACACGTGTTGTAATATAAGGTATTTTATTAATATGCATTAGAAGGCAATCAACACATAAATAAAATACTTCAATATCAGACCATATTATGCCATTATAAACTGAATAAATGAATGAATTATTCAAATATCATCCAACCATCACGAGAAAATAAAATTTCTTAAGTATCATCCATGCAAATTCTAACTTATTCTTCCACATAAAATAAATGACAATTAAAGTCTAAATGCATTATGTGCATTAGATTGAGTCTGCTAAAAAAATCAGAGACTTCGTCTGCTATTTTCTCAGCGGTGATATGCTCTTAAAGAGAAATCATGGCAGCGGCAGCTACAAGGTCAAAAGGAGATGCTGTTGCTAGAATGGTTTCAACGTCCATCAGCGCAGGCAGCTCCTCAGAACTCTCCCCCTCAATAGATGCAAAGTGGGTTTCATACTGCCCTTTGCCATCCTTCTTCTTCTAGGCTAGGAAAGCATCGATGACATGCTGCTCCCGGTTCGTGATGCCAGACATCTACATGTGCATGAAAGGAATAAATAAGTTTACTACCGGTAAGCATGCATGGAATAAAATTTACTTCAGGTAAATAAATTTGATAATAGTACAAAAGATTCTCGTAATGTTCCAGAATTTTCTATGCATTTTCTATAAATTTTACTGTTAATTTTAGTGATTAAAGGCAATTAAAATAATTACAATTAATAAAAAAGTAAATAAATACAAAAAACAAAGAAAATAATAATGATAGAAATAAACATGCTTTAAATCCTAAAAATAATTCAAAATTTGGATTCCCTAGGCCCTTTTATGTCGAAATATGAATTTTTAGTGAATTCTGCAATTTTCGAGGGCATATACGCAAATTTTCAATTCAGGGAAAATTTTCGCGTAATTTTCTGATTTTTTGAGGTCCTTTCTGCAAAATTTAGGACCCTTCCGTAATTTTTGGAAATTCGAGGAACTTTTTGCAATTTTCCCGGCACCGCCCCGCCCCCCGTTGGGCCGTTTCTCGGCCTATTTGCAGGTGGCCCATTCATCGGCCGGTTTAAGAGGCCGGGGTTAGGGTTTCCCCTACCCTTGCTTTGTTAGTGGTGGCTCGGGCGGGCGCGAGGCGGCCAGCCTCGACGGCGGGGCCGACGAAGCGACGGGGCCGACTGGCCCGGCGGCTGCGGGCCAACCGGAGCTCGGTTACCGGCGTTGAGTCCGGGCGGAACTCGGTCGGCAGAGTCGGCGCTTTGGGGCCAGTCACGGTAAGCAGATCCGGGCAGAGCTCGGGCAGCGAAGCCGGCGCTTCGGGACCGATCACGGTTCAGCAGATCCGTGCGGAGCTCAAGCGGCGGAACCAGCTCGCGAGCACAACGGCGGGCGCGCATGCAGGGTTGAGAAGCCGAAGCGGCGGTCAGCTGTACAGGGCCAGAGGTGGCTCGGATGGCCATGCGGGGCCCGGGAGCCGAAGTAGCGGTCGGCCGTGCGAGCTCTGAGGCGGCGGCTCCTCGGCTGCGGGCCAGGCGGCGATATCGGGCGGCGCGCTAAGGGAGTCCGGCGGCGCTTCGAGCGGCGCACAAACGGAGTCCGGCTGCAAGCCAACGATGCTTCGGGCAGCGGTTTCAGGGTCGGCATGGGAGGCGCACACGGCGGCGCATAGGGAGGATGGCTGGCAGCTAGGAGGGCCTGCGGCCGCTTTACTCACGGTAGCCATACAGGCCAGCCGTGCACGGATTTTTCCTTTTTTTTCCTTCTTTTTTTCAATCTACAGTGCAATCAACATATATTTTTTCATGTAATCTACCGATCGACATTGTGTCGGCGACTTCAAGTCTGCTTGTGATAGATTAGAGTGGATTTGCACCGTACAAAAATTACCTAGAAAGCGAAATCTACGAATTTAGAGCGGTCTAGATACAGACAATTCAATCTACTAATGCTTCGATGATTACCTTCGATTCACCAGGGCGATTCGTGCTGATAATGTGTTAAGGAACCGTCACAGGTGATCAGTCCGATCAATTCCTCTGCTTATGCAAAACCAGATCAATCATAGAAAATAGAAAAATATCAGATTGAGAACACAGAGAAATAGAGAGAATTTATTGTCTTTGTTTATTGGTTACTTTCTGATTCCGTATATAAAACAGCTAACATACTCCCTATTTATAGTATAGTGGTGAGACGCCCGCCATAAGCCAAAACTTCAAGTCTAACCTAGATTTCTTAACAGTCCCATCATGCCTAATATGTAAAATACTACTAGAATGATATCCAAACATGAGTTTTTAGCGGCCGTTTTCGAAGGCGCGTGGTGGGCGCCAGGAGACTAGTTACTAGTTTCTATATCATAAAATAAAAACTATACAGTAAAAGTACCAATCTTTTCTCTCTCTTACCAGTAGCACTCCCCATGCCAGGGAATTGTATTCTCTATTTCTCTGCCATTCATCATTGTAGGACATCTGATTCCGGAAGGACGCGGAATAAATACCACTACAGCGATTTCAGGACAATATTTTAGGTAAAGTGCGCTGCTACAGTAGAATGACTACTGTGTTCTGTCCTCGCCCCCGTCAGTTTCCCACTGTGCTGAGGATGCGAATGAATCCCATTCCAAGTCGCATCACGACTTCACGAGTCAAGACTGCGAGTAAGTGCGCTCCTACTGGTTATGTCCCATCGTTCCTAATATGCAAAATACTACAACAACAATTTCCGAACATGACTTTTTAGCGCTATTACCGTTTTTGAGATGTATTTATACAAACAGCGTCGACAGCATAGTATTAACAAAAATATCAGTTTTATCACACGATCACCAGATGGGCAGAGCGCCAAAGGCTGACACATAGGGGGTGTCGCATGGCAGCCGTGCAGCTAGGGCCTGCTATATAGCCACCGTGTAGCAAAGGTCGGTGCCACATGGCCACCGTGCGGCAGAGCCCGATGCCACATAGGTGGTCGTGTGGCCAGTAATTAGTGTTCAATTTAATTACTTTAATTAGCATAATTAGAAAATTTATTTACCTACTGTATATAAATTTTTAGATATAGCAAATGAGCTCAAGCACTTACGAATTTTTTGTGGAGCTTCACGATGCAGCGTATTACATTGTCTAATTTATTCGTAATTTTATCTATTCTGAATTTAACTTGAAAAATTATTTAAGTAACATATATGTAGGAATTTTTTAATATAGTAAATGAGCACAAAAAATTATAAATTTTCTTGTGAAGGATCCTTACGCAGTGAACTTGATTGTGTATTTTTTGCAAAATTTTGTATTGTCTCAAACTGTACATATATAGCAGTACAAAAAGAGTATAACATGGAATGCGATATGGCTCACTCATCTGAGCCACTACTATCTGCTCGTCGCATCTACGTCTGTGGGCATGACCTTGTCTTCCAACAAGCATGTCCCATGGGATACGACGACCAGTTCAAAGCGTGCGTGTCGGATTGGAGGAGGTATGGAGATTGTTCAGTCTGTTGAGTGGCCGGTGGTGCACCAGTAGGTTGAGTTAGACTATGCTAAGTCTGGTAAGCGTCGATGTCCTCCAGCTGAAACATACCGAACTGGGGCCGCCAGCAATGAAGTCCTGAACAAGGGATTCTAGAAATCCCGGTCGTGCGGAGGAGCTCTAGCCTTCACGATATGACATGCTAGTGAAGTCGGAGGAGCTCTATCCTGCGCACGCTCTAAACTCTGTGTGCGTTCCAAATACTACATACGGTCCAAACACTAAGCTCTGCTCTGTGTACGCTCCAAACTCTAGCGCTGTGTACTGCTCCCTGGAAGTAGCTGGGAGGCCCGTATCATCGTCGGTGGACTGGCCGTCACCCCCACGTTGAATTGAATGCTGCAAGACGGAACGATGTTAGTCAAAATAAACATTCTGCATGTAACTGTGAATCTCGTACCTTCCCAATGTGCAGCGAAGATGACTGATGGGGAGCGTTATTCTATGTAGGAAGTGCAGAGGATAGACGTGATGTATCTCGGCGACAGGCCTACAGCGACAAAATGCCATGATGTTAACGGAACATATGGCATGACAAGAAAACAAAATGTCAATTTGTATGTAACTTATCTCCTCATCGATCTGGCCCGCGGATGACTAACGAGTAGTACTACGATGCTTGCCCGATGCGCACAGTGTGATCCATCGAACAGTCGTAGATCAAACCGTTTATTATTTTCTTGGCATGCGATAGAATGTACTTGAACGTTTTCTGCAGGGTCGGTGGTATGTCTGGGCTATGGATGGTAGTTTCAGACGCGCTTGTGATGTGCTGCGTCCGCTCTAATTGAAGTGATTTACAAAATAGGGTCAGTAATAGGTAGTACAAATTTCATCCATCAAATGATAAGAGGTTGTAGGTGTCTTACGGTGTCGTGACGCCATGAAGTGCTGTGATGATCGAACGACGGTCTGTTCTTGGCCTAGAGCATATGGGCGGTAGTCTATCGAAAGCCCATAGTGGGCCCATCTATCAGGTTCGTGAACTCGGTGTATGGATGCATTGGCCTCTTGAAGGCTGGACGTACGATAGGAAAGTGCTCCCAACTCTACAGCTATAGGAGCACGTAACAGACGGTTAGGTTTGGGGTTGTACCGATGCTACACCATGAAGTGTCATACAACCCCCGTTATGTGGCGCATAGGACGGTTGATCCGCAGCTATACAAAGGCATCGCCCCAACCTCCGCGTCAGTCAAAGACTTGGCAATGTGGATAAAGTCGGGGTAGCAAAAATTGCTCTGTGTTAATGGAAACATGCTCTAAGTAAAGAGCTGAAAAAGGTAAGCGATGAGGTGTGTTCTAACGATATTACGTTTTTGAGATGTATTTATACAAACAGCGTCGACAGCATAGTATTAACAAAAATATCAGTTTTATCACACGACCACCAGATGATAGAGCGCCAAAGGTCGACACATAGAGGGTGTCGCATGGTAGCGTGTAGCTAGAGCCTGCCGCATAGTCACCATGCAGCAAAGGTCGGTGCCACATGGCCACCGTGCGGTAGAGCCCGATGCCGCACAGGTAGTCATGTGGCCAGTAATTAGTGTCCGATTTAATTACTTTAATTAGCATAATTAGGAAATTTATTTACCTACTGTATATATAAATTTTTAGGTATAGCAAATGAGCTCAAACGCTTATGAAATTTTTTGTGGAGCTTCTCGATGCAGCGTATTACATTGTCTAATTTATTCATAATTTTATCTATTCTGAATTTAACTTGAAAAATTATTTAAGTAACATACATGTAGGAATTTTTTAATATAGCAAATGAGCATAAAAAATTATAATTTTTTTTTGTGAAGGATCCTTATGCAGTGAACTTGATTGTGTATTTTTTTGCAAAATTTTGTATTGTCTCAAACTGTACAAATATAGCAGTACAAAAAGAGTATAACACGGAATGCGATATGGCTCGCTCATTTGAGCCACTACTATCTGCTCACCGCATCCGCGTCTATGGGCATCACCTTGTCTTCCGTCAAGCATGTCCCAGGGATACGATGGCCGGTTTGGAGCATGCGTGTCGGATTGGAGGAGGTATGGAGATTGTTCAGTCTGTTGAGTGGCCGGTGGTGCACCAGTAGGCTGAGTTAGAGTAGGCTAAGTCTGGTAAGCGTCGATGTCCTCCAGCTGAAACATGCCGAATTGGGGGCCGCCAGCGATAAAGTCCTGAACAAGGGACTCTAGAAATCCGGGTGTGGAGGAGCTTTGGCCTTCACGATACGACATGCTAGTGAAGTCGGAGGAGCTCTATCCTGTGTACGCTCTAAACTCTGTGTGCACTCCAAATCCTACATACGGTCCAAACACTAAGATCTGCTCTGCGTACGCTCCACCCTCTAGCGCTGTGTACTGCTCCCTAGAAGTAGCTAGGAGGCCCGTATCATCGTCGGTGGACTAGCCGTCACCCCCATGTTGAATTGAATGCTGCAAGACGGAACAATGTTCGTCAAAATAAACATTCTTCATGTACACTGTGAATCTCGTACCTCTCCAATGGGCAGCGAAGATGACCGATGGGGAGCGTTAGTCTATGTAGAAAGTGCAGAGGGTAGAAGTGATGCATCTCGACGACAGACCTACAGCGACAAAATGCCATGATGTTAACGGAACGTATGGCATGACAAGAAAACAAAATGTAAATTTGTATGTAACTTACCTCCTCGTCGATCTTGCCCGCGGATGACTAACGAGTAGTACTACAATGCTTGCCCGATGTGCACAGTGTGATCCATCGAACAGCCACAGATCAGATTGTTTATTATTTTCTTGGCATGCGATAGAATGTAGTTGAAAGTTTTCTGCAGGGTCGGTGGTGTGTCTGGGCTGTGGATGGTAGTTTCAGATGCGCTTGTGATGTATTGCGTTCGCTCTAATTGAAGTAACTTACAAAATAGGGTCAGTAATAGGTAGTACAAATTTCATCCATCAAACGATAAGAGGTTGTAGGTATCTTACGGTGTCGTGATGCCAAGAAGTGCTGTGGTGATCGAACGACGGTCTGTTCTTGGCCTAACGCATATGGGCAGTAGTCTATCAGAAGCCCATAGTGGGCCCATCTATCAGGTTCGTGAACTCGGTGTACGGATGCATTGGCCTCTCGAAGGCTGGACGTACGATAGGAAAGTGCTCCCAACTCCATAGTTATAAGAGCACGTAGCAGACGGTTAGGTTCGGGGTAGTACCGATGCTGCACCATGAAGTGTCATACAACCCCGTTATGTGGCGTATAGGACGGTTGATCCCCAGCTATACTAAGGCATCGCTCCAACCTCCGCGTCAGTCAAAGACTTGGTGATGTGGATAAAGTCGGGGTAGCAAAAATTGCTCTGTGTTAATGGAAACATGTTCTAACTAAAGAGTTGAAGAAGGTATGCGACGAGGTGTGTTCTAACGACCTTGTCCGATGCATCCTCTGGGGAACTAACTGAAATGCCTCAGCCAAGTGCAGGAGACACCAAAAGCACTCTCCGGAACAATCAAGCCAAACCGATACACCAGCTTAGCCGTCCAATCCGCTGGTGGAGGGGATGGAACATGTGCCTCACCCTGGAGGGGGAGACCGGTCAAGAACGAGACGTCCTGCAGAGTGACCATCATCTCACCCTACCAAAAGTGAAAAGTGTGCATCTCGGGCCTCCACTTGTCTGCAAGTGCCGATAACAAACTGGCATCTAAGGTGAACTGGCATATGATGGAGACTAGCCTCGCAAAGGGCAACAAGGCTGTGGCCTAGGATATTAGGACGTAGCTATCGTTCAACTCCCAAATATCCCTCCCTCCCCGGAGCTTCAGAACTAGAGGGCCATCCGCGTCACCCGTGATCCACAACCTGCATCGGTGGTTCTCATCGTAGAAGTCTTCCAAAAGTTCCGGTAAACACGTACCTTGTAACAAATATGATAGACAAAATATTAGTGGAAAAATTGATAATAACAATAAAATATTGCAAATTAAAAATTATGATGAAATAAATAATATAAATTAATATACACTTAGAAATAAAGTAAACACTTATCAACACGATACCTTGTACAAATACTTATCGACGCACAAATCCGAACGCTCCACCCATCGTACAGCCATTGGGAACATGTGCCCCAGCGGCATGTCCTTTTCCTCTTTAATTGTTTTTTATATCATGAATACAACAAAGACGTACTTATACATACACATAACTCCACACAGAGATGCATTCAATACACATTCTTCCAAAGTACAAATACAATCTTTAACAACTAAATACACCTACATACGTGTACGTACTTAGAGGTATTATTTATATAAACAGTTCTAGAGAGGTACCATTTATGTAAATAGTGCCCCTCCTGAAAATGATTTAAATGAAGCCAAGCTGCCTACTGGTAGAGTGGCCACCCGAAAAAGTGCTCGGTCGCAATTGCTTCTTTCTTTGATAAATAAGCGAGTATATTATGGCCTTGTTCTTTTCAGTTTCTAAAAGCTGTTTTTTAGTTTTTCTATAATAACTAGTTTTTAAACGGAGTATCTTTTTAAGATAGAGTCTACTAATTAATTATAGTATACACTTTATCGACTTCATTTATATAGCTAAAAATCAGAGTTTCTGTTACTTTGTAATATCTCACACAAACAGTCTAAAAACCAAACCACAAGCCGCAGCAAAAAAAAAAAGAACATGCCGTACAATATAATAGCTTATTCTCGCAGACTTGCTGCCAAGCGCATAGAAGACCGGGAATCGCTTGGTACAAGCTTGGAGGAAGCGAGCGCCTGGGAGGGAGGTAAGAAAAGAAATAGCCCAGAAGCTTGGTTGGTGTCCCATCGGTCGCATTCTTAATTACTTTGATTATTACGAGAAAACTGGAAACGTTTTCTCTTTGTTTATCAGACTAATTGCATAGGCTAACTCGATGCATATGCATTCGATCAGTAGGTCCTACCCTTCGGTCTCAGGATGGTCGAAGCAGTGGACATCGTGACGCAGATCGTCGAGGTTGCGCTCAAGATCAAGGAGGCGGTGGATACGGTTCGCGAGAACAAGGAGGCTTGCCTTCAGATTAAACGCCGCGTGGAGAGAGTCCGTCTGACGCTGTCGCTGTGCGAGAATAACGCGGAGCTGATGAAGAACTCGGCGGTGAGCGCCGCGCTTGAGGCGCTCGGCGAGATCCTCGGTGAGGCCCTCGAGCTCGTCTCGGACTGCCAGGAGAGGAGCTTCGTGTGCCTTTACTGCACGGCTCGGAAGCTGTCCAGGCAGTTGAGTAAGGTGGATCAGGATATATCGAATTTATACTCGGAAGCAACGTTTGCCATCGTTTGCCAACTGTGGGAACAAAAGCAAGACGGTGCTCATCGTCCGCCTGCTCGTCCTTCGCTCCCGGTATGAATATCTTCCTACGTACATACTACTCCAATCTTAGGAAAAAAATTGCGTGGAAACTGTTTCCATGCGGACTCGCATGCATACATACCCTGGATGATTGCCATGTGTACGTCCAAACGATCCAACCGTGCGTGGCGGCGGCGCTGGTCCTGCCCGACATCGCGGAGGCCGCGCAGCCGGGGCTGACGCCGTCGCTGAAGAACTTCCTGCTCAGCATCGTGTCCGGCGGGGTCGTGCTCGTGGCCATCGCCGGCGCCGTAGTCGCCGTCTCCAGCTTCGACCCCGTCAAGAGGTCCTGATCGATCGTGCCGTGCGTGCATGGGTTCACCTTCTTCAGAGACACGTCTCGCATTGTAACGCGATGATCTCTTGCTGTGTTAATTTGATGGAGATTGTTTGAAGAGATTTACGATGTGGAGTTCGGGTTAATCAATGGCTGTTTCGTTTCTGCATATTGTGTGCATGATGCTTGAATGATGTTGTTAAATAACGACTTGTGCCTTTAATTTTTAGAGAAAATTTTGAGTTCGGGTTAATGATGTTGTTGGAGACGGCGACTACGGCGCCGGCGATGGCCACGAGCACGACCCTGCCGGACACGATGCTGAGCAGGAAGTTCTTCAGCGACGGCGTCAGCCCCGGCTGCGCGGCCTCCGCGATGTCGGGCAGGACCAGCGCCGCCGCCACGCACGGTTGGATCGTTTGGACGTACGCGTGGCAATCATCCAGGATATGTATGCACGCAAGCCCGCATGGAAACAGTTTCCACGCAATTTTTTTCCCAATCTTATCAGTAGTAGTGTTTTTTTGGATGGTATCATACGGTAGATAAAAGATGGTGTGCGTGAATCATTCGTTGTCTACCAGATTATGATGGGCGAGCAATATTCTTCGTAGGTTCCTGAGAGCCCACATGAGGTCCCATTCTGCCCATTCCCATTCCCATTCCCATTCATACAGTCGGTCTATGCATATTCAGACGTGAGGCCACAAAAGGTATGATTGTTTTCGTGTGATTATTTTCCTACTATCTTTGTAAGGGAATTTCCTATCATTCTGCCGATGACGAAGCACTTAAACACAAAAGCAGAAGAACAAAAAGATAGTCTCCAAGAAAAACGAGGCTTTCCTTCCCTTCTCTCTCTGTCTCTCCTCATGTTTTTATCAATGTGGCGAAGATCTAGAGCAAAATTCCTATATCACTAAACTACGTTAATAGAGCAGCTTAGTTCTCAACCTTTTATGGGCCAGGTTAAGTATCCACAGAAAACCCATGTTATAACACCTATGTAGTATATCTTTATTAGTAGTAGTGTTTTTTTTTATGCTATCATATAGTACGAAAGATAGTATGCGTGAAAATTCGCTGTCTACCATATACCGAAATCAGCTCATCCTCCTCCGCGCCAAAGGTTTGATTGGTGTCCAGGCACTAAGTCTCTCTATCTTTATATTGCTTTTAGATCCGTGTTAGTATGATTGAGACTTTCCATTCATGATTAATTTAGCATGCTTGATATATTATATACCATTACACTAGCATGTATTTAAAAGCAATCCAAAAGCAGAGAGACTTAGTGCCCAGACACCACACACACACACATATATATATATATAAGCTAGATCAGATGGCTCTATAGAAGTTTTAGCACTTTAGCACTGAATAGGCCTTTAGCACTAGATATGCGCTCTCTCTCTCTCTCTATATATATAGGCAAAATAATAGGTGCACCATGGTGTCCAAGCTCCATAATTAAAACTTTCCATCCATGATTAATACTTTCCATACATGATTGATTCATTTCCAAATTGATGTATTTTCAAATTAATGAATCTTAATAGGGTTACCTAATATATTGCACCTGCACGCATCTAAAAGCAATCTAACGACAGAGAGGCTTGGTGCCTGGGCACCATGGTGTCCCATTTCAGTATCCTCTCTCTCTCTCTCTCTCTCTCTCTCTCTATATATATATATATATATATATATATATATATATATATATATATATATATATATATATATATATATATATATATATATATATATATATATATATATATATAGGATCACCATGGTGTCTAGTCTTTATGATTGAGACTTTCCATCCATGATTAAGATTTTTCATTTATGATTGATTTTCTTTCCAAATTGACGTCTTTTCGAATTAATGAATGTTAACGGGTTTGTCTAGTATATTACACTTGCACGCATCTAAAAGTAATGCAAAGGCAGGGAGCCTTGGTGTCTAGACATCATGGTGTCCCATTTTGGTGTATACACACACAGACACATATATATCATTTAAATAAATATTTTATATCTTTTTATCATTTTCAATATACTTAAATATTAATTCTAAAGTACTACAATACAACTTAGTTGAAAATTTAGGATAGAACGCTTTAGATCGAACAAGCACGACACAAAATAGTCCCGGAGCCTTTATCTATTTATTGATAATTTCTGACGTGTACAATTGGATGGCCCTGCCCCCTTCATATAGTTCAGACAGGGTCTCCACAGACATGGAATAAACGGAAAAAAATTATATGCGACTGTGCCGCACGTGCGACACCGCCCGCGAGACGGCTGCAGCTGCTGCGGCTCGGCCACGCGGCGGCCTCGCGGGCGGTGTCGCACGAGCGGCACCGCCGCACAGGATTCCCTTCCGGAATAAACAATACGGGACTAGAACTAGTAACAGGCCTTGACAAGCTATTGAGACTTGGGTTCTTAGATTGGCGATGGCTTTTGTACCGTAGCTAGCGTATTTTTCACTGTTGAGGTAGTTTACTTAGCGTAATTAAATTTTAAAAAAATTAAAAATAGAAAAAAAAGATTAACCCATCACGAACAACACAAATGAATATGAGAAAAAAAGGCAAAATGACAAAAACTAAAAAACTAAAAAAAAGATGAAATTAAGAAATAATAAAAAAGCAGAAATAAGAAGCCATCGCTAAGTTGAGCGGGGAATTGGCCAATTTAGGGAGGTGTCTACAAAACCAATTAGCCTGCAACACTCCTTGAACACTTATGTGCTATGCTCAAACGAAAAACCTAATAGGAAAATATCGGTGAGAAGAAAATGGTACATAGTTGTTTGCATTTGTCACAGACTTCTTATTTTTGCCTCTGGCTCTTACTGTTTCGTATATATATTTTTCTATGTATGCTATTTGGCCCTCTTATTAATGGCAAAGAATCACATTATGTAGCCCGCTCGCATACCATCGGATGCCCATGGTGGTGAGATGGCCGACCAACAGCAACAGCGCAGCCTGCTGCAGGAAATTGGCCAAGTGGCGCTCGAGATCAAGGAGGCGGTGCAGACGGTTCGGCAGAACAAGCAGGAGTGCATCGAGATCGACAAGCGCGCGAACAGAGTCAGTGACCTCCTGTCGAGGTCTGAGAATACGGAGACGATGAAGGACCCGGCGATGATCGCCCAACTGGAGAAGCTCCTTGAGACCCTCCGTCACGCCCGCACGCTTGTCACGGCCTGTCAGACAAGGAAAACGACTATCATTTGGCCGAAGGGGAAACTGTCCAAACAGCTACGTGAGGTATTGGATCAAATGGCGCTTGCCCTCCATGAGATGATTGCCATCAGTGCCCGCCGCGCCTCTACGGTGTAAGAGAGTCTTTTACCCTCAGCGCCGAAGGTACTACCGCTATTTACAATATTTAAAGGAACTAGATATGTAATTCTCAAGTTCATTGATCTAAATGGTATGTATGCGCAAGTTTAGAGAAAAAGCATTCGCTTTCGCTGAATTGCAATTCAGATCTGAAGTGAATGGTGAGAAAAAAATGATGGTGACCCACGGTGCGTCTGCCACTGGATAGATTGTATTATGCATATCACTCTCTTCTTCTTTGGCGATCTTTAGTGGTCGCCATTTGTGTGTCCAGCGAGTGCCTGTGAACTTTCTCAGTTCATCATTAGGGATCTAGAAATGCTATCTGGTTTATGTTTCAGTCCACATATTTTTTGTTTCTGTGGATAAGTTTCTGAGAATACTGAGTACAGCAGTGTTTCTGCCGTAGAAAGGATTGAAATGTAAACTAGATCAAGGGCCCTTTTGCAGATATCCCGCGTCGATCTGGACCACACAGGTTTGATCGAACGGCACAGATGCAGCCAACAAACCTTGCGGCCCACTCGTCCGCGTCCTCAATCGCCAGAGCGGTTCCGTCGAGTACTCTGCTCGCCGGCCGCCGCCTTCCAGGCTCCAGCCATCCTCCACGCCCCCTCTTCTTCCTCCTGGTGGCTAAGCGGGTGCACGCTAGGGAATCCGCTGGTAAGCGCTCGTGGGACAGAGCCTCTATGAGATGGCCAAGTGTTCGTCGATAGGACAGAGCACAAGGACCATTCAAAGCACGCGACCGCGAAGTGTTTGTGGAAATGCCGCAGCCGGAGCGGGTTCTGATGGCATCCATGCGCCGCGTACAGACGAGCAGAAGGTGGGGATGCCGCTTCCAGTGACTGCCGGCCGAGGCCTCCTGTTGGGAACCGGAACAACTCGTCAGATTCAACCTGGTTTCTTGTTAGCATACTAAGCGAAGAGATACATTGGTTTGTTCGCCGCCAAGTTCTGCTGCGTTTGACAGTCAAATATTTTGATGGGGCTGCCTGGTAACGAGCGGTATCCGCGGAATGGTCCTCGCAGCACAGGTGTTTGTGGAAATGCTGCAGCGATTGCAGTACTGCAGTAGCAGCAGCCCCTCGAATGTTGGCAGGACCGGAGGGTGAGCTCAATATGTTCATGGAAACACAGCAGTTTGCCAGATTGTTCATGCAAAGAGAATCTCACGTGCCCAGTGGCCTCATTGCCATTTGCGGTGCATGGGAGGTGAGCAGAAGGTGTTCGTGGAAATGTGGCACACGTGCAGTTCTTGTTTTGCACTTGGTGAGAGTTCTGGGTATCACAAGTCTACGGTAATGCCACATAATTGCAGTTATACAAGGTCATTTCACTGGATTTCAGTTTCAACAGATTGGGATACAGAGTTCTCCCTGCCATTGAAGTTTAACAATTCAGATGTGGCTGTTCCCTCTACTTTCTTAGGTAACAGTCATTCCCAGATGTCAAATGCATGAACATGGTTCTGTCAAAAAAAATGCATGAACATGAAATCTTATGTGGTTATGTAGGAGACACTAATTGAAACGCTCAGAAACTTGTTGTGTTTTTCTACATCGTCCTACGACGGTAGTGAGCGCATTGTTGGCAGCAATCCATCATTGCCATTAAGCTTTTCACTTTTCTATTATATTTTAACGAAGGAATTGCACTTAACCCAGATATAACGTCCTTAGTTTTGTAGAATCACAAATATGTATCGCTACGCTCGTTTCGGCTTCACCTTCTGGCTTCCGGCTTATTTTTCACTATTCATAAATTTCGTCTTTTCTGAACTTTTGGTTTTTTGTTGAGCTTTTTTGCCGGTTTTTTCCCCGTATTTGTTTGTATTACACGTAATGGGCTAACATATTTTTTTTATATTTTTTAATTTTTTTAAATTTAATTATGCTAAATAACATTCACTTAACCATATGTATTACTATATGTATTTTGACTCTTCGTGGTAGTTTGCCCGAGCTGTATGGTCTGGCTCGAGCCTAAACGCCACTCATGTGCCACGCTGGTGTCCCAGACTCGAGCCAGATCATACGTCTGGGTAATCTGCAACGAATAGTCAAAATAGATGGTTAAGGGAAAGTATTGATTAAACGTATGGTTTTATGAAACTAAAAATGATATACCTAAGGTGAAGTGCAATTTCCTCTATTTTAGTGTTCTTGTTAAATGTTTTAGGACCAATGTGGGAGAAAAGAGTTAAAAAAAACTTGGGGGATTGAATTGTATATCAAAAATTAGCTTTAGATAGGGATGTATGGAAGTTAACGATTCACGTACTATAACAATAAGAAAGTTTAGGGGCAGTGTTTTAGGCTATTAGTTCAGATGGCAGATTGTACGGCTTAGGGTTTTTGCATTGTATGTTTTCAAGGCTCTCGTCTCTTTGACCTTGAAGAAGCTTCATTCCTGCCATACCCTAACTTGTTTGGGATAAAAGGCTTTGTTGTTGTTAATTTTTTTAGCTTTTGAGTGATTGTTTGGACATTGACAATCTGTAGTCTGTACACTTTACTCGAGGAATTACAGGGCCAAGAGCAATTTTATGCTGCCGTCATACTTAAGATGGTTGCTGGAAGATATGTACTTGTTTGCTCATGGAGAACATCCTGGGCAACAGTTAGATGATTATGTAAATGAACATATGCAAAACATGGTCAACACTTAGATGATTATGTAAATGAACATATGCAAAACATGTATGCTTTCCGAGTAGAGCTTTCCCACTTGTACATGGAACTCCACATATATCCTCCTCCGTTGTATCTACTTTGAGATTCGTGCCATTCCCCTCCCCACCCATCTAGTTTGCAGAAAAGCCCTCTATTTCTTTTCATTATCCTCTCCTCCCCTCCCAGTCCCTACCGTTGCGCTGCTGACCACCACCCTGAGCCGCGAAGTCGCCGTCTGGAGCAACGACACGGACACCTCGCCGCCAAGCCCCTGCACCACCCTCTCTCTCCCTCCCTCCCACACACTCTCTCTCTCTTCCCTCCCTTTCTCTAGGCGGAGCCGATGCCGTGGCATAACGCGCGCACGCCGCCACCCTTCTCTAGCCAGAACCAGGGCGGATTTGGGCCCCTAGCAAGGTGGGCTTTAGCCCGGGGTACGAAAAAAAATTGTAGTGTATAGCCCAGGTATTTTCAGCCCAGCCCGGGTGGTATTTCTAGAATTCAGCCCAGGTAGCCTAATAGCCCAAAACAATTTTCTACAGCTCGCCAGGCCGACACTATCGTGCGCAAGGCCCACTTCACGCGCTCGCGCCGCAGCCCACTTCTTGCGCTCGGCGCTGTCCCGCAGAGCGGCTGCTCGCCCAAAACCCTAGCGCACGCGACGCCGCCGCCCTGCATTACTCGTCGCCAGTCGCCTCATCTCGGTTCTCTGCAGATCCGGCGCCGCCCCGCCTCCCGACCCGTCCCCTCCCGCGCGCCCGCCTCCGGCCAGCGCCACCCGGCTCCCAGCCCACCCCTCCCAAGTCCCGGCGGTCGGCGCCGCCACGCCTCCGCCTCCGGCCAGCGCCGCTGGCTCCCGGGCTGCCCCCTCCGGCGTCGCCCGCCTCGCTCCTCCCGGCCAGCGCCGGCCGCCTCGGCCTGCCGGCTGCCCCCTCTCGGCGTCGGCTCGCCTCGACTCCTCCTAGCCAGCGTCGGCCAGCTCGGCCTCCCAGCCCGCCCCCTCCCGGCGGCGGCCAGCGCCACCCGGCGCCCCACCTCGATCCTCGGCTGCGCCCGCGGCCCGGTGCCCACATCCCGACGGCGGCCAGGCACGGCGTCGCCCCCTCCGCTCTGCACGCTTCGTCGAGACCGAGTCCCACTGCTTTAGGCTTCACTCTTCAGTGGTAGGTAAACCGGCAATTGATAATTGGTAAAGGATGTGCATTGTGAAATACTGAAATGTGTTACAATGCCTGTCCTCCCCATTAATTACCATGCGTGCGTTGGTGAGGTGATGATCTGTTAATTGAACTGTGGTTCATTTTCGGTGGATGTGTTTGGTGTGCAGGCTTGGGGCGGATGTTTTACTTTGTGGTGATCGTGCAGACGGCCATCAACACCAGCGTTAGCATCAGCTCCATCCTGCTTCCTGCTTGCCGCCGATTGCCTCGAGGTGCGTCGTAGCCTCCCAGAACCCCTGAATTTTCTCTCATATGCATAAAGTTGAGCTCATGCTAGTTTGTAGTGTGTGATTAGTTTATTGTAGTGTACGATTAGTTTTAAGTTTCATGCCGTCTGCGTTTTGGACATTGTTAGTTAGAGTAGTCTATGCTCTGTAAACTAGGAATATCCACAAAGGATTGCCACTCTTATGGTAGAAATGGTCATTTTCCTTGTGAATGTAGAATATGCATAAGATATCGCATGTTTGGCTTCCCAGATTTTTTCTGTCCAAATAGTTGGCTCTGCTTATTTGACTTGAGTTGCTTCAGGATGGGAGCTATGTCTTATCCATAGCTGCAAGGACTTAATCCGCACGTAGATGCTAGTTTGATAGGGGATAGTCAGCCAACAACAACAACAACAACAAAGTCTTTTATCACAAATAAGTTAGGATAAATCATGGTAATCCATGTTTGGTTGGCATTGCTGGTGGCCTTACTTGTTTAGTATTGGACTCAAATTTCATATTAGTAATACAATTAGCCAATTATGATATACTTTTGTTATATCGTGGTATAGGTACAAATTGACGTTAGTTTTATGTTGTTAGAGTTCAGTTCGGGACGTAGCCAAATCCTAGTTCCGCCACTGGCCAGAACCACATGCCGCCATTGTGGCTACCAGATCCAGCGCCGCCGCCTCTGTTCCTTGCTGTCCCCATTGTTAGCAACCCCAATCCAGCGGCCCTTGACATCGTCACCGCCGAGATGGATCCAGTTCACTGCGCCAAAGTCCGTACCAGAGACAGGGAAGAGAGGGAAGGGGAAAAGGAGAGAGAGGGAGAGGAAGAGAAAGGGATGATTTATTTAAAAAATTGAGTTAGAGAGTGGCACGGATCTCAAGCCCATCCAAGGTCCCGATGTTTTCTGCAAACTCTATTCTCACAGTTTTTTATTTGAAAGGAGTTTCCAATAAATTTCCCGCAGCAAAAGAAGCACGCAAACAAATTACCAACACATGTTTACATGCATTATTGTACTTAAACTTTGTGCATCCAGTGAATCCATCACATATATAGCATTGAAACAACTTTTTTTTCCTAATATGGCCTCGAAGTCACATGATTTGCAATTTTGGCCCCTTTCGTGACCACGGTAGCACCAATAGGCGACACATGTCGCTTGCTGTGCTTGTCCATCACGGTAGGTGGCATGCACTGCGGCTGGCAATGCAAATGATTGACTGGGCTAGGCCAACTCAACGGGCGACCTACCAAGCTAGGCGAGCTTGGTAGCTAGGGGACCATTGGCTTGCTGCATCGGCTAAGCTACCAGCAACTTACCGAGCTAGTCAAACTCGATAGCTCCGTCACCTGCCATGCTCAACCATCGCCTGTCAAGCCAGCACTGGCTACTATGGTGCCTGCCACCTACCACGATGTGCGAACATGGCAGACTACATGTGTTGCTTACTGCTGCTGCCATGATCTCGGAGGAGACCAAATCTTAACGGGTATAGCCTTATTGGGAAGATGCATTTGTAAAGGCCTTTTGGTGATCTTCTTGATTCACATGTCCAAAGAAATATGTGAAACACAATAAGTTGATTATCTCTTATAGGTAAAGTGTACAATCTCTGCAGAGTGAAAACTGTTGGAACAGCCGTACCCACAGTCATGGGCAGGCATGGGAACTTACTTGAGTTAGTGTCTATTTTACAAAACGTTATGGGTGGGATAAAAACTCGTTGGACGGATGTAGCCCTGAATTGATTTCCCTTGGGTGGGCGTAGCCTAGTGATTATAATGGATGGATGTAACTCCTGAATCAGCATACAGTGGAGGTAACCATGCGCTGTAACAGATGGATGTAACCAGCACTAATACTATTACTGCATTCTCTCAAACAACTTTAGAAAATCTGGTTTAGTTAAAATGCTAAGTCTCAAGTATCCTATTATTGTAACTTTTGGAATGATGCTTTTAGCAAATAAAAGAGCATCAAGCCTCTATTTGACAACCTTGTATTTATTAATACTACATTCTATGTGGTAGCTTATTTAGTACCTTTATACTCATTGTTGCTCAATTGCCATTACCTAGTCAGTAAGAAGAATAAAGTCAAGCCATGCGGTCATTTAAAAGTGTCGACAGAACTGAAAGACGATGATGCCAATAACTAGGTCACAACCCCAGTTGGCTGCCTGTGGGCGTGTTCTGAGGGTCCCACCTATGTGAAGATTTCGCTTCCGCTTCCGTAAGTATATTACTGTATTATTTACGCTTCTGTATAATATGATTTTGGTATATAGTAATGTATCTGTAAGTATTGTTTACTGATCTAGAGAATAATATGGTAGAATTATAGCTGATTTCAGATTGATAAAATCTAGATCCCACAGAAAGTGAACGAATCAAACTTGGATTCGGACTAAACCGTGTCAATCCGAACAAAAGGAAATCACAAGCGCTGATTGTTCTTTCCTGGCTTGATCTTCTCACAGAAATTTTTCAATGGCTTGCCCACACCTGGCTCAAGCTTGCCATGATTTCTGGCTCGTATCGCTGTCATGCTCCCTGGCTTGTGCACGCATGCTGCTGCACCTGTATGCTCCCTCCACACGCATGTGTGCTGCTGCACCAACCTGGATACATGCGCTAGATGTCTCACAGGCTTGTTTTGGTGGGAAAAAAAATCATTAGCGAGTTCATATGCTCCATTTAAATTTATTTCAATTACACTCGTTAACCAGTTCAATATTAAAACAAGGCGATTTCAAATAAACTACCTCTAAACGATAAATAAAATGATTAAAAAAATTCAAGCTACGGCGACCTAATCAAGAGCAAGTTGCTTTTCTCTGTTACAAAGTAGCACTCGCCACCTCACAAGGGAATTGTATTCTCTGCCATTATCATTATAATATTGTAAGACAGCCGATTCGGGAAGGACGCGGAATAAATGCTACTACAGCGATTTTAAGACAGTATTTTAAGTAAAGTGCGATGCTACAGTAAAATGACTACAGTGCTCTGCCGTTGCCCCGATTGTTTTCCGCTGTGTGTGTGCAGAGGATGCGAACGAATCCCATCCCAAGTCAAGTCGCATCATGAATTTTGTCTTTTTTTTTAATTTTTGGCTTCCGCTCATTATGAATTCAAATATTCTTAAATACATATATGAATATTCTCGAATACGAATACAGATATTTTCGAATACAGATTTTTTTAGATACAAATATCGGATAAAACGGATTCCTAGTGATTTTGCCGATTTTTCACCGGTTTTTGACTGGTTACTAGTTTTAAACCGCCTAAATTCAAATTTTGAATCACAAAATTTATACGGATTTTTTATGGGTTCTACAAACGGATCGAATACGAATGAATAGTCTCGAATACGAATACGAATATGAACATTCTCGAATATGAATGCTAATACGAATATTCTTAAATACGGATACAGATATTCTCGAATACGAATATGAACATTTTCGAATACAGATTTTGCTTACCATATTCGCGTTTTTTCGAATACGAATATCGGATAAAACGAATTATCCGTTACTATTTTCCACCCCTATGTGTAATATGCAAAATAATACTGCAATAATATCCAAACATGGGGAGCTCCCCGACCGCCCGAGACACATATTAAAAATTCCTTACTATAACACAACAGTATAGGTCGCATTAGGGTTATTTTCAGTGAACTAAAGCCCTGCTCGGTTGGGCTGAAAAATAGTGACTCATAGCTGAAATTACACTGTAACTGGCTGAAATTACACTGTAGCTGAAGATGATTTATTTGGCGTAATTAAATTTTAAAATAGAAAAAATATGTTATCTCATCACAACAACGCAAATGAATACAAGAAAAAAAAAGGAAAAAAATCTATAAAGCCAAAAGTTCAAAAAAATTATTAATAGTAAAAAATAAATTAGAAACCAAAAAATCAAGCTGAAATTAGCGGGCTTAAATATGAGGCCTGGTCATTGGCTAGCCGCGCCCCTTATCCAAACATCATACAGTATCTGGCACAAATACTTATGAACGCACAAATCTCAACGCTCCACCCATGGTACAGCTCTTGGGAACATATGCCCCCAGCGGCCTGTCCTTTTTTTCCCCTTTAATTGCTTCTTTCTTTGATAAACAAGCGAGTATACTATAATATAATAGCTCATTCTAGCAGACTTGCTGCCAAGCGAATAGAAGACCGGGAATCGCTCGGCACAAGCTCGGAGGAAGCGAGCGCCTGGGAGGTAAGAAAAGAAATAGCCAAGAAGCTAGGTTGGTGTCCCATCGGTCGCATTCTTAATTATGCTGATTATTACGAGAAAACTGGAAACGTTTTTTCTTTGTTTATCAGACTAATTGCATAGGCTAATTCGATGCGTATGCATTCGATCTGTAGATTCTACTCTTCGGCCTCAGGATGGTCGATGCAGTGGACATCCTGACGCAGATCGTCGAAGTTGCGCTCAAGATCAAGGACGCGGTGGATACGGTTCGCCAGAACAAGGAGGCTTGCCTTGAGATTAAACGCCGCGTGGAGAGAGTCCGTCAGACGCTGTCGCTGTGCGAGAATAACGCGGAGTTGATGAAGAACTCGGCGGTGAGCGCCGCGCTTGTGGCGATCGGTGAGACCCTTGGTGAGGCCCTCAGGCTCGTCTTGGACTGCCAGGAGAGGAGCTTCGTGTGCCGTTACTGCACGGCTGGGAAGCTCTCCAAGCAGTTACGTAAGGTGGACCAGGATATATCGAAGTTATCCTCGGAAACAACGTTTGCCATCTTGGCCTACCAAATGTCGAAACAAAATCAAGACGGTGCTCATCGTCCGCCCCCGGTATGATTATTTTCCAGCATACTACTCCTATCCTCTCAGTAGTAGTGTTTTTTTGGATGGTATCATATGGTATAGATAGAAGCAGTATGAGTGAATCATTCATTGTCTACCAGACGAAGACGATGATGGAACAAACTATACGCCATGTTCGTCCTCCGCGCGCACCAACCTACGATTATTTTCCTGTATAATATTACCTTTGTTTTTTAATAAGACATGGTCTCCAATAAAAAACTTTGACTATCAATTTTCAGAGTAATATATTAGTTAAAATTATAAAAATATTATATTCTAAAAGTACTTCTCGCAACAAATTAAATCTAATGATACTACTTTTATATAATCAATATAAATAGTTTTGTATATATTAGTAATTAAAATTAAGGAAGGTTAACCACTTAAATTCTAAAACATTGTATATTTCTGACAGAGGAGTATATCTTACCTAGTAAATAAAAATAACTGGTGAGATTTAAGGCATCCTCGTTTTGAGAGCAAGAAAATCCTACAATAATCCTACTAAAAAAGAAAAAATTCCTAGAAATTCTCACATTAATCGAGAAAAAGAGAAGCATCTCTACCACTTATTTTGGTGGGACCAAATTATAACGGTTCATGTTAATCATAAACGTATATTAAAGTTAGATAGCAAATAAAATTATATTTCAATCATAGACGATAGAGTTATATAACAAAGATAATTGTATCATAATATCTAACCACGTAATTACATGGGTAAATATATTAGTTAGTAGTAATAGCATAGTCGAGCCTCCCCTCCCGGGGGTATGACCTGGTTTCTGTGTTTATTTTTTCGGTTGCGTACATGCATGTTTCTAAAGTGGGCTCAAGCTGATTGCTTGTAAAATTTTCTTTCCTGTATTGTATATGGCCCTCTTATTAATGATAAATAATTACATTATGTAGTCCGCTTGGGCTGCCAACGACGCCAACGACGTGGATCAGAAGGCCACTGCGTTTACTGTAAAATGGCACCATATGGTATGATTATTTTGGGCCTACATACAATATCTTATATCTAATCAGTAGTATTTTTTGGATGGTGCTGTTTCCTAACAAATTCGAGTGGTTCGTGGCCTCGTCCGATTCAAAGTGGATCTACTGTTGTTAAGTATGATTTTCCCTCTCCCATACCACAAAAACTCACTCAGTCTCCCTCTACTCTTTGTAGATATTCAATTGAATTTGTGCAGCTACTAAACCAAGTCTGACGAATCAACACCTGTAGTTGAGCGATCACCATCTTCCTTATTTGGCATAAGGTTCTAGTCTTTATATTTTCACCGAGGCAACTTCTATCCACAAACCCTTGTTTCAGTGTCCATCCGCACTGCCACCTTTCCAGTCCAAGCCTCCACCCTAGAATAAGGTCATAGGACCCGACCATCCAGTGGCTTCATATGATGTCTCTTTATCCTAGAACCTTTTAAAAATTCTACCAGCAAAATGCCAAAACTCTTAGTGGTGTAAACTGTTGAGTTCCTGGTCTACCATGATTATTTAAATAATATATTTAGTATTACTAAGTTTTGTCAAGGTGAATATGGCCATCAAATTAAACATGACTTTTTCAGGTGGTAAGATAAAACTAATATCATATCATTCTAAATATTTCATATGCAAGAAATAATAGTGCACAAATAACATAATAAAAATATTAATAATTAAATAATTAAAGGAAAAGTAGTTTCAATATGATCAAAGACATGTGACTTGCCTTGCGGATCTAATTATTTTATGATTTCGTATTCTTCTTATTCTTGTGCTTGAACTTGAGATTCTTCTTCCTAGACTGGCTGATCTTCAATATCGTGTACTGTCGCAAATCAAAAGAAAATAAATCAATCCCATACTCAAAGAGTTGAGCTAGAAAAAAGAACTAAAATAAAAAAAATCTAAGAAAAATCAAATAAAACAGGGTTAGGATTTATAGGAGTCTGGTATGGAGGAACGGAGCTGAGGAATGGACCGATGGGGTCAAAACGATCTAAATGCATATATATACGCATTTTAGGGTTTTGTGAACAGTAACGTGTCTGGACACCATTCACATTGGATCCGACACTGTTCATACCGGGTCGAGCTAACGGATTAACGGGTTGAACAATAATTGCTCGTTACTGATCATCTTCCTTGATCGACCGTTACAATGGCCAAGAACAGAGCAAGCAAGCGGCGGTGATTGACGAGGCTACAGTGACTTACAACAGGATCGGAGACCATGGATGGGTTGCTGGTGCTATCGGGGTTCAACTTTTGGGGTCGGCGGTGGCAGTAGAGTCGGCGTTCACCGGTGGCAAGGTTTCTCCTTCTTGGAACATTTGAATGGCACATGAGCTTTTGGTAGGTTTATGGGATGGTACCATTAGGGTTTGGGCACCTATGGGGTTAGAGGAAGCTCAAGAAAGTGGTGGCTTGGGTTGAGGTTCACCAGGTTGAGCTGTCCATGACGAGGTCTCAAGGTCGGGCGGCAGCGCTAGTCGCCAGTGCAGTAAGGGGCTCGAGGAGCTAAGGTAGTGGTTCGGTGGTGTTCCTAAGAGCATAAATGTGCTACGAGCAAAAGCAATTGGAATATAATCGATTGAATAAACGGAATTGAAACTTGACTTACTTTGAGGTCTTCGAGTGGTCACTGATGAGGCTCTGCTTTAGGGCTCAATTTGGGTGTGGGGGGTGGCTCACTGGATGCCTATACGATGTCTGGGAGGAGGTCTCAGGCT
The DNA here is from genome assembly GCA_036346575.1 of Dendrocalamus sinicus. Taxonomy (NCBI): domain Eukaryota; kingdom Viridiplantae; phylum Streptophyta; class Magnoliopsida; order Poales; family Poaceae; genus Dendrocalamus; species Dendrocalamus sinicus. The sequence continues at coordinate 38,956,145 of CM070671.1, forward strand.
TTTATAGCCATCCTATGGAAATTCGGCATAGGGGCGGGGCTAAGGCGACAACGGCGTGTGGCTGTAGTCGGGATGGCATAGGAAGGTGCGGTGCTGCTGGCTGAGAGGGGGTACAGACTGTCTCGGGTGCTGCATTACGGTGGTCAAAAGTGGTCAGAGGTGTGGGGTTGTCGGCTGAGAGAGAGGAGGGAGCAGAGGTGGTGGCACGCGTGGCCGACGGCTCTGACGTGCAACAAGGACAATTAAGAGGGGCTTTGTGTGGGAAGAGCAAAGTGGTATGGCCTCTGACAGCTTGCAGAAGTGTGGTAGTGGCGAGAAGCAGCGGGAAGGCGTGGGAGCAAAGAAATCAGGACGACGGCGATATTTTTCGGGCAGTGAACAATGCGCTCACGAAAATGGCTGTAGGAAGCAATGCAGCAGGGAATTCAGGGCATGAAGGGCTAGGATTTAAGCTAGATTAAGCCAAGGTTCACAAGAAATCAAAATCAAACAAGAATTCAAATTTCTTCTGAAATTTTGGTTTTGTTTCAACCTACCCCCTTAAAAGAATCTCATCCTCAAGATTAATTTGATTTGACTCTTTCTCCCACGTTGCTTCATCCATTGTATAGTTCTGCCATTGAATCTTGTGAAATCTGATATTTCTATTATTTCTTAACTGTCTACCAATGGTTTCCAAAACTTGTATCGGCTCCCCATAATAAGTCATATCATCTTGTAAATCTATATATTCAACTGGCACTTGTTTTGTATGTTGATAGAGTCATTTCTGTAGTTGTGACACATGGAATACATTGTGTACTTTGGCTAAGTTCGGTGTCAGTTGCAACTTATAAGCCACTCCTCCTACCCTTTTAATGATCTTATATGGACCAATATATCTTGGGGCTACTTTCCTTTTTATTTGAAATCTCTTTATGGATTTGAAAGGTGTGACTTTAAGGTACACGTTATCTCCAACCTCGAAGCTTAAGTCCTTTCGGCGGTTGTTTGCATAGTTCTTTTGTTAGTTTTGAGCTATCTTCATTTTATCTTGAATGATTCTAACATGTGCTTTCACACCTTGAACAATTTATGGACCATGGTATTGTCACTCTTCGGTTTCTGTTCAATTTAACAGTGTTCTACATTCTCTTCCATAAAAAGCCTAAAATGGTGCCATCTTAATGCTCGCTTGATAGCTATTATTATAAGAAAATTATGCAAATGGTAAACACATATCCCAGGCTGCTCCATAAACTAATGCACATGCTCTCAACATGTCTTCTAATATTTGGTTTACTCGGTCACTTTGTCCTCCGGTTTGTGGATGATAAGTAGTGCTAAACGCTAAATCTGTCTCCATTGCATCGTGTGGCTTCTCCCAGAATGTAGATGTGAATTGTGATCCTCTATTTGAGACTATCCTCTTTGGAACTCTGTGTAATACCACAATCTTGGTTAGATACAGTTCTGCCAATTTGTTCTTGCCATAAGTTTGCTTAATCGGTATAAAATGTGCTATTTTCATCAATCGGTCTACGATTACCCAAATAGCATCATAACCATCATGAGTCTTGGGGAGCCCCGTGATAAAATCCATGTCAATATCATCTCATTTCCATTCTGGAACTAGTAAAGGGTGTAAGAATCCTGATGGTTTTTAGTGATCTATTTTGATCTTCTGACATACATCACAACGTGTGATATATTCTACTATTTATCTTTTCATTTTACTCCACCAATATCTTTTCTTTAAATCTTGGTACATTTTTGTTCCTTCTGGGTGTAAAGCGAATTGTGATGAATGAGCTTCTTGTAAGATCAAATACTTCAACTCCTTATTATTAGGTATATAAAAGCGACCTTGGAATTTAAAGATTTCTTGTTCATCTTTAACAAATTCAGTTGAATTCTCTTCTTGACTTGTCTTTTTAAGTTGCTGTATTTCTTCATCATTTTCTTGAGCTATCTTAATTTGATCTGTTAGAGTCTATTGGATTTCCAATGCTGCTATATAACCTTGTTCAATGATATGTAGATTTAATCATTGAGTTTCTTCTTGTAATTGAGATGAACATTCCACAATAGAAGTTATACCATGATATGTCTTCCGGCTCAATGCATCTGCTACAACATTTGCTTTTCTAGGATGATACTGAAGATTTCTTTAATCAACTTTAACCATCTTTGTTGTGATAGATTTAGCTTTGGTTGAGTAAATATGTACTTCAAACTCTTGTGGTAAGAAAATATCTCACAATGATTACCCAGCAATAGTGATGCAGATACAGACATACTTAGCGTTTTTCTGTTAAATATATTATTTAACAGGAAAAAATTATTGCGTCGCATTAAATATTATCAGGTGAACTCGCTCTAAAGTGAATTTAATTTTTATTTATGTAAGAATTATTTACTACCTCACAAGAATGTTTTGTGTAATTTCAGGACGCCTTTCGGTATGAGGATTAAATTGGTGCAACGTGAGGAAAGAAGGATACATATTGTGCTGTCTATTAGAATAAATGAATTACCGCATAAAATACTGTTCACGTATGAAATCAATGCATCCAGCCGAATTAAGGAAAGTAGTGGATGGAGAGAGAATGCGTATTGGTGTGTTGCTCTTCTGGACAGTGTTGGAATTTTTAAATGGGAGCATGTGCATGCATGATGAAGCGGTTGTACACTACATCGACATGATAGATCAGACTACACTTGGGCACAAGTTTATTAAGGCCCACTCGTTTCAGCTTCAACTTCTGGTTTCTAACTTATTTTTCATTATTTATAAATTTTATCTTTTTCTGATTTTTTCGCTTTTTTGCTGGTTCTTTTTTTCTGTATTCGTTTGCATTGTCCGAGATGAGCTAACATATTTTTTCTATTTTTAATTTTTTAAATTTAATTACACCAAATAAGCCACCTTCAGCTACAGTGAAATTTCAGTCAGCTATGGTGCATTTTCAGCCATAAGCCACAGCTTTTCAACCCAACCGAGCAGGGCCTAAGGACGAGCTGGGTCAGATTCCAAGATCATATGGCCATGAAGTACGGAGGCAAGGAATCCAGTTCAGGCGCAAGGATAGAAAGCCAATTGTTTGGAAAGGAGATGTACCGTGAGGAGCCCAAGGCCTGCATGCTTCCTAATGACTGAAGTCAGTCATGTTTTGCGTCAAGTATGGCCGAACAACAGAATTTAGTTATGTAAAATTTTGTTATCCAAACCAATTAGTGAATTAGCATCTAAACTCTAGTTAGCAGTGTTTGATTCAATTTCTTAGGGATTGATAGCCGAATCAATTTCAGCCGGCCCTAGGCTGAGCCATGCGCAAGTCCAAGGGAGGTGCGCCATAAGTACACCGCCTCCTTCCTATTGTAACACTAAGACCATCCTGAATCAATCTATTATTTTTAGAGAGAACTATATGCTTGTTCGTCCTAGGGTTTGATCCCTAGATGCAACCTAGAGGGGAATTGGGTGTTCTCTACCCCGTTATTCTTGTGATTTCTCGTATCTTGCAGGAAGAACGTCACATCTACTTTTGCGTGGTCGAATAGAAGCGTGTGGATGGGCAAATTCTTTTATCTTAGGTTGCTGTATTGAAACAGTGGTTGGCACTATCGGTTCGTCAGGTTGCACGGATCCAAGTTATCCTTGATCCTACGTCGTAAAGATCGGGCACCCCGTATCAAATAGTGTCTCTAAATTTTTAATACATGCACTACGGCTGCTAATTCCAAATCATGGTTTAGGTAATTCAGTTCGTGAGGCCGTAACTATCTCAAAAGCATGAGCTACTACTCTTCTATCTGGCATTAACACACATCCTAGTCCTTGTTTTGAGGCATCACAGTAGATTTGAAAGCCTTTCCTAGGATTGGGAAGTATAAGAACAGGGGCTGAGGTTAACTTAGTCTTTAACTCTTGAAAGCTTTCTTCACATTTATCCGTCCACTTATATGGATTATCCTTTTTAAGAAGCTGGGTGAGGGGTCTCGATATCATCGAAAATCCTTCTAATGCTACTTCTTTCATCCAAAACTCACATTTAGAAAACTTGGTGTATAGTTGATGTTCTCTTAGTTTACTTAAGGCAACATGTAAATATCGTCGATGTTTTTGTTTTGTCTTAGAGTATATCAATATATCATCAATGAACACTATAAAAAAACGATCAAGTTGTTCCATGTAATCTAAGTTCATCAGATTCATGAAATACGCTGGCGCATTTGTCAAACCAAATGGTACAACAATAAACTCAAATAAACCATATCTTGTGGTAAAAGCTGTCTTTTCTCGATCGTGTTCTCGAATCTTGAGCTGATGATATCTAGATCTTAAGTCGACCTTAGAAAATACTTTGGCTCCTTTTGGTTGATCAAACAAGTCATCTATCCTTGGCAAATGATACTTATTCTTTATAGTCACCGCATTTAATCCTCAGTAATCTACACATATCCTTTGACTTCCATCTTTCTTCTTTGCAAACAATACTGGGGTTGACCATGGGGAGATACTGGGACGTATAAATTCTTTTTCCATTAACTCATCCATTTGTTTCTTAAGATCCTTCAATTCATGTGTTGACATCCGGTATTGATGTTTCGTTATGGGCTTAGTTCCTGGTATTAATTCAATAGCAAGTTCTATAGGTCTGTCCGGTAGTTTTCCAGGTAGCTCTTTCGAAAAAAAAATGTCTGGATATTCTTGAACCATCGGAACTTGAGAAACGCCTTCTACCATTATATTATGAACACTTGTTTTTCATCTTTTCTATTATGGCTAGATCTGTCTTCATTATCACTTCTTGTCCTTTCGAACTTATCAAAGTGATTGACTTATTCTCACAATCCTCCTTGGCTTTGTGTCTAATTAACCAATTCATTTCTAATATGACATCTAATCCTTTCATCTCTAGCAGCAATAGGTTGGTTTTAATCTTAACCCCTTGGATTTCCAGGTCCAAATCATTGCACCCAAAGCGAGATTCCATCCTACTTCTAGGTGTTTCAAAAGCATATGATTTTTGCAAAGTAGTAAATGGCAATTGATTTTTCACAATAAAAGCTAATGAAAGAAATGAATGTGTAGCTCTAGGGTCAAATAAAACCAATGAGGGTTTTGAGTGGATTAGAAACGTACCAACGATGACGTTGTTGGCTCCTACTGCCTCTTCGGCTAAGATATGATTCACTCTTCCTTGGACTGGTCTCAATATACATTTACCTTTTTCTGCTACTGGTGTTGTCGCTGATGCTTTGCCTTGTACGCTTGATGGTCTTACTACAAATAGTTGCATCTGATTATTTCCCTCCTGCTTTGACATAGTGATAATCTGACGAGGAACTGGTGCTTGAGCTTTAGCTTTGGTTTTTGTGACTTTGGAAGGTAAGTTTCTTTTTGGGCAGTGGTCCTTATAATGACCAGGTTGGCCACAATGATAATAGGTAGGGTACCTCTGCGGACAATTCCTCTGGATGTGATTCCCTCCACATGTAAAACATCGTTGCATTGCAAAATATGTTGCATTTTGTTGAGGTGCCACAATAGTCTAATTAGTTCTAAATTGAGGTCTTGGAGTAAGCACTACTCGTCTGTTTTATTGGTTTATGAACTGTGGGGATATTATTTCATTTACAGGATGCACCTGATGATGATGCCCTTTGGATCACCTTTCTTTTACGAACATCTTCTAACTTATTTCTGGCCTCTTCTGACATAATCAACTTATTCACCATTGTAGATATGTCTTTAAAATCGATGGCGGAAATATAATATTTTAAAGACTTATTCAATTCTTCCTTAAAGCGTTCCATCCTCTTAGCCTTGGTCTTCACGTCGTCCGAGGCATAACAAGTGAGGTGATTATATTGGTAGAGGTATTTCGTAGTGGTGCGTCCTCCTTGCTTCAGGGCAAGAAATTCACGACACTTTGCTTTAATCACTCCTGTAGGAACATGCGTTTGATGAAATGATTAATCAAAATCTTTCCATGCAATTTCTCTAGAGTAAAGTCCATTACCGGTCCTTAAACCTTTTATGCTGTGTCATCTCGGTCCATAAACTTTTAAAGTATGTTATCCCGATCCTTAAACTTTCAAAGTGTGGCAATTTCTTTTGAAAGTCTATGGACCGGGATGACATAGCATAAAAAGTTCACTGCTACAACTACATAGGATATTGCCACACTTTGAAAGTTTAAGGACCGGGATGACATACTTTAAAAGTTTATGGACCGGGATGACACAGCATAAAAAGTTTAAGGACCGGTAATGGACTTTACTCATTTCTCTATCTCCACTCATAGTCTGATAATTCATCCACCATGCGGCAGCTTGGCCTTGAAGTTGATAGGAGGCATACAAGACTTTTTCCTTATCATTGCATAGTATTTAGCTTTCGTTCCACATCTCTGATCCAATCTTCAGCAACCATTGGATCCGGTGATGATGAGAAAACTGGAGGTCTGGTCTTTTGAAAGTCCGCCCATCTGGATGGAAGGGACATTCCATGCTAGTTTACTCTTGACGCACCTCCGCTTCTCATAGCTATCTGTTATAATAGTTTAGCATGTTGCTCCATCATTCGTGCTTGATTCAATTCAGCTTGGTGTTAGTTTCCTCCATTTTTGCTAAGATATCTGCTATGCTGGGTTGATGTACTTCTTCATGGCAGGGACTATTCTATCCATGTGATCTGGTTCCTACCATTCTGCCTTGTATTGAGTGGGATCCGGAAGTAGCTCTACAGTGGTTTTAGAAAGTCAAATAGGCAAGTAAGAACTCAGAATCAAGGGAAGAGTAGAATGAATAAGGTAAGAATTGAATGAATAAGGGAGACTAGAGTTTTGATAGGGTAGACTAAGGATATTTATAACAACCTAATTATCAGATAGGCAAACATCATTTTATTTATTATACAAGTTGAATACATACCATACATACGAGGTATACATCACAACTTATTTTACACAACCAAAAAGATGCTACTACAAAAGGGTACTACTTCTCACTACTACAAGAAGCTTAATATTAGACGGTACATCACAGACGGTTCCCCAAAACCGTCAGTGTTAAATATGCACAGACAGTTTTAGTTTAGAGACTGTCTGTGTTGCTACTAGCGCCAAAAACCGTCTGTGAAGAGGTAATATCACAGATAGTTCGTGGTGAGAATCGTCTGTGAAAGTATCACAGACAGTGTGTATTAAAAACCATATGTGATAATTCCACTATATTAATTGTGCGCAGACCCGTTTGACCTTTTGTCTTAAATTCCAGATCTAGCTATTGCTTTGAGCTAGAGGCAGGGGCTTTGAGATGGCAATTTGGTGAAAGGAGACTATTTAGCAAGAGTGATTGTAGATCCATTGCACGGCAGGGACAATTAAGAGGGGCTCTGGGCGGGAAGAGCAAGGTGATACGGCCTCTGACAGCTTGCAGCAGTGTGGTAGTGGCAAGAAGCAGTGGGAAGGCACGAGAGCAGAGAAATCGGGACGGCAGCGGAAATATAAGGGGCGGCGGTGATTAGACCAAGGTTCACATGAAATCAAAATCAAACAATAATTCAAATTTCTTTTGAAATTTCAGTTTTGTTTCAGCATCATACGGTACTTAAAAGATGGCATACGTGAATCATTCATTGTCAACCAGATGAGTAAGGACAAACTATCTTCATACGATCCTGAGAGCCCACCAAAGGCATGATTATTTTCCTACTATCTTTTAAGAGTTAATTCATTATATGCCTCTGAATAACGTTCGCTTTTACAAAATGCCACTAAATAACTCTCTCTATTATATGCCATCGAATTGCAAACTATTCTACAATTTGCTATTGCCGTTAGTTGCAGTCTGTTAAGCCCATGGAAAAGATCATTTTGCCCTAAGGTGAATGTGTGTTGTATTCTTATATTATTTGCCATTCCACTGTGTGCTCAAAGACTGTGTGTTCTATAATTTGTCGTCAGTGCAATGACATAAGATTCCTCAGTGCAATGCCATTCCAGTAATGCATGTAATCGATTTTCTCCAAAAATAAAGACATATCAAAGACACAGTGGAGACACATGGCTTTTTTTCTCCAGAAACTCAATAGCAAAGACTTGGATATTGAGTTTCTTCTATTTGCCATAACATCGATTTTCTCCAGAAATTCCTATCCAGTAACTCCTGTCCAGAAATTCTGAAGCATTGCAAAGACATGATAATAGAAGAGGATACAATAACATTGTCATTCTTAATTGAGATCATGGCAATAGATGTTTAACTGAGATCGTGGCAGTAGAACATTACAGCTTGTGGCTCAAAAGGGAAACATGGCACTAGAACTACATGTCCAAGTGAATCATAGAGAAACACAGCTGAAATGTACTCTAATCCCTATTTGCCATAACACCAATTAGAGTATTGTCCAAGTGAAATATGGCAATAGAACTACATTGAATAGAGCTGTGTCAGATTTAGCATGCTAGTAGAACTAGTTTGAGACGACAACCAGAGAAGAGGGGCCGGCGAGGAGGGAGCCTCGGGCGGTGGTGACTACAGGCTTGGTCCGGCGGGGAGGGAGCCGTGGGCGACGAACTACAGGATTGGGCCGGTGGGGTGTGAGCCTTGGGTGGTGGCGATTGCAGGTTGGGGCGATAGCGCCCAGATCTGGGAGGGCGACGGCACCCAGATCTGGGAAGGCGACGGTGTCGGGAAGTGGGAGGTGTGGGGAGAGGGCGACCAGAGAAGAGGGGATGGCAGGGAGGGAGCCTCAGGCGGCGACGTGCTCTGGTTTGGGGAGGTGATGGGAGCGGGAGATCAACCTGGCGAACAGGAAGTAGTGCTGACTAAATAGATAGGGTACAGGAAGGAGATGTGGATCTGGAGATGTAGGGTTGCTCTAGGGGCATTTTCACCATTTCCAAAATTCTTGATAGACTTAGCAGACTGCAACTGATGGCAATGGCAAATTGTAGAATAGTTTTGCTATTTGATAGTGGCATTTTATACAAGCGAACGTTATTAAGTGGCATATAATGAATTAACTCATCTTTTAAAGGGAATTTCCTCGACAATGAAGCACTTAAACATGAAAGCAGGAAAACACAAAGATATAGTCACTAAGAGCCTCTTCTAACTTGATTAATGTCTCTTGGTGTGTGTGTGTAATAAGAGCTCCTTGCCCAGGCAAGGAGGTCTCCTTCGTAATAGAATAAGTAATATAAGACTAAACTACGTTAATGGATTTTATTAATGTTGAGATACGGGTAGACTATACTAGAACAAATTAAAATTTTCTACCACATAAACTAGGAAGCTATGTGAGTAAGGGATAATAGATCGTTACCACTAGACGCGTAGTACAGCGAAAGTAGAGTTGAAGTGGTCGGTTCAACGAAGTGCATGTTGGTGTAGTGGAAGTAGTCAATCGTCCTCTGGTCAACCGTCTTCTCCTTACGATCGTCCCAATCAGCGCCGCAGTCATAGCAACGCCTCTACCGAGGTTCACATATCCTAGGATGGAATGTCATGCATCGGTATGCTAGCACCAATGCGCACGATAAGGATTATGAGAGGTGGCGGCTAGAGTTTTGATGGGTGTCTCGGGATACCTCCCTTAGCCACCGCACATCTCTTATATAGTTTCCAATTGGATCATTATCCGATACAATTATATATCATATTCAACTTAGAAAGTCTCAGGCTGGATTTTTATTCAATACGAGTAGAGATTGTATCCCCACTCGGAGCCTATCATCTGGACCCTTATCATTTTGACACATTAAGTGTGTGACCCTATATATTCATGAATATTTAGCCATTGGCCAAAAACTATTTTCTAGTCCATAAGTCGGTAGCGATCCCTAGTAGGACATAACAACTCCCAAATATACATAAAGATCATATCGGATGAACCTATATAGTGCTTATGTACCAATCCCTTTGTCTCATGATATCGGATCGAACTCAAAGCAAGAAACGAGCCATCCTATGAATAATGTGATCATTCACTTGAACCTATAGTAGATTAATTAGTTATGATTGACTCCCATTATATAGGAGGGGCAAATTTCATCTTGATTGCTCACATTCCTCCGCATATTTTATAGTAAATTTGAAAGCTATCTTTATGATCACCTAGTTATGGAGTGGTGTTTGGCAATCTTTAAATAAACTATTACGCATGTAGAAAACCATGACTATCTCAGGTTTAAGGATCCTATATACACTATGTATAGGACCAACTGATGACACTTAAGAATATAACAATTGCCACGGTGTCTCATGATTGGTTAATCCAAAACCATATTCTATAACATATATCCATATTATTGATTTGATATCCCCATATCTCTGATCTGTGAAATATGATCATTAATCAATATAAGTGCTGATCTGTAAATCATAATTGTCACGCATAATGACATAAGATCAAGGATAATTTAAAATAACATCAAAACATGAGTAAAAAGTTCTACAAACAAATCACATATGTGTTGATCAATATGAAAGACATTTATTTAAAGGACAAAATAATGTATTGTTCAAAAGCATAAACATATATGTGATACAATCATCTCTATTATCGCCTCTTGAGCATATCATTAACAATTAAGCCTCGACCTTTAATGAGCCAAGTTAAGTGTCCACAAAAAACAACCCATGTTATAACACCCACGTAGTATATCTTATTTGTAGTAGTGTTTTTTTATATGGTATCATATAGTATGCGTGAAGCATTCGTTGTCTAACAGATACCGGAATCAGCTTAACCTCCTCTATGCCACCCAAGGTATAATTATTTCCTACATAATACACACACACATGACAACATGTACAGTGTGCGCCGAAAAAGTTACCATCGTTTGTGAATAAAGTTACTATTAAAATAATGTAAAGTTACTATCAATTGTAACACTACATAACTGGCAGTAGCTTTACTCATAAATGGTGGTAACTTCTTGACGTGCAAATTACACCTATGCATAATAGTGTTTCTATATATATACATCAGCGTTATTCTGCGCCTGCGTTATAGTGCGAGTTGAAAGGTTATCACCGTTTGTGAATAAAGGTACTATCAAAACCATGTAAAATTACTATCATTTATAACACTACACAACTGACATTAAATTTACATGGGTTTGGTAGTAATTTTACTCACAAACGGTGGTAACTTCTTGGCGCGCAAACTACACCTTTGCGTGATACCAACAAATTTAAGGGCGCAGATAGCACAGATTTACAGACACCGATTATACCAACAAATTTAAGGGCACAGATAGCACAGATTTATAGACACCGATTAGATTCTATACTATTTGAGATGGCACTATTCAAAATATTCTAGTGACTATTCAAATTTGAATAGTACTATTCCACTTAATGAACAGTATTTCGCACTACGATGGTGGGTGTACTATTTAGTTACTATTCTTGATTACTATTCACTGAAATGGACGTTTCTTGATTGTGTTAATTAACTTTGAACAGTAATTTTTCTTTCTTTCAAGATCATGCGGGTTGGCGAAACCAACAAGACAGCCGGAAGTGTTTCTAGTGGTGTAAAAATCTTACTCGGTACTCACCGTACTTCTTGCTAGTTTGCTTCAGGAGTAGCTAAACGTTTCCTAGAGATTCATAGTCATGATCATATGAGACAATTTTTTATCGTCTCCCCAGGCAGTTCCACCCAAAGGGAACACTTCTCTAAGGCCTCAACGTTCTCCTTAGCCAACCTTGGCTCAGTGGAGAGATGCCACAGAGTTTTCTCCTATAGGGTCCCTAGCATAAAACCTTGTTCCATATGATCAGACTTAGAACGACCAAGGAATTTAAGAAAACTACTTCATTTCCACAAAATAGCTTACATATGGTTTTCCCTTTCGGGAACCCCGACAACTACTTACACAAAGATAGGAAAATTATACCTTACCCAGCAGTATTAGAACACTCTTCGGATGGATATTTTATAGTGGATAAACTAGAGCTAGAATTCTACAGAAGTGGGACTTGGAGCTCTCTCAAACTTCTGAGGCTTTGCTTGCTGTTTGATCTTCAATGCCCCCTCTTCTGCAGAGTGCCCCTCCTTATATAGTGGAGAGGGAAGTCCCTTCTTGATTATTAAAAGAACCTGGTACATTAGGATGCCCTGGTGTGAAGCATGTTCTTTTTGATCACGCTACTTCATCTTCTCATGTGCTTTAGCAGCCTTTGGTAATTTGTCGTTTCATTCTTTCGGTGCGCTGGTGTGCTGGAGCCTGCGCCATATTGATAATTGGCATCCTTTGGGCGTCCTTCGTTTGTCTGTTAGCTTAAGGGTCTTCCGTGCCTCATATAATTGATAGCATTATATCAATTTTAATATTCTTTATAAGATTACCTTTAGATATTCTCTTACCTTTTCAGAATTCTTCATGGTTGTAGGCATTCTGATTCATCATATTCTACCTACTTATAGGCATGCTGATTCATCATGCTTTTATTTCATATTTTGCCCATGACCGGCAATATCCATTATATCATCATCAGATAATGATATTTCAATTTTTTTTGTCATATGATTTTTACAATCAGAGATTTATCCATGATAAATGATGAAATGATAATTGGTCTAAGATTTTTACAACAATCAGTAACGACTACAATCATACACGAATAGGTCATTACATTTATTCCATATCAAGATAATGTCCCTTATATCTCAGAAGTACGAAAGCGTGGTGGAACACCTCTAAAAATTTCAAATCTTGATGCACAAGAAGCCAATTCACACCCTTAAACAAAAATAGATGAACTCAGTGAAAACATAGAAGAATATTATATATCAAAATCTTGTGTAGAATGTATAGGGCTACAATCATTCGCACCAAATTGGTATAGAGATATAAAATCTAAAAAAGATATAGAAAGGATTGTGCAAAGGTTAGAAGATATTCAAATCATTGGAGAAATCCCTATGAAACACTGGAATAAAAACTCTATTGTATGCAAAATAAACATAATAAACCCTGAATATATAATTAAGAATAGAAGACACTCCAAAAGATATACAAGAGTTTAAAATGCATATAGAAGAATTATTAAAATTAAAAGCTATAAGAGAAAGTAGAAGCCCGCATAGAACAACTGCTTTTATAGTAAGAAATCATGCTGAAATTGCTAGAGGCAAGTCAAGAACGGTAATTAATTATAAAAGACTAAATGATAATACCATAGAAGACGCCTACAACATTCCTAATAAACAAGAATGGATCAATAGAATACAAAGAAGTTGGTATTTTTCAAAGTTTGACTTAAAGGCCGGGTTTTGGCAAGTTAAAATGGTAGAGGAGTCTATGGAATGGACAGCCTTCACTTGTCCACAAGGTCATTTTGAATGGCTGGTAATGCCTTTGGGACTAAAAAATGCACCAGCATTATTTCAAAGAAAGATACAAAATATATTCAACGAAAATCAAGAATTTGTATTAGTTTATATAGATGATCTATTGATATTTTCAAAAACCTATAAAGAATATATTGCCCATTTAGAAGTATTTTTTAGGAAGGTAGAGCAAAATGGGTTAATGTTATCCAAGAGAAAGATGGAAATTTGAAAAGAAAAAATTAATTTCCTAGGTCATGAAATAGGAGAAGGGAAAATTTATTTGCAAGATCATATAGCAAAAAAGATTTTACAATTTCCTGATGCTATGAATGATAAAAAGACATTATAAAAATTTCTAGGTATTGTAAACTATGCACGAAATTATATAGAAAACCTAGCAAAACTAGCTGGGCCATTATATGCTAAATTAAGAAAAAATGGTCAAAAATACATTAATTCTGAAGATGTTAAATTAGTCATAATAATAACAGAGAAAGTCAGAGAATTGAAACCGCTAGAATTGCCATTAGATGATAATTACTTTATCATTGAAACTGATGCTTCTCAGATAGGATGAGGAGCAATCTTAAAACAAACACCCAATAAATATTCACCAAAAATAGAAGAGAAAATATGCAGATATGCTTCAGGAAGTTATAAAGTAAAAACAGTAAACAATACTGATAGAGAAATCTTAGCAATAATCAATGCAATAAATTCTTTCAGGCTATATTTAGGCTTTAAAGAATTTACAGTAAGAATAGACTGTGAAGCCATCTGTAGATATCACAATCAAATAAATAGTAAGAAAAGTTCTACTAGAAGATGGGTTTTATTTGAATATATTATTATAGAAAATGGATACAAAGTTATATTTGAGCATATAAAAGGAAAGCATAATAAATTACCTGACTTACTGTCTCGATCTTCTATTTTGCAGGAATGAAGAGGTCCATGAATTATAATGGGAGCGAATTTTTCAGCTTTGGAACAGAGAATAAGCTGAAAATATTCCCACCAAATTCATATAAATTCAAACCAAAAGACCATATAATTATTGATGAAGTCCAAGAATGCACATTAGATAATTTCTGGTATCAATATAATAATAAACGAGAAGAAAAGGGATATATGTTATCAATATTAAAGAGTCTTTCTGAATACTTTCATATGATGAATGAACTAATGCCTGTATCAGATAATCCTGAATTCATAGAACCCAAACCATTATATGTGGTGTTCGAAGGCAAATTGTCAGGAATATACTTATCATTTGAAGAAATAATAGCTCAAAAAATGGACTCCAAATTGGCTGGAGGAATATCCTGGAAAAAATATGTAAATATAGAAGAAGCCTTAACGCAAGCTCGAATAATACTAGGAATAAATTATTATATGGAACCAGCAGCGAAAGAATATATTCAAAAATTTTAAAAAGCAAGAAATAAAAAAACTCTAGTAGCATCATCCTCAATGAATATAAAGGAAGAAGAAGGAACTCAAAAGAAACCTACATATAAAGAATGCTTAATAAAAGGAGTATATCCATTAGATGGATCTTATATAGATTGGAAAATAGATGAAAAGTTTGAATCTATAGCTCCACAATGGAGAAATGATATAAAAGAAGATATTCTAAAGGAATTAAGAATAGAAATGAATGATAAATTTGAAGCCATGAAAAAAGCATATGACGAAAAATTTGAAATATCATTATCTGATGATGATATAATGGATATTGCTAGTCATGTGCAAAATATGAAATAAAAGCATGATGAATCAGCATGCCTATAAGTAGGTAGAATATGATGAATCAGAATGCCTGCAAGCATGAAGAATCCTGAAAAGGTAAGAGAATATCTAAAGGTAATCTTATAAAGAATATTAAAATTGATATAATGCTATCAATTATATGAGGCACGGAAGACCCTTAAGCTAACAGACAAACAAAGGACGCCAATTATCAATATGGCGCAGGCTCCAGCACACCAACGCACCGAAAGAATGAAACGACAAATTACCAAAGGCTGCTAAAGCACCCGACAAGATGAGGCAGCGTGATAAAAAAGAAGATGCTTCACACCAGGGCATCTTAATGAACCAGGTTCTTTTAATAATCAAGAAGGGACTTTCCTCTCCACTATATAAGGCGGGGCACTTTGCAGAAGAGGGGGCATCGAAGATCAAACAACAAGCAAAGCCTCAGAAGTCTGAGAGAGCTCCAAGTCCCACTTCTGTAGAATTCTAGCTCTAGTTTATCCACTGTAAAATATCCATCAGAAGAGTGTTGTAATACTGTTGGGTTAGGTATAATTTTCCTATCTTTATGTAAGTAGTTGTTGGGGTTCCCGAAAGGGAAAACCATATGTAAGCTATTTTGTGGAAATTGTCAGACCCAGATTTTTCAATCTGAATCTACTGTGTATACTGCACTATTCCCTGGATCAGTAGCTAGTGCACACAGGTACATTGCTGAATCAATTCATACATCGCATAATCAACCATTATATTACATAAATTGAAATACACCACGTCGGGTGATAGAGTTTACAAAAGGGGCCGATCAGGCTAAATGTCTTTATTACAAACACGCACAGCGGAAACATAGCATAGCAAACCCAAATCCACAGGCAAGCGACTGGAAGGTACTGTGTGCATTATATGTCACCAGCTAACTAGTAACATATGTGCACACAACGCCATATATCCACTTGTCCATGTCCAACTAACGAAGCCTACGCCTTAGTTTCCTTCGTTATCCTTCTCCTCCGTAGCAGGAGCTTCCTCGTAGGCATAGTGGTCTTGTGTTCCTGTTTCTGGATTTTTGTCGCAAAAGCGAGCATGAGCACTCCGACCCCGTGCTCAGCGAGCCAACACACACAGAATGCAAGATATAACATGTATGGCTAATCAAAGGAAGGCTCGGGTTATTTTGTTTTGCGAAGAGTGCTTTTGAATACAATTATATAAAAATTCCTAAGACCTAGCAATTTGAACACAGGTATATACTGTGAATGAATGCAATATTAATAGCGATTCAGATTCCATCCACCGTTACATGGCATCTGCACCATATAGCAATTCTTCAGCGTTATAACCGCTTAACTTACCACTGGGACGACACCCAGGACAATTCCAAACCAGGACAGTCCATCGCCCTTTCACTTTTGCATTCCCAGTTTTTCAATATTTTAAAACAGAACTATATCTAGTTAAGTTCCCATGTCTGCCCCTGACCGTGGGCATGGCTATTCGAATAGTTTTAGACTCTGCAGAGTTTGTACACTTTCACCACAAGAGACAATCAACCCATTGCCCCACATGATACCTTAAACATGTGGTCGAGCAGACCATCACAGTGACTTTTCAAAGTATCTAGACCCTTTCGTCATCTCACCTTATGGGAAACTGCCCACTTGCGGTGGGTCCCATCTATGCGCGGGATGTTTCCCACTGCTACTAGCGTACGGGCTCCACTCCCCTCCGCGCTAGTACGACTGGGAAACTTCACCCTCCACTGGTGTCCCTTCAGGCCTCCCCTTGCCATAGCTTAACCCTCCAACCCCTACCAGTGAGATGAGTCCGGAGTTTCGATAAATCTACTTAGCCAAGTTGTAATTTACAGACTTGTGGTTGTACTGTTTTACCCGGGAGGTCATGACAAGATTCAGTCCTTAGTGGTATCTAGGCGGTCTACCACTAACCCATTTCTGTGCTTCCACTGCACCACACATACACACCCTCGAACCAATCCGCCCAGATATTTAAGCAAGTTGGGGGGGTTTTTGGGAGTGTAAAATAGTCATATCAAATATACCAGTCATTCCCACCATGACTGTCCAAACCAGTTTCTCGTGATTAAAATGTTACTGAGGTTTGGGGCATTTCAGCGCCCCCAAAAATCTATGCAGTACTAAGCATGGCATATAATTAGGGACTTATTTTCAAAAGTTACCATTATAATTTTGCTAGGGTGACAAGGTTCACACATGCAAATATTCCAAAGGAGGTGTAATATTAATCAAGCAAACAATGGGCATATAACTAAGATCTTAAGTTAAACATGGGTTTGCATATAAAATAACAGCATGCAATTTGATAATTTAAACAGAAATAATTTGCGGAAAATGTAGGTTCAACATGATCAAAGTATTGACTCGCCTTGGTCACGGCGGGATCTGGATTCTCTGGTGCTTCTAGAGTTGCTGCCTCGATCTCCTCCTCTTGTGCCTCGTAAGCTATTTTAGCGTGCGCCAAATTTGAAATAAAAGAAAAGCAGCAAATCAAACCAAATAACACCAGAAATTCAAATGAACCCCAAAAATTATGATTTTCGTTCCATTGGATAGATCTTGATTTTAGATGAATTTAGAAATTTGTCCCACTCAATTTGGAGTTAAAATGAATAAGTTATGCTCATTTAAAGTTTTCAGTCCAGATAAATCCAAAAATTATAAAATTATCTGACAGTGGGTCCCACATGTCCTATTTTTAATTTTTATTTCTTTCTTTATTTGTTTGTTGCCGTGTTTATGGTCAGTGGGGCCCATTTGTCAGTGTGCACAGTCACTGACAAGTGGGACCCTTCTGTCAGTGGCCGGCAGTCCCTGTGGCCACTGACAGGTGGGGCCACGACCCACGAGACGGCGAGTGGCGCGCGCGGGGACCCAGAGATCAGCCAGCCCTCAGAAAGGAGGTCACTGACCGGCGGAGCCCACATGTCAGCCCGGAAAATAAAAGGGAAAAGCTCAACCCGGCGCTGCGGAACCCACGGCTCGAACGCGCGCGGCCGGGGAGCTTGGAGGGGGAAAGGAGAACCAGTGCAGCTAGCCAAGTGAGCGCTCAAGTCTTTCTTACCCTATAGGGTTGATTAATCCCTTTGAAATAGCTCTGGGAGGGAGCCGAATAGAGGAAGAAGATGGCGGTGGCGACGGCGGCGAGTGATGGCCGGAGCGGTTCGGGAGTTGCGTGAAATGCAGCCCCCAGGTGATGGCGAAGCTGCTGGTGAGGTCGGCGGAGACGAAGGGGTACGGTGGAGGGCCGGCGGCGAGAGGTGGCGGCGGTTCGGGGAGGGTCGTCGATGCCGGCGGTGTACAGGCGATGAGGAGCCCAGGCGAGGCCGGGGATGGCTTCGCGGTGAGCCGAAGGTGGTGCGGTGGCGGTGAATCGAACCCTAATGGCTCGGGTTAGTGGATCGAGTGGTCGCCGGAGTTGGGGAAGGTGATGTCCCCGCTGGCGATTTTGTGGGTGGCAGTGCAATTACCTTCGCGGAGAAGCTGCGGAGAGTGTGGCGATGCGGATGAGGGTTTCCTCCTGGCTTTATAGCTGCGGATGCGCGGTCGATTGCGGCGCAAGACGTGCGCACGCTCGGGACAGCGGCGTGACCGGGGTATGGCGGTGTCAGACGGCGCGTCAGCGGCGACAGCGGGCGGCGGGAGTGACGTTGCACTGTGCGGGGCTGCGCCCGCACGTCGCCCGTGCTCCCCTCCGGGTTTCCCGGCTTTTGGACCGAACGAGCGGTTGAGAGGGGCGGAGAGAGCTCGTCCGCGCGGGGAAAAAGACAGGGGGGAAGGAAGAAGACAACGCAGGCGCGGGGTCCACTGGCCAGGGAGACGACGCGCGCGAGGGGCAGGTCCGCTCGTCGGTAGGCGAGCCTTGTAGCGGGCTGGGCTGCGGAGCGGGTGCTTGGGCAGCGAGCACGGCACGCGCAGCGCACGCAGGCCGTGCGTGGAGAGAAGGCTGGGCCGGGGTGATGGCCGGCCCGGCTGGGTTATTTTTCTTTTTCTTTTTGCTTTTCCCTTTTTATTTTAAGGTATGTATTGGAATATGTACACAAGTATATTTTCAATTCCAGAAAATTTTCATTTGGTGGATCATCTTTTCAGATTCTTATTTCAGATTTTTAATTCTCTCATATTTAAACATGTTTATTTCTCCTCCAATTTTTGGAACCCTCATCAAAATTTTCAAGAAAATCCCATAAACTCCAAATTCAAATAAAATTTATTGCAAAGTAAATCCAAAAGCTTCACAATTCAATTTACATTTTTCCAGGATGTTACAGAAATGAAGTAGTTTTCTTTAATTCCTTGGTCATTTTAAGTCTGATCATATGGAACAATGTTTTATGCTAGGGACCCTATAGGAGAAAACTCTCTAGCATCTCTCCACTGAGACGAGGTTGGCTAAGGAGAACGTTAAGGCCTTAGAGAAGTGTTCCCTTTCGGTGGAACCGCCTGGGGAGACGATAAAAAATTGTCTCATATGATCATGACTATGAATCTCTAGGAAAAGTTTAGCTACTCCTGAAGCAAACCAACAAGAAGTATGGTGAGTATCGAGTAGGATTTTTAAGCACTTCCGGCTGTCTTGTTGGTTTCGCCAACCCGCAAGATCTTGAAAGAAAGAAAAATTACTGTTCAAAGTTAATTAACACAATCAAGAAATGTCCATTTCAGTGAATAGTAATCAAGAATAGTAACTGAATAGTACACCCACCATCGTAGTGCAAAATACTGTTCATTAAGTGGAATAGTACTATTCAAATTTGAATAGTAACTAGAATATTTTGAATAGTGCCATCTCAAATAGTATAGAATCTAATCGGTGTTTGTAAATCTGTGCTATCTGTGCCCTTAAATTTGTTGGTATAATCGGTGTTTGTAAATCTGTGCTATCTGTGCCCTTAAATTTGTTGGTTATATATACATATACATACATATACACACACACACACATACACATATAGACATACATACACATACATACACATACATATACATATACATATACATATACATATACATATACATATACATATACATATACATATACATATACATATACATATACATATACATATACATATACATATACATATACATATACATATACATATACATATACATACACATACACATACACATACACGAGAATAGGCCACGTGAAATCTTTTGGGCAAGATGGACCGGGTGGGATGCCCGAGAATAGGTTAGTGTTTGGTCGGAGCCTGCACTAACGGTAGTAATTTTAATTGCAGTTATTGTTTTTACTTACGGTATTAAATTCAGCAGTTTTCAATCTAGTTATTGTATTCTTTTAAAAGCTGTTTTCTACGCAACTAACCCTATATGCCTTCCTTTGTGGCCTTAAGCATTATGTTGCATTTTTCCCATGGGGCTTGCGGAGTACAAGTTTGTACTCATTCTTGCTGTCTCATCACAGAGGAGGACTACGATGGCTACGGTGAGGACCAGGACGAGTAGGACACGTCTTGCCGTCATTTGCCTGTGGGCAGGCTTGGGCTTCACTTTTTCCAGCTTGCTTCCGCAGTTTCTTTTGCTTTGAATAATGTCTGCCAATGGGCAATGATGTAAACGCTGGCCCTAAGGCCATACTCTTTTAAGTGGAATAATATTGTCATTTTGCTTGGTATTTATCTTTGTTATCCGCTGTGTGCACTAGCTGATCCTGAACTAGTGCGATTTATACAGAGGATCCTGGGGTTGCCGCTCCGGGTTCCGACAACCCGGACATGAAAAATTAGCACTAAGTAACAAACTAATCGATACTACATACACTAAACAAAAAGTGGTTAGCTCTCACACAGTGCAACATGTCCTGCTTTATGTTAATGCTAGCACCACTCCTTCAGCAGAAACACCATGCTTCTTCAAAGCGAAATGCAACTACAATGTAAGAATGTATAAAAACAATGAAAACAACCCGTTTCAATTAATATTAAAAGGATTTTAAGGAGTACGCTGAACCAATTCATACTACACCATGCTATTCCACCCCAGGATTGTTAACTTATTGTAAGAAAGTTCACTAAATAGAACATGAGACTTCAGTATCTCTTACATGATACTAATTGTATAAAGAAAGAACACAAATAGATATAAATGGTTTGAAGAACAAAGCTGTCCCAACAGTGTGTGTCTTCATATTTTCCCAAAACACTCTTTCAACAAAGTTATATTTGAAAATACTAACCTTCTCAAATTGGATAGGTTTCATTTGGAATCCTAGAGGTAGCCTCTTGGCATATTCTTCCAACTTAGCTAGGAGAACATTAATAATAGCGACAATATCAACTAAAGCACTCGAAAGGTTAGTGGCCTTCTCATTTGTCACAATATTGACCCCTATCTTTGGCTCAAATATAGGAATTGCAACCTTATTTACTACATCAGCCATCTTACTCGTGTTCTTTGCCCAGTCAGGTATAGCAATTCCAAATGACTATACTCTCAATATTGAAGCAGACATAATGAAGTGTATGTGAGATCGATCAGCAGCTGAAAATTGCAGCGGATGAAGGAAGCGCTAGGGGGCAAAGCAGAAAGGAGCACCCATGCTAGTGGAAGCATCTTCAGGAAAAGTGAATGTGAGCTTCACAAAGTTTGTGAAATAATCCTCAAATCTGCCAAGAACAAAAAAGGAACTTATCAGCTTGCACAAAAAACTGAAGCCGTAAAATGAGATACATTTACAGGGAAAAAAGAGAAGGAAGCCCTAAAATGAGGTACATCTACAGGTAAAAAGAGAAGCTGTTGAAATACAACACTTCTCAAATCTTAACAGTATTGATTGTCAATGCCTCGTGCATAGAAAAATGATGGAATCTCAACAGTACTAATCTACACAGATACACACTTGAATAGCCATCAGTTAATATGACAGTGCTAGGGGCTAAATCTCATGATCCATTTATGGTGGACTCAACTAATCTTCCTTGTGAGGGAGGGAGGATAGTGTGGAACTCCATATACTATTAAAGCAGCAGCTTAAAATGCGGTAGAGACCAAGTAAAAATAGAAATGAAGATCATACAGAAAAGAAAATAACAATGAAGCAGAAGAGGTAAACATACTTCAGTTGGGCCCAAGTTATGCAATCCTCAAATGTATTACAGCGCTCCTAGTCAAGACATTCATAGACACATTCAAGTAATTCTCTTACTTGAGCATCACCGACCTTCCTCATGGCAGCAGTGTATTGAGCAGCATTAGACAGAAAAGAATTTACTTCATTTAGTGTTTTCCCTAGCATTAGTCCATAGCACAGTTTACAAAATACCGTTTTCTTTTTCTTTAAGCACAGGGTCCTTTGCGTATGTATACTTTATGGTTATTAAAACAAATGATGAAATTTCAACAATTCCAAACGCACAACAATTAGTTCTTAATTTTCGAAATCAATTATGGCATTCCTACAAACCAAGTCATGGTATTAGCTAACAGCTAAACAGTGTCAGTTTCAAGAAATCAAAAATACCATGTTCACCCTATATAAAAACTTAGATTGTCAAACCCAGATAATAGTTAATTCACCATTTATTAGAAACATTAAATCAGCTCCGCTTTGTAGCTACATACATTTACACTAAACGATATTATTGAAGCCAAGGAAACTAAAGAAGCATAAGATACCTGCAGGTTGGTCTTCTTCCCATTCAACACCCTCATTCTCATCATCCCCATCCTCAAGTTTGGACTTCATGCCCACATGCCGTTTAGAATTAGATTCAGAAGCAAATGTCTGACCTTCCTACTGCATCCTCCTTTTTGCATCCTCTTCTTCCTGTCTTTTCCTAAAGGCCTCATAATAAGCTTTTATGTATTCATCCTAGACAATAAAAATAATTAATACAAAACCTTTCAAAATAGCAAATAAAACTTGACTGTAAAAGTCAATTTATGTTCACCCATAAGCTGACCTGTATACTCTTCTCATCTCCTTTAGAGTCCTATTTTTTGTCATCCTTGACTTCTGATTTTTCATCCAGTTTAGATGTACTGGTATCTCCTCTTTGTTCTTTTGTAAGATTCATGCCTTCTATGATCATCCATGGAGGTAATACTTTCAACGCTGTACCAACTGTACCAAATTCAACACCTTCTTCCTTTACACTAGCACCTGAAAATGCAACTTCAACCTGAAAAGCCAAACAAATACTTCATTGAGTAGAACAACTTGGCATGAGTGTCTAGTGAAGACAGAGTTGACAGAAAATAATCTGAGGCAACTGATTCAGGATAGTAAGGGATAAAGCTTCGAAATGACACAAGTCAAGCATAGGCTAGAGCTTACAAGAGACCCATCTGAATGGCTTTCTCTCATGGAACCACCCTGAGGAGTATTTGAACCCTTGACGGAACCCCCTTTGCTCTGAATAACACCTCTAATTTTCTTCATCCACTCAATCTTGTTGTGAACAATGCTCTTTTGTTATAATACCTCTAAACCTTATCGTGCCGGGTTGTGAACACGGCGGCGGAGGCTGGCAGTGAGGAGGTAGGGTTGGAGGCGTCGGAGGTGGTAGGATTGGGCCCGTCAGAGGAGGTGACGAGGGAGCGGTTGAGGTGGGCGAACACAAAGCGGCGGGAGGGGCGGGGTAGGGCGGGATGACCTTGCAGATGCCGTAGGCCGCAGCCTCCCGCTCCACGCGGGAGAGGAAGGCGATGGGGTCGGCGAACTCTGACTCCGTGGGGCGGTACTCCGGGGCAAGCGGGAGGCCGAGGAGCCACGCCAGCGCGGGGAGGGGATCCGGTGTACTGGCCACCGGCGGCTAGGGCTGCGGTTGCGGAGGCGACAACGGGGGCAACGAGGCGAGGGGCTAGGGTTTTGGGAGGCAGAGATGGGTAGCGGAGTGGGGAGGAGGAGGCGAGGGTGGAGTGGAGGAGGAGGTGGCGGCAGAGCGGGGGGGTGGGGAGAGGAGGAGGCAGCGGCGGCGGAGTGGAGGAACGGGGGAGGAGGCGGCGGAGCGGAGGAGTGGGGGGAGGAGGAGGCGGCGGTGGCGCGGAGGGGAGGAGGAGGCGAGGGCGGACTGGTCGACGGAGACACGCGGAGCTCCTTGCTGGTGGCCGGCGAGGCCACGGCCCCGGGCACCAGCGGACGCCGACGAGATCAGGCCGGAGGCGGAAAGGGGGAATCAGACGAGGCGAGCGGGGGCGAGGCTGCAAGGGAGGTGGGGCGGGACGGGCGCCGTGGCGGAGGCAGGCAGTGGGAGGAGAGAGAGAGGAGGAGGAGGCGCAGTTATGGGCGACGCGAAGGCAGAGGGGAGGAGGCGTGGGCGGAGTGACACAGATAACGGGGGAGGAAGTTGGTGTGTGGGGGTGTGGGGGGAGAGAAACTGGCGGAGGTTTTTGCGAGGAAAGGTAGAATAGATCCACATGTCAGTCAGCAGATCTTTTTTGTGAGAAGGGATGGGAGAGGCCGGACCAACCACCAACTCCTTCTTTTTAAGGAGTAAACATACATACATATATACATATACATATATATATACACACATACACACACACACACATATATATACACACACACACACACATACATACATATATATATATACACATATATATATATACATACATATACATATATATACACTTATATATATACACATACATATATACATATACATATATACACATACATATATACATATACATATACATATACATACATATACATATATATACACATACATATATACATATACATACATATACATATATATATACACATACATATATACATATATATACACATACATACATACATAAATATATATACACATACATACATACATATATATACACATACATACATACATACATATATATACACATATATATACACATACATACATACATACATACATACATATATGCACACATATATATACATACATACATATACGCACACACATATATATACATACATACATATACACACACACATATACATACATACATACATACATACATACATACATACATACATACATACATACATACATACATACATACATACATACATACATACATACACACACACACACACACACACATATACGGCAACGCTATTCTAGGCCTGCACGTACGGTGCACGCCGAAAAATTACCACCGTTTGTGAATAAAGTTACTATCAAAACCATATAAAGTTACTATCAGTTGTAACACTACACAACTGGCAATAACTTTACATATGTTTGGTAGTAATTTTGCTTACGAACGGTGGTAACTTTTTGACGCGCAAATTATACCTTCGCGCAGAATAGTGTTTCTATATATATACGGCAGCGCTATTCTGCACTTATGCATATCATTCGTGCGTTGGAAAAGTTATCACCGTTTGTAAATAAAGTTACTATCAGTTGTAACACTACACGACTAGCTATAATTTTACATAGGTTTAGTAATAACTTTACTTACAAACGGTGATAACTTCCTGGTGCGCAAATTATACCTGGTGGTAACTTTATAATTTTTTTGCATGCTATCATATGGTATATAGATTGTTGTAATCTTGGGTAGAAAACTTTGGATCAAACGAGCACGACACAAAGTAGTCCCAGAGCCCTTATCTATTTATGATAATTTCTGACCTGTAGGCACGAACAGATGGTGCTACATGAAATTGGCCAAGTGGCGCTCGAGATCAAGGAGGCGATGCAGACGGTTCGGCAGAACAAGGAGTGCATTGAGATTGAAAAGCGTGCGAACAGAGCCAGTGCCCTCCTGTCGAGGTTTGAGAATACGGAGACGATGAATGACCCAGCGATGAGCGCCCAACTGGAGAAGCTCCTTGAGACCTTCCGTCACGCCCACACGCTCGTCACGGCCTGTCAGAGAAGGAACATCATTATCATTTGGCCGGCTGGGAAACTGTCCAAACAGCTACGTGAGGTATTGGATCAAGTGGTGCTTGCCATCCATGACATGATTGCCATCAGTGTCCGCCGTGCCTCTACGGTGTAAGGGCGTCTGTAGTGTATATAGCTTGCTGGCTCTTAAGGTGGGCTCCGTCTCATTCTTAAGACCGACGCTGCAATATTTGAGGCCACCGTCGGTTGTAAAGAAGGGTCCACTCGGCAGAAAAAAATATGGGGGTTGGGGGAATGTGGTAGTTGGTAGTTGGGGAGAGAGAACAACGGATGTAAAGAAAATTGTATTTTAATGCTTGTGGCCAGGTCTTTAGCTTGAGGACCAGCCTCAAGCCTTTTTTGCTTATGGCCTGCTTAAGGTCACCCCTGTAATGTATAAGGTCAACCTTAAGGTGGCTTATGACCCTCTATTTTCATACACTACAGATGCCCTAAGAGAGTCTTTTACAATATTTAAAGGACCTAAATATATAATTCTCAAGTTCTTTGATCTAAATGACATGTATGCGCCAGGTAACGGAACTATAGAGCACTTCAACATCAAATAAAAAAGTATTTTATCAGTCATGAAACATCAAATAAAAATGACCCAAGGAAGTAATGAATAAACCTCGTTAACTTGATAGTTTCGGACTATGTCTCTTGCTTGGAGATTTTACTTTTATGAAAAAGCATTCGCTTTCGCTGAATTGAAATGCAGATCTGAAGTGCATGGTGAGAAAAAAGATGGTGACCGACGGTGCGTCTGCCACTGGATACAACATACAAGCATCAAATATGGTGCCACAACCTGAATCAAGCTGAATAGCTGATAGATTGTATTATTCATATCACTCACTTCTTCTTTAGCGATCTTTAGTGGAGGCCATTTGTGTGTCCAGCGAGTGCCTGTGAACATTATCAGTTCATCATTAGGGATCCAGAAATTCTGTGTCTGGCTTATGTTTCAATCCACATATTTTTGCTCTCAGGACCTTCGGCTAATCAACACGTCTGAGCTCACACACTAACACACATGAAGTTGGAAACATAGAGCACGACCACAAGAGTTTTACGCTGCTAGAAAAGTGGGCAGCATTTTCTATTGTATTAGCCTACTATTTAAAGAAATCCTAGCCTAAACTGGGTGGTTAAGCCACCCTTATTATGCGTCACTACCTGCATGATCCCACGGATCCAGGCCATGTCGCACACGATGTTAACAGACACTAAAAAACGTGTTTTTACAGGGACTGAGCACGCGTCGAATGACTGCTACAATAATTCTACGACTTCGACTATGGCCGCTACGACTAACTCTTCGACCACGGTTACTACGACTAACTCACTAACACTTCGACCATGGTTAATTCGACCACGGTCACTACGATTGACTCTACGACCATGGTAAACATGCTGGATTATTCAACATTTGCCTGGCGCTCTAAGAAGAAAGAGAGTGCCTTTTGTTTCTGTGGATAAGTTTCTGAGAATATTGAGTACAGTAGTGTTTCCACCGTAGATTCTTATCTCGACAAATGCTCGAAACTCGCGACTGCATGCCCTAAGATCTAGACACCCTCAAGATGCTACCACCCTCAACCAGCCATGAAAAGGATTGAAATGTATAGTTACTTTAGGCTGGGCTTGGGCTGGCATGACACGAACGCTAGCACGGCGGGTTTTGGGCCGTGCCTGGGCCTGGCCGGAGGCGAGACGGGCCGACACAGCACGACGGGATGACTGGGCTGAGCCAACACGGCACGACATGGCCCGAAGCACGGTGGGCCCAGGCCATGCCCACACGGCATGGCCCAATGTCCACCTATAGACAGATGCTTGCAGACCCGAATCATCACAACATAGATGTAACAATCTCAAAGCAAATTGAATGGCTAAAAAGTCGACTGTTTTGACAAAGAAAAACAGTCGACTACAGTATAGCACTTCCGAAAAATTAACTGAGATCAAATGATCAATGACACTAGTTGTACTTGTACGTGTACGTGTGGTTCTATAATGGAGCAACAAACATGGCATCTGCTGCCTCCACGACAGACCAGTTCAGAGTGACCGTCAGGTTTGGCGCCGTCAATGTCTCTTCCTTGCTGGAACAGTTAAGGAGAAGATCCACTGCAATGTAGAGCTCGTCACGTCAGCGGCCACGAAAGACACAGGCGGTGGTGGCGTTAGATGGGATGACGTCAAGGACGAGAAGGCTAACAGGGGTGTTGCCGAGGATCACAGGGACAAGCAGAAGCACTGTAGGTCAGGGGCGAAGCCAGGGGGGAGGCTTAGTAAGGCTCGAGCCTCACCTCCCCCCGGCGGCGGACCCCCCTCCCCCGCAGCGAGCCCCCCTCCCCCGGCGGCCCCCTCCCGGCCGGCGAGCGGCGAGTCGGCAACAGCAATCACAGTCTCACTCTCACAGAAGCAGCCCATTTCCCACAGTCGGCAACAGCAATCACAAATAATAAAAAGCAGCCCATTTCCCACAAAGAGGCCCAGCAGCCCACGAAAACACAGAATCACTATTCCCAGGCATGCGGCGGCGGCAGACCCAGAGGACTAGCACAGTCGCACCGCACAGATTCACTTCCCACACCCAGTTTTCACTTCCCAGATCTGGCGGCGCCGCGGCAACTCCGAGCGTCGAGCAAGGCGAGGAGGAGCGGAGGAGGCGAGCTGCCGAGGAGCCGGGAGCCCGGGATTGCCGTCTGCCCAGGGAGCGAGGCGAGGGCCGCGAGCGCGAGGCGTCGAGCGGGGAGGAGCGGAGAGCCGAGTTGCCGTCTGCCGAGGCGAGGAGCCGGCAGCGAGGCGAGGACCGCGAGGCGGCGAGCGAGGAGGACGCTGAGCTGCTGAGGTCTGAGGAGGCGTTGAGCGGTTGAGGAGCTGCGGGCTGCGGGCTGCGGCCGTGCTGTGCGGCCTACGGGGCGGCGGGTGAATAAAAGGGGTGCGCAGGTGGCCCGGTGCGGTGCGGTGCGGGGC
Source organism: Dendrocalamus sinicus (assembly GCA_036346575.1). Taxonomy (NCBI): domain Eukaryota; kingdom Viridiplantae; phylum Streptophyta; class Magnoliopsida; order Poales; family Poaceae; genus Dendrocalamus; species Dendrocalamus sinicus. The sequence continues at coordinate 38,985,127 of CM070671.1, forward strand.
CTGCTGCGGGCAGCCGGGCAGTGCGGGGTGCGGCCGTGCCCGTGCGGGCGGACTGAAGTAAAGGGGCCAAGGGGGGACCGTGGACCGGTGTTCGGTGGACGGGTGGAGTGGATCAGGCGATCAGCGGACTGTGGATTGCGGCATTGTGCTGCTGCCAGCTGCCGGCAGTGTCCGGTTGTGCCATTGTGGAGTGTCCGGTTGTGGACTGTGGACAGTGTGGAGTGTCCGGTTGTGTTGATTGCTTGATTTCATTTTGCTGCCGGCCAGTACACCAGTCATTCAGTGTGAACAATTGAACAGACTCACTCAACAGAGAACCGAGGATAGGACAACCGAGCTTCACTGCTTCAGTAATTTTCCTATACTTTTTTAGATATCAGTTTAGCATTTTAGACTTTACATTTTAGACTACTAATTTATTAATAGTCTTATAAATTTTCCTATAATGGAGAAACGAACTTTGTACAACTATTTCGCAAGTAATTCAAGTGGTTCTCGTCGCAAGTAATGCATTTGCCCCGTGATTCAAATTTGTCTCGTGGTTCAAATTAGCTTATTTATGGTATGTTTCATAATTCATATGAACTAAATTTTCATTATTATTCGCAATTTTCTATTATATAACTAATTTTCATTTGTTTCAGGTGATTTATTTCTACTCCGTACTCATAGCAGAATAATTATATATTATTGAATATGCACTTTCTATTGTCGAGGTAAGTACGTACTTTGTATTTCTCTGTTTTTCATTGTTTGTCTCCAAAACTCCAACTGTATATAATTTCTGTATGAATTTGAAATTCTATAAGAGTATAAGACTATATTTATGTCAACTTAGTTTAATCCGACAAATACTTTAGACCTTCAGCCCCCCTCAATTTTAATCCTGGCTTCGCCACTGCTGTAGGTATGCTACTGGCGGTGATGAGATTGACAAGGAAGAGGCAGATGTGATAGCCGTGGCAACCAACAAGGCAACAACACGGGCATGAACCACATGTCGACGCCGTACGCCTACTTGTCGTTCACCGTGGCGCTGGTGCCCATCGCCACTGAAGCTAGCATGTACCAGGTGCCGTCACTACCGTACAGCTCCTTGCCTTACCCACAAGTCCTTCCCGGCAATGACCAGCCCTACCGGCACCGTGTGCCCACCCCCCGCCAAGAAATACGACTGCAGCGACAACAGGAAGGATACTGGTGTGAAGGACGACGATGACAAGGATGACGACAGTAAGATGGAAAAAAGTTGTTGCCCCTGACGATAGCGGTTTTGACAAGAAGTAGGAACCGGTGCCCACCAACGGTGGCGAGAGAAAGGACAAAGACAAGATGGCCGTGGGTGCGGGAACCAGTACGTCACCATCGGCGTGCTGGTGTGCACGATCAATGCAGGCATGCACGAGCTGGTGCCGCCACCGTCGTATGGCCACTGATCATAATGGCGGACCCAAGATTAAAATGTAGCTAGGGCGGACTCGTAAGCGTAAAGCAAACAATATTACCCAAAATAAACTAAACGTTGTTGGTTCGCATAATGCAATAGAACATAACTGTCAGATATACCTGTCGAGATGCTGAATTTCTTCCTGGTAACTGGATTGAGTTGTACTGAAATCTTTGACACCCAAATCTAGAAGATCTTGATTGGTTTGAGAAGGCCTGTTTCAGCAATACATTTCAGAGTGGTCTCTAGTGTCTACATTACTGAAATTTGTTGGGAACTTCTTTTGTGAAACACAAAACTTACAGGTATGATGTTTTAGCATCTGATAGCCCATAATGTCAAAATGTTTAATGTTCCTCTTGTAGTGTAGACAATCCAATGTGGTGTAGAAGGGAAAGTTAAGAGCGTGTTCCACCCAGGGTTTAATCTTTCGGATGCAAAAAATTTTCGTCTGCCAGCGAAAGGAACGAAAGAACGAAATTTCGTTAATTTTGTTCGAATTTCGGACGAAAAAAAATCAAATTTTGGATGAAATTTAACCAAAATTTGAGAATTGAGATAAATACTTTCAGGATTAGCGCTGGTCCTCCGCCGTGTCAATCTGCGCCGCCTTCTTCGGGTCCCTGGGCAGCGCATAACAGCAGGCCGTCGTCCTTCCTCCTCTCCTTCGACGCCGCATCTTCATGTGCTTCCACTCGCCACCGCCGGCCGTCCATTGCTGCTTCGCCTGCTCCAGTAGCACCATCAGCGACACCCTCCTCTCCCCTTGTGCCGCTGCCATCGAATAGATCGGGGAGGGAGCTGCGCCGCTGTCGAATCGATGCGCCGCCGTCGAATCGATCGGAGAGGGAGTTGCCCCACCTTGGCCGCCGCCCGCCGCTCGGTGGAGGATGGGGATTTCCCCGCCTTGGCCGCCGCCCGCCGCTCTTCTTCCCCGCCTTGGCCGCCGCCCGCCGCTCTTCTTCCCCTCCTTGCCCGCCGCCCGCCGCTCGAGCTCGGTGAGACGGCGCTGGGGTTAGGGTTTGGAATGGGGGCTGGGGAGTGCGGCGTGGGAGGACCGGAGGTGTGCGGTATTGGGCTGGGCTGCGCGCTGCGTGTGGTGTGGCTCGAGTCCGACCGGCCGATTCAAAAGCGCCCGAATTTTTTGACCGAGACCGGTTTTTTTCGTTGGCCAGCGAAAGAGACGAGATTTCGCCGAAATAGCGAAATTTCGGACGAAATTTTTTTCCCTGGTTCCACCTAAATAGACAAAAATTATAGCATTAAGCATATAAACAGAAGTTCCAACAGAGACAGGAAATACATGAAAGTACCTCTTTAAAGAGTGGAGTTCTTTGCACCGCACTAAAGCTCAGTTGTTCCTTCGCTAAGTAACCTGACCAGGCTCCTATACTATCTAGAATCAACTCATTTTCCGAGATACTAACTTTTGAAGCCTTGTATAATTCCAATAAAGATCTTGTGTCATTCAAATATCCCTGAAGTGAGTTACAGAAAATGGAAGCTTCAGCAACATGAGACAGGCCATCTGCACCACGTTTTCAGGTGGATCAGTGTGTTGAAAGAGAGCCCAAAGAATCAAACTTAAAACAAGTTAACAAGGAAAAAATCCAGCACTAGGTAGATAATATGCATTTCATGAACCAGATACAGTAGATACTAGATAGTCTAGATAGCCAGCATAATATGTACAAGATGTAAGCTGAAAAGCAGCATCTAATCCATATTTCATATTTCCTTCAGACTCTGCAAAGCAAAAGCAGTACCTAATGTCGGCATACAGATGATTCCATATTTTCATTCACAATATTATGCTAGCTAGAACATGAATTCAGTTTCTCAACAAATCATTTCAACGTGCTAATGCAGTAATGCCCACTGGCCACTGCCTAGCCAGTATCCTTCAGACTTCAGAGTTTTAGTTTCTCAACAACTCCAAATCTCCAATTAACAATCAACAATCTAAGCCAAAATTTAGAGCAAGAACCCCACTTATCCTCTAATCTTCACAGACCTAAGCTCAGGAAACCAGAAAAAAGAATGATTTTGGCACTTGGCACTTTGGCTCAACTCAACAATAGCGGCATTCATCCACGGATCCACCATGGCCGCCGTGTAGCCGCGCCCCCTGGCCGCCGCGCCGCCCTCCAACTCGGCGCTTCCCCTGGCCAGTAGCGCCGCAGCGCCGCGCTCCGCCTCTGGCATCTAGGGTTAGCTCCGCGCCTTCGCCTCTTCGTCTAGGGTTAGTTCCGCGCCTGCACTGCTCGCCCGCCGGCCCATGTGTGTACTTCTACTCACTCGGCGGCTCGGCGTTGGGCTGTTGGGCTGAAGGCGGAAGCTGCTGGACAGTCAGAGAAGGAACATCACTATCTCGCTGAATTGCAATGCAGATCTGAAGTGAGTGGTGAGAAAAAAGATGGTGACCAATGGTGCGTCTGCCACTGGATACGACATACAAGCATCAGATATGGTGCCACAACCTGAATCAAGCTGAATAGCTAATAGATTGGATTATTCATATCACTCACTTCTTCTTTAGCGATCTTTAGTGGTGGCCATTTGTGTCCAGCGAGTGCCTGTGAACATTATCAGTTCATTGTTAGGGATCCAGAAATTCTGTGTCTGGCTTATGTTTCAATCCATATATTTTTGCCTGGTGCTCTGAGAAGAAAGAGAGTGCCTTTTGTATCTGTGGATAAGTTTCTGAGAATACTGAGTACAGTAGTGTTTCTACCGTAGAAAGGATTGAAATGTAAAATAGACCAAGGGCCCTTTTGCAGATATACCGCGTCGATCTGGACCACATAAGTTTGATCGAACGGCACAGCTGCAGTCAACAGACCCAGCAGCCCACTCGTCCGCGTCCTCAATTGCAAGAGCGGTTCCCGTCGAGTACTCCTCGCCCGAGCTCTGCCAGCCGCCGCCTTCCAGCCATCCTACCACCCGAAAAAGTTCAGTCTAATTTGATTACCATATTCACCTTGACAAGACATAGTAATATTAAATATAATAATAATATAATCATAGTAGTTTAGAGAATCAGCAAAATCCTCTATTATTAAAAGGTTTGGCACTAGTTGGTGGAATTTGGAAAATGGTTCTAGGGTAAGCGAGGATCGCTGGTGGCTTTAGGAGTAAGCCGGATCCCATGACCTTAACCTAGGGTGGAGGCAAGAATTACAAATCAATTGCAGTGTAATAACACTAAACATGGATTTGTGGGAGGAGATTGCCTCAATGAAAATATAAGGACTAGACCCTTACGCCGAGTAAAGAACATAGTGATCGCCTAACCACAAGCGTTAATACGTCAAACCTGGTCTAGTAGCTGCTCAAATTCGATTGAACCTCTACATAAGCAAGGCGGAGACAAAGTGTGAGTCCATACGGAAGGGAGTTAAGAAGGGCCGTATGGAAGTTGGCCATTATAATTTTTACTATTGATTTGATTATCCGATGTCCACACAATAGTAGGCTGAGATAAGTCAGGTAGAGGCCTGAGCTTGTTGAGGAAGCCTACTAGGTGGAGGCTATATAAAGAATTGAGCAGCGAACAACCTTGTTTTCTTAATTCTGTCGCGGAAGTTAAGAAATCTTGTGGGTAAAGCAGGGCAGCTTTGCAAAGTCATGACCAATTGCATTCGAATACGCTGTGCTTCCGGTAAATGGAGCTGTATTTAATGGGTGAATCCAACAACAAAACATAAGTAAATTTGGGAATGGTTTGGTAATACTGATGATCTGGTAGTCAAACTTTGAAAACCCCCCATTATTTATAGAAGGTGATTTTATGCTTAAAATCTGTTTGCAACTAAAACTACACCCACATAAAATAATAAACTTGTTTCCCCATTACTTGGTAAACTATGCATGTAGTTAATAGTAATCTCTGTGTGACTTGTTGAGTACAGTAGTTGTACTTGTTGTAAGATTTGCGGTATAAGCATATTTTCATATTTAATTCCAGCCAATTTAAACATATATTCAACATATTTCACCTTCCGATTTCCCCCAAAACCAGGGCAAGGCACGCACACAGCGCCGACCCAGAAAACCTAGCACTCCCTTATGCCGCTCGCAGTAGAGGAGTGTGGTTAGCGGAGATACAATGCCCACTCCGATGTCGGTTGTCGATGCTGGAGACGAAGGTCAAGGGATGCCGCACAAGATCACAGAGAAATGCACCGGTCGGATGCACTCAAACAGCGATGGGGATTGCCACTGTCTTCTCTTCCCTCGGGTGTAATTTCACCTTCCGATTTCCCCCAAATTCCCCCAAACCTTTAGGGTTCACCCGGGAAATCAAATCAAAAGCTCTAACGCAGTGTCGGCACAAGAGCACTAGCACCCGCACACCCGAAGATAGGAGAGGAAGAAGACCAAAGAGGTGAATCGGAATCGGAAGAGACCTCCCTACCGTGGAGCCAAGCGACCTTTTTGAAGAGGAGACGAGAGTTGGCTGCAGGGTGGCGTGAGCAGTCGGCTCCGAGGAACCCGGGTCAGCCCACGCCTCCGCCGCCACCCCTCCGCTCGCCATCTCCCCATGCGCAGCCGAAATCCCTGGATCTGGGCGAAGAAAACGAAACAGCTGCACGTGGAAGTCGCTCGGGAATGCCCTTGAGGAGGAGACGAAGTTTCCTCCCCCTTATCTCTTCACGCAGGTCACCAACCGGTGGGCCCCGCCTGCAGATTTTTTGATCCCTCTTTTTCAATTGGGAAATTCCCAAAAAGCCCTCATGTATACAATAGTCCCCACCAATTTATCAATTGATAAAAGATGTCCAATGTCTTGTTTAATATACAGCTGTTCGACGATGGGTACCTTGCGGGTTTGAACCCAAAGCCTAGCGACAAGGACTACGACTCTGCACAGACAAAGGAGGACTTCGCCTTGATCCAATGCCTTGGTGTGAGAATTTTCGCGCAAATCACATTCTGTACTGGGCGGCTTGCCCTTTCCCTTCTCGGGTTGGGACGTTTCGGTCATGTCCCCGTATCTAGCTCATGAGTGCTTAGGAAAGTATACCCTTGCCTTCCTTTGATTGCGACCTCACAATCACACTCATGTAGGTGAACTCTTCTAGGAATCCTATAGGACGATTCCATAAGTCATGTAGACCTCGAGTTCATTAAGAGCCAAAACACAACCTTCCATATAGAAAGAGCACTGCAGCTAATGGGACCCGTTAGTTGTGCTCTCTAATCTTACTTAGTTTGTTGTCCTAGAGCCAAGTTCACGGGATCTCCGATCTCCTAGGATAGGTTATCACCAATGTGAGCCTTTATACAGGTATGAGCCCCATTCCCTGAGACGCTGCCTGGATGGCCTTCCATGCCAATCCTTTAGTGAAAGGATCTGCCAAGTTCCTTTTAGACTGGATGTATTCTACAGAAATAACACCCATCTTTCTGGCATGCCTTATCGACTTAAGTCGTCTCTTTATGTGTTTTGAGGACATCATATTATCCTTCCTACTCTTCGCCTTAACCAGAACGGTTTGGTTATCGCAGTCGGTCAATATGGCTGGAATAGGTTTTTCCAGCACAGGCAGATCAGAAAGGAGTTCTCGAATCCATTCTGCCTCTACAGCCGCTGAATCAAGTGCTACCAATTCAGCCTCCATGGTGGACCGTGTAAGAATAGTCTGTTTAGAAGACTTCCACGACACGACCCCACCTGCTAGAGTGAATACATAACCACTCGTAGCCTTCATGTCATCCGAGTCACTGATCCAGTTAGAATCACTGAATCCTTCCAAGACTGCCGGATGACCAGAGTAATGTATTCTCAAATTAGAGGTTCCCTTCAAATATCTTAGTACTCTTTCTAGTGCCATCCAATGATCATCTCCTGGATTGGACGTATAACGACTCAATCTGCTTACAACATATGAGATGTCTGGCCTCATTGCACTAGTTAGGTACATCAGGGATCCTATGATTTGCGAATATTTAAGTTGATCCTTCCCATGCCCACTGTTCTTATGTAGCTTTGCATTTGGATCATAGGGTGTGGCTGCTGGCTTATAGTCCGTAAATCCAAACCTGGTTAGGACTTTATCCACATAATGGGATTGTGTAAGAGTAATCCCATTCTCACCCTTTATAAGCTTAATGTTTAAAATAACATCAGCTTCACCCAGATCTTTCATGTCAAAATTCTGGGAAAGGAAAGACTTTGTACTATTGATCACATCTATGTTGGTCCCAAATAACAATATGTCATCTATGTAAAGGCATAGAATGACACCTTCGCCCCCGTTAAACCGATAGTAGACACATTTATTGGCTTCGTTTACACAAAAGCCGACCGATGTCATCGTACTATCGAATTTCTCATTCCATTGCTTAGAAGCTTGCTTTAGACCATACAAAGATTTAATCAATCGACATACTTTCCTTTCTTGCCCCTCAACCACAAATCCTTCACGCTGCTGCATATAAATCTCCTCATCCAACTCTCCGTTTAGGAAAGCGGTCTTTACATCCATTTGATGTACTTGGAGTTTGTATGCCATAGCTAGTGCTTGAAGCACTCGAATTGTGGGTAGACGAGCCACAGGAGAGTATGTATCAAAATAGTCTTCTCCTTCTTTCTGCGTGAAACCTTTAGCCACTAAACGGGCCTTATACTTTTCAATAGTACCATCAGGTCTACGCTTTCTTTTAAAGATCCATTTGCAACCTAAAGGCTTACAACCAGGCGGGAGATCTGCAATTTCCCAAGTTCCGTTAGTTATGATGGAATCCATCTCGCTACGGACTGCCTCCTTCCAGTAATCCACATCAGGAGATGTGTATGCCTCTGAAAGGGTTCTTGGTTCATCATCCACAACATAGGTGACAAAGTCATCGCCAAGTGACTTCTCGGTCCTCTGTCTCTTACTCCTCCTCAACTCCAAATCTGGAGCGGTGTTATCCACACTAGGAAGAACAGGGAGATCATCTATACCGATATGGCCACTGTCTTCAATCGGTCTCATAGGAGATTCCATCACTATATTTGTAGCGATGTCACTCACCTCGGATTTTACCACCAGAAATCTATAAGCCGTGCTATTAATAGCATATGCTAGAAAGACAAGCATATCCTAGAAAGACACAATCAACGGTCTTAGGATCAAGCTTCCTTTTCTTCGGTAATGGCACATGCACTTTTCCAAGGCATCCCCACGTTCAAAGAAACGACAAATTGGGTTTTCTCCCCTTCCATCCTTCATAGAGTGTTTCCTCCTGATTGCGAGGTGAAACCCTATTCAGGACATAATTACCTGTGAGAACTGCCTCACCCCACCAATAGTCCGGCATACCTAAACTCTGAAGCATGGCGTTAACCAAGTCACAAAGAGTTCGGTTCTTTCTTTCGGCTATTCCATTAGATTGGGGTGAGTATGGTGGAGTAACTTCATGAATTATTCCACTTTCTTCACAGAATTGGGAGAACTCATGTGAGACGTATTCACCGCCTCAGTCCGATCTTAACCGTTTGATTTTCTTTTCTAGTTGATTTTCAACTTCAGCTTTATAGATTTTAAAGTATTCAAGTGCTTCATCTTTCGACTTAAGTAGATAAATATAGCAATACTTAGTCGCATCATCTATGAGAGTTAAGAAGTATCGTTTGCCACCTTTAGTTAATATTCCATTCATCTCACAAAGATCAGAATGGATTAGTTCAAGTGGAGAAGTGCTCTACCCTTCAACGCTATGAAAAGGTTTTCGGGGCTGCTTAGCTTGCACACACACTTCGCACTTTGAACCCTCTCGTAGTTATAGCTTGGAATTAAACTCATCTTACTTAACCATGTAATGGCTTCAAAATTAACATGACACAACCGTGAATGCCAAATATCATGAACTTTATTGCAATGGGAAACATTATAAATGTTTACATTATTCAAATCAAGAATGGATAAGCGGAACATGCCTCCGCTATCATAGCCTTTGCCCACAAAACTACCAAATTTGGTCAACACGACCTTATTGGACTCAAAAACAAGCTTTATTCCTTGTCTGCATAGCATTGACCCGCTCAGAAGATTACGAGTCATTGCAGGCACATACAACACGTCTTTAAGGATGAGTGTTTTGCCCGAGGTAAGCTTCAGGCAAACCTGTCCAATCCCACGTACTGTCGCGGCGGCTCCGTTGCCCATTAGGACGGATCCACCACCTTCACCCTGAAATGAAGAGAAACAAGACCGATCAGCACATATATGTCTAGTAGCACCTGTATCAATCCACCAATTAATAGATGGGATTTCCATAAAGGCCTGAGGTACGTACTCTTCTGAGCTGGTGCTAGCCAACGCAACATTAACTTCAGCCTTGTGGCTCTTGTGCTGACCCGGAGATGGACCTCTGCCCTTCCGATTGCGGCAGTGATTGGCCTTATGGCTAGCCTCCCCGCAAACAAAGCAGACGATGTCCTCCTTTTTCTTCTTCATTTTCTTTGGTTGGAGCTTGACTTGGGGCTGATTCTTGAATTTGGGTTTCCCAGGGCCTCCAGTTCTCTTAACCTCCACCTGATGAGCTTGAACCTGAGCTTTTCTCGTGCCGTCACCGGTTCTAGCACGCTCTTCAACATTGATAGCAGCTGACAGCTCATTGAGCGTCAAGCGCTCCTTTATATGTCTACGAGCGGTCACAAAGTCACGCCACGAAGGCGGTAACTTAGCCAGGATGACATTCACTTGGAACCTCTCTGGCAGGATATAGTCGTACTGACTCAAGTCACGTACATGGAGTTGAAGCTCGTGGAGCTGCTCCATCACCGACCGCCCCTCAACCATCTTGTAGTTCAAGTAGTTGGCCGTAATGAAAGACTCATTTCCATTATCTCCTTCGGAGTATTTCTCATCGAGCTCATCCCATAGTTGCTTGGCATTCGTGAAGTTGACATAGACGTCAAACAAGCGATTAGACAGGATGGCCAGCAAACGGGCTAAGATTGCATTATTAGCTTCTTCCCATCGCATCGTTTCAGGGATCTCTAGTGGAAACGCCGGAGGATTTGAAATGACCCAGAAGAGCTTAAGATCAGTCAGCCAAAGTTTTGCTTTCGCCTGCCAGCGCTTGAAGTTGACACTGTCAAAAAACTTCGGGCTTTACGACGTCAGATGACGAAGCCATTTCTTTATAATTAGGTTTTCTGGATTGTTGTAAGATTTGCGGTGTAAGCATATTTTCAAGTTTAATTCCAGCCAATTTAAACATATATTCAACATATTTTCAGCACAAAATGAATGACATAAATTGCATATAAACATGTAATTCCATGTTGCCATTCATATACAAGTAAACATTCAAAGAATATAGGCTCAAGGCTGCTGAAAATAACATGTATACCAGTCCTATGAGCAGTAAAGCAATTAAATCTAGCATGAAACAAAATAATTGCTTTAAGATTGCTCTCAGAACATAGTTGCGCAAGATTAAAACTCTTGGCCTTCTCATGCTATCACTGAAATTCATCATCAAATGTCTGGTAACTAAAACCCAGATTTTGAGTTCTAACTATGATTCTACTGCTAGGACTTAGACAACCAGAGATAGCTCAATATATCACTTTCGGTCTAAATGTTCATGAACAATAGGATTAAAGCAGTAAACAGACTAGATGACAGACTTATAGCATATAGAGTAAACCAGAACTGTAATATGCAGTATCAGATGCCAGACAAAAAGGAAAACTTCTCTGGAACCACTACTGCACAGCAAAGACAACTAAACATGAACAAGTCTAACCAGCCGAAAGATCACTAATGCTCTGACAGTGGAAATCAACCCTCTAGAACTCAAAATCCTAGTCATATTACCATATCTACTTCAAAGATCAATTTGTTCATCACAGAGCATGTAATCCGAGCCCACAAGCAAACATGTCATATACTAGTTCTAGATCTAAAACAGAACTAAAGAACAGATACTGCCGACAAAGTTTGCTAAAAATTAACAATACTCACAATGCAGACGGTAATCGAAACCGTCCAGAAGAACTAAAACCAGTGAAGAACAGAAAAACCAGGGCAAGGCACGCACACAGCGCTGACCCAGAAAACCTAGCACTCCCTTATGCCGCTCGCAGTAGAGGAGTGTGGTTAGCTAAAAGTGGAGTTCTACGAGTTCGATGACGCGTGGAATTATGGTCGTCTTCCGCTCAGGCGTACCTGTGGCGTTCTTTTGTTCTGTAATGTATCTAAGGGCTGTTTGCCCTATTGTAAAACTTGGCTTTAAGCCCTTATATTGTAATAAAGTTGACTTTTGCTCTTAAGCTTGTGATGGCAATGTTATACACTCGATTGATGTAACTTGCAGGTGAATAGTCCTGGGTAGTTGCGAGGGATTTATAATACTCCCAGAAATGAGGGTGTTACAGATACGCACTCGTGGGACAGAGCCGCTATGAGATGGGCAAGTGTTCGTCGATAGGACAGAGCACAAGGACCATTCGGAGCACGCGACCGCGAAGTGTCTGTGGAAATGCCGCAGCCGGAGCGGGTGCTGATGGCATCCATGCGCCACGTACAGATGAGCAGAAGGTGTTCGTGGGGATGCCGCTTCCAGTGACTGCCGGCCGAGGCCTCCTGTTGGGAACCGGAACTGCTCGTCAGATTCAACCTGGTTTCTTGTTAGTATACTAAGAGCAACTCCAGCAGAGCCCCTACTTGAGCCCTCAAACCTCATATTTGAGGGCTTGAGGTAAAAATGGAGGTCCAGCAGGGCCCCTACTAGAGCCCTCAAATTTGAGGAGCCCCTCAAATCACCCTCCCACCCCTCATTCCTAGGGGCTCCTCTCCCACCCCTCATTTTCCTGTTTTTTTCCCGCACCGTGAAAATTCCCCGCCCGCCTCTTCCCCTCCCGTCCGCCGAATCTCCCCCCGCCTGCATCTTTCCCCGCCGCCTCCCTCGCCCGCCCGCCTCCTCCGCCTCCCTCGCCCGCCCGCCTCCTCCGCTTCCCCGCCCGCCCGCCTCGCCCGCCTCCTCGGCTCGCCGCCGCCATGCCCGGCTCCTCCGCTGTCCGCCACCTCCACTCGCCGGTTCCTCGGCTCGCCGTCGCCGCGCCGCGCCTCCGCCCGTCGGGCGCGATTCTCCCGCCCGCCTCTTTCCCCTCCCGCCTCTTTCCCCGCCCGCTGGTCCCCTCAGCCGCCAGCGCTCGCCGGCGCCTGCCTCCCCGCTCTCCTCCGCCCGCCTCTTTCGTCGTCGCCCGAGAGCCGCTCCCCCGAGAGCCGCCGACACCTCCGACGCCGCCTCGGATCCGGCCGCTGGGCCTCAGATCCGGCAGCTCCGCCACCGGATCTGGGACCTTCGCGCCCGATCTGGCTCTTCCCCGCCCGTCCGGTGGCCATGCCCGCCTTTGCTCCACTCCGTCGACCGTCGCTCGTCCCTGCCGCGGTCGACCGTCGCCCGTCCCTGCCGCCGTCGCCCGTTGCAGCTCCTGCGCCGTCTCTGCGTCGCGGATCTCTTCGGCAGCCGCTGTCCGCCCGTCGCGGCTTCTCTTGGCCGTTGCTGCATCTGCGCCGTCGCCTGGCCGAGGAGTCGGCTCCCCGCTGCATCCTGGAGACGACGGGGGTGAGGGAGAGATTGAGGAGTGGGTCCCATATGTCAGTTGTAGTGGAATGGATTTGAGGGCTTAAATTTGAGGGGTGCTGTTGGAGTAGATGCAAAAAAACAGGGCCCTCAAAAGTAGGGGGAGCCCTCAAATGAAAAGTAGGGGCTCTGTTTTGAGGGCTACTGCTGGATCTAAGCGAAGGTATACATTGGTTTGTTCGCCGCCAAGTTCTGCTGCGTTTGACAGTCAGATATTTTCATGGGGCTGCCTGGTAACGAGCGGTACCGCGGAATGGTCCTCGCAGCACAGGTGTTTGTGGAAATGCTGCAGCGATTGTAGTACTGCACTAGCAGCAGCCCTTCGAATGTTGGCAGGACAGGAGGGTGAGCTCAATATGTTCATGGAAATGCAGCAGTTTGCCAGATTGTTCATGCAAAGAGAATCTCACGTGCCCAGTGACCTTATTGCCATTTTCCGTGCATGGGAGGTGAGCGGAAGGTGTTCGTGGAAATGTGGCACATTTGCAGTTCTTGTTTTGCTCTTGGTGGGAGTTTTGGGTATAACAAGTCTACGGTAATGCCATATAATTGCAGTTATACAAGGTCATTTCGCTGAATTTCAGTTTCAACAGATTGGGATACAGAGTTCTCCCTGCCATTGAAGATTAACAATTCAGATGTGGCTGTTCCCTCTAGTTTCTTAGGTAACAGTCCTTCCCAGATGTCAAATGCATGAACATGGTTCTTTCAAAAAAAAAAGCATGAACATGAAATCTTACTCATGTAGTTATGTAGGACACTAATTGAAACCGCTCAGAAACTTGTGTTTTCTACATCGTCCTACGACGGTAGTGAGCACATTGTTGGCAGGCGGCAGCAATCCATCATGCCATTAAGCTTTTCACTTTTCTATTATATTTTAACGAAGGAATTGCACTTAACCCAGGTATAACTTCGTTATTTTCGTAAAACCACAAGTTTAATCAATACATTCAGTTAACCACATGAATTTCGACTCTTCGTTTTAGTTTGCCCAAGCTGTATGGTTTGGTTCGAGCCTAAAGCACCACTCATGTGCCACGGTGATGTCTGAAGCCAGATCGTACGGTTGGGCAATCTACAACTAATAGTCAAACTATATGGTTAAGTGAAAGTATTGATTAAACTCGTGGTTTTATGGAACTAACAACGATATACCTACGCTAAAGTGCAATTTCCTCAACTTTAGTCTTCTCGTTATTTTTTTTAGCTTTCGAGTGATTGTTTGGACATTGAGAATCTGTAGTCTGTACACTGTACTCGAGGAATTACAGGCCAAGAGCAATTTTATGCTGCCGTCATACTTCTTAAGATGGTTGCTGGAAGGTATGTACTTGTTTGCTCATGGAGAACATCCTGGCCAACACTTAGATGATTATGTAAATGAACATACGCAAAACATGTATGTTTTCCGAGTAGAGCTTTCCCACTTGTACATGGAACTCCATGTACATCCTCCTTCGTTGGATCGGCTTTGAGATTCATGCCTCCTCCACCCATCTATTTTTGCAGAAAAGCCCTCCATCTCTTTTCATTATCCTCACCTCCCCTCCCTCTCCTCCCGGTTCCTACCGTCGCCGGGAGCGGCGCGGATTCTCTGACTTACAGGAGGTAAGTCATGGGTAACTTTTCCCCTGCCCGATGCCATCCATTCAGCATCCAACAGCTGACGCTCTCCTGTGCCATCTATGCTCTACATGTCAATCGAGTAGCACAATGCAAGCTCCACCTCAAGATTCCTCTCCTGCGCAACGAGTCTCCTCTCCCCTCTCAGTTCCTTGTGTTCGACACGCCGAGGCCCAAGGCCTGCTTCCGTCATGCCAGCTGACTTCACCGGCTCTGGCTACTCCGGCGTCCGCAGGCTCCGCCTCGAGTCACGCTCGGTCCCGGCGGATTGCCGACATCGCCCAGCTGGAGCCACGGTTCGGCTGCCCTCGCCGTCGCTCCTAATGGCGCCACCGCCCGGACATGCCGCCAGCAGCGGCCACCGCGGCCACACGACCTCTGCCTCGGCCACCTGCTCCTCCCCTCTGAGCAGCACACGCTCGTCCCGGGCGCTGAACCACCTCCACACCACCAGCCTCTGGTGTCGCCGCTTGCCCCTGGGCCCCTCCTCGGCGCCTGACGCACTCGCCTGTGCCGCCACCTTGCGCGAAGCTCTCGGGCCGTCTCCCAAGCACCACCAGCACCAGTTCCACGAGGAGTTCTCCGCCTTCGCTGACGACGCCGAACAGAATGGATAGTTTTGGATAATGAACAGTAAAATTCAGAGAAGAACAACAGAGAGTTCAGAGTTCTCTCGTGAGAGGAATTTGGGGCAATTTTCTCTGTATTCTGTTCACTGCAAAAAGTGCTAAACATGCTGATTAAATGAGTAACACACTAAAGAATCGTGCAGACTCACGATCCACAAATTTAGCTTCTGCTGCTGCTGCCGTGTAGTGTATAACCTCTTTGATGAGTTTAGCTTCTGCGTCTGTGTATAGTGTTTGCCTTGTAGCTTCTCCTATCCAGGTCCATCCAAATGTGTTAGAAAAAGCAAAAATAGAATGATGTAGAATCTTGTGTACTTCCCCCGCCTTGTTAATGTTGGATATAATTAAGATGGCAAGCAGTCTAATGCTATACCTTTTCACCAGTGCTTCTTCCTTTGCTTTCTTCAGAGTTTCAAAACATGGTTTTTTTTTTCTGATTTCTTTCCTCTGCTCTGTTTGAGCTTGAAAGCTGTAAGCATGATTCTTCACCATGTGTGATGAACGGTGGTGGTGATTATGTTTGATTTGCTTCTCGCTTTCGTGGTGCCATCAAGCAGAATTAAACAAGCATTTTACTAAGTATTTTCAATAGTTACATGCTCCAAATAACCAAAATAAACTCCACCAAAAGCCACCACTATATCATATATATATATATATATATATATATATATATATATATATATATATATATATATATATATACACGTAAAATTAGCCATAGAATTGTTCCAGCTAAAAACAAAATAATCTCTGCCAAAAGCCATCTGTTAGCGCCCAGCGCACATGTGCTCGACGAATTTGCCCAAAAGAACAAAATATCCTTCCATGTGATAGCAACCTATAGAAGATCTTGAACAGAAATATCGTCAATTTCACTAGGACCCTGCAAAGACAAAGGAAAAAGTTAAAACAGGGAAAAAATTAATTGTTAATTCTACACAATTGAAAAAGAGTATTATCGAAACTACCATTATCAAATCTATGAAGCTAGTGAAGGCGAAGGTATTGTGGTCCTTGTGAGCATTATCCATGGATTCTTGAGTTTCTACACCACCACCATTCTCTTCATGCTGCATAAAGCATCCAATCTTGTTTGTTAGCAAGTAGTAATAAATATGTACAATATATTGCAAGGGTTTTCAGCTACATACATTAGATTTATTTGGCACTTTCTTTTTGAACTTTCGAGTCTTGTCGAGCCAACTTCTATGTCGCTTTGAACTTTTTGGTTGAACCTCTTTTTTCTTTAAGCGTGCAGCACTAAGCATGTCTTCATCTTGTTGAACATTAGGCTGGACATTGTATGAATCAGACAAAATACTTGTAGATGCACTGATTTTGTCCTTCAGTTGATTACTAAGACAATCAAGTGCATTATCTACCAATAGAAAACACTCTGTTGAGCTTGCGGCTTGATATGCCAAGTTCAGAAATTTATGAGACATAAACTTGTAGCGGAGCATAGCATCTAGTTTTGGATTTTCAATGATGCTCCTTCCCTTGTTGTCTTGTACAGTTCCATACCTTGCTTCCCTTGTCCAACGCTTCAGAATGTAATGGTTGGGCAATAACTTGATATTCATCAAGTCAAGAACTTTCAAAGCATGGCCACACAAAACACCGGTCCTTGTAAACTACTTATAGTTGCATGAAGCTGTTTGCTCCAGAGGATCACCAACAACTATGCGCTCTTGTTCAGAACTTAAATCACCATTAGACCTCACAATCGAAACAGCATACGTGTTATTTTCATCCAATGCTCTAGTGCATGCTGCCATGGATCTCTCATATTCAGCTTGGAATGCTTCAAATATTTGGGGGTGTAAAGTTTTCCTGCTTGCACTAGCATAGGTGTCTTCATTCTTATTCTAGGTAGCTTTTTCCTAGCTTCAAATTCTTCATCTAGTTCTTTGTTTCTTTTTCCTTGCACTGCACTTTCAAAATGCTTTAAGAACCGAATGATGTCAAAATCTGATTTCAGATGGTTTTTTAAGTCACTATTGAAACTCTCACTTAATTGTGTGCTTCTCATTCCCAATGTGAAAACATCCCTCATGTAACATTCAGCCCATTTTTCCTTAAACTTGTAGATGTTATCGAGCCATGATTCCCTCTTATTGTCAACCTTATTCCTCATGATGTTAAATGCTTCTTCAAAGGCTGCCTTGTCCTCAATGCTATACATGCAAGCACTAAAATCTGAGAGAATATAAGATTCTTCATCTTCATCATTTTTTCTATTACATAAGTGCTTGACAGCATTTTGCATTATGTGATGAGTGCACAGTCCATGCCAAGCTTCTGTGAATACCTCCTTAACAACATTTCCCATTGCAGTGTCTTGATCAGTAAATATAGCTCTAGGTTGTTTCCCATTGTGTGCAGCTAGAAAAGCCTCAAATAGCCATGTAAAAGATGCACATGTTTCATCAAATAGAAGAGCAGCTCCAAAAATAATAGTCTCTCTGAATTGATTGAATCCAACAAACACAACAAAGGCCTGCATTCTTTGTTTGTGCCAAAAGTAGTGTCAAAGGTCACCACATCCCCAAAGTGAGCATAATCAATTATCATCTTAGCATCAGCCCAGAATATATTAGTTATATGTTCTTCCACATCCAATTGTAGAGCATAGTGGAAAGAAGGGTTCTCAGAGATCTTGTCTTGAAAATACTTCAACATGCTTCCTGCCTGACCAAATGCCAACTCCCTTTGGCGCCTGCCCTGCAAGTAATTTTTTTGATCACGGCAAGTGTAGCTGAGATTCATTGGTCCTCCAACTTGGCGACTAGCCAACTCATGTGCAGCTTTTGGCCTAATTCCTGAATCATCGGCAGCCTCAATTTCAAAAGCTTGCACTTCAGAAATCTTTCTTTGTGATAGCATCAAATGGAAGGTTTGTGGCAAGTGAAGAACATGATTGTGCACAAGAACTAGATCAAGCACTTCATAATTCTCTGCAACTCGATCTAATGTAAGAGTCATACGAACCGGACAACCTGTTCTTGTTTCTGCTCGAGGATTCTTTGTGACGTGATCCCTCTTGTCTCGTGCTCGAAAACCCTCCTTGGCACTCACATATCTACATGAAGTTACCTTTCCATCAAATTTACTTTCATTTGTGTACCTTTTCCTAACCTCAAAACCTGCATGACCTCCATAGTTTACCCAAAATGACCAAGCATCATCCAAGTTTCTAAATTTCTGACCAACTTGAGGTACCCAACTAGGATTCACATTCTCTCTGTACATGAAAAAAATGCATTCTCATTGCTCGCATCTGGGTACAAACAAAGCAAAGAATAAAGTTTGGAATGTGAACATAAATTACTTGTTGGGTTGTGCTTGTGCCATTGAATCTTAACTACATTTTGACTACAACACCAGCACCAGCCTCAGCTCATTGAACATAACTTACAAAAGGAGGAGGGGGGCTCTGTCTTCCCAATTACCAGAGCAGAAGATTTGTGGAGTAGATCAAGACAGAAGTGCTGAGCAAATGATGAGCTTGGAAACCTCGATCTAGATACACAGCAGAGCTTTAGAAGAGAGTAATACTTCACTACACATCGGAGCAGTATCAGAGCCAGGCCAAGACAAGCTAAAACGGCTAATGAACTCTCATCTCAGAGCAGCCATGCAGGGTGTTTAATTAAGCTCGATTCATAGCAAAGAAAAACATGCACGCACCTGTTGGTCGGATTGGAGCTCAGTGGTGCGGGCACAGAGACCCGCGCGGGCGCGTGGCAGGAGCTGGGCAGCCGGCGGCGTGGACGCGGGCGGAGCTGGGTAGGCGGCGGCTCGACGCGGCTGAGCTGGGCGCGCGCGCGCGCGACGCGAACGAAGCGGGCAGCAGCAGCGCGGGCGTGAGCGGAGCTGGCAGCCGGCGGCGTGGGCGCGGCGGCCGAGCGGCGAGCAGCGCGACACGGCGGAGCTGGGGCCGCGGCGGTGCCCAGTCCCACCAAAAAGCATTCCGCGCGTCCCGCGTTCTTTTCTGGTTGCGCAGGAGAGGAATCTTGAGGTGGAGCTTGCATTGTGCTACTCGATTGATGTGTAGAGCATAGATGGCACATGAGAGCGTCAGCCGTTGGATGCTGAATGGATGGCATCGGGCAGGGGAAAAGTTACCCATGACTTACCTCCTGTAAGTCAGAGAATCTGCGCCGCGCCGAGAGCAGCGACACGGACGCCGCGCTGCCAAGCCCCTGCGCCACCCTCTCTCTCTCTTCCCTCCCTTTCTCTATCCGGATCCAACGCCGTGGCATAATGCGTGCACGCCGCCACCCTTCTCCAGTCAGAGCCGCGTGCCGTCGTTGTGGCCACCAGATCCGGTGCCACCGCCTCCATTCCTAGCCGTCCCAGTTTTCAGCAACCCCGATGCAGCGGCCCCCAACACCGTCACCACCGGTACGGATCCAATCCGTCGCGCCGAAGTCCGTACCGGAGACTGGGAAGAGTGGGAAGGGGAAAGGCACTACCAGACTACAGACCTTTAGCGAGGGTTTCTCATTTTTGTGACGGGCCCGCAAGGAACCTACACAAAAATATATTTGAGTGTCGGGATCACTTAAACCTACAGAAAAATTATAATTTTTCTGACGGTTTTAGGTAAACCTTCAGAAAAAATAAAATTACAGTGACGGTAACCTTCAAAAAATTACGGAGACCTAACTTTTGGTCTCCGCGGCAATTCAAGACGCGGAATATTTTTTCCACGTGAGCCCGTTTATGTTGGAAAATATTGTAAAACCCTAAATTGTGCAGTCACACGCCCTCCTCCCTATCCGCTCTCCGCACTCCGCACCGCAATCCCTAACCCTAAATCCTTCCCGCTCGGCCGCTCCTGGTTCCCCCCCGCCTCCGCCCAGATCCGCTGCTCGCGGCCGACCCTCGTCGTCCCCGCGCCGGCGCCTCGCCCCTCCTCTCCTCCCACCCGCCGCCGCCTCGCCCAGATCCGCCGCTCAAGCCCTCCTCGTCTCCCGACACGGCATCCGCCCCACTTCTCCTCCCACCCGCCGCCGCCCGCCCGGATCTGCTGCTCGCAGCCCTCCTCGCCCCGCGCCGGCCGCCTCCGCCCCTCCTCTCCTCCCACCCGTCGGCCGCCTCCGCCCAGATCCGCCGCTCGAAGCCCCTCCTTGTCTCCCCCTGACGCCGGCATCCGCCCCTCCTCTCCTCCCAAACGCCTCCGCCCAGATCTGCCGCTCGCAGCCCCTCCTCGCCCCGACGCCGGCCGCTTGGCCCAGATCCGCCGCTCGAAGCCCCTCCTCGTCTCCCCCCCGACGCCGGCATCCGCCCCTCCTCTCCTCCCACCCGCCGACCGCCTCCGCCCATCCTAAAGAAAGCTCGTGACTTGCTGGTTTACTAGCTTCAACAAGTTCTAGGTAAGTTCAAGCATCCCTCTACTATGTTGTTCTCTGCATAGATTCATAAAAATGTTAGTACAAGTATTTTACTCGCGTATTGAATATGATTCTGTGCTAAAAGTTAATCTTAACATGTTTTAAACACAGAAAAAAATTAATGGCAGACCGAGAGTGGATGTACAGTGGTTGGGGTCAAGGCTCTACACTCTCTAGTGATTGGATTGAACAAACCAATCGTTTTCTAGATCGTGCCTTCTCCATAAGCACTTTAGTTAAATCTGGTACTGTTAAATGTCCATGTGCTATGTGCCGCAACTATGTAATGCACAAAAGGAATGTTATTGAGTTGCACTTGTGCAAGTATGGGTTTAAAGAAAATTATACAACATGGACAGCACACGGGGAGACATTTGTTAGGTCTGATGAACTCGCTTCTTTAGGTGTCCATGAGGGTTTGATGATCTGATCATATGGATGATATGTTGGTTGATCTTGGTGCTGTCCAAGCACCAATAGTTGATGAAGAGCCAACACCTTCTAGTAGTGCTTTCTATAAAATGGTCAATAGTGCTGATGAATTGGTCCATGAAAACACTTTACACTCAAGGTTGTCTGCTGTGGCACGGCTGCTAGCTTTAAAATCAGAGTACAATATGTCAATAGCCCACTACAATGATACCTTACAATTGATCCATGAATTACTTCCCCCGGGGTCTAAGTTAGAGGAGGATTTCTACCATTCAAAGAAATTATTACAAGGCCTTGGTATGACTTATGTTAAGATTGATGTGTGCTATAATAATTGTGTGTTGTACTACAAAGAAAATGAACATAAAGAAAAGTGTGACTTTTGTGACACACCTCGCTATGAGGAAGGGAATAATAAGGTTCCACGCAAAGTCCTGCGGTACCTTCCAATTACAGATAGGTTGCAAAGGTTGTATGCACATGAAGACACTGCAAAGGCAATGCAATCATATAGACAATCCACATCCAATAGGCTTGTACACCCATGTGATGGTGAAGCATGGAAAAAATTTGACATAGGCTTTCCAGACTTTGCTAGAGATGTAAGAAATGTGCGATTTGCTCTTGCTCGATGGTTTTACACCATTTAGTTTGGGTGCTGCTCCTTACTCATGTTGGCCAGTATTCATTTCTCCATTGAACCTACCACCAGGCATGCTCTTGAAAATGCAATATATATTCCTTGCACTTGTTATACCAGGCCCTCAACACCCAGGAAATAAATTAAGCATTTTGATGCAGCCCTTGGTTGATGAGCTTCTTAAGTTGTGGGAGGGGGTTGAAACATGGGATGCTTCAAGTAAGCAAAATTTTACCATCGGGCAGCTTTTATGTGGTCATCCATGATTGTCACGCTACGGTAACTTTGTTGCATGGAGCACCCATGGTACCTTTGCATGTCCAATATGTCTATGTGATACCAAAGCATTCCGCCTTCGTAGTGGTGGGAAAGCATGCTGGTTTGATTGCCATAGGCGTTTCCTTCCTAGGGACCATGAATTTAGAATGCAATCCAATGCTTTTCGAAAAAACACAATAGAATTGGGTGAACCACCAAGGATTTTAACGGGAGAAGAAGTGAAGGAGAAAATGTACACACTTGTAGGTGACACAAAGAACTATGGCAAAACACACAATTGGACCCATGTGAATTGCTTTTGGCAACTTCCATACTATCATAAATTACTGCTGCCACATAATATTGATGTGATGCATAATGAGAAAAATGTGGCTGAGGCTATATGGAATACATGCTTCGACATACCCGATAAAACTAAAGATAATGTGAAGGCTAGGCAAGATTTAGTTGACATATGCAATCGCCCAGCACTGCATTTAGAGTTGAAGGAGAATGGGAAGTGGCACAAGCCAAGGGCAGCATTTTGCATTGATAAGAATGACAAGCCAATTATACTAAAATGGTTTCAACAATTGAAGTTCCCTGATGGGTATGCAGCCAACATTAGGCGAGGGGTTAACTTTTTGCAAAGGAAGATATTCGGGCTAAAAAGTCATGACTACCATATCTTTATAGAACGTTTGCTCCTAGTTGCTTTTCGTGGATTCCTTCCAGAAAACATATGGGTCTGTTTGGCAGAGCTTAGTTTTTTTTATAGGCAGCTGTGTGCAAAAGAACTGAGCAAGGATACCATATGTTCCCTTGAAGAGAATGTTGTTGTTCTTCTCTGCAAACTAGAGAAGATATTCCCTCCGGGGTTCTTCAATCTTATGCAGCATCTAATTATTCACCTTCCTCGTGAGGCTCGGCTTGGAGGACCTGTCCTAGCTCGCTGGATGTATACCTATGAGAGGTAGAAATATTAATTAAAATAGAATATCTTTTCTCATATAATTATTCTAACTAAATTATTCTTTGGACTTTCTAGGTGTATTGGAAAGCTTAGAAAAAAAGTTAAAAATAAGGCTCGTGTTGAGGGGTCTATTGTTGAAGCTTATCTAGTAGAGGAAAATACAAATTTTCTCTCACTTTATTTCAGTCCTAAAGTGAGATCAACTAGAAATAAGGTTCCTCGATATGATGATGGTTCCTCCAATTTTGAGAGTTCATGCAACCTTCAAATTTTTCAATACCTGTCGTTGCTTTAGCCGCCAAGAATACCGTGATTTTACAAGGGAGGAGTACAAGGTGCTTTCTTGTACATATTGACCAATATTACAGAGATGGACACTTTCTTTGAGTATGTCTTTCTAATTAAATTTACCTATTGGTGTCTCTTTTCTTAGTTTTTACTAATTTACTTACTTCTCCTAGAACATTTGATAAAGAACAATGGAAGAGCATAATTACACCAACGAAAAAGCAACTTCGTCAATTAAGATTAAATGGCTGGAAATACAGCCGTGTGTCAACAAGTGGGCCTAATTTCTTTGACTGGTTCAAAACACAAGTAATGTTTACAGACACTCCAAACATCTCTCCTTATCATATGAACACTTTCGAACTAATAAATAATATTATTTGTGCAGTGCATGAAGAAATCTAGTATTGATAATGTCTTGCGGCAAATCTCTTATGGCTTTTCTAAAAGAGTAACCTCTTATGGATGCTATGATACCAATGGATATAGATTTCGTTCCGAGAAGTATGAGAGTGCTAGATCGGGAATAACTCATCGTTAATACTGGTGTTTGTGTGTCTTCTCTTGATGATGATGAGTACTTTGGTGTTATAGAGGACATCATAAAAATTTCTTGGCAAGGCAGCATGAAACTTGAGTTGGTTTTATTCGATTGTCGCTGGTTTGATCCAACACCTTCTGGAGTTAGGCGTACTGCCAATTTGGGTTTGGTAGAGGTTAAGCACACATCTAGGCTTTCAAACTTTGAACCATTTGTCCTAGCAAGTCAAGTTACACAAGTTTATTTTGTACAATATCCATGCAACTCTAGATCAGATTTGAAAGATTGGTGGGTTGTATATCATGTTTCTCCACATGGTTATCTTCCGCCTCTTATAAACACCAATGAATCTAACCCTCCTGAGGGGCAGCCACAAGAAGTATCATTCTATCAAGAGGAAGGATTAGAAGGGCATTTTGTTATCGATTTAGGGGATGACCTAGACATTACAAGCTCATTCATCTCAGATGAGATAACAAATCCAAAAGAGTTGGATTATCTTGCAAAACAGAACATTGAAGGTGAAGAATCTGATGGTACAGATAAAGAAGAAGATGAAGAACAAGAAGAAGATCATGGGCTTGAAGCCCCTCATTATGATCCAGAAGAATTCTGATTGGGCTTACATATATTTTGTGATTTTGTTGTAACCAGAAACCGAATTACCTTTATTATGATAAAAAACATTGTAACACCTGCTGTAATCTCATGCTATTGTCTACCATTCCTTTTTTATACTGTTATATTATATTTTTGTGTGCCATTTCTTATTTCTGCAGCTCATTATATTAATTCCAGCAAGTTATATCTAAGACAATGTCACTAACTTTTGAATGGCTATATGCAGATCATGAACCTCCGTCACAAGGCTCTTAATTCAAAGAAGGGAGCGGCTACCCGTTCCTCCAATAGGACAAATGCTGATGGTGCCAACTCTAGGACCTTGCCTCCTAGAACTAAATCTGCAGCAAATTCTGATGGTGCCAACTCTAGGAGCATGCCTCCTAGAACTCAATCTGCATCGATGGTTCCGACTCTCATAGGAGCATGACTCCTACTACTAACTCGACGTGTCCCCGCTAATGGTGCTAACTCTGGGGCTGATGTTGAGATGCAAGGGAATCGCCGTGGTACTGAAAGGGGAAGGGAGCAGCCTAAAAAGAGAGGCAGGAAGAAGAGGTCAAGGACCCAACTGAAGAAGTGATGAAGTGACAAGTTGCTTATTACATGAATGGTTCGAATGGCATATTACTTGTAGGCAATTCAGATATGCGCAATTTAATCCTAGTGATTACAAGTACAGCACACAGCTTGGAGTTATTCTCAAAAGGGAATACCCAGGCATTGTGCTAGACATGGATGAGCATGGAAGAACTCTTCATACTCGACCTGCTATCCATTGGGAAGATTACTATCTCAATGAAAATGACGCAGGAGAGACAAATGCAGATCGAGTGAAGGAAGAATTTTGGGTAAATGCATATTGTTTACCCTAATTTTCCCTTTTGTTGCCTATTTAATATCTAATAGTGTCATGCCACATAAATGTGCGAGTTTATTCTCTCGACGAGAGGAATTGCGGGGCGAGGCGGATCGTGTTTTGGAGAATTATCTTGATAAACGAGTAAATGATATTATGTACCAACTTCGTGTGGATCTTTGTCAAAGAGTATTTCTGGAAGAAACATGGGAGGAACTAGATGATGCACTAGCAAGATCATATGAACTTGAAGAACAACAAGACTTGGATGGTTTCATTGAATGGGTGGTGAGGAAGCTTGGCCTCTCCTCTGCAGCCATTGGAGTGGTGATCGGTTCCTACAAAGAGAAAGAAAGCCCAAGAATCAAGGCTAAAATCTGAGAATGATGCTCGGAATGAGGAGGATCACGCCCATACACCGAGACACAACGATGGCTGGTATCTATTAAACAATTACAATTTCTCAAGTCATCATTACTTCCTAGTTACTATATTGGTTGAATTTTGTTTCTGGTTGGGTTTTTAGGAATATAAGTACGGTCCTGAGAAGGCTACGGGAGTTAACACATTTGCGGTCATGAAGTCGAGCTAAAAACATTGTGATTCTGGAAGTAGTGGTCCAGTAAGCTGCCAAAAAGCACAAAAAATCATGGTATATTCTCATTTTGCATATTTGTATTGTGGTTTTTCCATTTCTGTTGGCCTTGTAATTTAGCTGTAATTCATCTACATGGTCTTTTGTGTATAAACTTAAATATCTTGTTTTATGATAGGATGATTACAATATAACAGTTAGCTCTGAAAATCAAGAAAATTTGGCTTACAATGAACTAGACGGAAGGCACTATACACCATAGGTGGCGGCCTGCCACATGGTCGTGTTCCAATAGGTAATGGAGCAGTGAGGAAGGCTGATGTTATATCAGCTGCTAAAGCAACAAATATTAGGCCATCCAACACTCCGTCAGTCCGAAGTGTCCTACGTGAAAATGCAATGCTTAAATGCGTCAATTACATGTTCAATCAAGACAGATCAGGGTAACAAATCAAATTGCACATATGTTTTTGCTGATTATTTCACTGGTCCAGTAATTCCATTCTTTTCTTTCCAACTACAGATGCTCTTTGAGAAGATAGGAGAAGAACCACCACTAGATGAAGATTTAATGTCACCTTTGCATGGCCAGGTCAGATCATTTAATGTCACCTTTGCATGACTTTTCTATTACATAATATGAGATCTAATGGCTTTTGGGTATGGCAGAATGCCAACAAATGCAGCAGTTCACAGGCTTCATGTTGATATTTGTAACATCTGGGCATAACCTCATTATTAGATCTAACTTGATGGTAAGGTAGCAAGGAATGCCACCTTGTTATAGATGACCCCTCATTGCTTAAACTGTATAGTAATACAATCTTCATTCTAGCATTAAATTGTGCACATCATTGCTTATTTTGAAAATTTGTCACACCTGTAGTCATGAGTAATACAATCTGATCAGTTGTGCAGAGTTACTTTGCATATAAGTTTAACATCTTCATTCTAGCATTAAATTGTGCACATCAGTAATATTTCTAGGAGTTAAGATAGGTACAGATCTTACAACATTCATGAAAAGGAAGATAATCATAGCTAACTGTGCTAAAAGCAATGATATTGGCCATTTTAGTAATCAATTAATAATCCTTGCCTTTGCTTACTTAATTCATATTAATAAGTTGATTATTCCTCTTACTCGTTGTGCTATATGGTTTGTTGTAGCGAACTGGCTCTTCACATGCGGGCTCACAACCAGATCCGGCAAGTTTCGGCAATGGGGATGGTGATGCGAACATCGGCTGCGAGGGAAACGAGGGGAACATCAGCTGCGAGGGCAGGGAGGGGAACATCAGCTGCGAGGACAGGAGCAATAATGGGGCATCCTAGGATGTTAAACTTGCTCACCAAGATGACCTTAGTACTGATCAACTTAACTTTTGGTTGCAACAGCAGTTAGACTAACTTTTGGCTATGCTACTTGCATATAGTAAGAAGTATGAACTTACCTTTTGGCTGATGGTAGATGCATGGCTGTGTATATATTGCTGATTTCTGGAAGTTCTGGAATGGCTGTGCATATAGTAAAACTGATGATGTCTGAAATGGTTGTGCTGCTGGTTGCTAAAACTGAAATTGGTTTAATGCCTTTATGTATATATGGCTGATTTCTGGAAGTTCTGCCCCTTTGTGGATGTGCTGTCCATTTGTTGATATGGATTATTCTGGATGTGCTATAAACTGCAATGTATATGTATGGTTTTGTTCTGAATTCTGGATGTATAATTTGTGCCTGAAATTATATTTTTTACTGCAGTTGTGCTATCGATTTACTGTGATAATTTTGTGACGGGCCAACTACAGAGAAAGGGGTTCTCGGCATATTTAGAATGGCTGCATTTTTCTGTCGGTTACCTACACTATTAATTTCCTTGATGGGGATTTGTGACGGTATTAGTTACAGGAATATGAAGATTTGGGCCATCCACGATGCACTTTTTCCTGTTGGTGAACGTCGCGAATAAATTTTCTGTCGGCTTTTTCTGACGGGGTAAACACGCGAAATAAGAACTACAAACCTGACGTGCCCCAAAAATTTCTGGCGGCAACCGTCACTGATAGCCGACGCGAATATTTTTTCTGTCGGTTCACACCCAGGCAAATGTAATTTCCCTGTGCGAATTATCCTGTGGGCTCATGCCTGACGGTTCACCGTCACAAACAATATTCCTGTGGGTTTTCCCCCATTTCCTGTGGGTTTTTCCCCCTCGCGAAAGGTGCGATTCCTGGTAGTGAGGGAGAGAATGGGGGAGGAAGAGAAAGGGATGGTTTATTTTTAAAAAAATTGCGCTTCCCTGTCAGTATGTGGATTTGTTTCTGTTTTGATGGCCTGGCGGTCCACCTACTTCGCGGATCCAAGAACAACGGAAGCTGGGATGGCAAATTTCTATCTAGTGTGCTCACCATGCTGAGACGTGCTGGTCAGCGTGTGTAACAGTCCAAAATTTTCTAATTTATTTGAAAATAGTGTGCTCACTTCTGTATTTTTGTATATGGTCAAAATTTTTAAGCTCATAGCTTATGGTTTCCTCATACTCCGTTGAAGCACGTGTGAAAGGACTGCCGCCGTGCGCCCACCGACGGTGCAAATTGAACGTCCCTCTCAAGTCTCAACCCTCTAGACGTGCTCCCAGCGTACGGCCAACGCACGCATGTTGTGCTCCCCAATGCGCTTTGGGTAGCTAATCGCAACAGAAAGCTCCGTTGTACTAACTTTAACCCTACATGCATGTGCGTCTAGCTGAACGATAGTGTAGCACATTTTGCTATCTTGATGGTACGGTTTAGTACGATCAAATAGCTTCAGCAAATCAAGGGTTGATATGGAAAATTAAAGTGATCATACATGCAAATTACTCCCTCCGTCTCACAAAATAAATTCTCATTCTTGAGAAGCCTCATCTCATAATATAAATCTATTGTGAAGATTAATGATGTAGTTATTACAATATTTCTATTATATAACCTTATTTTAAAGAAATTTTTATAGTAGTAAAATTAAATCTGATCATTGATTTGTGAGAGCATAATAGATTTTTCTTTATAAATCTAATTTTTTTCATGAGAGTATTATAGACTTTTCCTCTGAATATATTCTTAATACTTTCCGTCGTTGTCACTCCCGCCTCTCACCCATTCTGTTGCATCGCTACCACCGTCTCATGTGCTCGGCGCCTGTAAAAATTACTCTTACACTATGTGTTCCATTCACGGTTATACCCCTCTTAGGATTCTACTGATAGTATTGTCGATGGTAGTATAACTAAATCCTAACTAATATATTCCATTGGATAAAAAGAATTGACGCCTCACATTTAACTTTGTGTACCATAAAAGAGCCCTATTTTAATACTAAAAATTAAATAAGTAATTGTAATATAATATTTAATAGAGATATGCATAGTCTAATGATATTAACTTTTTTAAATTTAATGCCTTTTTGATCTATACATATAGTGGACTTTAGACTTGTTTTACAATACGGAGGGAGTACAGTAGAATCAATTGCATTGGAGGAGTCTTACCAACTGAATACTCTTTAGTGCCGCTCGTTGAGCTGAAATAAGCTGGCTTATGGCTGAAATTGTGCTATAGCTAGCTGAAATTCCACTGTAACTGATGGTAGCTTATTCGGCGTAACTAAATGTAAAAAATTTAAAAATAGAAAAAACAGGTTAGCTCATCATGAACAATGTAAATGAATAGGAAAAAAGAACTGGTAAAAAAACTAAAATACTAAAAAAAGATAAAATTTAATAATAGTAAAAATAAGTCAGAAACTAAAAGTTCAAACCGAAATGAACGGACGGCTAGTCTCCTAGTCGCTTGGTTAATGCATACTAGCATCATGTGTACCGACCCCTCACCTCTGGGCGCGAGCCGAGTTAACGTGGAAAAAGTACGAATGTATATAGAACCAAGAGTAAAGTCCATTACCGGTCCTTAAACTTTTTATGCTGTGTCATTCCGGTCCATAGACTTTTAAAGTATGCCATCCCGGTCCATAAACTTCTAAATGTGTCATTACCGGTCCTTAAACTTTTTATGCTGTGTCATTCCGGTCCATAGACTTTCAAAAGTGTGCCATTACAGCTGGACCCGTAACAGGTGGTAATGGCACACTTTGAAAGTTTAGGGACCAGGATGACATACTTTAAAAGTCTATGGACCGGGATGACACAGCATAAAAAGTTTAAGGACCGGTAATGGACTTTACTCTAGAACCAAAAAGCTCAACTCTCAGCCCACGCATCAGACGAGACCCTTACCAACTCGAAGTTCTATGTAGTAGTATACTTCGCTTGCAGCAAGCAAGTTTCCCCTCTTTGAAAAGAGGAATGTATGTCCTTTCATTTTGTATTGTCCCTGTGAGGTAGAATCCATCGCATATATAGCATGTAAAAACTTTTTTCCCAATCTAGCCCCTGAACACATTTTTACAAATTTGATCTTCTCCGTGACTATGGCAGCAACAGATTACACATATCACCTACCATGCATGCTCGTCCATCGTGGTAGGTAGCAAGCACCGTGGTAGCTAGTGCCAGCTCGACAAGCGATAGCTAAGTGCGGCAGGTGATAGAGCTATTGAGCTCGCCTAGCTCGATAAGTTGCTGCCAAGCTCAGTCAATGCAGCAAGCCAATGGGCGCTGTAGCTACTAAGCTTGTCTAGCTTCGTAGGTCGCCTGCTAAGCACACCTAGCTCAGTCGGTCGTCTATAGTGCCGGCCATGATGCCTGCCACCTACCGCGATGGGCGAGTGCAGTAGGCGACATGTGTCACCTACTGCTGCTACCGTGATTACGGGGGTGAGGGTTAAATTTGTAAAATCGTGTGTTTAGGAGGCCAGATTAGGCAAAAAAGTTGCTTCAGTGCTATATATGCGATGGATTTACTGGATGCACAAAGTTTAAGTACAATAATGCATGAAAACATGTGTTGGTAATTTGTTTGCGTGGTTCTTTTGCTGCGGTGAATTTATTGGAAACTCCTTTCAAATAGAAAATTGTGAGAATAGAGTTTGCAAAAAAACATCAGGAACCTTGGATGGGCTTTGAGATCCGTGCAACTCTCTTAACTCAATTGTTTTTTTAAAAATAAATCATCCCTTTCTCTTCCTCCCTCCTTTTCCCCTTCCCTCTCTTCCCTGTCTCTGGTACAGACTTCGGCACGGCGGACTGGATCCATCCTGGAGGTGACGGTGTTTCTGTTTGTGGATTTGTTTCTGTTTTGATGGCCTGACGGTCCTTTTACATGGTGGTAGTCGGCGACACTGGAGTCATGTTGCCGTGCTTCAACGGGGGTATCGAGGAAGCTAGAAGCCATGAGCCAAGATAGAGAAAACAGGCTCTGGTATCGCAGTGGTGAGGATGTTTGCGAGAAAGGAGGGATTTTAGATTCACTTATTGAAGTCCTGCTGCTTGATTAGATCAGAGAACATTACTTACACAAGATGAATTACGTACTAGTGTTTCAACTCTTGTGGACCTATTTAATAAGCTTCTGCAGCACGAAGCATCGCTCCTGTGGTTGTCTTCCTCAGCTTAGTGTCTAGAATTTGTTCTTTCCCCTTCACAAATTTGTCCGGAATTAAGAGAAATAAAAAAGATAAGATATCACATATATTTTAATTACACTGTTCGCATCAACTACTAGTCTTTAATTTGTCCGGAATTAAGAGAAATAAAAAAGATAAGATGTCACATATATTTTAACTACACTGTTCGCATCAACTACTAGTCTTCTTTTTTTTTCTGGAGAACAAGATTAGCGATGCGTTTAATCATGTAAATTTGCAGGTGCGCATGACATGTATATAGTACATCCATTTTTCACCTTTTTTTGGATAGTACATTTTCAATTTGTGGCAAAGGTGGGCATCTGCCCATATTCTCATTTGAGCATTTCCCTAATAGTATACGGTAATTGAGTAAATATCTGGACCAAAACATCTAAACACTACCGGAAAGCTGTTTTATGCCGAGTGTCTGAAATTTTGCCGAGTGCAATATATCGGGCACTCGGCAAACAATAACTTTGCCGAGTGCCCAATAGATTGCACTCGGCAAAATAAAGCACTCGGCAAAATAAGATCTTTGCCGAGTGCTGTATATTAGACACTCGGCAAAGTAAGCTCTTTGCCGAGTGCTAACAGGAAAACACTCGGCAAAAATAAAACACTCGTCACCAACCGCCGTCCGTTAGAGGTCAGCCGCCGCCGTTAGACCTTTGCCAAGTGTCTGGAGCTGACACTCGGCAAAGATATCTTTGCCGAGTGTTTTGTTTATGCACTCGGCAAAGAAATAAAAATCTTTTCCTCTCCTACCCTTCAAACTTTTTCTACTCTCCACATACAAAATATGGTACTCTATGTTAAAATTTGGTATATTTTTGTATTTGTTTGCTATATTTAATTAATTAATTGCATTTCAAGCAATTTTTTGAATCATGTCAAATTTGAACTGCAAGTGATTCAAATAATAAGAAAAAATGAGTAGAAAAATGATATTCATGTTATTCAGCCTGGTTTGAGGCTTTACCTGTTAAATGAAAAGGAATTTCGAACATCTTGTTCAGGAAACACGACCACAAACGTGTGGCCGAATGGTTTTTAAATTTTAAAAAAAGCAAACGAAGTCTGAAAATCATGAGATTTGTCAAGATGTCATGATATTATACGTGGAGGCTGTGATAAAAAATTGATAAGATTTCGCATAAGTTGTCACGTACGATGCTTACAAACTGAAGCAATTATGAAGAAGAAGCGTAGAGTTGAAACGGATCCGGTAAGATTTGGAGTCAAAGTGACGGTCGAATTGTGGTTTGACTACAAAACTTTTTGTACAGGCAATAGACAATAGAGATTGTTTCATGTGAAATTTTGGTAATTTTTCGGATCCATTTGATAATTTTAATTTTTAAACTGCAACTGCAATTATAGAATTTTACTTGATATAAATTGAATTTGAGCTATAACTGCATGAAATAATGGTCTAATATTCGTAAAAGCATCGAATATGCATTGTTGAGTGAATTTGACAAGGCATTTTCGAAGTACATTCGAACAAATTTGTAAAACACGCTATGGAAAAGATAGAGAGGAAAGGAAGTTTTATTTAAAAAAAACACGCTATGGTTTGCCGAGTGCATTGTGGGAGGCACTCGGCAAAGAGGAAGGATTTGCCGAGTGCCCGATCGGGGGCACTCGGCAAAGAGGAGGGGTTTGCCGAGTGCCCGATCGGGGGCACTCGGCAAACAATACAAACATAAAACTTAATAGTTTCCCCGTGGCCGCGCGCACACACGCAACACCCGCACGCCCGCCCGCCCGCCTTGCGCCCGCACACCGCGCGCGCGCGCGCGCCGCTTGCCCGCACGCGCGCCGCCGCCCCTTCCCGCGCGCCGCTGCCCCTCCCGCCCGCCCGCGCACCGCGCCGCCTTTCCCCAGCGCGCCGCGCGCCCGCCCCGCGCGCGCGCCGCCCCTCTCCGCGCGCGCCCTCGGCACCCTGCCTCCCTCCAGATCTCCCAGCGTCGCCCCTCAGCACCGCCGCCCGCGAGTTCATCGTCTTCGTTGCCCGCACCGTCGACCAGCTTACCCAATCCGGCCAGCGCCCGTCCATCCAGCACGAAGGTAACCTCAGATCCGCCTCCGGGTCTACTGAACTTTGTGATTCGATGCTGAGATCCGTGGTTCGCACGGATTTGGCCGGGGCCAACCTTGTGGTATTTGATGGCTGCAACAAGGGCAGGTTTGATTCATCTGATGCGCTGTTTGATTCATGGATATATTATGGTCATAATTCACAAGGAACAAATTTCCATAAGATGTTGGGGCTTGGGGTATCATTGTTTGACTGCTAGAGAGTTATTCAGTTAGCTGGATTGCTGAGGGCTTCCCTCAAATCTTAAAAAAAAAAGGAGTAATCATATAATCCTGCTAGTCATGTTTGTGGCAAAATGAACTTTTATTAGGAGCAAAGCCTATTATCGTTGTTTCCTAAGAATAATTGTACAACTGATATCCCAGTACATACAGAGGTTCATTTTGGAATGTTGATCAAATGTTGTCACAGTTAGTGAGTTTATCTACTGAAGTTTCTCTATTCAAATCCCTGGTCTGTGTAGCCATATTTCCCCAAGACCCAGTTGAACTTTTTGTGCCTGTGGTCTCATGGGCCATGGGGTCTTCCTAGCAGAGATCAACCTGATGGGAGTGCAATTTTGTTTGTTTAAGACTTTGTTATTGCCAGTTTGATAGTGGTACTAGAACATGCATATTAGTGACCACTATATGATTAGAATGTTATTAAATGAACTTCCTTAATATTTTTTATTTATTCCCTTCTTTAATTGCTGTTCTCAATTACTGTGTTACTGAATTACTTTTAATGCTTGTTAATTTGTATTGCCCAGTGGATTATTATCTGATATCTGTGATGGATGCATGAGATCTGTGAATGTGCAGTACTTTGTTAATTTGTGCACTGTTAAATTGTTGGTTCATGCACTGTGATTGTGGATGTGAAATGTTATGTTGATTTATGGATCATGATGATATGGGCATTGGTTTTGATCATGTGAGTTAGGCCCAGTTTATTCTCTGGTTAGGCGTAACCTAGTTAGGCGTCTCCCGTTCGAAAGAGATACGGTTGGAAATATGCAGATCTTTGCATATCTATAACCGTATCTGTTTCGAATTGTCCACGTTTTTTGGACAACCCGAGGATGCGTAGATGGGGTTAGTTTCATGGTCTACTCGATCCGTGAGTTTCGCAGCATCTCCTGTTGTTCTCCGGATACACAATCTCCCGCCAGACGTGTATTTGGAGAACAGTGGGAGGTGCTGCCAAATTCTGTCTCGGATAGGAGTAGAGCATGAAACTAACCTCATCTACGCATCCTCAGTGGGATTAGGACCTATCTTCACCTATTAGATAGGAGAAAGATCGTGTAGATGCATTTGATTCTTATATTACTCCCTGATATGTTAGAGGATGGATGAC
This sequence comes from Dendrocalamus sinicus, assembly GCA_036346575.1. Lineage (NCBI taxonomy): Eukaryota > Viridiplantae > Streptophyta > Magnoliopsida > Poales > Poaceae > Dendrocalamus > Dendrocalamus sinicus. The sequence goes on from CM070671.1 coordinate 39,020,035, forward strand.
CGTGAGTGGATGTACACGGGCCGCTCAAGTCAGGGTTCGTTGTCCGATGAATGGATTGAGAAGACCGATGCTTTCTTGGAACTCGCATTTGCCAAGGTTAAAGGAGCGCGTGCCACTTGGTGTCCCTGCAGCAGATGTGCAAACACGCGTCGACAAACAAAGGAGGTCATGGGTAAACATCTTTGCAAGTTTGGATTTACGGCAGACTATACCCGGTGGATCTACCACGGTGAATCCGATCGTATGAGAGAGGAGGTCGTGAGACCACGCGTCGAGGATTATGATGCTGATGGTGGGGTAGGAGACATGTTGAATGACTATCATGAAGCACACTTCGCTGAAGGACGTAGGGAGGAGGAGCCAGAGGCAACCGCAAAGGCGTATTACGACATGTTGTCTCGCGCACGAAAACCCCTTCACGGCGGACGAAGGTTTCTCAACCGGATGGCATTGGACGCGTAATGGCCTTGAAGTCCCGGTTGCTTTGAGTCGAGGCGCCGATGCTATGTTGATAGCTTTTGGCAGCATGCTTCGGAGGGTCACATTCTGCCAAAGAGCATGTACGAGTCAAAGAAACTCCTTCGTGCACTTAAGATGCCATATGAGCAGATACATGCTTGTCCGAAGGGGTGCATCCTATTTAGGAAAGAACACGCAGAAGCAAAGTACTGTGCAAAGTGTGGATCCTCTAGGTTCTGGAGGTAGACTCTGGTGATGGTCAGAAGAGGCAGCTTGCGATCCCCGTGAAAATCCTACGGTACCTTCCGTTCATACCGAGGATCCAACGGCTATACATGACCGAGGAAACCGCGAAACAGATGACATGGCACAAAAATGGACGTCGATACAATCACGAGAAGTGGTACATCCATCCGATGGTGAAGCATGGACCCACTTTGATGTGATTCATCGTGAGAAAGCTCTAGAGGCTCGTAATGTACGTGTTGCGCCGCAACAGATGGGTTCAATCCTTATGGAATGATGGCGCCCCATACACTTGTTGGCCCGTGTTCGTTATCCCCTCAATCTCCCCGGCGTCCTCTTCCAACGACGAACATATTCTTGTCGTTGATAATTCTGAACACCGGGAATAATATGGGTGTGTTCATGGAGCCTGTGATTGATGAATTGGTCCGTGCTTGGGAGGAAGGGGTATGGACATACGACCGAGCTACAAAGAGAAACTTCAAAATGCATGTTTGGTACCACTACTCCCTGCATGACTTCCCGGCGTATGGGATATTCTCATGGTGGTGTGTTCACGGAAGTTCCCATGCCCGGTATGCAAGGCAGCTCTGAAGTTCATTTGGTTGCTGAAGGGTGGCAAGTATTCTTCGTTCGACAAACATCGACAATTCCTCCCTCTTGACCATGCATTCAGACGAGACATCAAGAACTTTACGAAAGGTGTCGTAGTTATAGACCCTGCACCGCAGATGATGACCGGTGCCGCGGTTCGTGCTCAGATAGATGCTCTCGAGGTCAATCAAGAAGGTGGTTTTGTGGGATATGGTGAGCAACATGCATGGACTCATAAGTCGGGCTTGTTGAGGCTCCCCTATTTTGATGACCTTCTTCTTCCACATAACATTGATGTAATGCATACTGAAAAGAATGTCGCCGAGGCACTTTGGGCAACAATCATGGACATTCCTGATAAGACAAAGGACAACATTAAGGCTAGAGTGGATCTGGCAACGTTATGCGATAGACCAAAGCAAGAAATGAAGCCTCCTAGAGGCGGTAGGACATGGAGAAAGCCTAAGGCCGAATTCGTCTTGACCAGGCCCCAAAGGAGGGAAGTACTAGAATGGTTCCAAAAGTTAATGTTCCCTGATGGGTATGCAGCGAATCTGAGGAGGGGAGTGAACTTATCTACTATGCGAATCAATGGGCTCAAGAGTCATGACTACCACATATGGCTTGAGCGGCTTCTTCCGGTGATGGTTCGAGGCTATGTCCCTGAGCATGTCTGGCTAGTGCTGGCAGAGTTGAGCAATTTCTTCCGCCAGCTTTGTGCCAAGGAGTTATCTCGGACCGTGATTGCAGACTTGGAAAGAATGGCACCTGTGTTGCTCTGTAAGTTGGAGAAGATCTTTCCACCCGGCTTTTTCAATCCGATGCAGCATTTGATTTTGCACCTCCCGTATGAGGCACGAATGGGGGGGCCCGTGCAGGGTCGTTGGTGCTATCCAATTGAGAGATGTCTAAAGGTTCATCGAACTAAATGTAAAAATAAATGCAAAATTGAGGCTTCCGTTGCAGAGGCATACATTTTGGAGGAGGTGTCAAACTTCACAACAACGTACTATGGTGACAACCTTCCTAGCGTGCACAATCTACCCCGTCGTTACAATGCTGGCGAAAATGAATCGAACCTCAGCATTTTCCGAGGGCAACTCGGAAGTGCAAGTGATGCGACCCCCAAGACCTTGAAACATGAAGAGTGGCGCACTATCATGCTATATGTGTTGAACAACCTTTCCGAAGTGGAGCCGTACATGCGGTAAGTTGTCAACAAACTTGTTCTCCAGTAGTCACTATTCTGCATCCAACCCCCTTGTTTCTCGTTGGTGCAGGGATTTTCATCATCAATTCTGGCGTGAATCAAGGGAACCTACCCCGCAGGAAGCTGAGACCCTTCTTAGCCACGGTGCGGGAAATGGAATGCCCGATTTCATTTCTTGGTTCAAACAGAAGGTACTGTCCAATTTACCTCGTACTTAGTTTGACATTACAAGTTGCTCGTACGGGCGGATAATATAACGAACTATCCTGCTTGAGCTTGCAGGGTCAAACCGATGCGTCTATGAGTGCCGAGTTGAGACAGGTTGCCGATGGCTGTGCCTATAGGGTAAGCTCATTTACCTGTTATGACGTGAATGGATATCGCTTTCACACAACAAGACATGAGCAGAGTCGGCCCAATCGAAGAACCACAAATACCGGAGTTTTTACGCCTGGCCTTGATGGGGTCGAGTATTATGGAAGAATTGAAGAAATATACGAACTCACGTTTCATGGTTGCAAACCTCTTAATCCTGTCATATTCAAATGCCATTGGTTTGATCCTGAAGTAACGAGACGGACCCCTAATCTTGGGCTAGTCGAAATTCGACAGTCATCCGTCTTACCAGGAGACGATGTGTATATTGTGGCTCAACAGGCCACGCAAGTTTATTATCTCTCATACCGTGCCAAAAGACGACCGTCTTAAGGGTTGGGATGTTGTGTACAAGGTATCGCCACACGGTAAACTACCTGTCCCAAACAATGAAGATTACAATTTTGACCCAAACACATATGACGGAGAGTTCTTTCAAGAAGAGGGGCTAGAAGGGAGTTTTGAGATAGACTTAACCGAAGCGATCGGAATGGAAGTAGACAATGAAAGGGTTGTTGACGAGGACGCTGGAGATGAGGTTCAAAATGTGAAGGACTTAGAATTACTTCAGCAATTACATTTAGGCAATGACAGTGATGACAACATTGCTCCTTCGAATAGTGTTGATTATATGGACATGGCTGATAGTGATGATGAGACTTATGATCCAGCTAATCCCGATCATGATGATTATTTCTAATACATGTAATACTTTGTTATTTTCTAATTATGTTTTGTTTATTTTGCATCTCTTTCTAAAGTACGTCTTGTTTATCTGTGCTTATTGATTTACTCTTTTTAATTGCAGGTGATTGAACAAAGATGGTGGGCGGTATGAGGAACGTAAAGTCGCTTTACCAAAGACGGCACGATGCAGCTGAGCAGTCGGGGAGCAGGAGTAGGAGGAGCGGGAGGAGCAGCAGGAGGAGCAGGAGCACTCTTGAGAGGGAGCGGGAGGAGGAGCGGGAGGAGGAGCGGGAGCGGGAGGAGGAGCGGGAGGAGGAGCAGGAGCGGGAGGAGGAGCAGGAGCAGGAGGAGGAGCAGGAGGAGGAGGAGGAGGCGGCAGGGGGTTCCGCTTCCTCTGGTTCGTCGGGTGTCTGGTTGCGAGGTCCCTCGACCCTCCCGAGGCGACCGATACCTCGTGAGAGACGCCGCGATTCAACCCACTGGGCTAGGTAAGTAACTTTAGATGTTATCACTACTTTTTCATTTGATATGTTGAAAATCACAATAGAAACTAATAATTTATCTTAATCACTTGGGCGGGGTTGGGCGCTTGTGGCTGCGGTGATCACAAACGCCATGTCAATGGCATCCTAGGTCTTTGTGCAGCTACACTTCCTGGCCCGGTTGCGTTTAGCGGAGGGCAGGAGCCGGCCTACACGTGGGACCACTACGTCGCCTTCCCCGATTTACCAGATCGGGATGGCAGGGTATTCGCCAACAAGGCGGCGCGGGTGACAACCGAGCTGTGGGTAAGTCTTCCTCGCATTACATTGCTCAATACATCGCATTCATTGGACATTCTTGAAATAATGACTGGATACATCGCGTCTATATGTAGGATTTCTTCAGATGCCAGGAGGGATATGAGGCCAAGGCGGCTAGTGTGGCTCATAAAGCCTGTTATAAACTCGTGAAGGACATGCATTACGAGGCGCGCGTCCAGGCCATCGTAACATACAACGCTACCTACCTTGGAGTGAAGATCAACAAAACTCAAGCAAGAAACATGAGGCTGACCCGGGAAGACTACATGCAGGTAAATATAGAACATTAATACTGATTTTTTCTGAGATTAAGTACGCTTAATTTGATCTTCTTATATGTTATATACTTGATGACGTGTAGGTGCCTCCGTGGTGGTGCGCCCAACATCTCCAGTGCTGGGCACAGATGGTGGACAAGTGGTGCGCCGCCGAGTGGGAGGAGACGCACAACGCTTGCCGGGAGCGGCGTTTGATGATGCCAGGTGCACCACACCATCAAGGCAACCGTAGCCTCAACGAATTCGCGGCTACATGGGTACGCGAATTCATTTCTTTATTATAACGCTCAATTCTGCATAATTTCTAATCATCTTGCTGTTTCTTTCGCAGTCGTCGTCACATGGTGGCCAGCCTTGCTCCCAGTTCAAGGCATGGGCTTTGGCCCACAAGGGCAAGGCGACGTCCGACGTCGACTACAACCCGGAGGACCCGCCCTCGGTGTACAGCAATGCGATCGTCCACAGCCGCCTCAGTGAGTACACATCGATGGCAAGGGCGGTCCATGGGCCAGAGTACGATCCGAGCACCCAGGACCTTGATGGAGAAGTCGTCATGAGGGTGGGAGGAGGCAAGAAGCATGGGCGGTCTTGGATTGGCGACAAGACACTCGACATGGCCACTACTCCCACTCTCACCCAGATTCGAGCAAGGAGCACGAGCTCAAGCCCGGCCATACGCCCACGGCCGGACACTGCACAGTCCCGGATGGAGGCACTCCAGGTTATTTCTGTTTTATTCGTCGTTCATTACTTTTTACATACCTTTGCTTTGCATTGTAACATTGGGGTGAAATATTGTAGGCCCAGCTGGAAGAAGAGAAGAGGCTACGGGAGGAGATGGCGGCGAGGATGGAGGCCGATCGGCAGAGGAATGAGGCCGAGCGGCAGAGGAGTGAGGCCGAGCGGCAGAGGATGGAGCAGATGTATCAGTGGATGCAAAGTCTTGGCGAGAGGATGGGTCAACCTCTGCCACCGGAGCTATTCCCTCCACCTCCTCCTGCAACTACTCATGTGAGTTTCTAGTGGAGTATGAATGTTTAATTTTGTATGTTCCTACTTTAAATCTTGTCTCACAAATGCAATCTCTTCTCCTTTGTGCAGAATCAATCGGCGGCTTCCAATAATGTGCCTCATGACCCATCACATCAGTCGGGGTGATTGTGGTTCGAATACTTGTGGTTGTGATGTTTATTATGAATATTGTGGTTGATACTTGCTGAATGATACTTGGATTTGCATTATATGTGATATATTATGGTTGCACTTGGTGAATGATTGTGAATGACATTTGTATGTGATATATTGTTAATATATTGTGACTTGTTTGAGTGGGGTGCAATAAACAATTAAAAAAGGCAGTTTTCTGCCACTTTGCCGTGTGCTACACTCGGCAAAGGGAGGCTTTGCCGAGTGTCATGGTAAAAACACTCGGCAAAGTAACGTTTCTGGGCATTCTGGGAACATGCTTTGCCGAGTGTGTTTGCTTTGCCGAGTGTCATGGTAAAAACACTCGGCAAAGTAACGTTTCTGGGCATTCTGGGAACATACTTTGCCGAGTGTTTTTACCATGACACTCGGCAAAGAACACGTACTTTGCCGAGTGTTTTTTGGATAACACTCGGCAAAATATTACTATTTTGCCGAGTGCATTTCCACGACACTCGGCAAAGAGTAATACTTTGCCGAGTGCCATTCCGTCCTGGCACTCGGCAAAGGACGCCGTCACCGTGTTCTCGCCGTCCACTGACCTTTTTTTGCCGAGGGTCGTTTTGGCACTCGGCAAAGCCTTTGCCGAGTGCTCGATGAAAAGCACTCGGCAAAGAGCTCTTTGCCGTCACAAACTTTGTCGTGTGAGCTATGTCGTGGGTGGCACTCGGCAAAGCCTTTGCCGAGTGTTTCTCGTGCTTTACCGAGTGTCACCGGCACTCGGCAAAGCTGCTGATTCCGGTAGTGAAACAAGGCAGTAGATCAAGTCTATCCTGCTCAGAGGATTCATATCTAAAGTGTAAAGAGATACTATAGCATGTCAAACACTCCTGATACCTTCCAAGCCTATGCGTATCCAAATGGGGAAGTGGAATGCTACTTGGTGTAAATGCAACCGAACGGGCTTCATACAACTGCTTGAGTAGGGAAGTAAGAACTCTCGTGTGTGGAAGTGCGTTGTGGCACAAGATCAGTGGGTAGTTCATATCCTTCTTGTCTTGGAGACGTAGAGCTGAAATAGCTAGAGACCACAACTTGCCTGTGTGGAAGGATACTAGCGAGGAAAATAAGACTTTATACATGTGAATGGGGCTGGGCACCCCACAACAACGTGTGTTTAATTTCTTGAGAGTTGTGAGCTCCACGGCAGCTAGCCTAGCTTTTATAGTGGGGCAAGTTAGAGCAAGTTTAATAGTATAGATAGCTGCTACCTCCAATACATTTCCATGTCATCAAAAGATAATGATGCAGTCAACTCATACAATAAGCTGGCTATAAGTTGTCTCCACAAGAGCTCTCAATCATTTAATACATACATGGGTATTGATAATTTAATACATGCATGGGTATAGCAATTAGTTCTATGGGTACATGCATGGATAATGCCTCTTTTCCTGTGCTATAGCCTGACTCTTGCATGGGAGTCGGTTTGGCTCTCTCTCTCTCCTTTTCTCTCCCCTCCAAATAGGATTATGCTGACATGGATTCCCTTGTAGCTAGCATAGTCAGCCTTATTAAACTTGCTCTTAGCCTGGCTCTTTCCAAAGGTGCTGGATGCGATCAACCCTGCATTTAGGTGCATTCAGTGCACAAGATTTCACGCGCCACTGAAGTACCAAACACCTTATGTTCCGATTCCACCGAACTGTACACGACATATTATTAGGAGAAAAAACAAAAGGACTGTTGAGGGAGGGTCCCCGCACTATCTCGGGCCTATGATGATTTCAATGTGATGACACACATCGAGGAATCTACCCAGACGAGGTTTGTGGACTAACCTCGGACAGAGTCTAGGGTCCGCATCACCCTAGACAGGGTCCGGGAAACTAAAACAGAGCCCGAAGACCGACCTTTGCCAATCCGAAGCCTGCCCCAGGGTGAGGTCTGAGGGTCGACCCAATACTGAGGAGGCCAGAGGCCAACCCCAGACGAGGTCCAGAGGTCGATCTCGGAGGCCAACCCCGAGCAAGATCTGAAGGTCAATCCGGACGGAGTCCAGAATCCAACCTTGGCGAAGTCCGCAAGCCCACCTTGATGAAGTCTAACCCCGGAGGGCAACCTCGGATGAGGTCCGAGAGCAACCCTAAGCGAGGTCCGTGGACCTGCCCTAGAGTCCTACGGACGCGGCGGAATCCACTTGATGGAAAATACCCTTAGGAATAAGTTAGGCCCTGAGGGCACTTTGTAACTTCACTTGCCTCCACTTCCTACTTTATAAATAGGACTCCTTGTAACGGGGGAGGAGAGGCAATTTGTAACCCTAGACACTCATATGAAATACACTTAGTCATTTGTGTGCTTCTCGTTGAGTCCCTCCACATCCTTGATGATCTTCGCATCTGATCGGGGGTGCTTACAAGTTTACTATCTAGTCTTGTATCGACGACAGTTGGCACCATCCGTGGGGACTCGAACGAGAAGTCATGCCACCTACAAAGGAGAACAATGCTCTCTGGACCCCCAGGCCACCTCCATGCCGTGAACTCCATTCATATGGAGATGCTCCGAACCCGCTTCGTTCGCGAAGAGACACTCTAAACTCCATCCGCTTGAAGACAATTTGGACTCCACCTTCGGTGGCCATCTCCACGGAGACTGTCTGGACTCCACCTCCAGTCTTCATCCGTGTGGAGATGTCCCAGACTCCACATTCGGACTTCGTCCATGTGGAGATGCTTCGAACCCACCCCAAACTCCATTCGCGCGAAAACACTCCAGACTCCGTCCACGTGGAGATGTTTCGAGCACCACCTCCAAACTTCGTTCACACAGAGACAATTCAGATCAGCCCGAACACCACCTGCATGATGCCCTGGACTCCAACTCTAGATTCTATCCACGCGGAGATGCCTCAGATGAGAAGCTACAAAGTGAGTGGGAGACTCGAGTTGGGATACAATGCACATTAGCCAAAGACTAAGCGAGTTAGCCCGCTCACCCCCAGAGGGGTCCGCTCCAATCCTAGGTGCTAGGTCATGCCCGTACGCCCCTTGGGTGCATGCTAGTCCACATCAGGTGAAACAAAACCAACTTGACAAGCCAACAGCAAGGTGGGACTCGCTGCACACGCAAGAATTTTACTTTACCGAGTACCAACAACCGAGTCCTCTTATGTCCAAGTCAAAACCCACACCACACACTAGCCCAAACTCATTTCGCTTAGACCACCAAAGCTTCTCCAAGGCGCTAGCGCCCCATCCCCACCTATCTTCACCAGACCCCCCTCCCACCACCAGCTCCAACACTTTGTCCCCACCCATCCACCCAACCAGCTTCTCCTCAAGACTCCCTCTATCATTTCCTTGCCCCAAATCTCCAACTCTTCCCCCAAATTCTAGCTCCACCGCGGTGCCCTAGACCACGGCCTCCTCGTGGGTGACCCCCTGAATAGTCCTTCGTGCTGTCCCCAACTTTGGCTTCTTTATAGACGTGTCCCCGAGATGGTCTTCCGTGTCGCCTGGCTCCAACCTCCTCATGAACGTGTCCCTGGGGCTGTCCTCCACCCCGCTTGAACTTCAGCCTCCTCGAGGGCATGCCTCTGGGATAGTCCTCTGTGCTGCCCAAACTCTGGCCTTCTTGTGGGCGTGCCCCTAGGATAGTCCTCTGAGGTTGTCCAAAGCTCCTCTGAGGGCTCCTGACTAGTGCGGCCAGACTCCTACTAGGGGGCTTCTCTTCCACCCTGACCTCCTCTAGGGGTGGGCTTCTCTTCCTTCTGGACACCCCCTAGAAAGCTGCCGCTCACACCGAGACCCCCTCTAGGGGTGGCCATCTCTTTCACTAGGACCACCTCTAGGGGTGGCTGCCTCTTCCTCCTAGACCCCTCCTCCCCGGGGGAAGGATGCTGCTTGCACCTAGAAACCCTCCAGGGGTGGCCTCCATCCGCACCAAGACCGCCGCCTCGGCCATCCCAACGCATTACACACTGAACCGATCGTGCTCTACTCTAACTATCTTGGGCCGCCCGGACTTCACTGCCTCGATGCCTGAACTTCAGTCTACACCGACTGCCTCATGCCACCCTTGACATCTGGACTATGCTCCGTCTTGACTGCGCTAGGCCACTCGAACTCCACTTGTCTTGATGCTCGAACCTTGCCTCACTCGTGCTCAGCGCACCTCAACGCCTAGTTATTTTGGCCATCCCAGTGCATTGCGCACCATCCGATCCATGACTCGTCCCAACCTCGAGCCACTCAGACCTCACCCAGAGTTAGCATTCACTGAGTGCCTTGAACCCTGTTTGGACTTAGCCTCCGTCGAGGGCCCCGAACCCTGTCCGGACGTAGCCTCCACTAGGCACCCTGGCTAACGTCTTGTCGGACTTCCCCCAAACCGCCTCCACCTCACTCCACAATCTCCCGTCTGGACCATCTCCATCGAGCTCCATGGATGCCCTCCACAGACCCCCTCTGCGAAGCTTCTTTGTGCAACCCTCCATGGACCCCCTCCACTCACTTCACGTGCTTCAAATTCATGGTGCTTGCTCTGTTGCACCAGGTTCATGAGTCCTTACAGGTCTTGATGGCCTGGCCTCAGCGCAATTCATTTTGGCCTCGATGGCTTTTGCCTTGGCTGAACTTTGCTTTGTCTCGATGGTATCTCCTCGACTAGAAGCTCGCCTTAACTTGATGGATTCATCTCAGTGAGCTTCAACATGCCTTAATGGCTTGGCCTCAGTGTGGATCCCTTCAGCCTTAACGGCTTTTGCCCTCAGCCGAACTTCGTTTCACTTCGATGGCATCTCCTTGACTAGGGGCCCCTTCTAGCTTGATGGATTAACCTCGGTGAGCTTCAGCATGACTCGATGGCTTGGCCTCAGCGTGGTTCACTTCAGCCTCGATGGCTTTTTCTTTGGCCGAACTTCACTTCACCTTGATGATGCCTCCTCGACTAGGGGGCTCTCTCTTGCTTGATGGATTCACCTCGGCGAGTTTCAACCCACCTCGATGGCTTAGCCTCGGTGTGGTTCACTTTGGCCTATGCAACAAAAATAATGGAAGTCAACACATGTGCTTTTTGTCTCCATCGACCGTACAAGCGAGCATTTGTTGTCCGAATAACCTAAAAATTTCACACAAGACTTTCACTTGCACCGGTAACATGCTGTTGAAATTTGCACTGGAATTCATGCCTTACTATGTAACAAAAATCATGTAAGGCAGGACATGCACTTTCACCTATGCTGTACATCTTCGCCAGCCATATAAGTGAGTGTTTGTTGTCCGAATGAGCTAAATATTTCACACAACATTTTTACTTGCACCGCTAACATGTCATAGAAATTTGCCGCTAGAATTCATTCTATACTTACATGAAATATCAGTAATGAACTGTTTGAGTATGCATGAAATATTAGTAATGAACAGTTCGAGTATTCATTGTGTATGTACTTACAGTCTCCTTACTACAATCACACTACAACAAAAAGGCTTATATTAGACATCTCATCATAGACGGTTGATTAAAACCATCAGTGTTAAATGCAATCATAGAAGGTTTAGGTTTGGAGACTGTCTGTGTTGCTACCAACACTAAAAATAGTCTGTGAAGAGATAATATCATAGACAGTTCACGGTGAGAACTGTTTGTGAAGTATCATAGACGGTTCTTACCATTGTGAAATATCACAGGCGGTTTTTTATTTAAACCGTCTGTGATACTATACAGACAGTTTGCATTACAAACTGTCTGTGATAATTAAGTTATCATAGACTGTTTGTATTAAAAACCATCTTTGATATGTTTTCTGCCTCGCAATCCCCTAAAATTGCATAATCTTCTGCCAGAGTCTGAATAGGATTCTGTTATGAGACATCTTTACTAAAATAGGCATAACTTTTGCATATGATGTCTGTTTTTAACGTTCTTGTACTCGTTGGAAAGATAACGATGAGCCTGATCCAAAAACAATGACCAACTTGCACAAAATCACCATCTAAGACCCCAAATTTTCCATCTTTAGCTTCAAATTTGCGTCGTAAGTTTTTTGTTTCTGTTTTTACCAAAATTTTCGATTTTTCGTTTAGAATTTGGGGTTTTCCTCATCTGAAAAGTTGTAGATCTCATCGAAACCTTTCAAACAAGTGTATATAAGCCATATAGAACTTTGCTATTTTATCTTTTGAGACTAGATGTTTATGTTGCACTGGTATATACATATATTTATTCGATAATTATGTATCACAGACGGTTTGTGGTTCAAACCGTCGGTGATAATTAAGTATCACAAACGGTTTGTGGTTTGAACCATCTATGATAATTATGTATCCCTGATCGCTAGGCCCGTTGATCCTCCGCAACCCAATCCCAAACAATAGAATCCCACCAACCCCCACCCCACGGATTGTAGCTCCACCTCTTTGTCCCCATGTCCATTCCACAAAAAAATTTTCTACTCTTGCCTCTCCCTCCCTTATACACACTCACCCAAACCCATTCTCTACCGCACTCAAAATCTCTCCAGCCTCCTCACCATCCTCCTCGACCCTGACGTTGATGACCCTTACGAAGTAGATGGCACGCAAGTCTACAGGCAGCAAGGCACTATGGAAGCAGCTATCTACAAAGATGACACTCAAGTCAGCGCCGGCAATGGCGGACGTCAAAGACATTCATCTCACTGCTGCATTAGGGCGAGAGGTCTAGACATAGAGGCCTCGTCGATGCAGTTGAGCTTCTACTGTCTATTAGATCTCTGCTTTTTCTATGTTCTTACCATGTTTAAGAGTTGGATTCGTAGGGTTAGGAGATGTATTCTTGTCATGTTCTTGATGTGTTAGATGGGTAACTTGCTCATTATCTTATTATGTTGCAATGGTGGATTCTAATCTTAATGAAAATAGAATGTGTTGTTGTGTTTGCTGCTGTATTTGCTTGTTTTCAAAAGGTATAACTAACATTTCTTGAGGCTAGCCAAAAAACAAAAAAAAATCGGTATAGAATGAACTATTCTAGGCGATTTTGTGATATAAACCGTCTATGAAGGACTATCACAGACGGCTCAATCAAAAAACTATCTGTGATACTCGCACATCATAGACAGTTCTATCGACCAACCGTCTGTGATGTGAAAGTATCACGGACGGTTCTATATACCAACCATCTGTGACACTCGCCCATCATAGACAGTTGGTAGTTAGAACCGTCTGTGATGTGTGAGTATCACAGACAGTTTTTGGTTCAAGTCATCTGTGATAGTGTTCTTTATAGACAGTTCTGGTTACAAACTGTCTATGTTATATTTATTACAGATGCCTCGCAAACCGTCTATGATAACCTCCGATTATCACTGACTCATAAATTCAAACAGTTCAGAAAACGATCTGTGATGATAATTTCCAAGGGTGAAGCACCGTCGGCAAAACATTCTAGTGTCTTCAAAGAATGGACATCAAATACCCAAAGCATTTACCTATGCATTTCACACCTTCTTCATCCCAACTATTATTGAGAAGAAAACAAAATTGACAAATTTCCAGAACTTATTTTTAAAAGTTGAAGGTTAGATGATTAGTCATGCATGATTTGCGAATTTACTTAACAGATTTTTGTATATATAAAATCCAAACCTAAAGTTGCACAATAATGCAATAAAACACCCTGCGTCGCCATTGCCCCCTCCACCTAGCAATAAAATAAAATAATATTAATTAAGTATTTTAATTAGCATTAATTACTTACTATTGGTACTAATTAATTGTGCCTAGTGCTAATTAATGAGTAAACAGTGGGACCTCCGCGAAAATTGTGACTCGACAAGACGGAACGTGGGCAGCTCGGTAGGGATTGTTAAGAAATCGATGTAGAAGAGATGAACGGTAATGCAATCTAAGCAATCAATCACTGAGAAACGTAGTAGATCAAACACAGAAGACACCACTGAGAGAGAACACCCGGGTAGTCACGCGTCTATCATCCTATTAAGCTAAGGCGGTACAGTAGATGACATATGTGTATTGTCTATAGTGTCTTCTAAGTTCAGGAAAATTTATTTTTACAGAAAAATGCTAAGTGATCCTAATTGAGGAAAAAAACGTTTGCTAGGGGCTATGAAAAGTCCGACCTCCGGTGACGCGAGAGCCGAGCGAAGAAGTGATCGCGAAAGATAAGTACTATACTGCTAAGCGTTAAATGATCGAGTCCGGGGAAAAAAAACTGAAAAACGGTTACTATTGTAACTTGGCTCGGCCTGCATCCATTTCCACAAAATTAAACTTCTTTCAACCAGCAGCTTCTCTACATGCACACACGTCCAAACATCCGTGCCCATGCACGACAACTACAGGTCCAATTAAATTCTCTCAGTCTTAGTCTTACATTAAAAGACAAAAAATCTAAAAAGTAGAGTAGTCCTCACTTCATAAGCTAACTTCTGACGATAAGAAAGCACTTACAATCCAATATGTGGTATCGAAACCCAGTTCTAACATATCTGTCCTAATGGACAGTAGTGTGTAAACGTCCGATAGACCGTGACCCTGAAGGATATCATTGGTATACGGTGAAGGGGTGGTAAACGGCTAAAAGTTTGTCCCATGGACACTACTGTGTGACAACCTATTAGCCGTGATCGTAAGGAATCGTTGATGTACGGTTAAGGGGCGGTTAACGGCTAAGAGAATCCAATGTATGAATAGAAGATTGTTAGAATAATCACATATTGGTTGTGAAAGGACAAAAAACCTATCTTAAAAGTGTAGGAATCTATCACTTCAGAAACTAGCTTTTAGGGATGAGAAAGCCTTTACTGTTCAACAATTGCATAGTTAGGCTTGACCACCAGCAAAACGCATGCACATACATCCTTTGTTGTACAGCTTCATCTTGGTGTGTGACAGAAAGAAATCATATATGCAAATACAAATTACCCTAAACATAAGTAGTACATATTAGACGACGCACCTAAAAACATCGACACTTTCAGCGCTGACAGTGTGAGAATAAGAACTTGTCCGCGCGCCGTCCCTCCGCGCTGGCAGGGTCAGCCTTCTCGATCGCACGGACCTGCCCGCGCTGACTTAACTCACGTCGCGATCTTCATCAACGTGTATAGCGGTTCACCCTGCACCAAGAAATCTATACAGCACTTGGAGCATCTGCGCGCCCAGCATGTCGAGCAATCCCGATGGCTCACAGGCCTACGTATATCTGACACGGACAAATGGAACGGCAGATGTTCGTCTTCTCAAAGGGAAATTTTGCTTGTTGCAACCGCAGTGGATCACTCCATACAACTTTTTTTTGAGGAAAACTCCATACAACTTTTGAGTAGGTAAGTAGGAGCTCTAGTGCGATGTGTCCCGAGAGTTGTCTTGGATGGCAGGAGCTAATTAACTTGGCTCTCTCCACAGTTGTACCATCCGATTGTAAGGACCAGCAACCTGCACCAACAGTGCAAGTCATTCATCAAGTCCGTAAGATTTTTTCCAATACAACCGGTCCTATCACATTTTCATGCATGATCGATGAAACAGGTTATTTAGAATTCATATCGAAACTTGATTTGCTGAAGCAATTTGATTGTACCAAAATTGTGCGATTATGACCCTACACGATTGTTCAGCGTATGTCAGGTTTTGAGTGCATTTGTTGCACAGCACAGTTTTTTGTTGCCATTATATGCTTACCACAAAGATAGCATACGGTGACATGCATTAGCAAATTAAGCATCCACTCTGGAACTGTAAAAAAGATAGCCTAAACATTAAACTGATAAAAATGATGGTACGTACGTTGCCTAGTGGCTAGAGTGGGAATTGGACCGGACTGTACCGGCATGGCACGGATCCATGTTGCTTCAGGCTGCATCATGCAGTGTCGGTCCGCCTCGTCTCCGGTTAAGCTCAAGCACAGTCCAAAGCCTAACAGGCTGGTGCCGTGTCATGCCAGCCCTAGTCCAGCCCTAAGTAACTATAGATGGCGTAGGCGACGGCAACGATGGTGGTGACGGCCGCCATCTTCATTCGTTTCGTGCCCATCTCATTAAAAAAAACTAGTTAAAATTCCATGTCATTATCACATGCCATTTCAGCTCCGAACTTTGTGTGAATTACTTAGAAAAAACCTTTTGTTGTTATGGCAGAGGCTTGGTCAGGAATTCAGGACAAACTGAAAACAATTGCATGAGCACTCATATGGGTTGTGACAGGTTGCTAGGAGCCATAGTTTGTTGTATACCGGACATGAGGACGTGAGCAATTGTTGAGGGCAAAGTGCGGTTGGCGAGTCTAATTGTTGGATATAGTCTAGATTAGATGGAACCTCTTCAACTTTTATTTTGTCAGAAAAATTAAAACGAGTTTTCGTCGATACAGTGTTTGGTTGACATATTTGATAAAAAGTAGTTTTTAACATACGTCGGTTTCATTTTAACATGATAGCTTCTAACCATTGGATCAACTCCCTTATCATCTATCAACCATTCGATCTACGAACTTTCAAATACATCATCCCCTCTCTGTCCACTCCACTATCAGTCCTCCACATGAACCACCCTTCTTTAGCCGCTGGATCCCATATGGACGGTGGAAGATCGGCCGAGCCTACAAGTGTTTTACCCGCAAGGTTTTTGCTTCTAATGACAAGTGGTCCCTTACATCCTCAGACCCACATGACTGTGAGAGCTATGCATGCATTTGCGTGCAGTTGCGATCGCGCCTCGAAATGTTACTATAAAACTAATGCACCAGGAAAGAAATTATAAATTAGATAATGATCTTTGATTGCTCATAACAAAAAAGGCTGTGTATTGTTCGGTTCACTGAAATTTTAGAAAGTTCGGTTCACTGAAATTTTAGAAAGTCCCAGTCACTTTTTTCAACCATTGAATAAAGATCCAACTATCCTCATATTTCTTCTCATCTCATATATATACATCATACCTTTAAAACCCTAACTCATTCCCACCCCCATCCACCAGCGGCTGCCACCCCAACTCCTTCCCCTCGATACGGTAACTTGAGGCAACCGTGCCGCACAGGAGGTGAGGTGCCGAGGTGGACGGCTACGCGGGAGGTGAGACGGCGAGGCCGAGGCGAACGGCTAGATAGGAGTTGAGGCGAAGGGCCGCATAGGAGGCAAGGCGGCGAGGACGAGGCGGACGGCCACATGGGAGGCGAGGCGGCGAGATCAAGGCAGACGGCCACATGGGAGGCATGGTAGCCATCGCCGTGCCAGTCCTGCCCTCTGTGTCGGGCCGTCCTGAGCACAGTACGCCACACGTGGACCGGGCCGAGCCGCTCGTCGAGCTGACTTTTCAGGCCCAGCCTGGCCCTTATCTGTGACGTACCAACCCAGCTAACCAAGTGGTATGCCTGGACCGTGCTTGGACTATGCCCTACTAGCCGGGTCTTGGGCTGGCACGAAATGGCCCGGTCTGACTCCCACCTCTACTAGTGCCTAGGACAATCGGCTCATGTATACCTGCCCCATTGCTTGGCCTGCATCTATTTCCATTTTCCACTAAGCAAATCTTTCTCCTCTAAAAAAAACTAAGCAAAGCTTTCAAGTTTTCAACATGCATGTCAAAGTGTCCGGTGTCCACACACTGTGCCATGCATGACAACTACCATATTCCAATCTTATCGCGAGATCCATAGAGAAGCGCATGATAACCAGTAAACACAAATGCACAACTAACCTTTGTCATATAGCTCATCATCTTGGAGAGTAACAGGAAGCAAGCACATGTGCAAAAACAAATACTTCTGTGTAACCTAATTACTCCAATTTTAAGTAGTCTGTGCATAGCTACGCACGGTGAAGCAGAACATTTGCACCTGGAAGTATTCTCGTTTTCGATTTATTTGCATGATCTGTGAGCAGTAGCAATCTTTTCAACCTGTCAGTCAATTCTGCACTGAATTCACATCACATGATTAGAAAATTTTGTCGCTGAGTGCTGCACCAAAGTATCTAAACAAGACATCATGGGATCGACTTAGCATGTCAAGCACTCCCGATGCCTCACAGTCCTATGTGCATTCAACATGGGTAAATTGAACAAGAAATATTTCTCTCTTCAAGGGGGATTTTGCTTGGTTTACGTTAGATCAATCTAAAGAGAACTTCATACAACTCGTAGTAGGTAAGGGGGACTCATGTGTTATGCGTGGCTTTAGAGTTGTGAGGTTCCAAATTCTCTTATAGGCGCAATCTTTCCACGGTTAGTTATTAACTTGCTCTTCACAGGGGTATATGGGTACCATGCTATGCAAAAACCGACCAACCACAAGGCTGCAAGTGCATTCAGTATGGTTTTCTTCTAGGAGGGTAAGGGAGAACTGTGGTTTTATGTGTCTGGAGAGCTCTCTTATAGGCACGTCCTTTTCCATTAACTCGACTCTGCACATGGGTGTGTCATACGTTTCTTATTTCTTGTGAGCTAGCACGAACAACCTGCAAGAGTGCAATTGAAATTAATTCGTAAGATTTCG
The DNA here is from genome assembly GCA_036346575.1 of Dendrocalamus sinicus. Taxonomy (NCBI): domain Eukaryota; kingdom Viridiplantae; phylum Streptophyta; class Magnoliopsida; order Poales; family Poaceae; genus Dendrocalamus; species Dendrocalamus sinicus. The sequence continues at coordinate 39,038,330 of CM070671.1, forward strand.
TCAAGTGCAATTGATTATGTCACATATATATGATCAAACAAACAAGCTATTAGGATATATATACAATAGTATAGATAATTGCTATATCTATAATACTCTTTATATCATCTATAATTGACAGTAAAGATATATATCTCCTACAATAGATTATATATATCTCCTACAATAGATTATATATATCTCCTGCAATAGATTATTTTATATATATATTTCTATAGATAACTTTTTTATGACACAATGCGTCTTGTTTCTCGTATTTCAATCGAGGGTTGTATGAGAGATGGTACAATTCTCTATACTCTCTCTTTCTCCTCACATTATTTCGTATCTTATGTGACAAGAATTATTTATGCATCATTGTGCATGTTCTTAAAATCCATATCGCGGTTTGCTGAAGCAATTTGGGTGGTGATCGGTTCGGCTGAAAAGCTCATGGCTTATGGCTGAAAACACTGTAGCTGGCTGAAAAAAGCACTGTAGCTGACAGAGGCTTATTTAGCATAATTAAATTTAAAAAAATTTAAAAATATAAAAATATGTTAGCCCATTACGTATAATACAAACAAATATAGGAAAAAAAAGAACCGGCAAAAAAGCTCAACAAAAAGCCAAAAGTTCAGAAAAAGACGAAACTTATGAATAGTGAAAAATAAGCCAGAAGCCGAAGCCGAGTTGATCAGGACGTGTTATCTAGAAACCGGCGATGTATGTACTTGACAATTAATTGGACGATCACAAAATTGTATTACGCTTGTGGATTAATTACGACCGTGCACTGACCGTCTCTTCGCAACAATACTGCTGATGCCCTCAAACTCGTGGATTAGGTCCCGCTCATTTCAATTTTAGCTTTTAATTTCTGATTTATTTTTTACTATTCATAAATTTCATCTTTTTTTTGGTTTTTGAGCTTTTTCCTGGTTCTTTTTTCCGTATTCGTTTGCGTTGTCCGTGATGAGCTAGCATATTTTTTCTATTTTTAAATTTTTTAAAATTTAATTACGCCAAATAACCTATCTTTAGATACACTAAAATTTCAACCGCTACAGTGCACTTTTAATGATAAGTTATAGTTTTTCAGTCCAATCGAAACGTCGCCCTCGCCCTCAGCGCCGCCTACTGACCCGTGCCCACGCTCGCCTCCTCGATCGTGTCATGTCCTGGCCATCCCCTCGTGCTCGCCTCCGACGGCGCACCGGCTGATGCGGCTACCGTTGGGCTCGACGGCTCCGATCAGCTTCACACGATCGTTAACACGACTGTACACTTACAAATCACGAATTCACGTTCAGTTGCTTCAAAGCCAAGTATATTCTCATATGAACACTCCCGAGTAATAGCTAGCCCCCACATGTATGCACGTATTCGCAAGTTTGTTTCTGAAGGGTGTATTCGCAAGCTGGATGAGTCCCAACTGTCCAAGCATGGAGCCGTACGTACTTCCCTGTTGCTATCCATTTCCACTAAATTTTTTTTTTCGAGTCCTTTACTTGCATGTCCGCACACACTGTGCCATGCATGACAACTAAAGCATATTGATTCTCCTAGTTTTCTCTATCTTGTCGCACCAGGGACATTATCACCGGCAAACACTCATGAGACCTTAAATTTTTTTTTTTGTATATATAGCTCATCTTCTTGCCAACTAATTAAATTACTCCGATCGTAAGAGCACCAATGATAAGAGATTGGGGAGTAGATGTTAAATCTAGATTTCATAGCACCGAAGCAAATCTTAGCAGCTAGTACTATATCAGAAAAAGTTAAACTTTTAGCACCTATAACTATAGGTGGTGTTAAGAATTGAAGTAAAAGTAGTCAACAATGGTATTATGGAGAGAGAGATCTGATGTTTCCATCTTAGCGCCTATTTTACATGCTAAAAGATGTACATGCTTAAATAGGATTAGGCACACCTGAAGATTGACACTGTGAAAATTGACCGACAGCTAAGTAGCCCGGTCCTGCGATGAAGCAGGGTTATAGAGAACCCGCGTACCGTGCATGAACCGTATTCACAGCACAAGCTTTAGCGATTGAGTCACTCTTTGCTGAACCAAAATATCTAAACAAGACATAGGTGCATTTGTGCGGCACGTCAAAAACTAGGGCTGAAAACGAAAACGGTAATTCTCGGTTACCGAAAATCGTTTTCGAAAAATTACCGATTTTCCCCCCTAAACGGAAACGGTGACGGTAACCGATAAAACGGAAACGAAAACGGTAAAAATATCCGATAACGAAAACGAAAACGATTTAGCTCTCTTCCGATCGTTTTCGAAAAATACCGTATATAATCGGTAATTACCGATCAGTGAGCTGTGAGCACCCCAGGCCCAGGCGGCCAGGCCCATTAGTCTCCCCAATCCGGCAATCCCCAATCCGTCTCGGCGTCTCTCCAGACGACCAGACCTCCTCCACCCATCCGCATCCGGCATCTCCAGCCGCCGCCGCCTCCATCCCCACGCACGCCTGACGCCTCCATCCGGCCATCACAGATCCACACACATCACAGATCAACAATACTGCTAAATTTAAACAAAGAGATCAACAATTTGATAGATAACAAAATTAGCATTCACAATCTCATCGACATATATCACATTCACTCCAATTCACAGTAATCCAGTAGCAGTAGCAGGGGAAGCAGAGGGGAGGCTGTCGGTGGAGGAGAAGAAGCAGGCGGCGGCGCTCATTGTAGAGGAAGAAGCCGGAGTCGGTGAAGAAGTTGCTGTCGGAGATCGCCGGCGTCGGTGGCGACGGAGCAGTAGAGGCAGTGGTGGGGTGAAGCACCAGCGAAGAGGAGAACTGGAGAGGGAGGATGCGGTTGCCGGAGAAGGGGATCTGGCGGTGGAGAAGAGAGTGGTGTGGTGGAGCAGAGCAAGAAGGCGGCGGCCGAACTCAGGTGAGCGGCGGCGCAGAGATGGAGGAGCGGCGGCACCGGAGGTGGAGAAGAAAGGGAGAGGAAGGCGGCCGAGGTGCGCGGTGAGGAGGAGAGCCGGGAAGAGGTGGCGAGGTGGAGACGGGAGGTGCTGTGGAGAGCGGCAAAGGAAGAGGAGAGAAGTGGTGCGCCAGAGGGAGAGCAAGGCGGCGGCCGGTGGAGGAGAGCAGAGAAGGGAGGAGAAGCGGTGAGGCGGCCGGAAAGGAGAGTGACCGAGGGAGAGCAGCGGGGAGAGGCAGAGGCGCACCGGCGAGATGCGGCCCAGCGCTCGCCGGTGCCGGAGAAGAGGAAGGGGGAGGAGAGAGCAAAGGGGATGAGAAGAGAAGAACCGGGCTCGAGTTGTTCCCAGGCGGCGGCGCTAGGGTTATGAGGGAATTGGGGGTTTTCGGCATTTTTGCGGTTTTGTCCTCCCGATTTTAGGAATGTACAATGAAGTCCTTCCCTCATTTGATTTCTTCTGATTTAGACCTCCGGAGCTCCATTTTCTTCGCGGAAAGATCCTACGTGCCCGAGATGACACGTACATTTGTACAGAGCAGTTCCGGAATGCCAATTTTGCTATGTTTCTTTGCTATGTTTCTTCCGCACCTTCTTCCAAGAGTACAACACTTGTTTCATCAACTTCAGTTGTAGATCAGTTTATGGATAGTGTGGATGAAATGGGCGGTGATTATGTGCTTGGAGATGATGATGACATGCCGGAGGTTCAGCTATAGGAATCCTGCTCCTATCCTTTGTTAAGTTCAATTAAGAACTTGATTTAGTATTTTAGTTACTAGTGTACTAGTACTTTCTAGTTTGTGAGCTTGTGACTACGACTATGTCATGTGGTTGTCAGCTTTGTGTGCTTGTGAGACCTAACTAAGTATTATTGTATTAAGACCATGATGTCACTTGTGGTTGTGGGCTTATGGCTTTGTGTCGTGTCTTTTTATTGCTATATAATATATGCGTCTTGCCTCTTGTGCCATAGATCATTACTACAGTATTATTTTTCATGTGACCTAGGTCAATATATACAGCTATTGTCATGCTGTGCAGATTGGTGTGTAATGTGTTTATTGTATTTTAGATATCGCTATCATGATTTTCGATCGTTATCGAAGCACTTTTGATCGAATAGTTTCGTTTCCGAATTTACCGGGATATCGATGTCGTTCTCGTTTCCGACAATATCGTATCGATTTCGTTTTCGAGAAAATAATGTGAAACTGAAAGTGATTTGACCTCCTACCGATCGTTTCCGACCGTTTTCAGCCCTATCAAAAACTCCCGATGCCTCCGAGGCCTAAGTACATCCGAAATAGGAAAAAAAGGAACAACAAACATTTGTATTTTCAAAGAAGGGAATCTCTCTTGGTGTATGTGCAGCAGATCACACAACCTATCGTGTAAGGGGAAAGTATGTACGATCGTGATGTTTGGCTTGAGAGTTGTGAGCTCTGCTGCTCTCTTATAGGCAGAACACATGTCATTTGTGGCCCCTTGTGCCACCGAAATTCCTGATTTAGCCCCTTCACACGTGGAATTCCAGATTTGGTCCTCTGACGTGGCCGGGGAGCGGGCGAGGGGGAGGTGGTGTAGTCAGGCTGCCCCCTGGCCGCACAAGAAAATTCATTTATGTATATTTTTGTAGGAATTTACAAATATAGCAAATAAGTTTGAAAAATTATAATTTTTTTGCGAAGCCTTCTAACACAGCGTACTTGCTTAAGTAATTGTTTTTTGTAAATTTAACCTTTGTGAATTTTTCTAAAAATTGTTAAGTGTACTATTTGTAGGGATTTTTTAATATTACAAATGAGGTCCGAACATTACAAAATTTATTTTGAAGGATCTTTACATAGTGTACTTAGTTGTGTAATTTTTCTAAAAATTTGTATGTTATGAAATTATCTCAAAAATGTAGGGCTCAGATCTAAAAAATTTGGACCTAAAACCTCAATTTTCTGAAAAAAATTATACAGGTGCTACAAGGGGCCACAAAAGCCAAAACTTCTTATAGGCTCACATTATCCTGCGAACCGATTCACTTGGCTATTCAGTGCATAAGATCTCTTCCAGTACAATTGACTATATCAGTGCATCAACCCTTGATATGCTGAAGAGATTTGATCGTACCAAACTGTACAACATTGCAAATCGACACGATTGTTCGGCTAGGTGCACATGCACGCATTTAGAGTTCTATCTCCCAAGTGCATTAGTATGTTGTTGCATAACACCACAACAATGCACAACACCACAACATTACGGTTGTGACAGACTAGCATTCAGCAATTTGGAGATCCATTCAGAGTTGAGAGTGTTTAGGGATTGTCTGCATAATATGATAAAAAAAACACCAAACAAACAAACAAGATAGCTTTTTCATCGTTTTTTCGAAGCAGCTTATCGGAACAAACTTTTTGAAATGGTTTATCGGCATTCGGTATGTTTGCATAAGCGCTCACGCTAAAACCAGAAACCATTGACCACAGCTATAAGCCATCGTCCACAACCAAAAAGAACCACCCAATATGAGTGCTTTCATCTTTGTTTAGACAGTTCAGCTTGGTTTGCATGACCAAACTGATCTTTTCTTTTCTTCGCTGATACGCTCATGGCTCGTAGTACTGGTGGTGATCGGTTCGGCTAAAAAGCTCATGGCTTATGGCTGAAAACACTGTAGCTGGCTGAAAAACACTGTAGCTGACAGAGGCTTATTTAGCATAATTAAATTTAAAAAAATTTAAAAATATAAAAAATATGTTAGCCCATTACGTATAATACAAACAAATACGGGAAAAAAAGAACCGGCAAAAAAGCTCAACAAAAAGCCAAAAGTTCAGAAAAGGACGAAACTTATGAATAGTGAAAAATAAGCCAGAAGCCGAAGCCGAGTTGAATCACTTATGTTAGCCGAGGTGAAAATTTTAAAAATATAAAAAATATGTTAGCCCATTAACTAACAGTAAGGCGCGCTAGCTAGTAGCTTGTTCTGTACACCACCAACTTGTTAGAAATTTTAGAATCACTTATTAAAGTCCTGCTGCTTGATTATACCAGAGAACATTACTTGCACAAGATGAATTACGTACTAGTATTTCAACAGCATAAAGCATCGCTCCTGTGATTAACTGATTATCTTACTCACCTTAGTGTATGGAATTTATTCTTTCCCCTTCTTCTGTCAATAATACATAGTGCCAGAAACCATTCATGATCATATATCATCTTAGTCAAGAATTTTCTGAGAAAAGATGAGAATGCTCTGAGCCTTTCTTTTCAATAATCTGGTCAACAAGATATAATAAACATTCCTCCAAATTGCAAGGAGTCCAAATACCTGCTAGCTAGCTTCTCACTGCGTACTCGGCACTCGGCATGAACCGAATTCGCATCACAAGCTTCAGCAGTTGAGCTACTGGTTGCTGAACCAAAATATCTAAACAAGACATTGGTGAACTGATGCGGCATGCAGAAAACTCCCGATGCCTTCCAAGCCTAAATATATCCGAAATGGGGAAAAAAGAAACAGCAAACATTTCTCTTGGTGTCAGTGCAGTAGATCACACAACTTACAGTCAGTAAGGGGGAAGTACGTACGATCGTGATGTTTGGCTTGAGAGTTGTGAGCTTTGCGACTCTCTTATGGGCACACCTTTTCCTGCGAACCGATTAATTTGCTCTTCGTTGGGGGTGTAGGGTGTAAATGATGCTATATATATTCAATAACCAACCAACCACAAGGCTGATGTTTTGCATTCAGTGCATAAGGATTCTTCCAGTACAATTGACTGTATCAGAGTTGTCCGTAGGATCATTTTAGTTTTCGTATCAACCCTTGATATGCTGAAGCGATTTGATCGTACCAAACTGTACAACATTGCAAGTCGATACATTGTTCAGCTAGGTGCACATGCATGCATTTAGAGTTCGATCTTCCAAGTGCATTAGTATGTTGGTGCACAACACTGCAAGAAAGCTTTTCTATTGCTATTATATTTACCACATGGTAGCACACATACGGTTGTGACAGACTAGCATCCAGCAATTCGGTGATCCAATCAGAGTTGAGAGTGTTTACGGGATTGTCTGCATAACATGACCAAAACACCGTTCTATTATGAGTGCTTTCAACTTTGTTTCAGCTTGGTTTGCATGAGTGCATGACCAAACTGATCTTTTTCCTTCGCTGATACGCTGATGGCTCGTAGCACAACTAACAGAGCAAGGCGCGCTAGCTAGTAGCTTGTTCTGTACACCAACAGGGGCCGCTCCAAACGGCTTAAGGATTCGGTTTCCAACTACGGCTTTTAATTTTTAGTTAAAATTATATTATAGCGATTGCTATTTTTTAAAATAATAATAAAAAAATTATTATATCGTCATAAACAATACAAAAAAAAGGAAAAAAATAAAAAAGCAAAAAAAACCAAAATTTGAAGCCGATGTGTTCAAGTAACTTTTGACTTAAATAAGCTGTAAGCAAAAAACTATAAGCTAAAGCCATTTGGATCGGAGAACATTACTTACCCAAGATGAATTACGTGCTAGCATTTCTACTATTGTGGACCTATTTAATAAGCATCTGCAGCTCGAAGCATCGAACCTGTGTTTATCTTCCTCGCCTTAGTGTCTGGAATTTGTTCTTTCCCCTTGTTCTGCGAATAGACCGTGCCAGAAACTATTCAGGAGTGCCAGAAACTATTCAGGACCATATATCATCTTAGCCGAGAATTTTTTGGGAAAAAGATGAGTCGAGAATTTTCTGGGAAAAAGATGAGAATGCTCCCAGTCTTTCTTTTCAATAATCGGGTCAACAAGATATAAACATTCGGCCAAACTGCAAGGAGACCATAGTACAAGAATCCAAAATGTTGCTAGATTTCGCCAGAATCAGTGACATAAGACGAACCCATCCTCTCCAGTGACCGCTATAGACTGCAATTTTGTCCTAGAACAAGTGGTCAGAGTTCATCTGTTACGGCAGCGCCTCCAGATCCCTTAACATCTTCAGAAATGCTTGTCTCAGATCAGACTCCTTGCCATTAGAAGACTTAATGTAGAAAAACTATGCATTGAAGAGGTTGCTGAATGCAGATGCCTAGCTCAACTAAGAGCAGTATGTATCCTCCAGAAAAATGTGCAGTGCATACCTCAGCATTCAGATTCCTACAACAATTTACTGAGCAACAATTAGAAAAAACGGTATCTAGTAACCAGTAAGTACTATACACCACAAGATTTTTGTTTTAGCTAAATTCCCAGTTCTACCAAGAAATGTACGACCAATGACTTGATTTATCTGAACCCAGTCATGTACTACATTCCATCGACCATTCCGGTCCCTACAACAATCTGAGTAGTCATTGATCAAACTGAACTAGATTAAATAATCACTTGAGGAAAAGGTGTATACGCAAGCAGGAGTTCTACACGGCTAGATTTCTATGGCAGCTTCTCTCTCTGTCTAGTGTATGACGACCAATTTCCTGATTTTTCTGGACCCGGTCATATACTACTAGATGTTGCAAAAATGACGCTCTTATCAAACTCCCACTCATAGTCAGGAAAATCTAGCATAAATTTCATAAAGTAACTTCTCTAGTGGCCAATCTTCACTCACAGATCACGAAAACAAAACCCACAACCCGCAACTCCGATCGATCACAGCTAAGAGCAAGTACAACAATAGTCTTATAGCCAAGCTAGTCAGCATTTTTGCTGATGTGGAGGAGAGAAGAGAGGAGAGAGAGGAGAGCTTGGCTCTCATGCAAGCAACAAGCTGCACACGGGAGCCTATGCAGTGGTGAGTCCAGATAATAAATGTATGTGAGGAGGGGTAGGAAAGAGAATATGAGACATGATACCATATAATAATAAAAAAATCTTTTGTAGACAAATAGAAAACAGATTATTGTATAACTTGGCTCTTATAACTTGACTTATAGCCAAGCACTTGGCTCTACTATTGGACTTGCTCTAATCTTGCTCCTAGAATACAAAGGGTCTCATCTTTTCTCTACAAACTTACAAGTGACTGGTTGGAGTCCTGTAGAAACCGGCCGGTGTTCTTTCCAGGGCGGCGCTCGTTCCGCCTCTCCCGGTAATTCCGGCTGCAACTACCCTCACCCTTGGCGAACCCACCGCCGCCGTTATGCGATTCGCTGCATGATGGTGCTCGGTAAGCTTCTGTTTATAGTAGAGCTTCACATTTTATTTTTTAGTTTTTGCTCTGAATCATCTAAGAATTTGCTTCTTTGAGAATCTGAAGCTGTCCTTACAAAACATTTGGCTAATGGATTAACTCTAGAAACATAAGGGGGATTAGAGGCAAATAGACAATGGTATACCTAGTTGTAATACTTCTTGTGTATCTGTATTTTACTTTTGTATTTGTATATGATTTATGCATTTTTTTCTCCAAATTTTGTAAGATATATATACACAAATTATGAATTTTTTATGCAAACTTTATATATACATCAGCCTTCTCATACTTGCCACATCCTTTATACTCATATCAACAACAATATTACACATTAAACTTTAATGGACTATACAGGCTATAATACATGAATACAAAAACAAGATGAAATAATCTAGCTAACATTTACAATAAGAATAGACTATACACTCCGTAATACATGAATACAAAGCTGCTCGGGCAAATCAATAAGTTCACTGATAAACAGGAGACCATGACTAAAACAACTCATTGTTCAACAAAATAGTAACAACGTGAACTCTGAATGGGGGCCTTCCAGCATAGCATTGTTATAACACACAACCAAGTGCCCCGAAATCAGAAGCATATGAGTGGACTCCTCCCTCCCAAAATAACTCAGGAGCCATCAAAAACGAGCACACATGATGAAGTAGGAACTAGTGACAAGCTCCCCATACAAAAGTCACATTACACCTCCATCAGTAACTAAAAGCTCAAATGAACCTAGCATTCTGCACCCAAAATTGTCTAAACAAAAGTCATTTTTTTCATCTGTGAAACCTGCATCAGAAAGGTAACTAATGAGCCATGGCTAGTAGCACAGATTATAGTGCTTAAATTAGGAAAGCAGCTTACATGGAACATTAGGAAGGTTGAAGTATTACTCAAAAAGATCATTGGTTGGCATCTCGGTTGCAGAACCTATGAAAACAATAAAACTACAGTTAGTACAAGAATGTAATGGAATAATAATGAGAAAATCAAGGGCATAGATGATTCCATCTGATCTGAGCCAATCCTGAGTACAGACAAGCTTTTCAATCCAGTGTCTACCACCAGACTCAGAGATTGCGAGTCTCGCAGTCCTTGTTGCTACCTTGCAGTCAGTACTACGTGGTATTGCCAATACATCTCGTGCCATTTGAGAAATTGTAGCATAGTTCAGGTTATGCTCCTTCCACCATTTCAGAACACTACGCTGAACTGTTGAGAGACGTGGTTCTTGCGAGTACTGTTCAAGTTCAGTCATCGGTCGCTCACTATATGGATATTCAGAATAATGATAATATTCCAACAGCATATCATCTCTATTCATAACAGTTTCATTGCTAGTTTTAGATCCGGAAGTGCAATTAGGGTGGGAGGAGGCACGCGGGGAGAGGAGGAGGCAGCGGCGCCAAGCAGGGGGAGACGGCGCAGCAAGTGGGAGGAGGGGGCGGCGGCAAGTGGGAGGAGGGGGCGGTGCGGTCTGGGGATGAGAGAGGGGGAGGCAGCATGCGGGGAGAAGTGGCGGTGGCGGGTGGGAGGAGGCGAGTGCTAGGGGGGTGACCCAGCGAGAGGGTGTGGAGGGGTAATTGATTGGTATTTATGGGTAATTTCGATAAACTTTAATAGGTAGATTTGTGTAGGTCTGATGGCTCCTCACGAGAATTTATCTAAAGGTTGCTTCTCATTGCTTATTTATTTTTTATTCTGCTTCTTGTGAAAGTAGGACCCACTTGCATCCTCGATAGTCGATATATCCAAATAAAAATATCACAAGTTTACTATCCAATTTTATATGGATGACAATATGCAATATAATCAACCAGCCACAGGACAAGGCTGATGTGCGTTCAACGCATAAGATTCCTTCCTGAGCAATTGACTACATCACAGTTGCACGTAGTATCATTTTAGCTTTCGCATCAACCCTTGATATACCGAAGCGATTTGATCGTACCAAACTGTACCACATTAAGATTACAAATCGTCACGATTGTTCAGCTAGGTGCACATGCATGCATGTACAGGTCTAACTTCCAAGTATACACTACAACAGAGCTTTTCTGTTGCGATTATATTTACTACATTGTAGCACGCGTACGGTTGTGACAAGCTAGCATTCAGCAATTTGGAGATCCGATTCAGAGTTGTGTTTACCGGATTGTCTGCACAACATGACCAAAATCGTCAATCTACTATGAGTGCCTTCGGTTTTGTTTGGATATTTCGGCTGGATTTGCACAACCAAACTGTTTTCTCTTTCTTTCTTTGCTGATACTCTGATGGCTCGTAGTACTTTACAAACAGAGCAAGGCGCGCTAGCTAGTAGCTTGATCTATACAACAATAATATAATCTACAAACAACTGATGATATCCAAGGTATCTGATCTGCTTTTAAAGTCTAAAAATCCCAAAATAATTAATAAATCAGGAAAAAAACAAATTTTCTGAAAATTCTCTCGCTAATACAGAGAGAAAAGAGAAGATCTGTCATACAACAAAAAGCACTTCACATATGGGCTGGTCGGCTGGCTGTGGGTGAAGTGGGCTGGGTTCTGGGCCCTACAAGTCTGCACGGGCTGGCTGATTGGGCCGACCAGCCTGGAGTGCTGTAGGAGTTCAGTGTACATGACATCTAATTTCTGTGTTTTTTCTCCTCCCGCGTTTCTCAGTTCTTGTGTTCCAAATGGACCCATAATTGGTATTTTTGGTTGAAGTAATTCCCCCTTCTGAAGTTTCCACTTAAAACTACTATGCAATGGAGATGCATGCTTCTAAACTGCTGCAACTGAACGCATGCACAATGTAGTATTACATTCATGCACCCAAAAATAAGGCACTTACAACGGTCAGCAGTATTTGCTGGACGAACGAGGCTGCTGCCAGTGAGAAGCGGGATCAGTTGGATCATCAGCAGCAAGGTTGAGAGAAAATAATTTACTCATGACGACATCCTCTCGTCTGAGAGCTAGCTAGCTCTTGTGCTTGCATGAGACAAGGACGTATTCATTCCTAAATTCTATCGTATGGCATTGTTTAATCTCACATTGCTTAGATAAATGGGAGAAGAGCCATTTATAAAGTGGAGTTCTCGCCACCACATAAGATATGCGACACATGGCATGGGGTGGTATGAGAAGGAATTTGGCTAAATGCATGCGTGTATTGGCATATTTTCATATGAAAATCGTGTGAATTATGATTGGTGATGCAACCCATCTTGACGTCCCAATTCATCATCTTTCTTAATTCTAACCCGAACTAGAGACGACCGCTCGTCTTTTTCGTCAACCCTACTATAAGTTGTTCATGGGACTAATTGACTCTGATATAATTATGTTCTTATGTATATTTGAAGTACAATATAATTTATCTGCTATTGTTAGTTTTGAATTTTGTATCAGTAGTATTTGGTAATATATACCTCCTGCTAATAAAATTTAGAATTAAAATATTATCCATATTTTCAACGAGAATTACTGCATCCAAATGGCCCTAATGTAGGCTAGCTACCAACATATATAGGATTTCGGGCGTTTTTGCACCTTATGTAGCGTACACACGGCGTACCCAGCTGTAGAAGGCAACCAGTCAGTTTTCCATGCGTGCCTAGCTGTGTGATGTAACGTAACTGATGTTTTTCTTCATTTCGGCGCATGCATGCGTACATACCGCGTTTGGTGGATTTGTGCAACGTCAAACAGGTGAAACATTTTCGTAATCCTGCATAGGAAATGCAACTTCATACTGACTAGAGTTCCGGGTCAACAAAGGAAGAATTCATACGGATTAAAGTTGACTGAAGGCATAAAAATTAAGCTATATATGTATATTTTTTACTGGTGTATCTTATTCACGGTTTAATTTAAAAGTTTTTGTTCTTCTATATATATTAGTCAGATAATTCTAAACCCGGCCTGGTCCAAAGGACATTGTGCCTGTGGTATTGACAGTTCCATCTGAACCTGGTATGCTAGTAAATAGTAAGAACATATATAATCACGGGGTTTACTCCAGCGCACCTCTTAAAAAAAAGATTACGAATCTTAAAAACTTCAGTGCATCTTTTTCACAAGTTTACAAATCTTAAAGTAAAGTAGTTAATGCGAGGAATGTCAAATCTGTACCGATATATAAAAATAAATTAAATTTAAGATTAGGTATACACATAAACTTGATATTAGGTAGGGACAAATCTCCAATTTGATTTACCTAATATTAACTAGTTTGCTTTAAAATTCATAGATCCCTCTTAAAAAGAGGTGTTCATGGTATTTTTCAACAGAAGGACTAAAGCTGGATGAGATTTCCGTGAACGTATACCTAATTCTGGAAACTGTAGAACACATTTCGGCCAGTCTTGTGAGTGCTCTCCTTCAGAACGCCATGGTGTGTCGTGTAGAAGTCATGGTCAATGCAGTGTCACATGTGCACCACAAAGGAAAGCGGCATTTGTCATTCATACATGGACAAATAGTGAGAAACGTGGACTAACAGTCATTAGCAAGAATTTGTAATGAAAACGCATACTTGAGTTGACCGCGACCGACAGAGACGACCGGTGACTAGTGTGTCCAAGTGTATCTTTCAGAAGTAAAAAATCATAAACCATAAATAAAAAAATAAATAAAGTTTATGGATGGATTCTTTTGGACTAATGGCTAATGGCTTATGAGTTAAATATGTGAATTTTAGCTGTTCATGGAGGCAGTACGCAGAGGAAAATAGTCGCATATATTTTTGGCCGGTATAGCTGAACTCAGTACACTTTTTACTATAATTTTTATATTAACGCTGTCTTAAAAATAATACATCATTTAAAAGCTAATTACTGTAAACAGTACAAGTATAAGCTAACTTTAAAAAAAAACGGCCCATATCATTATACATTGTATACTTAACAACTAAGCAGAGCGAGCGAAACTTCTATACGCTCATGCCTAGTACCTTGTAGGTGGCATGCATCGTGCCCTGTAATCCAAAGATAGCTGGCAATTGAGAAACTTTGATTTCATTAGCATTTTCCAATTTTTGAGATTTTACATTGAATTCAAATTGGAATTTGAATTCTCAGCTCAGAGGATGCAAATTTTAAGTTTTATCTTTTGTAATTTGATTTCAAGATTTGATTTCTAATATGAATTTTAACTTCAAAAATTTTGTTTGATTGATTTTCGATTGCTTTGGCTCTTGGTCCTTGTTTTTTATTTTTAGATTTACCAATTGAAATTGTTTTGGCACAAACCAAATAAAAAATTTAGGAAAATTCAAATAACACTGAAATAAAATAAAAAATATTTAAAATTTTCATATTTTCATCCTTTCAACATTTTGGGATGTTACACCTGTTGGACTCCTAAGGGCAAACTGGTAATTTCCCAATTTGATAAGGAAAAAAAGGGGTCCCACCTGTCGGTGGGACAGAAGAGGGATAAAGCTGAAGCCCTCTCGAGCGTGCGCAATGGGGGAGGTTTCAGACTGACCAGTTCTTCCAGCCGATTGGATCTGGCGGCGGCAGTGATGGAGGCGCCACTGGCCCAGCACTTCGGTGCCGACCGTGGCTGTAGCCCACCAGCCTCCGCCCCTTTGCTTCCCCTATAAAAGGCAACCGCCTCCTCCTCTTTTGTGTATCAAATGCAGTGAGTCTCTTCTTCTACCTTGTGCTTCTTCTCTCCCTTGGCTGGGTCTTGATTTGAGCTTGGGGCACCAATCCGTTGGACTTTTCACCGACGTTGGTGATCGTGGAGCCCGAATCGCCTTCTCCTTGATTTTCCCTTGAAGTCCCCTTATGCCTTCTCGTGTGAGATCTGGGAGAGAGGAGTTTTGGGGTTTTCCTTTAGAAGGTTCGTTCGGGTTGTGTTGCACCTAGCTGAGAAGGAGAACCGAGGCTTAATCTTTGGTGTTCACAGGTGCTCTTTGACTGGAGCTCTCATTGGTCTTGTGTGGCGTCCACCCCGATCTTTGACTTCTACTTTGGCTATCTGAGGTGGGAGTGTGGCATTGTATCTCTGATTGCCATCGTCTCCTTGCGTGGCATAGCGAGGCACTTGGTTTTTGGGACAACGCTCTGTGTGTGTCTTGCAGTGTGTGGCTTCTTCACGGTGGTTTCGAATATCACCGGTCCTATGAGTTTGTCAGCTCTTTGCAATTTCAAGATATATTTCTGATATTTGTGATTGGAAATTGCAAAGTATTGGGTTCACTTGCTCTGTTATGAAATGACATAATACTGAGATTATATATGAATATGATGGTAGGTGAATCTTGAGCTTTCGGCTAGCTTGCTATGTTACATGAACTGATCATTGAAATTGTTGTTCATTACTTGTTGATCTCTGTGTTAAATCTGCTGTGGTTAACTTTTGGTAATTTTTCATCATTACCGAACCCTGTTACCTTGTTAGAATCAGTAGAATTCATGTTAAATGAATGTTAGATTGATTTTGGTATCATCTGCATTGTCCAGCAAGCTACGTTCATGATCTGTTACTCTCTTTTGATAGCAAGGTTTAATTTAAGCGCAAGATCTAATCTATAATTGTTATATATAATCAAGATTAGATTTTTTTATCATGGCCGAGATGGCCAAGAGTAAATCTTGTGCAACTAACATTCTGAGAGCAATATATGTCATTCAAAATCTAATTACATGCTGAATTTGGTCATACATGTGATGTTTATGTTGGGCATAAACTTCCGCTTCAATGACTTTGAAAATTCATATGTTTATATGTTGATTAAGTCATTTATATGCATTTTATATCATGCTTGTGTCTTTATTAAATTGACTTTGAAACTTCATATGTTTATATGTTGATTAAGTCATTTATATGCATTTTATATCATGCTTGTGTCTTTATTAAATATGCCGGAATTAAATGTAGATATATGTTAAGACTACATTATTTACAACAATCCAGAAAACCAAGTATTAAAGAAATAGCTTCCTCGTCTAATGTTGTTACAGAAGTGTTTGACGGTGCCAATTTTAAGCGTTGGCAGGCTAAAACTAAACTCTGGCTGACTGATCTCAAATTATTTTGGGTAATTTTGAATCCTCCAGTGTTCCTATTGGAAACTGCTGAAATGACGCGGTGGGAGGATACGAACAATTCAGTCTTAGCTCGTTTGTTAGCCATCTTATTCAAAAATATAGCTATGTCTATTATACCATTGTAATATATATAATATCTATACATGATTAATATGCACCATTATAATTTGTCCTGACCAAAATAAGTGGTTTAGAGTTTTCTCCTTTTCTCTCGATTAATGAGAGAATTTCTTGAAATTTTGCTTTTTTCTTATTTAAAAGTTATTGTGAGATTTCTAGACCTCGAAAGTGAAAGAGGTACCTTGAATATTATCAGCTGTTTGTAGATATATATTTCCAAGCTCATTTAACTCCGCTCATTTCGGCTTAAGCTTCTGGTTTTTGGCTTATTTTTCACTATTCATAAATTTCATCTTTTCTGAGTTTTTTGCTTTTCTTTGAGCTTTTTTATCGGTTCTTTTTTTCATGTATTCGTTTGCGTTGTCCATGATGAGTTAACATATTTTTCTATTTTTAATTTTTTTAAATTTAATTACATCAAATAAGTCATTTTCAGCTACAGTGTAATTTCAGCCAACTACAATGCAATTTCAGCCATTAAGCTACTATTTTTCAGCCCAACCGAGCGGGACCTAATTTGCATGGAATAGAGAACACACACCATCCAAGAGCACTGACCTAATGAATGTTTCGAATAAGGGTAATTTGGTCATTTGTATACGTTCCTTGGCTGTTGTGCAAGAGCTTATAAAGAAATCTATTCGGGAACGAAGGGAGCAGTGTGTTTTTGGTTTCAACCCTTCACCTTTGCCAAGACTAACCTTAGGCATATGTCATCCTTTTTCTAGATGGGTGTTTGGTTGGTTACCACAATCATATCTTGCCACACTTTATTAGCACCATGACTTATATAAGTGCTAGACTTGGTTCTTTGCCTAACGACGCCACACTTGTGGCGGCCATTTTTGTTGCTACAAAAAAAGTATGGCAAAATATAATTGCTTAAACTTAGTTATGAGAAAGTCATAAACTGAACAGGTAGCTAGTAACAGAGAGTTTTTATTGAGTACAGTAAAATCTTGTTGTCATGGCTTCCAGGAAACGAAGTTTAGTTCTTTGTACGAAAGAATGGCGAAGTAAAAGTGCACTCATATAAAGGGCATCTAAAATGCCAAATTAAGACGGGAAGTAGTTAAGGAATTCCAAGACTGTATCATATCTCGTAAGATTGTTCATTTGTTTAAATATAAATGAGCTGAATATTTGCTTACATTGTATAACGTGGTATTGTACGCAAGCACAGAAGAGGCATACCTACAGGGTTTGGGTTCGGGGATAGGAATCGCGATTGCTGAAGCACTGAAGCTGCTGCCGATGAGAAGCACCACCATCAGTCGGATCATCACCAGAAACAGGATTGAGACAAGGCAATGTCTCGTCGACATCTTCCTTATCAGAGCTTCGCTGCACTTTTTTCCTTATTTTTTTTCTGAAACGAAGAGCTTCAAGTGTGCTCTGAGAACGAAGACGGGGTATTGAAGGACCCGACGAACGCCACACATGTTTACGGAGCACTGTAGTCGTTATTCTGGGTCAATATGACGGCGCCGCTCGTTTGGCTTAGATTTCTGGCTTATTTTTATTATTTCTAAATTTTATCTTCTCTGATTTTTTGAATTTTTTAGCATTTTTGCCGGTTTTTTTCTATATTCGTTTACATTACATGTGCTAGGCTAACCCTTTTTTCTATTTTTAATTTTTTTTAAATTTAATTATGCCAAATAAATTACTATCAGTTACAGTCTAATTTTAATTAGCTACAGTGAAAATTCAGCTATAAACCACAAAAATTTTGTCGATGAGTCAAATAAATGCGTAGCCGGTGAAAATTAAATTGGGAAAGGAAGAAAAAGAGGGGGAAACGGTGCGGTACGTCTCACTAACTTCACACTTTTACTTTTCGCTCGTGCACTCCTGATGATGCTCACCCCTCCTATTCTTTTTTTTTCAATTGAAGATAGCACCCAAACAGAAATATTGGAATTGATATTGGTTGGAATCAAGTTCAAATCTACTTGAATTAGAATTTGAATCCATTTCCAAATACAAATTCCATTTCATGGGAGTTAGACGGGGTGTAAGCGAAAACTTGTACTCAAACGTAACTCTTCGGATCAATCTAGAGGCTACCCCTGTAGGGACTTTTTTCTTAAAGAAAATTGAGATCGACAGTCTCATTCATTGATCGGTTTGTATTGCACAACACGATTTGTACAACTGTAAGTATGTGCTTGACCGATGTTACTAGTCCATGCACCGATAGGCAATAGTCCAATAGTGATCTAGACCGAGGTACCTCGATCTCTTTGCAATGAGATGTAGAGTTGAAAAGGGAGAAAAAAGGTAGCGATTGATCGTGGATCATGGCAAGGGCCAAGGGATGAAGGGAGTGGAAATGCATGCATGTACTGATGGATGTGTACGCGCGTACGTAGAGGTGGACCCGTATATGTCCATATACATGCTTGTAATCTTTCAGTGATCTGATTATTTACTTACTTAGATTAATCAAATGCGTAGATGCGTAGCAGACACATAGGCGATTAATCTTTCAGTGATCTGATTATTTACTTACTTAGATTAATCAAATACAGAACTGAACGATCTTCGGGCAAGGCAGTGCTCATGTCAGTTTTCAATATTTGTGCTTGGCTGGTCGCGGGTGATGTGCGCTGAGCGCTGCCCCATGAGGTTGATTGCGTCAAACACGAAGCAAAAAAGGGATGGAAAGTGTTTTGTTCCATATTTTCCTCGGCCCCTCTCTCAGACACACAAAAAAGAAAAAACATATTTCTCTCTATGTATAGATTGCAGCGAACATTACAGCAAGTGGATTTGGTGAGATTAAAAGTTGCAGCCACTGGTTACACAAATTAAGGATGATCTGTCCCATATAGTCATCATCCAACTCCTTATCTCTTTCAAGTGGACTGATAAGGCTTGTGTTATTTTCAGGAATGCCCTTCTTCTATCTCGTTATTTCCTATAAAATTTAGTGATTTGCTGAATATATATAGCCTGCCATTTGCTAACACTTACATCGGCCGACAGTTGCCACATCAATCACCTGATTAAAAACATATATTTGTAAAACCCAAAATTCTTCTAGTAATTAGTGCAGGCGAGGCAACAAGCTAGCAAGTACAAACTCTGCCACTGGTTGTGACTGGTGAGAGGTGGTGATGGCCAACCAAGACATATTCTAGCATGATGTTGATGGAGACCATGATGTATTGCATGGGCAACGGACTTGCAAAAGCCAATCAGTAGGACGCCATCGGCCGGTTACGACAACTCAACAGAAGGTATTGGCAAAAATGGTGGCCGTCGTAATTCGCATTAGTAGTAGCACCGGTGGTGAAGAGGGGCTGATCATAAAGCTCGGGGGCACAAAAAATAAACTAGATATATATAATGATTCGTCAATCTATTACATTATTTCTGAGAGGCTAGATATCCTTTTATTAATAAAAAAAGAAAAAAATCAACATCTTGTATTTTGATGAGTCTGGCTTATAACAACGCAGAGTGATCAAATATATATTAGAGTTGTTATTGTTGTATAAAAAATATAACTCTATTTTTAACTGCAAGTAAATTTATTACAGTAATTAACTGGCAACAAGTTTAGCTATTTTCTTGTAAATTGAAGATAAACAACTCCTCAGAGTCTGCGGGAGAATTAGAAGAACCACCAGTACCAGATCACTTAACCAAGCGGAAGGTGATGAGCATGATTTCGCTTCATTTCACGGGGCACCACGGTGGACATTTATACACGGGAGGGCACTTTTTACGGGATGGGGGAAAGCTACCTGCACACGGATCCAAAAGCGACTGTTAGCTGGTAAGTAGGGGTGGCTTCAAATCAAGCCCTTAATATATTTTTTGAATAGTACTATAAATACAACTTGTGCTCCTGTCCTCCATCTTGCATCGGTCAAAGTACAAAATCAGATCACGCAATCGGGATTGCGATTCTATAGGTGTTTTCGCCAATCAGGTAACTATAGTTGATATTGCAACTATGATATTTAAAAGCAAATGGTATAGGACTCAGGGGCTGTTTGGTTGCTAGCCACATTTTGCCAACAAAAATTATCATACTTGTCTAAGTTGATGTGCTTAATTTTTTTACCACACCTTATTAAGCTTAAGGGAATCTTGCCACACTTTTTTGAGTCATTGACGCATGGGACCTAGTTTGCTAGAAGGGAATCTTGCCACAACTGTGGCTGCAACCAAACAGCTCTCAAAGTTGGTCAAACTTGCCTAACCTTAGGCGTGGTAAACTGTGGCTGGCAACCAAACAGCCCCTCACTAATACCATTTGTGTGTGTGTTCGCCATATAGTCTTAGTAAAAAAGGAACGTGACTTGCAAATCGATGTTTTGAAAATACCAATGTGATTAATAAATCCAATTTAGATGAATCTCTAGTTTTTTAAAAAATTTGGGATAGGTCGCTTGATAAATTGTGCGCTGATGATTTCAATAAGCTGTAGTGGGTAATCATGTATGAACTCTGAGCTTTGGGACCGGTTTTTGCATGATGGTTGATGAATGCCGAAAAGGAGAGAGCAAATTATCTTCCAAAGTTTACAAAGGAACTTAACAAAAGTGCCATAATCATCATAGTTTCAGTATGTTCTGGCAGCAGATGCCGAACCCCAGGGCATAACCAAAAGTCACCAGAACCATACTCTGAAGAGACACACAGGTAAGAAAATTTTCAGACATAGTTATAAAAAGTGTTACTTAAACTTAGTTATGGGAAAGTTAGCCATAAAGAACAGACCGCTAGGAACAGAGTTTTTATTGACTACAGTAAAATCTTGTTGTTACGGCTTCCAGGAAACGAAGCTCAGTTCTTCCTACAAAAGAATGGCAAATTGCACTTATACAAAGGGCACCTAAAATGCCAAATTAAGACGGGAAAGTAGTTAAAGAATTCCAAGACCATATCATGGATTGTTCCTTTGTTTAAATGTAAACAAACTGAATATTTGCTTACAATATATAACATGGTACTGTACGCAAGCACAGAAGAGGCATACTTACAGGGACTGTAAG
Organism: Dendrocalamus sinicus; assembly: GCA_036346575.1. NCBI lineage: Eukaryota > Viridiplantae > Streptophyta > Magnoliopsida > Poales > Poaceae > Dendrocalamus > Dendrocalamus sinicus. The sequence continues at coordinate 39,059,657 of CM070671.1, forward strand.
GACCGCCGATGAGAAGCACCATCAGTTGGATCGTCACCAGAAACAGGATCGAGGAAAGGCATGATTTCGTCGACATCTTCCTTATCGGAGCTTCGCTGTGCTTTTTTTTTTTTCCTTTTTTATTTCTGAAACGAAGAATTTCGAGCGTGCTCGCAGAACGAAGAGGTATTTATGCTGGGTGCACTCCTGGTCCATGGCGCGATGCAACAATCACTTTCCAAGCAACATCGTCCACGTGGTGGGGACGTAGGGTAGTCAAGCAACGACTAGCTTTCCGCGCGGATCCATCCGTTTAACATGAAGTCAAGCTCACGAGTATTAAAGTGCACGTTCCCGATGGAACTGTATGGGTAGTCCAGCACGATCACGATGGGACAACATGGGTAGTCAAGCCATTAGGCTTTTGAATTCTGTTTTATAGTTTATTTTGTACTATAGCAGGTAAAAATATATTATAACTGTTAATAGTTTTTTAAACATAATTAAAATTAAAAAATAAAAAATTATATTATTACGGAAAATACAAAAAAATAAAGATAAAAAGATAAAAAAAAAACCCAAAAATCCAAAATTCTATAAAATAACGAAATTAAGAAGTTAGAAATCAGAAACTCTAATGAGTAGGGTATTAAGTGCACGATCCTGATGGGACTAAATGAGTATTAAGTGCACGATCTGGATGGTACTATATGAGTATTAAATTTTTTTGAATGTCTAAATTTAATGGAAACTAGGAGTATTAAGTGCACGATCCTGATGGGATTGCATGAGTATTAAGTGTACAATCTCGATGAGACTGCATGGGTAGAGTATTGGGATTTACAGTCCTACTTTATAGTTTATTTTGTACTGTTGCGGCTGAAAATATATTGCAGCTGTTAATAGTTTTTTCGCATAATTAAATTTAAAGAAATAAAAAATATCATTACGGACAATGCAAAAAAATAAGGGAAAAAAACAAAAAAACCTAAAAAGCCAAAAATCTAGAAAATAATGACATTAAGAAGTTAGAAACTAGAAGCAGAAGCTCTAATGAGTAGGGCGTTAAGTGCACGATCCCGAGGGGACTGCATGAGTATTAAGTGCATGATCTCGATATGACTTCATGAGTATTAAATTTTTTTTGAATGTCTAAGTTTAGTGGAAACAAGGAGTATTAAGTGCGCGACCCCGATGGAACTGCATGAGTATTAAGTGCACGATCTCGATAGGACAACATGGGTAGTCAAGCTTATGAATATTGAGATTTAAAGCCCTGGTTTATAGTTTATTTTATACTATAACAGTTGAAAATGTATTATGTCTGCTAATATTTTTTAGCATAACTAAATTAAAAAAAATAAAAAAGTTATATCATTACAGACAATGTAAAGGAATAAGGGAAAAAGACAAATAAAGCCTAAAAAAGCTAAACATCTAGAAAATGACAAAATTAAGAAGCTCGAAACCAAAAATAAAAGATCTAATGAGTAGGGCGTTAAGTGCACGGTCCCAATGGGACTGCATGAGTATTAAGTGCACGACCTCGATGGGGCTGCATAAGTATTAATCTTTCTTTGAATGTCTAAATTTAGTGGAAACTAGAAGTACTAAGTGCACGATCCCGATGGGATTGCATGCATAAAGCTCATGAGTATTGGGCTTTAAAGGCTTGGTTTATAGTTTATTTTGTACTATAGCAGCTGAAAATTTATTGTAGCTACTAATAGTTTTTTTAGCATAATTAAATTTGAAAAATAAAAAAGTTATATCATCACAGACAATACAAAGGAATAAGGGAAAAAAAAGACTAAAAACGCCTAAAAAGCCAAAAATCTAGAAGAAAAATGAAATTAAGAAGCTAGAAATCAGAAGAAGAAGCTCTAATGAGTACAGTGTTAAGTGCACGATCCCGATGGGACTGCACGAGTATTAAGTGCATGATCTCGATGGGACTGCATGAGTATTAATTTTTTTTGAATGTCTATATTTTGTGAAAATTAGCGTATGGCTAAGCATCTTTCTTATCAAAGCTTTGTTGTGTTTTTTTTCTTTTTTCTGAAATGAAGAGTCTCTGAGAATGTAGACGAGGTATTTAATGGCCCGACGAATGCCAAACTTGTACACGAAGCACTGTAGTCGTTCTTCTAGGTCAATATGGGCTGAGTTTTCTTTGGTTTTGGCTTTAGCTTATCACTTTCTGCTATGCTAACTAGCCTTTAAACGGTGCGACTTTTTAAGGTGGAGTCTACATGTATATTATAGTAGATATTATACCGAGTTCAGTTATATCGGCCAAAATTGCATGCGACTATTTTCCTTTACATACTGTCTCTTGTAAATAACTAGAATTCAAAAACTATAAGCCAAAAGGTAAAGCCATAGTTCAAAAGAACTCACCTCTGTGGCTCTGTTGATGACTCATATCAATACATAGGCTGTGAAAATTAAATCAAAGAAGGAAGAAAAAGAAGGGGGAAATGCTACAGTATGTCTCACTAACACCGAGCTTCAACTTTTCTTTTTAGCGCGTGAGGATCAATGTGAATTTGAATGGTATTGGTCATAGAACTTATTTTTATTCTAGGTGCACTCCTGGTTGAATTTTCTGCTCTTTTGGCCCCTTGTGGCCTTTTTTTGTAGCTTTGGTCCCGACTAGCCTGATTTTGTGGTTCTGGTCCCGCCCAAGCGTGAATTGACTGGAGGCTAGCACATGGCAAGCCCGCGTTGAGGGAGCGCAGATCAGTGCTTGGTGCGAAGAAGTGTTAATATCTACTAATATAACATGGAAGTTTGTTCATTCACCTCCCGTTCGACTCTCCTCCCTCCCCATGAATCCACGATCTCCCTCGAAGAGAAGCGCCGACATATGGCCCCCACTTCTTACACTCTCTCCTTGCTCGATACCCACCTCACCTGGTACTCTCAACTCCCTCGCCTTCTCCGCCTCTACCCCACCCCTGGCCCTCGACTCCCTCGCTTCCTCTACACGCAAGGCGCCCCACCCCGGATACCTGATAGTCTCTAGATTCAGATGGGAAAGGACTACTTGATAGAATCTGTGCCCTTTATGCGCCATTACAACATCAGTAGAGCTTGGTTATATTCTTGAGAGGTCTAGGTTGAATCTCTGTACGTTGTAGGTATAGTGTTACTAGTTGATTATATATATATTGTTATGGATTTATAATTTCCTTCTAAAGTCCCAAATCATAAAGATGTTGTCATAGTTCCCTCGTAGTCCAAAATCTTGAAGCTGTTAAGCCGTTTCCTTGTAAAATCTGACAAATAGTATTAGAAGTTCAAAACAGCAAAAATGATAAGAGCAAAAAAGGAGTGTTTGATGTCAGAAGAACGACTACAGTGCTCCTGTAGTTCAAAACAGCAACATGCCAGGGGGAGTGCCTACCCACTAGAACATGAGATCCGCATGGATGCATACAGAGAACCAATGTAGTTAAAAAGGCACGGCACCAAATTATTTTCATACAATAATTATGATAATTTTATTCTGAATGTTCTGTAATGGTGTTCATAATCTGTACTGCTTGAATAAAATACTTGTACCTAATTTTAAATATAAATAATTGTATTTACACAAACATATATTGAGTACCAAAGACACACAACAAAACTTGCTAAATAGCTACCGAAGGAATTTATTCAAATGGAACTTCCATATTCCAAGTCACATGAAATCACGAAACCTTAATTTCCGAAAAGTGAGGTCCTACTTTCCGAGACATAAACCCTCAATTTTTCAGACAATTTCATAACATGTAATATTAAAAAATACATAACCAAGTACACTGTGTAAGGAGCTTTTAAAATAAATTTCAAAATATTTCGACCTCATTTTCTATATTATAATATTTATACAAGTAGTACATATAAATAAATTATGGACAAAAATTTTGAAGATTTAAAATTGTAGATAGTTTACACAACCAACCAAACTATGTTATGATTCCTTCAAAAAAAATTATAATTTTTCAACCTCTAGGTTCTAGATTTTGTCTTTTTCTAGCTTTTTGTTCATTTGCATACTTTCCTTGGTTGTTATGCAAGAATTTATCACGATATTAATTCAGGAACGGAGGGAGTACTGTGTATTTGGTTTCAACGCTGCACCCTTGCGAAGACTAACCTTTGGCATATGCCATACTTTTTCTATGTCGGTGTTTGATTCGTTACCATAAATATGTCATGCCACACTTTATTAGCACCATGACTCATACTATCTAATAGACTTGATTCTTTGCCTAACGTTGCTACACTTATGGCGGTAATGTTTGTTGCTACAAAAGTATGACAAGACATAATTGCTTAATCTTAGCAACAGAAAGTTATGAGAAAGTTAGTCATAAACTGAAAAGGCAGCTAGTAACAGAGTTTGTATTGACTACGGTAAAATCTTCTTGTCATGGCATCACGGAAACGACATTTGATACTTAAGGGGCTGTTTGGTTGCCTGTATGGGGCTGGCTCGCATCCGCGCGTGCAGGAAGATGGTGTTCAGTTGGCTGCATGGAGGAGAGAGCCTGCACAAGCGGATGCAAAAAAACAACTGGAGCCAGGCTGAGGAGGAACGTGGCTGAGGAGCTTCCCTCCTCAGCCTGGCCAAGCTCATATATGCACCTGCATCAACCCATGCAGGCAACCAAATAGCCCCTAAAAGTCTGAGCTTCTAGTTTATTTGATACTTAAGCACTGAAGAGGCATACTTAGGGTCTTTTTTTTTTACTACGGTTTAGCCTTTCGGTTATATATTCATGAGAGAGTACAGAGTAAAAAAAACTTACGTGTAATTTTAGCTGATATAAATAAAGTCACTATAATATAGTATCAACTTGTAGACTTTATTTTTTAAAAAAATATTTCGTTTAAAAGTTAGTTATTATAGAAAAATAAAAAAGTAATTTTTAGGAACCGAAAAGAGGATTGCCGTAAGTAATTTCGTTTAAAAGTTAGTTATTACGATAAGAAGAACCACCATCAGTTGGATCATCACCAGAAACAGGATTGAGAAAAGGCAAGGTCTCGTCGACATTTTCCTTATCAGAGCTTCATCGTGCTTTATTTTTTTTTCCTGAAACGAAGAGCTTCTATTGTGCTCTGAGAACGAACGCCAAACATGTGCGCGGGCACTGTAGTCGTTCTTCTGGGCCAATACGATCAACGAGACAGCGCATAGCTCCATTGGCAAAAGTTACATGTCATGGCAAAAGTTGGCAACAAGTTGAGGTATCATATCTCGTACGATTGTTCGTTTGTTTAAATATAAACGAGACAGCGCATAGCTCCATACTGGTCATGTGATGGCAAAAGTTGGCAACAAGTTGAGAAAGCATCAAGTCTTTGTCAGAAAGCGGCATCAGCTAAACCTCATAATGGAAACGAAGACTAGCAGGATACTGCTAAGAAGAAGCATTAGTCATGTTGTTGTTATGGCTTCCAGGAAATGAAGTTTAGTTCCTTCTGCAAAAGAATGCCAAAGCGCACTCATATAAAGGGCACCTAAAATGCCAAATTAAGACGGGAAGTAGTTAGGGAACCAAGACCATGTGATGGCAAATTGGCAACAAGTTGAGAGAGCATCCAGTCTGGGTCAGAAAGCGGCATCAGCTAAACTATTTAGATGCCAGACCACAAGAACCGAACACATGGCCCATGTGCACGGGCACTGTAGTCGTTCTTCTGGGTCACTCCCCGGTCCATGGCAACAATCACTTTCCAACCAACATTCCTTCGCGGGGTAGGGAGGTAGGGTACAGCACAACGACTAATGGCCGGGCTAATGATGAACCGCCCGGCCGCAGGCTTGCTGCCACCCAGTGGTCAGACGGCAGGTCGTTAGGTCCAGCTATTAGTATTTAGTCATATTTTTAATTATATATTACTTAAATAACTTATCATAATGTATTAATTATGTGATTCTGGGTGCACTCCCTGGTCCATGGCGCGATGCAACCATCACTTTCCAACCAACATTCCTTCGCGGGGTAGGGACGTAGGCAACGACTCTGCTTTCCGCGCAGATCCATCCGTGTAAGAGCAAGTTTAATAGTACAGATAGCTGCTACCTCTAATACATTTCCATGTCATCAAAAGATAATGATGCAGTCAACTCATACAATAAGCTGGCTATAAGTTGTCTCCACAAGAGCTCTCAATCATTTAATACATACATAGGTATTGATAATTTAATACATGCATGGGTATAGCAATTAGTTCTATGGGTACATGCATGGATAATGCCTCTTTTCCTGTGCTATAGCCTGACTCTTGCATGGGAGTCGGCTTGGCTCTCTCTCTCCTTTTCTCTCCCCTCTACATAGGACTATGCTGACATGGATTCCCTTATAGCTACCACAGTCAGCCTTATTAAACTTGCTCTAACGCGCATAACATGAAAATGTTTTTCTTCTTTTCACCCGACAAGCGTCAAACATGTGCACGGAGCACTGTAGTCGTTCTGCTGGGCCATTATGAAGTAAATAGTAGTGGTTGAAAAAATAGCTTTTAAACATGCACACGGAGCACTGCAGGTATCTTTATTAGCTTTTACTAATAGCTTTTTTGTTATAATCGATGGTTTTTGCTACAAATAAATAGTAGCGGTTGAAAAAATAACTTTTAGAAGGAGAAGCAAGTGATATAAAAAGTAATAGAGAGATACGTGTGTAAAACGGGAGCGAGAGAAATAGGATATGTGATACGCCGTGACCCTTTAACTTATGTTAAACTCATGAATATTAATTCCACGATCCCGATGGGACTGCATGGGTAGACTATCTATTTTTTCGGTCTACGAAAGGAAAATTTTTACTTTCTTCCGTATTCCATTCGGATTGCATAGGAAAAGTCCGATTTCTGCTTTATATGGCTTTGGATGGACTCTTTTTGGCTGTAATTTATAGCTTATCACTACGATTTATGATTTTCGATCCTAGCTCAAGCGCCTGTGAACGAACTGAATCCTTATAAGCCATTTCAAAAATAATGTCTCGATAAACCACTTCAGAACAGCGGTGGAGAAACCATCTTGTTTGTTTGTTTAATAGAAACAATAAGCCGAAAAGAAGACACCCCTACTAGAACAGAAATGATTTTTTAAAAAATTGGGATTCAGTTCAAATTTATATTAAATATAAAAAATTCCTAAAGTAAATCCCCAAATCCAAACATCTTTATTCCTGGGTCCATAGAAAAACGTAAACTTTTTCGAGATACCATAGGTAGTAAGACTTACCAAAACCAGATATGGTACCATAGGTAGTACGACTTACCAAAACCATAGGTAGTAAGACTTACCAAAACCATCGGGATCTCGTCGACATTTTCCTTATCAGAGCTTCATCGTGCTTTTTTTTTCCTTCTCAAACGAACAGCTTCGAGTGTGCTCTGAGAACGAACGCCAAACATGTGCACGGAGCACTGTAGTCGTTCTTCTGGGCCAATATGATCCCAATGGGACTGCATGGGTAGACTGCAACTTACATCTCAACGGTACAGCGCATAGCTCCATTGGCAAAAGTTACATGTGATGGCAAAAGTTGCCAACAAGTTGAGAAAGCATCAAGTCGTCTGGGTCAGAAAGCGGCATCAGCAAAACCTCATAATGGAAACGAAGACTAGCAGGATACTGCTAAGTTTCTTGTCATCCTCTCACGCTCATCCCTGGAAGGATGCCCCTATTTAGATGCCAGACCACAAGAACCGAACACATAGCCCAAAGCTTTCTCGTCCTTAATACAGAAGCAAGATGTCTGATGCACCAACCTACAAGCCTTCCATGCCATTACTGTTTGTTCTGATCTTCTTCCACTGCTTGAGCCTATGCCCCCATGTACATTCCATGGCGGCATCAACTCCAGTCCACAACGAACCCGATATTGAGCGGCAGGCTCTCCTCTGCCTCAAGTCTCAACTCCATGATCCCTCAAGAGCCCTAACCTCATGGAGAAATGATTCTTCCACATTCTGCAATTGGCATGGGGTGACATGCAGCGCACGGCATGCATCTCGTGTTATTGCATTAGACCTTGAATCACTAAACATCACTGGGCAAATCTTTCCTTGTATTGCTGATCTCAGTTTCCTCACCAGAATTCACATGCCCAATAACCAACTCAATGGCCAAATTTATCCTGAGATTGGTCGCTTAACCCGGCTTAGATACCTCAACCTCAGCACGAATTCCCTTAGCGGTGAGTTACCAAAGGAGATATCATTATGTTCCCACCTGGAGATCATCGACCTACATACCAACTCCCTCGAAGGTGAGATACCTCCAAGTCTTGCGTTGTGTTCATCTCTTCAGCAAATTGTTATTAGCAATAACAATCTTCAAGGAAGCATTCCTTCTCTGTTCAATAGCACATCCTTTTCATACATAGATATCTCATATAATAACCTTTCTGGGTCTATCCCTCCTTTCTCACAAACATCCTCACCACTGCAATACCTAAGCTTAACTAATAACAGCCTCTCAGGGGGAATTCCTGCCTCAATTGGTAACCTCTCTTCCCTATCTTTGCTGCTGATTGCTCAAAACAACTTACAAGGAAGCATTCCAGAGAGCTTGAGTAAAATTGCAAGCTTGCAAGTGTTAGACCTGACCTATAACAACTTGTCAGGCATCGTTCCACCTGCTCTTTACAGAATCTCGTCTCTTACTTATCTTGGCCTTGGAGCCAACCAACTCGTTGGGAGAATTCCCACCAACATTGGCTACACACTTCCAAGCATCAGAGACTTGATACTGGAAGGGAACCAATTCGAAGGACCAATTCCTGCTTCTCTGGGCAATGCATCAAACCTAAAAAATTTACTTCTTCGGAACAACGCATTCACAGGTGTTGTTCCTTTGTTTGGGTCCTTGCCCAAGTTAATACAACTAGATGTGGGTGTAAATAGACTTGAAGCCGGAGACTGGTCATTTTTGTCCTCTCTAACAAACTGTACTCAATTACAGATATTATGCTTAGACACAAATAGCCTCCAGGGAACAATACCGAGTTCTATTACCAACCTTTCGAAAAGCCTTCAGGTACTTCTCCTGACAGAAAACCAGTTGACTGGTGCTATACCTTCAGAGATAGGAAAGCTCACCGGCCTCACTGTCCTTCTAATGGATAACAATTTACTTTCAGGCCATATTCCTGACACAGTTGGAAACCTTAAAAACTTGACCTACCTTGGCTTATCCCGCAACAAAATTTATGGAGAAATACCACAATCGATTGGGAAACTAGAACAACTCACTGACCTGTATTTCGAGGAAAATGATTTGGGTGGGCACATACCTGCAAGTTTAGCAGGTTGTAAAAATTTGCTAAAACTGAACCTTTCTTGCAACAGATTCTATGGAAGCATTCCACCGGAGCTCTTCTCCATTTCCTCTCTTTCGAAAGGCTTAGACTTGTCCTATAATGAACTCACTGGACACATACCATTGGAGGTTGGTAAATTGATTAATCTGAATTCACTTAACATTTCCAACAACCAATTATCAGGTGAGATTCCCTCCACACTTGGTCAGTGCCTTCTTTTGGAATCTCTCCACCTGGAGGCAAATTTTCTACAAGGAAGCATCCCAAGATCTTTCATCAGCTTAAGAGGCATCACGGAGATGGATATTTCCGCAAATAACTTCTCTGGTCAAATTCCAGAATTCTTGGAGTCTTTCAGCTTTTTACATCTTTTCAATATATCCTTCAATGACTTTGAGGGATCAGTCCCTCAAGGTGGCGTGTTTGCCAATTCAAGTGCTGTGTTCGTCCAAGGAAACAGAAAGCTGTGTGCAAGTTCTCCAATGCTACAATTACCACTTTGCATGTCATCACCATCCAAAAGGAAGAAAACATCCTATGTTGCAGCTATATTTGTTCCGCTTGCTACAGTCGTTCTACTAACCTTGGCATGTGTTGCTGTCATTTTTCGGAAGAAAAGAAGTCAAGCTAAACAACTCATCAACCAATCATTCAAGCAGTTAAATAATTTCTCGTATGGTGATTTATTTCAAGCAACAGATGGTTTCTCTTCATCCCGTCTTGTTGGTTCGGGAAGATTTGGATTGGTATACAGAGGCCAATTCGAGTTTGAAGTACGCACAGTTGCTATTAAGGTATTCAGGCTTGACCAATTTGGAGCACCAGCTAACTTCCTTGCTGAATGTGAGGCATTGAGAAACATTCGCCATCGGAATCTTATAAGAGTGGTTAGTCTATGTTCAACCTTTGATCCCACAGGAAATGAATTTAAAGCACTTATTCTTGAGTACATGGCCAATGGTAATCTAGAAAGCTGGCTCCATCCAGAAGCATATAAACAATGCCCAAAAAGACCATTGAGTTTAGGCTCAAGAATAACAATAGCTGTGGACATGGCTGCTGCATTAGACTATCTTCATAATCGATGCAATCCTCCTTTGGTTCATTGTGATCTAAAACCAAGCAATGTCCTTTTGGACGAAGAAATGGTTGCATGTCTTAGTGACTTCGGGCTCGCAAAGTTTCTTTACAGCCACTCTTCAATAGGGCTTACTAATTCATCCAGCATTGCTGGACCGAGAGGATCAGTCGGATACATTGCACCAGGTGAGCATGTCTCTTATTCTTATTCTTATTTATATCTAATGTGTCAATATTATTTGTCACATAAATGATGTGCAGCCATATTCTCTAGAACTTTACCATCTTTCAACCGAGTAAAGTGTATTTCTTAAGCAATTTTGCATAATATCGCAGAGTATGGCATGGGGTGCAAAATCTCAATTGAGGGTGATGTCTACAGCTATGGAATTATTCTTCTAGAGATGATGACAGGAAAGCGTCCGACTGATGAGATGTTTAAAAATGGTATGAACCTTCACCGATTCGTGGAAGCAGAACTTCCACAGAAAATTGGTGAGATTTTAGAACCCAGTCTCACCGGATATGACGGAGGTGAAGACACAAACCTTGCAATAGTTGAAATGCAAAGGTGTGCCATTCAACTGACTAAACTTGGCCTAAAATGCTCAGAGACATCACCCAAGGATCGACCAACAATGGAGGATGTTTATGCTGAAATCATCAGCATCAAAGAAAGTTTTCAGCATTGCGCAATTGAGGAAATAGATCAGCATTACCTTAATTCACCTGCTACTGCAGTAATAGTTGCATGATGTGCCATGGATTATATTTCCTCGTTTTTAGAAGTTACAATCACACTATTTGAGTTCCAATTAAAGTATGAGTATTTCATAACTGTACTTTTGCATGTTGATAGGTAATGTGTACTATTCAATTGTCCATAGAAAGAGGAGATAGTGGCATTATTCTCAGGTGACCGGGTACTGTTTATGGGTTATGAACACATAAAAAAGGACTGAAATGGGGAACTGAAACATGTCTAACAGAATTGCACAATACCTTCCCAAAAAGACATAATTGGTTGTCTGTCAAAAGCGTAGTCCAAAGCAGTTGATTAACTTGATTTCAAAATATGTAAGCCCCAGGAATAATAAAAAAAAATATAGGAGTAATTTTCCCAGTAGAAGACACTTGCAGAGTACAAGGATATCAAAATGTTTCCACAAGAGAAAATAAGGGAAAACAATTCTAATAAGAAATCTATAAATACAAAGTGTTAACCTAGAAATGCTACCATTTAAAGTTTAAACCAACAGGTATTATATGCTAGTGTAACTCAACATAAACCGGCAATATGGTATTAAAGAGTAGGATGTTACACATACACATAGGCCTGCGAGGTATCACAACTGCTGGGCACACCAAGTGGACGAACTGACTTCTTGTTCAGATATTATGGTTCAGTAACAACTGATAAACACGTCGAATCAGATGTGAGTTCAGTGTAACACTCGTGGGAAAGAAAAAGAAAGGAAAGCGAAGAAATTGCCGTCAGAACCCTAGAGGTTAATTTTGAGTAGGGTAGTCCATTCACAGAGATACCTGACTGTCTGGGGGCCAATCGGCACCTCTCATAACTATAGGGTCATCACTCGGCATAAACAAACCTAAGATATTTGCAAAAAATACCATAGCAACCGGCCAAATACCCAAAACCCAAAAATATCATTCGGCTGCTACAGTCGGGCTACAGTAAGGGACAGCCCGACCTCTCTGGATAACCCAGTCTCCGAGCCATAAAGAGGATAGCAAAGCATTGAGAATACGCCGCACAGCCACAAGCCAATTACCACACACAACCAATTGAGCAAAAGACAGGGAGAAGAAACATCACGGCTCTAGCAAGCCAGTTCTCCCTCCAGTCTCATTCCCAAACCCTCAAACCCTTCGATTACAGAGCATCAGCCAGCACAGACAAGCACCAGGAAGTGCCAAACAGCAGTAGGAAGGCGGCAAGGGGCCAACCGGGCCAGCGATCCGTAGCGGAGATGTAATACCTGGGCCGAATGAGCTCAGCCCGGCCCAACCAGCCCATCCCACAAATATCTATATGAGAGAGAGAGTGACAGAGGGAGAAGCAAAACCGATTTTGCTCTCTCCCCCAGACTCACCTGTGCTGCTGCTGCTCCCCATTGCGCCTTCGCCCGACCAGTGCCATCGCCGCCGCCGCCGTCGCCGCCCCGCGCCGCCGCTGCTCAGCGCAAGACGCGCCGTGTGCAGCCGCCGCCGCTCGTCGTCGCCGCTGCTGGGCGTGCCGTCCCCACCGCTCGCGCGCACCATCGTCTCCGCCGGTGCCGCCGTCGCGCCTCGCTGCCGCCGTTCGTTGCCTTGCTTCCCGACCGCGCCGCCATCCCGTTCGCCAGCGCCGCCCGTCGCTCGCGCCCGCCTCCCGGCTCTCGCCGCCGGCCGTGAGGGAGGAGCCGGCCGTCGGCGTGGAGAGAGGATAAGAAGAGGCGCCGGCCGTGGGAGAAAAAGAGGAAGGAGGAGGAGCCGCCGAGTGAGAGAGCGGAGGGTCGGCCAAGAAGAAAAAGCCGAGAGTGCGGCCGGCCGACGGAAGAGAGGAAAAGAAAGGGAAGAAAGAGAGAGGAAAAAAGAGAAAAGGGGTGACTGCCGTCGATTCGCGAGAACCGCCGAGTTTGACAAATCCGTGCACTGGTTCGATCGTCGGGCTTGGGGTAACATTTCAAAACCCTCTCCCATTTATTTATCAAACAGGCATAAGTTAATATGTGGATTATTAGAATTGGTTGGGTAGCCATTAGAATATTGTTTATTAATATGGTTACAGGCGGAGAATCGAGGTTGCCACCGTGATCCGTCGATCCGTGGCGATAGAGGAAAGAGAATAAATATGTAAAATGCTATATACGAGTTTAATTGACCATATCGCTAAACATCGGGACAACAGGGAGATGTCCGATGATAGAGTTTGGTTGTGCTAAGTTGACATGTAAGTGCGATGTTATGTACTCGTATGTATTGCATGAGTGATGATTGAGATGATTAATGCTTGTTCAGGTGGCGGTTCGAGTTTGGTGCCGTCCACGCACCGTCCGCCAGGTTCACAGGCAAGTGCATGGTAGAACAGTAAAATATGGCGAATGTTTGTTATTCGTGTTCCATGCCATGATTTACAGTATTTATGAGAGGATGCATGTGATTATGTGCTAATCATACCTTGACGAGTAATGTTTATGATTAGACATTCACATTTGAGGCATATTGCATCATGCAATTGCATAAGAGCCAGGTCGGTGAGAAAGTCTTACGACTAGTCCGGAGTGCTCTTGAATAAGACCTACAGAGGTAGGCACTCCACGGGAGTGGAGGTTGTGACCTCGTATGAAAGAGGACGAGGCGAGTGGTCCATCGACGGTGGACACTCCGCTATACCGGTATAAGCTACGATTCTGAGCATCAGAGCATACAGATGCATTGCATGATATTGCATTGCATTACAATGGATGTAAAGTGATACTGATTCACGATTCTGATTGTGATTTACTGATTTACTGATTCTGATTGTGATTCTGATTTACAATTCTGATTGTGATTCTGATTTACGATTCTGATTGTGATTTACTGATTTACTGATTCTGATTGCGCTTCTGATTTACATTTACATTGTGCTTTACGATTTACTGAACATAGGGTTGAATTACAGTTTACTGACATAGAATTGATTTACATATCTGATTCTGACTTAGCTTACGATTTACTGATCATAGAGTGGAATTACACTTACAGTTCATGATGTTGATTGAAATGACTAAAGTGATGTTACTGTTTTTATCGTGTGCTTGCTGAGTCTCGGACTCACCCTTGCTTTGTCGTTGTTTTTAGGTGAAGGATGACGACATGCATGGAATGGGATAGCACTTTTGGCACTGTACAGATGAAATAACAGTTTAGAAGTATATTGAGCTTGTATGGTGAATCTAGGGTTTAGTTTGCTAGCAATGGAACCCTAAGCTTGTTTATGTTATGGTTGTGCAATATAAAGTAGTTGGCTTTGCAATTATCTGAAATTTAGCTGTCATTTGCCTCCTGTGGGTATTAAAACAAAATAGAGGTGCTGCTAAAAGTTGAATAGCAACACTTTTGAATTGGTAAGTGGATGGTGGTAGCATCTTGGGCCCTGTGGAGGGCCGGGGTGTTACAGTTGGTATCAGAGCGGGCGTTAGGTCCGTGGTAAAGAAATTTGATTTAGGCCTAATAAAAAAATTTGACACACTTTGTTGCACAGTAGGTTGGATTTGGGGATTTGCATTGCATATGCGGTTGCTCTAATTGTGATGTTGATTTATGATGTTACAGTTGATGATTGTGTGTGATTGCTTCTCTGTTGTGAGCAGAGATGCCGAGAGGTAGAGGTCGTGGTCGCGGTGCGCGCCGAGGCCGTGGAGGCCGTGGTCGTGGCCGTGCCCAAGCAGAGCCATCGCTAGAGGTTCAGCAGGAGGCACCCGACGTGGAAGTTGGGTCTGCTGAGCATTCTGTAGCTGGGGATCAGGCAAGGTCTTCAGCCTTGTTGCGAGAGTTCGTTGAGGAGGTTCGAGCGTTACGACGACAAGCGCCTGCAGCTGCTGCGGCCGTACCTGCTGCTGTCCCGACTGCCGATCCAGTCGCGTCGGAGCCAAGAATGAGCCTTCGCGAATGGATGGCGTTGCGGTTGGACACCTTTGATGGGATGGGTACGCCAGTTCAAGCTGCAGACTGGTTGCGCTATATGGGAAGACAGTTTGAAGCTTTAGAGATGACTTCACAGCTTAGAGCTCGCTTTGTGGCCTTTCAGTTGAAAGGTCAGGCGGACATCGGGTGGGAGGGAGTCCTTTCAGCCAGGACCCCTGCCGATGGTCCAGCCACCTGGGAGGTTTTCGTCGAGCAGTTTAAGGCGAAGTACTACCCAGAGTCTTTTGTGGAGAGTATGGAGGTTGCCTTGTCGACCCTTGTGCAAGGAAAGATGACAGTAGCTGAGTACGAGGCGCGGTTCAATGACTTGATTCGCTTCGTACCGTCGGTCGCAAAAAGTGACCTTGAGAAGGCCAAGAGGTTCCGCCGAGGGCTCGGTTCTGAGTATCGGCATGTTATGGGTGCTACTGCGCCACGTGACTTTAGGTCAGTGGTCGAGCAGGCCAGAGGGATGGAGTTGGAGATGCACCTCACTAAAGGGTCGCAACCCTCTAGTGGTCAGAGTGCTTCTGGTGGTGACCAGAAGAGGAGTTACAGTGAGAAGGGTGGGTCATCTCAGCGGCCCGCTCCTAAGAAGTCCAAGTGGAGTCGACGTTCTTCACAGCCGTCCAAGTCTAAATCGTTGACATCGTCATCTCCTGCACCACCAGCTTTGCGTCCTGTCCCTGGACAGGGCATGATTTGCTTTAAGTGTGGTGGTGAGCATCGAGCTGCTGAGTGTTCCTGGACAGGGGAGTGTCGACACTGTGGTCGGATGGGCCACATGGAGAAGGTCTGTCGACAGAATCCCTCCAGTATCATCAAGTGGGAGCCGGTATCTGCGTCATCGAATGTCTCATCCCGGGGGTCAGTCCAGGTGTTGGCAGCTGCTCCTACACAGCAGCCTTCCTGGGTGCCACCAGCCGGATATTGCTGGCCTCCTACCTCAGTTACTCCACTTCAGTATGCTGCACAACCTTCCTATCCGATGTCGTCACAGCAGAGTGTTGGGGCTCTTGCCGCCCCAGTGCCGCCGGGAGTCTACACATTGCCTGCCACTGAGTCTGCGAGTCGACCGGATGTGGTGACAGGTACTTTGTTAGTGGATTCACACAGTGCTCTTGTTCTTTTTGACTCCGGTGCCACGTATTCCTTTGTTTCCTGTGAGTTTGTTAGGAAGGCAAATTTAAGTATGCAACAGATTTCACAGTCGGTTAAAGTCAATTCTGCAGGGGGTATTATTGTTAGTTCTATGGTTTGTCCCGGATGCATGGTCTCCATAGATGGCGAGGATTTTGTGGCTAACCTTATGGTTATACCGATAAAGAATTTTGATGTTATCCTCGGTATGGATTGGTTACATCGCTACCGGGCAGTGATTTCCTGTTTCTGGAGGACAATCACTTTGCAAGCTCCTTCAGGGGAGGAGATAGTTTTTCAGGGGAATGCACCTCCAGGTTCTCTTTTTGTGTTGGCCAGCCTGTTCTCTGGCCGACGAATGTTTAAGTATGGGTTACTTCTATCACTTGTGGAAAAACCAAGTGCGCCTTTGCGCGTTGAGGATATTCCAGTGGTATGTGAGTACCCCGACATATTTCCTGAAGAACTTCCGGGAATGCCACCCGCAAGAGATGTTGAGTTTAGGATTGAACTTGTTCCTGGCACTCGACCTATCTCTATGTCCCCGTACCGTTTAGCGCGACCACTCCAAGAAGAGTTGAAGAAGCAATTGGATGGGTTGTTGTCCAAGGGGTTGATCCGTCGTAGTGTATCACCTTGGGGAGCCCCCGTCCTATTCACTGAGAAGAAAGATGGGAGTTGGCGTATGTGTATAGATTACCGTGCTCTTAATCGGGTGACCATCAAGAATAAATACCCGTTGCCTCGCATCGAGGACTTGTTTGATCAATTGAAGGGAGCCAAGGTGTTTTCCAAAATTGATCTACAGTCTGGGTATAATCAGATTCGAGTGCGGGAGCAAGATATTGAAAAGACAGCTTTCTCCACGAGGTATGGGCACTATGAGTATAAAGTTATGTCCTTTGGACTAACAAATGCGCCTGCTATCTTTATGGAGACAATGAACAGCATGCTACACAAGTATTTGGATAACTTTGTAGTCGTGTTCATTGATGATATCTTGATTTATTCCAAGACGGAGGAAGAGCATGAGCAGCATTTGAGGCTTGTGCTTGAGACTCTGAGGGAAAATCAATTCTTTGCCAAGTTAAAGAAATGTGAGTTCGGATTTCAAGTGGGCTTCCTAGGACATGTGATTAACCAGAGGGCATTTCAAGAGATCCACCAAGATTTCTCTGATAGTAGATTGGAAGAGACCGTCCAATGTTAAGGAGGTGAGAAGTTTTCTTGGCTTAGCTGGTTATTACAGGCGTTTTGTGAAGGATTTCTCCATTATTGCTAAGCCAATGTCTCAACTCACGCGAAAGGGCGTGAAATTCCAGTGGACCGGTGAATGTGAGCGCAATTTCAATGTTTTGAAAGAGAAATTGGTAACTGCTCCTGTTCTCACTCTTCCTGAGCCAGGGAAGCGTTTCACGGTCTACTCAGATGCATCGCGAGTAGGTTTGGGCTGCGTGCTCATGCAAGACAACAAGGTGATCGCGTATGCTTCGCGACAATTAAAGAAACATGAGCAAAATTACCCTACTCACGATTTAGAGTTGGCTGCAGTGGTTTTTGCTCTAAAGATTTGGAGGCATTATTTGTATGGAGAATCCTGTGATATTTTCACTGACCATAAGAGCCTCAAGTATATCTTCACGCAGAAAGAATTGAATTTCAGGCAAAGAAGGTGGTTGGAACTGATAAAGGATTATGATCTCACTCTCCAGTACCATCCGGGCAAAGCAAATGTGGTTGCTGATGCCCTTAGTCGTAGGATGACACCCTCCACTGCAGGTTGTCTCGTTGCTGACTTTGAGCGGATGGGAATTTCTTACTGTTATGCCGTGCAGCACGGTAGAGACACGCTTATTCTGGAATCGGCAATTCCAGAACGGGTGAAAGAAGCACAACAAAACGATAGACTGCTTCAAAAAGTGAGGAAGCGTCTCGATGAAGGAAAATCAGGGGATTTCAGCCTTGATGAGTCGGGCGCAATACGGTTTAGGGGCCGTCTTTGCGTACCACAAAAGGCTCAGGTCAAGGATGATATTTTGAGAGAGGCTCATCGTACCCCGTACACGGTACATCCTGGCGAGAACAAGATGTATTGGGATTTGAAAAAGAATTTTTGGTGGAAGAGAATGAATGTGGATGTCGCACAGTATGTGGCATCTTGCGGGATTTGCCAGCAAGTGAAGGCTGAGCATAAGCGTCCTGCTGGATTAATGCAGCCTTTAGATGTTCCACAGTGGCCATGGGATGATGTTACCATGGATTTTGTAATCGGCTTGCCTCGTAGCCAGCGAGGTAAGGATGCGATTTGGGTAGTGGTGGACCGATTTAGTAAGTCCGCGCACTTCATCCCTATTCGTACGACGAATTCGGCGAGTGATTTGGCACCTGTCTATGTGCGTGAGATAGTGAGATTACATGGTGTGCCCAAGACGATAGTTTCGGACAGAGATGCTAAGTTTGTCTCCAAGTTTTGGGAGAGCTTGCAAAGCGCTTTGGGCACAAAACTTCAGTTTAGTACTGCTTTCCACCCACAGACAGATGGGCAATCCGAACGCACCATTCAAACACTAGAGGACATGTTGAGGTCCTGTGTTCTGTCGTGGAAGGGTAGTTGGGAGGATCATTTGGCACTCGCGGAGTTTGCCTACAACAACAGCTACCACTCCAGTGTTCGGGCTGCGCCATTTGAGGTTCTGTATGGGCGGAAATGTAGATCGCCACTCTGTTGGGATGCCATAGGTGAAAAGGCAGTTCTAGGTCCAGATTGGGTCCAACAGACAGTGGAACGAGTGGCGGAAATTAGATAGAATCTGCTAGCTGCCCAGAGTAGGCAGAAGAGCTATGCGGATGTTAGAAGGCGAGATTTAGATTTCGGAGTGGGAGATCATGTGCTTTTGAGAGTGTCTCCTACTAAAGGGATTGTGAGATTTGGGATCAAAGGGAAGCTTAGCCCGCGGTATATTGGGCCGTTTCCGATTCAGGCACGAATTGGAAAATCGGCATATCGTTTGGGTCTTCCCAGTCAATACGAGGAGTTCATAATGTGTTTCATGTTTCTATGTTGAGAAAGTACTTAAGGGATCCGAACATGAGATTGTTCTAGAACCATTGCCCTTAAGCAAGACCTCACCTTCGAGTCCCGTCGATTCGGATTCGGAGGAATCGGAGAGAGTGTTGAGGCACGAACGTTAAAGTATGTGAAAGTCCTATGGTCACATCGGTCGAGCGAAGCGGCGTGGGAATTGGAGTCTCGCATGCGCGAAGTACCCGAGTTGTTCTCACGAGTGCGAGTTCTGATTGATTCTGTTTAGTTCCATTGTTTGTTTTGTACAGATTATCGAGTTGCGAATTGGGTCGAATTGTTAAGGGGGTAGAATGTAATACAGGGCCGAATGAGCTCAGCCCGCCCAACCAGCCCATCCCACAAATATCTATATGAGAGAGAGAGACAGAGGAGAAGCAAAACCGATTTTGCTCTCTCCCCGACTCACCGTGCTTCTGCTTGCTCCCCATCGCGTCCTCCGCCCAGTCAGCCGATCGCCGCGCCGCCGCCGTCGGCCCGCGCCACGCCGCCGTCGCTGCCGCCACAAGCCGCTGCCGCTGCCGCTCGTCGTCGTCGCCGCTGCTTAGGCGTGCCGTCCCACCGCTTCGCGCGCACCATCGTCTCCGCCGGTGCCGCGGTCGCGCTCGCTGCCGCCGTTCGTTGCCTTGCTTCCCGACCGCGCCGCCGTCCGTTCGTTGCCTTGCTTCCCGATCGCGCCGCCGTCCGTTCGTTGCCTTGCTTCCCCGATCGCGCCGCCGTCCGTTCGCCAGCGCCGCCGTCGCTCGCGCCGCCTCCCGCTCGCGCGCCGTCGCCCCACGGGGTGGAGGCCCGGCCGTGGGAGCGAGAGGAGCCGCCGGCCGTGAGGGAGGAGCCGGCCGTCGGCGTGGAGAGAGGAGAAGAAGAGGCGCCGGCCGTGGGAGAAAAAGAGGAAGGAGGAGGAGCCGGCCGAGTGAGAGAGCGGAGGGGTCGGCTGAAGAAGAAGAAAAAAAGCCAGGAGTGCGGCCGGCCGACTGGAAGAGAGGAAAAAGAAAGGGAAGAAAGAGAGAGGAAAAAAAAGAAAAGGGGTGACCTGCCGTCAGATTCGCCAGAACCGGCCAGAGTTTGACAGTCCGTACCCGGGTTCAGTCGTCGGGCTTGGGGTAACAGTTCGAAAACCCTCTCCCATTTATTTATCGAAACAGGCATAAGTTAATATGTGGATTATTAGAATTGGTTCGGGTAGCCATTAGAATATTGTTTATTAATATGGTTACCTGGGCGGAGAAATCGAGGTTGCCACTGGTGATCTGGTCGATCCGTGGCGATAGAGGAAAGAGAATAAATATGTAAAATGCTATATACGAGTTTAATTGACCATATCGCTAAACATCGGGACAACAGGGAGATGTCCGATGATAGAGTTTGGTTGTGCTAAGTTGACATGTAAGTGCGATGTTATGTACTCGTATGTATTGCATGAGTGATGATTGAGATGATTAATGCTTGTTCAGGTGGCGGTTCGAGTTTGGTGCCGTCCACGCACCGTCCGCCAAGTTAACAGGCAAGTGCATGGTAGAACAGTAAAATATGGCGAATGTTTGTTATTCGTGTTCCATGCCATGATTTACAGTATTTATGAGAGGATGCATGTGATTATGTGCTAATCATACCTTGACGAGTAATGTTTATGATTAGACATTCACATTTGAGGCATATTGCATCATGCAATTGCATAAGAGCCAGGTCGGTGAGAAAGTCTTACGACTAGTCCGGAGTGCTCTTGAATAAGACCTACAGAGGTAGGCACTCCACGGGAGTGGAGGTTGTGACCTCGTATGAAAGAGGACGAGGCGAGTGGTCCATCGACGGGTGGACACTCCGCTATACCGGTATAAGCTACAGTTACAGAGCATACAGAGCATACAGATGCATTGCATGATATTGCATTGCGTTACGATGTAAAGTGAATCTGATTCTGATTAAAGTTGTGATTTACTGATTTGATTCTGATTGTGATTTGATTTACTGATTCTGATTGTGATTCTGATTCTGATTCTGATTGTGATTCTGATTTCTGATTCTGATTGCACTTTACGATTTACATTCTGATTGTGCTTTACATTTGAGACATAGGTTGAATTACAGTTTACAGACATAGAATTGATTTACAGTATACAGTTACAGACTTAGCTTACAGTTTACAGTCATAGAGTGGAATTACAGCTTACAGTTCATGATGTTGATTGAAATGACTAAAGTGATGTTACTGTTTTTATCGTGTGCTTGCTGAGTCTCCGGACTCACCCTTGCTTTGTCGTTGTTTTTAGGTGAAGGATGACGACATGCGTGGAATGGGATAGCACTTTTGGCACTGTACAGATGAAATAACAGTTTAGAAGTATATTGAGCTTGTATGGTGAATCTAGGGTTTAGTTTGCTAGCAATGGAACCCTAAGCTTGTTTATGTTATGGTTGTGCAATATAAAGTAGTTGGCTTTGCAATTATCTGAAATTTAGCTGTCATTTGCCTCCTGTGGGTATTAAAACAAAATAGAGGTGCTGCTAAAAGTTGAATAGCAACACTTTTGAATTGGTAAGTGGATGGTGGTAGCATCTTGGGCCCTGTGGAGGGCCGGGGTGTTACAGGAGAAGAGCACCGCCAAGGCCACCCAGCACGCTCACGACCGAGAAAACGGCCGTCGAGCACAAGTCACCATCCTCGCCCAAAAGCAACCCGACAAAGGTAGCCCACCAACCTTTCTCAGTATTAGCGGCAAATTCTTAAGATGAAATCATGCAGACCCGTAGCCAACAAGCAATCAACAGAATGACATAGCATCGCTAGGGCACTAGGGGACCAGCATAGAGAGCACCAGCCGGAGGTAGAGGAAGAGAGAAGAGGGAGCAAAAGTACCGATGAGGTGAGCCACCATGGTGTAGGAAGGGCACCATGCACCCGACGGCCATGGCATGCTCCCTCGCCGCATGACATGACCTTGAGCCCCGCCTGTAGCACCCTTAAAAAAATACCTAACTGAATACTCTCTCTCCTATCTCTAATACATGCAATCCTCTCTCTTTCCCAGATATCTCTCTCTCCCATGAATATCTCATCCGCTATCTCTCTCACGTCTCTGAATCTCTCTCTCTCTCTTTCTCAATATCTCTCGCATGGAGGCTGCATGGGCACCGGCGATGGCGGCTGCGATGGCGCGCGCGCCGGCGCGCGCGGCGGCGGCGGCGGCTGCGGTGGCTCACGCGGCGATGCCGCGTCGCCGCGCCCGCATGCGCGTTCACGCTGCTGCCATGGCTCGGCGGTGGCGGCGTCGGTGGCGGCGCGTGGCGGCGGCGGCACGCCAGCGGCGCCATGCCCGCTTCGCTGCGCTCTACTCGCGCTGCGCTTCGCCGCGCACGCGGCAAGCGGACTCGGCGACCATGGCGGCAGCGGCGTGGCTCATGGCGCGGCGGCGGTGCAGCGCGCGGTGGCTCGGCGCGTGGTGCGCCGAGGCGCGGCGGCGACGGCGGAGGTGGCTTGCGGCGGCCAAGCACGGCCGGCAAAGCACGACAGCACGTTCGATGGCGGCGCATGCAGCGTCGGTGGCGGCGGAAGCCGGGACGTCGGTGACGCAGCCAGGGCAGGCACCAACATCACGCGCGTGGGTGAGGCCACCGCCGTGTGCCCCCGTGTTGTCACTGTTGCATGCCTAATGAGGCAGGTCATCAGCGTCGTGGCCTTGCGTCAATGTTGCATGCGTGCTTCCGGCTGGATCGTGCATGCATGGCTTGGGCAGCTGGCAAGCAGCTGGCCGTTAGTGCATGCATGGCCTAGGCTGCGAATGCATGCAGGGAGTTGGCCGGCCGAATGGGT
Organism: Dendrocalamus sinicus; assembly: GCA_036346575.1. Classification (NCBI taxonomy): domain Eukaryota; kingdom Viridiplantae; phylum Streptophyta; class Magnoliopsida; order Poales; family Poaceae; genus Dendrocalamus; species Dendrocalamus sinicus. Next base: position 39,082,752 of record CM070671.1, read on the forward strand.
TCTGTTGATCCCAATTTATTCATCTTGTTAATTCCTTCTCTAATTATCTTGCCTTGCATGTAGATTCGTATGTGGGGTTAGGAAGGAAACCTTGGACATCTTTGTATTTCTGATTCCTCGTGCAGCCGGACTGTCGGACGCCTGGCAGGTTCGCACGTGGCTTTTGAGGAAGCATTCGAGAAGTTACACACCATGGGTCCCTTGTGTAGTGTGTCTGCTGAACGTGCTCAAGGCAAGTACCTCGCGGCCGTGACATTTCCATTTCGTAAATTACATGTTTCCAGTTTACTTGTCACGTTATCATTGAGTATAATTATCATGTCACTTATGCTTGTTGACTAATACCATATCGTTAATATTATCTGGCTCATATCATACTGCTCAAAACATCGCATCACTACCATTACCTGGCTCACATTATATCACTTGGCTAATATCCTATCGCTAAAATCACATCACTAAAATTACCTGGCCAATTTATTACAGCTAAAGTTACCTACCTACTAGCGTGTCATTAAAGTTTATCTGGTCAATATCATGTCATTAGTGTTGTCTGATTTTTATCATATCGTTCACATTTGCTTGTTTATAGATGTTTAATATTGCATGTGTGTCATGATGTTCTAGGTTATTTTAGTTCACCTGCTACTTTGTAATTAGGATGTTCAGTTAAATGTTCTAGAGTTCATGCTTTTAATTAGTATTTTAGAATCAGTGCTTAAATTGTTAATGGGGGGTAGCATATGAACATGCTTTTAACTTAGGATTAATTTATTGACACTCTTTGATATTAGGGCTGCTATGTTTTAGTTTTGAATATTATATTCCAATAATCGTTTGATGTTGTATTTGAGCCATGAATGATGTAGGTATTAAATCTGTTAATCTGACTAATAATCACTTATCACATAATAAAACTTGATTGGTTGATAACCTTGTATGAGCTATATTATAATATCTCTTTAGGTTAATCCCTATGTCATTATCATCTTATCATTATTCCACATCGCTCTCATATCATAGACTACGACTCTCCATTTCCAACCCTAGCACATCTTTCCACTTCTCATAACTTTATTATAGTCTTTTCCTCGCCATCTCTTAGTTTTCCTAATTTTGTTCTGTATAATCTGTCCATGATGTATCGGTTACTTTACCACCTAGTTTCACCAATCTTATCTCTTTAGTCTCATTGGATTAAATCATTACTCTAATAACTTTACCTTAATACAATCACAACTCTCTAACTATATCATGGATAGTATATCATGGAAAATTCACTAAATAAAGAACTAAGGGTTATCACGCCGGGGCTACCCACATATAGGGGTCATTTCCACCCAACCTAGTAACGTACGGGGCGTACATTCTCATTACACAGGATATTACACCCCATCTGCCGTATACAGTCGAGGACAAGGTTGTGCCTGGCTATTCTCGTATAACCGGGTATGTGGGATGAGGTCGCCGGCACCCTTGCTATAATTTTCTATAACTTGTCACATAACAAATATCTTTAATACACAGTTCTCATAATATCCCTCTTCCATTCATGACAGTATTTCCGATATCAGTTGTTCATTGTTTGCCTTATGTCCCTTGCTTACTTGTCATGTTTGCCCTTTATTTCATGTGGTTGCATTACCTGTTTTTACTCACTGTGTTGCGACCGTTGTTGGGTGCTTGTTGAGATTTCCAAATCTCACGCTTGTTCTTTTCAGTCTTAGGTAAAAAGGCCAGTGGAGTGATAGCATCATGCATGGGTGGGAGCACTCGAGTTTTCAGCACTATGGTTTGCCACTGTTTTGTTGTTTCATTCATTCTTTATTTGGTTAGAAGTGGACCAGTCCCATGTTTTAAACAATTTATTCCAGCTTCCGTTGGTTCTCGATTAAAGTGATAATAAAGTTTTAAACTCTTTGTAATTTCTTTTGTTGTTCTTATTTATTCTTCACTTTAGCGATGACGTTCCATAGTAATATCCTATATGGTTACGTGGGGTGTTACACCGCCGGAGCCACCAAACAACCACCCCGGGGTAGATCCGAAAATCAAAAAGGGGCAAATCAAAATCTAGTATCAAATCGAATAAATAGAGGGGGAGGGAGTAGAAGAGGTGAGTCAAGGAAGAAGAAGAAGAGCAAACCGGAGCCGCTAGGCGATAGCCCCAAACCTAGAGTCAACCTAGGGTTACCAAAATGGCGTGAGGAGCTTGGGTGACGAGGAGCCAGAGCCAACAAGAGGCCGAAGGAGTAGTAGAGGGAAAACCGTAGCACCGGTCGAGAGGGAGGCCGAGGAGAGACGCCGGCAGTGAGGGGCGCCAAGAGATGACGCGTAGTGTCATAGCCACGGCGCAGTCGAGCCGAGGGGAGGCGACACAGGAGGAGCCGACAGCAGAGGTGCCAGGACTAGAGAGAGGCCGAGGCGGCACGGCGCCGGAGAGCCGAAAGCGCAGTGCCAGGTTCGATCGGATCGGGAGAGGAGGAGACAGCCGAGAAAGAGAGAAAGTGGGGAAAGAAATGAGCGCCAGCGGAGAGAAAAGAAAAAGAAAAGGAAAAGAAAAGAATGAGAGGAAGGGAAAAGGGAAAAGAAAGAAAAGGAGGAGAGAAAAAAAAGAAAAGAAAAGAGGAGAAAAAATGAAGAGAAAAATGGTAGACGTGTAAATAAGATTTATCTGCGATTATAGATGACGATCATTAAATTATGATCATTTGGGCACCGGGACATCGGGAAGGTGTCCGGTGAGAGAGAGGTTGTTGGTATCAAGTTTACGCGTAGGAACGTAGTTGGTTGTCTGCACGCGTAGAACCGTTGTTGTTTGCATGCTTGTGTGAATTGTAATGTTAAGTTGAGGGTTCGGGTGATGCTTTCAGATGGAGGTTTTGGTTTGGCGCTCCTCCACACATCGTCCACGGAATAATCAGGCAAGTGCATGGTAGAACAGTGGATTGTGGTGAATGCCTGGTATTTGTTTTATGCCATGATTTAAGTCGTGTTATGAAATGATATCCCGGCTTATCTGTTGTTGATTGTACTGCGATGAGTGATGCTTATAATTGAATATCAATATTTGAAGAATGTTGCATTTGCATTGCACCATGAGCATCATGAAAGCTCTACAACGGTAGGCATCCCACACAGTGGGAAAAATAGGACCTACTTCGGCACCTCTAGGGATAGAGGCAGAGGGGCTTCACCAATAGGTGATGCAACTTCACTATACTGGTATAAGCAACATACAACGGTGCATTATGTATTGCACTCATGGACCTACGACAGTAGGCCTCCCACGACGGTGGGGAAATCGAGACCTACTTCGGTAGGCACCTCCAGGGATGGAGTTAGAGGGGTTTCACCGACGGGTGTAGCAACTCCACTATACCGGTATAAACTGCATATAGAGGTTCATTGCATCGCATTGCATTGGCAGGTTACGAACAGGAGACAGGAAGAAAACCCAGAGATTCTGGGTTACAGTTCATAAATGTGATTTGATGATTACTGTACCAATGACATAGAATTGATTTACAGTTTCCAGTTACAGATTGGATTTACAGTTTCTAGTTACAGATTGGATTTACATTATATTTTCCAGTTACAGATTGGATTTACAGTTTACAGTTATGGATTTGATTTACAGTTTACAGTTATAGAGTTGGTTTACAGCTTGCGGTTCATGAAATCGATTGAGTTGTTAAAGTGATGTTATTGTTTTATTGTATGCTTGCTGAGTCTTCAGGCTCAACCTTACTTTATCGTTGTTTTTTAGGAATTGTTGAAGGCAACATGTATGGATAGGAGTAGCACAGTTGTCTCACTTGCATTAGTAATTCACATATTATCTACAGTTTACATACTTAGCCTTGAATGGTTGAGTACCTTTTTAGTAATTAGCAAATTTATACCTCTGCTGTGCTTAATGTCAAGCGTACCGATTTTTGTCGTTTGATTGATATTTAAATAAAAGAATTGCTTCGCAAGACCAGTGGCAAAAGTTGAAATTGATAATATTATAGAGTAGATGGTAGCACTTTGAACTTAGGATGTTACATTCAGTTTGGCCCGCGAGTACAACCGATGATCCACAATCCTAATACAATTTTGTTGAGTACATACATTGCCGGTTTGTAAAACTGTACACGCGTAATCAAATTGCTGTAGCAAAATTTAATTCCTTTCGAAATGGGAAGTGTTTACCTACTCCAAAAGTTGCATCGAGTGATCATCTACCGCGCTTCCGCCAAGCAAAATTTAATTCCCGAAATGGGAAGTGTTTCTCGCTCCATTTCTCTGTATAGGAGATACATAGGCCTACGAGGCATCGGGAGTGCTTGGCCAAGTGAAAGCATGCGTAGCAGTCTTGATAAGGCATTTTTGTGCTGGACTTGCCTTGTATGCGGTTCAAGTGTGTGGTGTGGATTCGCCGTGTCCGATACAGCCTGTGCAACCTCACACCGCCGACGATGCAGAATGACAGGATTCCACAAAGGAAAGGAAAGGCGGCTCGAACCCAGAGCAGGAGCCAGTGGTCGGGTCGGAGTACTGGGCCTGTGCTCGCCCATTCCACTTTGCGTCCGTGCCTTCGTCTTCCAAATTTGAGATTCGGCCACTCGTGCATGCATAACAATGGGGTTTAGCTCGCTTTAAGCCCTTTAACTTCACATGATCCAATAGCAGATGTGTTCCGTAAAACCTGATAATAATTAAACATCCTTGTTTCTCCTCGCATCAGGCCGGTGGCATACAGCGGTTGCTTGGTCGAGTAGCTCATCCGGCGTCCGGAGACATTTCGATTGAAACTCCAATTGCAAGCCTTGAGAGGAGAATCGACTGGTGCCCATCCGGTGGCAGCGGACGAAAACGAGCAAAATTTTTTGCTATGCTGATGGCCTTCATGTGCACAGGCAGCGCAAGGTATGTCTCCTCCATCCATTTGTTTGTTGGAATTAATCTTGATAATTTGTACGTGGTCGTCGGTGCAATGGTCGAAGCCACATATGAGAAGACGTGGTTGAAGGCCTGATCGGTGCTGTGGTCGAAGCCATGGTCAATGGTCTGGCCAACAGTCCACGATCGGTGCTCAGGCGTGGTCAAAGCAGTCCCAGAAGCTGTGGTCGAAGCATCGAGATGATGCACCGCGGTCGAAGCTTCGAGTTGTTGTGCGTGATCAGTCACGACCACGTTGTGTGTGATCAATTACGACCACGTTATTTGTGATTGCTACGACCAGGTGTGGTCGTAGACGACTGGTCTGTGTGGTCATACACGACCAGGGTGTGCATGGTTGGTTACAACCAGGTTGTGCATGGTCGTAACGACCATGTTGTGTGAGATTGTAACGACCAATATGGTAGTTGTATGCCAAAGTTGAAGCCAATGGCTGAGGTCGTGCAGCCAGTCTCTTGAGCAGTCATCGTAGTTGGTAGTAACTATAGCAGGCGTTAGCACTTGTCGTCGAGGGTGACGCATGCCATACCTTGGTCGGTAAACTGACTAGTCGCAGTAGCAATCGGTGGCTAAGCGAAGCAGCATGGGCAGGCGACTGGTCGCTGTAAGCCGTTGTGGGTAGCTGAGCGAAGCAGCATGGGCAGGCGGCTGAGTGGTGTGGTCGTGCGTCGCTGTAGCAGACGCAACGTGGTCAGAGTAGCGCAGCAAAAGTCATAGTGAGTGAGTGGCCTGTGTGGCTCTGGTGTCTATATATACCCTGTAATCCTTGTGTAGTTTGAGAATGAACAAAGGAAGAAAAATTGCCCCAACCACTCTCCGCCTCGTTCGACTTAGTTCTTCCAGTACTCTGTTTTCACCACCGTAGTCGTAGGCACCGACTGGAGCTGCTCTATTCACCGTCTGACAATAGAAGCACTCGTTCGAGTTTGGGCATGCAGATCCTATGGTTTGTTCCCCACACGTGGTATCAGAGCACGGTGTATGTCCAAATACTTATGACCGGAGTCGATGGCGACCAGCACGCAGCAGGCGGTGAAGGAGCGGCGGCGTGCCCTTCCATTACCTAATGCTGACTTCGTCCAACTACACCGCGTGGCGATCAAGATGGAGGCGCTGATGGATGCCCAGTGGATCTGGGAGGCCATTGGTCCACCGACCGGAGTGGTCGTGGAGGTGAAGAAGGATAGGTCGACGCGGGCCTTCATCTTCTAAGCCATACCCGAAGACCTTCTTCTGCAGGTGTTGAAGAAGATAGCCAAGGAGGTGTGGGATTCTCTGCAGACCAGATACCTTGGGGCTAACCAGGTACAAAAGGCCCGACTACAAACTTTGCAAAATGAGTTCGTGGTGCTACGCATGCAGGAGGGAGAGTCCATCGACGACTTTGCCGGGAAGTTGAGCGGGATGGCGAGCAAGTAGAGTGCGCTCGACACAACCCTAGAGGACCCAGCGCTCATGAAGAAGCTCCTCGACTCAGCGCCCAGCGAGTTCCTCCCGATGGTCGCCTCAATCGAGTAGTACTTCGATTTGGAGGCAATGCCTTTTATGGAGGCCATATGGCGGCTAAAGGCGTATGAGGAGAGGATTCATCATCGTGCCGTCAGCAGCAATGCTGATGGACAGCTCCTCCTCACTCACATCGAGTGGTTGAAGTAGTAGAAATGTGACGGCATGAAGTCGTCAGCAAGCAAGGGCTCCTTCGACAGCAATAGCAGTGGCGGTGGTCTAAGGAAGTTCGACAAAACCAAGGTGATGTGCTATAACTGCCAAGAGTTAGGACACTTCGTATACGAGTGTCCTGAGAAAAGAAAGGAAGAGGTGTTACTTTGTGACATACAGAGTAATGATAAGCCAACCCTTATGTGAAGAGTCAAGAAGTGTGACGGTGGTGTGAAGCCATCGTCGCCAGAAGTTAGTGTGAAGCCGACAACAGAAGTCGGTGTGAAGCTGACAACAGAGATTGGTGTGAAGCCGACCACAGAAGTCGGTGTGAAGCCAATGACCACACCTCGGTGTGAGGCCGAGCAGTAAAGGTGTGATGCCGCTGCAAGGGAGAAGTCGATGTGAGACCAACAATGTCAACATCACTGTGAAGCTGCTATCTAAAGTTTTAACATGTGGTTGATAGAAGTGTGATGCCGCTACAAGGTGAAGTCGGTGCGAGACCGACAATGCCAACAGTAGTGTGAAGCCGCTGTGTGGTTGATGGCGGTGTGAAGCTGCCGTGTGGTCATTTCAACAAGTGGTCGATGGTGGTGTGAGACCGCTGCGGGGGAGAAGTCGGTGTGATGCCGGCGCCAACGGCAGTGTGATGCTACTACGAGGAAAAGTGGGTGTGAGACCAACAATGACTGCGGTGCGAAGCTACTATGCGAAGTGACCGTGGTCAAAGATACTGTGGTCGAAGTGACCATGGTTAGAGAGACCATGGTCGGAATGGCTGTGGTCGAAGTGATCGTGGTCACAGAAGCTATGGTCGTGGCGCTGATGAGAGGCCGCAACATACGGCAAGAAGCTTCTGCGTGTGGCAAGATGTGGGTGATCGTATCGGTGAGTCAAACCATCAAGATTAAGGGGGTGTTGGAATTAATCTTGATGATTTGTTTGTGGTCGTCGGTGCCATGGTCGAAGCCACATGCGAGAAGGCATGGTCGAAGGCCTGGTTGGTGCCATGGTTGAAGCCACGGTCGATGGTCTGGCCAGCAGTCCACGGTCAGTGCTTAGGCATGGTCGAAACATTCCTAGAAGCCGTGGTTGAAGCATCGATATGATGCACCATGGTCGAAGCTTCGAGTTGTTGTGTGTGGTTGGTCACGACCACGTTGTCTGTGGTCAGTTACAACCACGTTGTGTGTGATTGCTACGACCAGGTGTGGTCATAGACGACTGGTCTGTGTGGTCATACACGACCAGGGTGTGCATGGTCGGTTACGACCAGGTTGTGCGTGGTCATTATGACCATGTTATGTGAGATTGTAATGACCAGCATGGTAGTCGTAAGCCGAAGTTGAAGCCAGTGGCTGAGGTCGTGCGGCCAGTCTTTCAAGCAGTCAGCGCAGTTGATAGTAACTATAGTAGGTATCAGCACGGGTCGTCGTGGGTGACGTAGGCCATACCTTGGTCGGTGAACTGACTGGTCGCAGTAGCAGTCGGCGGCTAAGCGAAGCGGCATGGGCAGACGACTGGTCATTGTAGCAATTGTGGTCGGCTGAGCGAAGCGGCATGGGCAGGCGACTGAGCAGCATGGTCGTGCGTCGCTGTAGCAGACGTGGCATGGTCATAGTAGCGCAGCGAAAGTCATAGTGAGTGAGTGGCCTGTGTGGCTCTGGTGTCTATATATACCCTGTAATCCTTGTGTAGTTTGAGAGTGAACAAAAGGAAGAAAAATTGCCCCAAACACTCTCTACCTCATTCGACTTAGTTCTTTCAGTACTCTGTTTTCACCACCATATTCGTAGGCACCGACCAGAGCTGCTCTGTTCATCGTCTGACAACAGAAGCAATCATTCGAGTTTGGGCGTGCAGATCCTATGGTCCCCCCCCCCCCCCACCCACATTGTTGTATCTGCATTCTATTTTTCCATCCATGTGGTTTCTTAATAATCTTCAATTCTACTCTTTGATCTTCCTGCAGATCAAAAACTTATTCTCGTTTTGCTTGTAAATCTGGAGTGCAGAGGGGCAAATAATCCCCAATAGGATTGATGACGCTTTGGATATGTAGATAGGTCTTGAAGATGTTGGCTTTGAAGTGCAATATTCCAATCTATTCTTGATTCCGCTGAGAGATTACTCCCCAAATTTCTCTACTGCATGCAGATTGGAGACCCTTGGGATATGATTATTAAGGAGACATGCCACCGTGGACGGTGGTGACCACTGACAACCATGCATTTCTCTCAGAAAAGGGTACGCATTCTTCAGTCTTTGGAAAGGGATGCCTACTCCAATTTTCTTTTCTTTTCTTCTCTTTGGAAAATTGGGCTGATCCAATTTAAGTTTCTACAGCTATCCGTATAACATCAAAAATAAATTATACTCTTCTTGATTAAATTCAGTATTGTACTGGCAATTGTCTTTTGACATAATATCATGTTTTCTCCTTTCTGACGGAACGGTTCCGAAAGCAGAATAGTAATTAGAAGAGAGAAGCATACTTCATATCTATAATTGAAAACTTTATCTGGGAGTATATTTAACTAAAGGAGAATAATGTCAGTATTGTGAATTTTTCAACTGGCACAATTGATCTTGATAGGCATTATATCAACTGGGGATCACTTGCTGTGTAACTTTTCAGTTTTGGTAGCTACCTCTGTAACATACAGTACATTTATGAATAGACTATACCTCTTCTTCGATTTCAGCAGTATTCTACTAATGGCCGCTTTTGAACTGATCAATTACTACTTAATAAGAGTTATGCTCTCGCTAAATGCAGGCTGGCTGTCATGATTCATGAACCTGCAACCAGTAGAGGTGCTTAGCAGCTATCTGGTGGAAATGCCTGGCACAGGAGCACTTTGATAAAATGCTAACCATCAGAGGTGTATGGCATATTGACATCCATGTGTTCTCGCAAATGCTATTCATCTCGTCTGCCTGTAAGGGACTTCTAGATGTTAACTACTACTGCAACACTTCTTTGCCAATACATATCTCTTCCACTTCCAAATGAATTTGCTGCTGTCTGTGGAACATAGTGCAGATGAGCTTCAGATGTATAAACTTAAATCTTAATTTTGATTTAGTCATTGAGTGAAAGTGTTAATTAAGCATACCTCTTCTGTAGTACTTGTGTATGAAGCTTTGCAATTTTCTGCAAGTAATACACTCTTTTTTTTTTGGTGTACTCCTTTTCGGTATACTTCTTTCTATAGTCTCCTATTTCAGTATGCCCATTTTTAGAATTATACCCCATTTTCCCGTCTACCCTTTTCCGCAAGCATATATACTCTTAATCCATAAAAATTTAGAGACCCGAATCTGTATTGTTTCGTACTACTTTTCTTCTCTCATATGCTTCTTAGATTCGCCACATAGTCATTAATTCAAATGCGAACCAGTCAGCCCCATCGTTTAAGTGCATGCATGCACAATTCAAAAATGCACATATCCCAATTTTTTAGCAAGTGGTTCTGCATGCAACGGAAGTCCATTTAAATATTTATTTACTTTTTTCTATATAAACTGACTGCTAACGAATATAGACACGTAGTTCCCGAAGCCTCGAACAAGTAAGCCTGTAGTCGCGTGGCCCGATAAGTCGTCAAGTGAGCGCAGTAAGTGGCAGAAATCGTTGTCTGGGTAAGCTTGTAAGGGGCATAGGTTGATTGTAATCAAGGGTTCACCCTGTCGTGTCTGGAAACCATCTACCTGAAAGGTTGATCTTAATTGTGAAATTTTTCCTGCCGTTGACTAAAAAGACTACCTATCCTATCTCTTTATCTTCGTATAAGATGTCTTGGTTAGCCAGGTCTCTTGGTGTAACTGACTGTCGGGAAGCCTCTAGCAGTAATGATAGGTCTATCAAAACGATGTCGGTTAAGAATGCTTCGTCTGTTTGTTTTGAGGATATAGAGCAAAGTATTGCAACTTGGAAAGTACCTAAGGCAAATATTAGGGATATATATCATATAGGCACGTTTTCCCTTCGTTTTAATTATTATATAAAAACTATAGAAAAAACTCTTCCTATTAGTTCTTTGCATGAAATTCTGCATCTTATTTCTGAAAAAGAAATCAATCATATCAAATCAAAACCCCAATATCATTATTTACATTTTGGTCTAGTACAAGTGACTATTAGATCAGTAACCCGTAGAGGTTTAAATATTTCTATGTTGACTTGTCTAAGAGATTGCAGAAATAAAAGATTTAAGGACTCTTTGCTAGGAATGGTTGAAGCTAGTCTTAGTAATGGTCATGTGTTCTTCAACACTTTCCCAGATTTTTTTGTATCTCTTTCAGACTTAAATCTCCATAAGGTTCTGACCTTGAGCTTACAAACATCTGGCTTTGATCTTGAACCTGGAAGTGAAAACATTTCAGTGACATATATAATTTATTACAAAGCCATGACTACGTTAGCTCCATGTGCAAAACAGAATACACCCAAAGGTCTAACCACACTTCTCCAAGCCAATCCTAGAAATCATATTATCACTCCCAAAACCTTGAAGTGGAATGAGATAATACTTCCTGAGAAGTGGACTTCCTACAAGAGGTAGAACCAAAAGCCACTCAACAAAATAAAGTAGATTCTCTCGCTGAAACACCAGATGGAGATGTTGAGATAACATTCTCCTCAAAAAGATCAATTTTCATTCAATCAAGACCCTCTTTTCGCCTAGACAATAGATCACAGCTAAAACCAAATAATATTGTCTATGCAACTTATGAGGATAAGGATAATCAGTATCAGCCCTCAATCTCAGATTTTGAGATCAATGTTATTGAGGAAGTAAAAGAAGATCTTGAGTTTGAAATCGATAAGGATCTCCTTAAAAGAAATCTTGATCTTCCTGAAAATAAGGTTAAGTGTGAAAGGTACTACAAAATGTAGACAATTCTTATATCCAAAAAATAAGAGAAATTTGGTACAAAGAAATGAAAGAGCAAAAAAGACATATTTACTTCTTTGATTGGTATGAAAATAGCCAGATCATACATCTGGAAGAATTCTTCAAGCCAAAGAGTAAATCAAAAACCAAATCCAAAACTAAGCCTAAGTCAGATCTAGATATGTTAAAGTCTGAACTAGACAAACTAAGATTTGAAATAAATACTCTAAAATCCGTTCGAAATAATCCAAAGTCTGATGACTTAAGTGTTATCAAAAAGGTCTCAAAAGAATGGAAGACTTCTAGTGGAAAGATTGAAGAATCGGTTCATCCGCCCTTCGAATCTATCCAACTTCCAAATAATGCCCAGGGAGAAAGCTCCAAAGCATCTCCTTTAAAAAATATTTCCAAAACCACTTATGGTGATCCTGTAAAAGTAGAACACATAGGACACCTAGGGCCTGTTTGGTTCATGACCAGAAGTTGCCTAGCCACAAGTTAGGCGTGCCACAGTTTTTAGGTAGCTGTTTGGTTCACTGACGTAACTGTGGCATGCCACACTTTCTTAGCAACCGGCCCACACGTCATAGACTCGCTTGCCAAACTTTGCCACAAGTGTGGCTTCGATTTTGTTAGCCACACTTTCTGTGGCAGCCACATATTGCCTAAGCTTAGGCATGGCAAGGTTAGGCACCAACGCTTGAACAACAAAACTTTACAAACATATCTTACATGCTCTTAGACAGCAAACGGATCGCATCGAAAATATTCTCTTGGAAGGCTCCAAGGCAAGTGTAACACCCCATTTTCAAAACCTGGCTTATTGTAAAATTCAAATGTATGTTAATGAAAATTAAAAGCTTTTATTCTCAGTTGGCTTTTCTTTTTTTTGCTTCCAATTATATATATATATATGCATGTATGTGTATATTATAGAAAATGCAAAAGTACTTTAAAATGAAAACCTTGCTCCTTCTCCAGGGAAGAAAATCAAGTTAATCTCATAAAATCTAAAATATGAAATATACTTCATGGATGAAAGGATTCAGGAGGCTCAGAATGTTAAGAAAAGATATATGCATGTATATATGTATATATACCCGTATAAATATATGAGTATGTATGTATGCTAATGGTAGGATTTTCCTCCCAAGCCTTCCACCCCAGCCTCCATTCTCCTCCTCCGCGAGCGATGGGTGTCGTCATGCGCCACCAACTCCGTCGGCGAGTTATTGCGGTGTCGGCCCTCGTCTTCAGCGCCTCTCCTCGCCATCGCGCCAGCGATGGCGGCGTCTCCCGTCACCTCCCGCGCGTCCCCGAATGCTTAGGCCTGCGCCGGCCGTGCGCCACTGCCATACGCCAAGAGTCGCCGTGGTCCTCCTCTGCCATCGGTCACCTTCGCGTGCTGCATACATGCACGGCGCCATGCCGCCTTGCTTCCTCGGCGTCCCGATGCGTTCCCCCGGCCCCTCCCCCTTTGCAGGCCGCCGGCGACGTGCCTCCACCGCTACCGACGGCTTCGGACCTCCCCGTTGAACCGCGGCACCCCGGGCCAACTCCTTGCGCGTGAAGCACCACCGGGACCCCGGGAGCGTATTCCCCACCTCGCCGGACCCCGCCGCCCACTCCAGCAAGCCGCCGCCGTGCCCCTCCTCGCCGCCGAGCACGTCTCCGCTGCCAGCCCGCCCTACTCCCTCTCGGCCCCGGCCAACGTGCTAGGTGAGTTCAACAAGTCCCGTAGATGCTCACATGTCGGGGAATCGGGCCCCAATAGCCCGAGCCGCCGGCACCCTCCTCCCCTGTCCCCGCCGCCGCCTCACCCGCCATCGCCCTCCGCCCGGCCGCCCGGACGATTCCCGCCTCCCCAAGGTGCGCGCCCGGGTGGGCAACCCATTTCGGCCGGCGCCGCCGCACCCCGGGTCCCCACCGCCGCCGGCCGGCTTCGCCTTCCCCCTGCAGATTGCGGTCGGGATGAGCCAGAACAGAAGAGCCAGCGCATTTATTCACTAACCAGCTGGTCTTAATCAAGCTATTAAGTTGTCCTAAGCCAGTGGTTAATGAGAACATTAAAAGCCTGCTAATTAAAGCCCACCCGTCCGCAATGCAATTGTTTTTATTATTTTATTTTTTCGGATTTTCCAGGAAATAGAACTTTAAAATGCCATAACTTTCTAACCATAACTCCGAATTCAACGAAACCAACTTCTAAAATTTTCTAAAATCAAGACCTGTTTAATGGTTCTAGTTTGGTTCAATTTCGAGTTCATTTGAGTTGTTTTATTTTATTTGGTTCTTACTCGGCGCTCGTTTTCTTGTGTTGCTTTTTCCGGGTTCTCCCGTCCGAGTAGAGTTCGACGACGCGAACGAGACCCCGCTTGAAGCAGCACAAGACCCCCAAGCTTTTGATCCAGGCGAGTCAATACTTTGATCATTTTGCGCCTACATTTTGTGAAACTATGTTCGTTTAAACTATAAAAATTGCATGCGTTATTTTATGTGCTAAAAATATGTAAGTCTTAAGGTAGATAATAACCTTATGCCCACCTAATGATATAATACTTCACCAGTAACATTTGAACTCCCATGATCATTGTCGCCCTAGATATAAACACTAGTATGGTAGTTATATGACTTATTATTGCCATGCTAAAATTTGTCAAGTCCAGGGTTCTAGTAACCCTGTTAATCACTCTTTAATCATGAACACTAGATTTGGGATAGTCATGGGATGTACATGACTGAACAAATATGTTGATTTGTGTTATGCTTCTCAAAACCCTAAAATCTGCTGAACTGTTTGGGCGGATGGTAAGAGCAGTGGGTGTGGATGTAACACAAGGAATGTGGAATGAACCGCCTGAACAATTTAAGGACTTAATCCTGTGTGGACCCTCCGTGTATAACAAAGACAACCACAAGTCGGCATATTGTAGGCTTGGCTAAATAATTCTTGAACTCTCTAGTTATTTCACGGAGAACGTGTGTAGGTGGGTAGTGAAAGCCCCACTTGGAATGGGACACCGGATGTAGGTGACGTCGCCTAGGATAGCGTATGTGGAGAGTGGAGTCCGACTGCGCTAACCTATGGTGGACATCCCGCACAACCTATGGATGTAACCCCATAGGAGTGAAATGCTAGAGTGTGAGGTATTGTAAAGGCCTCGTGATATTTTCTCGATCCGCATGTCGAAGGAATCATGTAGAACCATCGGGACAATTATCTCTTGTGGGTAAAGATGTACAGTCTCTGCAGTACATACACAAACTATTCGAATAGTCGTGCTTACGGTCAAGGGCGACATGGAAATCTTCCTCGAGTTAGTTCTTTTTAAAAACTAATGTGGGTGGGGAGAAAACTGTCAGGCGGATGTAACCTGACTTTGGTAATTTGTCCTGGAGGGATGTACTCCAGTGTTGGAATTAAGGTGGATGTAACCTGCTATGCAAAAATGTTAGTAATTGGTGGATGTAACCATAAAATATGGTGGATGTAACCATAAAATTTGGAATTGGAAACTACTCCGTTTATTGTACACTTTCAGTATTTAAATCATAAGTTCTTGAAAAATGCTAGGTCATAGAGATTTTAAGTTATGGTAATTCCAAATGTCGCTTTATGCAAATAAAAGAACCCGGGCCTTCCTTGAATAGCCTTGCATCTAAAATTATATGCATTCTGTGTGTTGGCTCGCGGAACACGGTTGTTTGTGCTCAATCTCGCTCTTAACCCCCCTTTCAGAAGATGCGAATCAAGAGCATTACGCTTATCATGAGGATCAGGATGCCGAAGAAAATGAAGATGGTGGTTATTAGAATAGGCCTCGGTAGTCTTGCCTCTCGCCTCAGTAAAGTTGACCAGGCTAGTTTTGGCGGGTGCCTTCGTTATTAGTCAGGTCCCTGGTTAATAGCGTTGGTACTCGGGTTATCCCAGTTGCTTGCCTGTGGTGAGTTGTGCCCCTACTCTATGTACGCTTCCGCTTCCGCTTTTATGTATTGTAAGACATTTGGCCTGACGGCTCTATTGTAACCCTGGCCCGACGTGGTCTATTTGAACTCTGGTATTGTAATGTATGAATTTATCGTGTATGAAATGATGCAGCGATGTATCTGTGAGCATTATCTACTGATCCAGGGAATAATGCAGTGTTATCACAGAGGATTCCAGGTATTAAACTTGGGGTCCGACAGAGCTGGTATCAGAGCATACGACTGTAGAAACCTTAGTTAGACTGGTCACGATTTAAGGTTTGAGTCCTTTTTACAAAGGCTATGTAAAACTTTTACCAAATATAGCGTAATATTGCTTTACTCAACTCTCTTTGTTTCTGTACTCACCCAAAATTTCTTTTGTATTTTCATCTGCTCTAACCTATTGATGTTCAAAATTTTTAGATGGCCGGAGCTACACCAGTTGGTCCATGGGATCACATCTCCCATGGTGAAAGCGAAGGAGCGTTCGCTGAGATCCTGCGGCAACTGCTGCGTTGTCTCGGGTACACCCGCCCGCCCGTTTACCAAGGCAGGAGAACCCACATCCACGGCATGGATTTGTGGACCATGGAGGTTTTCATCTACGCACGAGATAGTAGCAGGGAGCTCCACTCCCATACTGTCCATGCCGAGCCTCCACGGATGTACCTCGCCGACGCCATCCAGGACGCGGCGCGTCTCGCTGTGGCTCACCTGTGCCAAGTGCACGAGGATAGTCCACTCCCCTCGCATCCGCCAGGGGCAATTCTTTCCAGATCGCCTCGACCACAGGGTGGACAACCCCCAGCTGTCTCACCAGATCCAGCTGACGCAGGTGATGTCAGTCTCCTATGCCTTCGCCATGCAGGAGATTGGGCATTTGCGCATTCTCCTGACCGCAAGCCTGCAGCAGTCGGACGTCCTCAGCACTCAGCTCAACCGCTTCCTGATCGCCTTTCAGGCGGCAGAGCGCGAGAGGCTCGCTGCAGAAGCTGGGCTCGAGCGCCTTCGAGCCAGGACAGTTTACCCTCTGTCTACGCCACCAGCACCAGTGCCAGCTCCAGCCCCAGTGTTAGCTCCAGTTCTCGCATCCGTTCCAGTGCCGTCCCCGGAGGTGTAGACTGCTATAGGTTAGATAGTAATATGTCTAGGCAGTCTCTTGTTGGTGTGTATGCACACTTCCCCAGATGTATCCCCCTTATGTAACCAGTTAGTAGACGTTGTGTATGCGGTGTCGTGACTTGTTATAAGCCTGTGCGTTGTGCTCGGCTGTCATGTAACACCTAACCCCCTTTTATGTAATGAATTATCGTAGGCATAATGCCTTGTGTTTTAATTGCTTCTCTTTCGTTTGGTTTTATGTTGTGCCATTAGGGGGCTAGCAAACCCTCATATATGTCTTTCCTTCTTTCTTTTAGTCTCTAAAACGGCTCTAGATTGTTCCAGATGGCTCCCAGGAGGGCTGCTGCTCGTGGTAGAGGCCGAGCCCCAAGGGGCGCAACTCGTGGAAGAGGCCAAGGCAGAGGCTATGGTTTGAACCTGCCGCCACCACCACCAGCACCACCAACCATGGCACAAGTATTAGCACAGCAAACACAGATCCTTTAGGCAATGCTCTCCAGTCAGCAAGCCAATGCAGCTGGTCGCAACTCCAACTTATCTGACTTCTTGAGAACCCGACCAATGACCTTCTCCTCAGCTAATGAACCCTTAGAAGCCGAAGATTGGCTGCGTGATACTGAGAAAAAGCTTAAACTTGCACGATGCACTGAAGAAGACAAGGTAGACTTCGCTGCTCATCAGCTTAAAGGTGCCGCAGCGGCATGGTGGGAAAACTACCTCGCCTGTCGTGGAAAGAAGAAACCTTTAGGCAACAACTCAGATGAAGAGGAAGAACAAGAAGAAGAAGAGGAAGCAGAGGAGGAAGGAGTAGAAGCTGTCGATCCAGCAAACGATCAGCAGGAAGAGCAGGAAGACGAAGAGAACCACAATGAAGATGAAGCAGCGTCAGCAGCAAGCGAAATTGCCATCACTTGGGCTGAGTTTAAGACTGCTTTTAGGCAGAACTTTGTCCCAGCAGGCATCATGAGAATGAAAAAGAACGAGTTTAGAAACTTGAAGCAAGGAAATATGTCTGTCTTGGAGTATCTCACACGCTTCAACCAGCTAGCTCGCTACGCCTCACGGGACGTAGCCAATCAAGAAGAGAAGATTGATCGATTCCTAGAAGGGATGCACGAGGAAATGCGAGCACAGCTGATTCTGCATGACCATTCCAGTTTCCATCACTTGGTAAACAAGGCTCTCATCCTGGAGAACGAAAGGAAAATTTTGGAAACCAGTAGGAAGAGGAAGTGGACAGCTCAACGACCTCAGAATACCTTCCAGCCCAAATCAGCATACCAAGGCAGCTCATCTTTTCGCCAGGTGACAACACCAGCACCCAGAGCTCCATTCCAAACACCACGCCCCAACAACAGTGGGATTCAGGTGGCCCGTCCCATAGGGCAGCCTTCCGCAACCAACCCAGCCGCAAACCTTCACTGCTTCAGTTGCGGAGCAAAGGGGCATTTCGCCAACCAGTGCCCAGATCGCCAAGCTACACCAGGGAAGTTTAATCCTGGAATCTCTTCATCCCGAGTTCAGTCGTCAGCATCAAACAAGAATTATCAGGCACCTCAAGCATCAAGGACAGCATCAGCTCCACACCATGGTCGTGTCAACCACGTCACTGCAGAAGATGCTCGAAATGCCACCGGAGTACTTATGGGTACGTTCTCTGTTAAGTCGATACCCGCGCAAGTTCTGTTTGACTCTGGTGCTTCGCATTCTTTTGTTTCTGGGGAATTTGTTGAAAAGGTTAAGTTGCCAACCTTTAGACTAAAGAAACCTGTGGTACTTAGTTCCCCAGGAGGACCCTTAACTGCTACTCTAGTGAGCCCAAGGGTAGAAGTCACCATGGAGGATTGTGATTTTCCAGCAGACCTTTTGATCTTGCCATCTCAGACCTTGGACATCATCCTAGGGATGGACTGGCTAGCAAAGAATCAAGGATTGTTAGACTGTGCAAATAGGAAAGTAATACTCACCAAAGCCTCTGGGGAAAACATAAAAGTTAGTGTGGATCGCCCCTCGTCGGGACGCGCAATCCATCACCTTGAAGAAAAGGCATTAGAAGAAACACCAGTAGTTCAGGATTACCCAGAAGTCTTCCCAGAAGAACTACCAGGCATGCCGCCAGATAGGGAGATAGAATTCGTGATCAACCTAAAGCCAGGTACTGCCCCAATTGCTAAGAGACCGTACCGAATGGCGGTAGATGAACTTGAGGAGTTAAAGACACAAATTGAGGATCTCCAAGTCAAAGGTTTCATTAGACCCAGCTCATCTCCATGGGGTTCCCCCGTGTTATTTGTCAGAAAGAAGGATGGCTCTACCAGATTATGTGTAGATTACAGAGCCCTTAATGAAGTAACCATCAAGAACAAATATCCCTTGCCTCGAATAGATGATCTGTTTGACCAATTATCTGGGGCTACCGTCTTCTCTAAAATAGATTTAAGGTCAGGGTACCATCAACTCAAGATCAGGGCAGAAGATATTCCTAAGACAGCTTTTACTACCCGGTATGGCTTATTTGAATATACAGTCATGTCATTTGGATTGACCAATGCCCCCAGCTTATTTTATGAACCTGATGAATAAAGTCTTTATGGAATACCTGGACAAATTTGTGGTCGTATTCATAGACGACATCCTGATCTACTCTAAGACCACCAAAGAACACGAGGAACACCTGCGGATAGTCCTCGAAACACTTAAGAGGCACCAGTTGTATGCCAAGTATAGCAAATGTGAATTTTGGTTGCATTAAGTTAGTTTCCTTGGGCACATCATATCCGCAGGAGGAGTAGCAGTTGACCCCTCTAAAGTAAAGGCAGTCCTAGAATGGAAGCAGCCCACCTCAGTCACTGAAGTGCGTAGTTTTCTGGGTCTAGCCGGATACTACAGACGCTTCATAGAAGGCTTTTCCAAAATAGCCAGACCAATGACGAACCTACTCATGAAAGAGAAGAAATATGAGTAGACAGGAGCATGTGAGAAGAGTTTTCAAGAACTAAAGCAAAAATTGACCACAGCCCCTGTGTTAGTCCTGCCAGATATACACAAGGATTTTGAAGTATATTCTGATGCATCTCGCCAAGGCCTAGGCTGTGTGCTCATGCAAGCAGGAAAGGTTGTAGCATATGCCTCCAGACAACTTCGTCCCCATGAAGATAACTACCCAACTCATGATTTGGAGTTAACCTCGGTAGTGCACGCCTTAAAAATTTGGCGACACTATCTGATTGGGAATCACTGTGACATTTATACGGACCATAAGAGTCTCAAGTATATTTTCACTCAAGCTGACCTCAACCTAAGACAAAGAAGATCGTTGGAGTTAATTAAGGACTACGATTTGTACGTCCACTATCATCCCGGAAAAGCTAATGTAGTAGCCGACGCCCTAAGTCGCAAACCCCATTGCAACAACCTCATGGTGAAGGAATTGCAACCCGAGCTCTGCAGGGAATTTGAAGCCCTTAACCTAGAAATGGTAGAGCATGGTACTCTAGCTACCATGGAAGTGCAACCAACTCTTGAAGAACAAATCAAGGCAGCCCAGCAGGGACACCCTGGAGTTCAGAAGTTCAAAAGTCTCATGACCCAGGGGAAAGCCCCTAAAATGATAGAAGATAAACAAGGAATTCTATGGTATGGAAAACGAATTTTTGTTCCCCACCAGAAGGACCTCAAAGACCTGATACTCAAGGAAGCACATAGCTCTGCTTATACTCTACACCCAGGCAGCACTAAAATGTATCAAGAAATGAAGACATTGTATTGGTGGCCTCGCATGAAGCGAGACATTGCTGAATATGTAGCCTGTTGTGATGTATGTCAAAAGGTCAAAGCTGAACATCAGAGGCCTGCCGGACTTCTTCAACCACTACAGATTCCTCAGTGGAAATGGGAAGAAGTGGGAATGGATTTCATAACTGGTTTACCCCGCACTAAATCGGGATATGATTCTATATGGGTAATAGTTGATAGATTGACCAAAGTTGCCCACTTTATCCCTGTAAAGATCAACTACAAGGGAGACAAACTGGCTGAGTTATACATGGCTCGTGTTGTATGTCTACATGGTGTACCTAAAAGGATAGTCTCAGATCGGGGTTCTCAATTCACCTCGCATTTCTGGGCCAGTTTGCACGATGCCTTAGGAACCCATCTAGCATTCAGTACTGCATACCACCCCCAAACAGATGGACAGACCGAGAGAATAAATCAAATTTTGGAAGATATGCTACGCGCATGTGCTCTAGAGTTCAGCTCAGATTGGGAGAAATGTTTACCTTATGCGGAATTTGCCTACAATAATAGCTATCAATCAAGCCTCAAGATGTCACCTTTTGAAGCCCTTTATGGACGTAAATGTAGAACTCCTCTACATTGGTCAGAAACAGGAGAAGGGTATATCTTTGGACCCGACACTCTGAAGCAGGCAGAGGAAAAAGTTCGTTTAATCAGGGATCGCCTACAAGCTGCCCAGTCCAGACAAAAGAGCTACGCAGATAATCGCCGTAGAGAATTGACATTCCAAGTTGGAGATCATGTATACCTTAAGGTGTCACCCCTCCGAGGAATTCGCAGATTCAAGGTGAAAGGCAAGCTTGCTCCGAGGTATATAGGGCCATTCCCTATTATTGCCAAATGTGGAGAAGTGGCATATCAATTAGAGCTACCCGCAAGTCTGTCAGATGTGCACAATGTGTTTCACGTTTCTCAACTCAAGAAGTGTCTCAGAGTCCCCGAAGAGCAGACCTCAGTGGAAACCATTGAATTACAGCAAGATCTGTCCTACCCAGAGCACCCAATCAAAATTCTTGACAATATGGAGAAGAAAACCAGGCGTCAAATTATTCGTCTCTGCAAAGTCCAGTGGAGCAACCACTCCGAGTGAGAGGCAACCTGGGAGCAAGAGGATCAACTTAGAGCCGACTTTCCCTTTCTTTTCTCAGAATAGCGGAATCTCGGGGTCGAGATTCATTTTAAGGGGGGTGGGATCTGTAACACCCCATTTTCAAAACCTGGCTTATTGTAAAATTCAAATGTATGTTAATGAAAATTAAAAGCTTTTATTCTCAGTTGGCTTTTCTTTTTTTTGCTTCCAATTATATATATATGCATGTATGTGTATATTATAGAAAATGCAAAAGTACTTTAAAATGAAAACCTTGCTCCTTCTCTAGGGAAGAAAATCAAGTTAATCTCATAAAATCTAAAATATGAAATATACTTCATGGATTAAAGGATTCAGGAGGCTCAGAATGTTAAGAAAAGATATATGCATGTATATATGTATATATACCCATATACATATATGAGTATGTATGTATATACATACATACTCATATATGTATACGGGTATATATACATATATACATGCATATATCTTTTCTTAACATTCTGAGCCTCCTAAATCCTTTAATCCATGAAGTATATGCTAATGGTAGGATTTTCCTCCCCAAGCCTTCCCAGCCAGCACTCCATTCTCCTCCTCTGGCAGAGCAGTAGATTGTCGTCATGCGCCACCAACTCCGTCGGCGAGTTATTGCGGTGTCAGCCCTCGTCTTCAGCGCCTCTCCTCGCCATCAGCGCCCAGCAGTGGTAGCGTCTCCCGTCACCTCCCGCGCGTCCCCGAATGCTTAGGCCTGCGCCGGCCGTGCGCCACTGCCACACGCCAAGAGTCGCCGTAGTCCTCCTCTGCCATCGGTCACCTTCGCGTGCTGCATACATGCACGGCGCCATGCCGCCTTGCTTCCTCGGCGTCCCGATGCGTTCCCCCGGCCGCTTTAAGTGGAGCCGCTTGCCTCACTGCCCACCTCGCCGAAGCTTGCCCAAGGCGCCAGCCCGCCGCCTCCTCTGCCTCGGGCGCTCCTTCGGCCGAACCTCGCCGCCGCGCCCCTCCGGTCGTCGCCAGGACCCATGACCCTCTCCCCCATGTTCGCTATTGCCCTCGCTCCCACTTCTCTGGATTAATCGGCCCCTCCCCCTTTGCAGGCCGCCGGCGACGTGCCTCCACCGCTACCGACGGCTTCGGACCTCCCCGTTGAACCGCGGCACCCCGGGCCAACTCCTTGCGCGTGAAGCACCACCGGGACCCCGGGAGCGTCTTCCCCACCTCGCTGGACCCCGCTGCCCACTCCAGCAAGCCGCCGCCATGCCCCTCCTCGCCGCCGAGCACGTCTCCGCCGCCAGCCCGCCCTACTCCCTCTCGGCCCCGGCCAACGTGCTAGGTGAGTTCAACAAGTCCCGTAGATGCTCACATGTCGGGGAATCGGGCCCCAATAGCTCGAGCCGCCGGCACCCTCCTCCCCCTGTCCCCGCCGCCGCCTCACCCGCCGTCGCCCTCCGCCCGGCCGATTCCCGCCTCCCCAAGGTGCGCGCCCGGGTGGGCAACCCATTTCGGCCGGCGCCGCCGCACCCCGGGTCCCCACCGCCGCCGGCCGGCTTCGCCTTCCCCCTGCGGATTGCGGTCGGGATGAGCCAGAACAGAAGAGCCAGCACATTTATTCACTAACCAGCTGGTCTTAATCAAGCTATTAAGTTGTCCTAAGCCAGTGGTTAATGAGAACATTAAAAGCCTGCTAATTAAAGCCCACCTGTCCGCAATGCAATTGTTTTTATTATTTTATTTTTTCGGATTTTCCAGGAAATAGAACTTTAAAATGCCATAACTTTCTAACCATAACTCCGAATTCAACGAAACCAACTTCTAAAATTTTCTAAAATCAAGACCTATTTAATGGTTCTAGTTTGGTTCAATTTTGAGTTCATTTGAGTTGTTTTATTTTATTTGGTTCTTACTCGGCTCTCGTTTTCTCGTGTTGCTTTTTCCGGGTTCTCCCGTCCGAGTAGAGTTCGACGACGCGAACGAGACCCCGCTTGAAGCAGCACAAGACCCCCAAGCTTTCGATCCAGGTGAGTCAATACTTTGATCATTTTGTGCCTACATTTTGTGAAACTATGTTCGTTTAAACTATAAAAATTGCATGCGTTATTTTATGTGCTAAAAATATGTATGTCTTAAGGTAGATAATAACCTTATGCCCACCTAATGATATAATACTTCACCAGTAACATTTGAACTCCCATGATCATTGTCACCCTAGATATAAACACTAGTATGGTAGTTATATGACTTATTATTGCCATGCTAAAATTTGTCAAGTCCAGGGTTCTAGTAACCCTGTTAATCACTCTTTAATCATGAACACTAGATTTGGGATAGTCATGGGATGTACATGACTGAACAAATATGTTGATTTGTGTTATGCTTCTCAAAACCCTAAAATCTGCTGAACCTGTTTGGGCGGATGGTAAGAGCGGTGGGTGTGGATGTAACACAAGGAATGTGGAATGAACCGCCCGAACAATTTAAGGACTTAATCCTGTGTGGACCCTCTGTGTATAACAGTACAACCACAAGCTGGCATATTGTAGGCTTGGCT
This sequence comes from Dendrocalamus sinicus, assembly GCA_036346575.1. Taxonomy (NCBI): domain Eukaryota; kingdom Viridiplantae; phylum Streptophyta; class Magnoliopsida; order Poales; family Poaceae; genus Dendrocalamus; species Dendrocalamus sinicus. Next base: position 39,106,792 of record CM070671.1, read on the forward strand.
AAATAATTTACTGAACTCTCTAGTTATTTCACGGAGAACGTGTGTAGGTGGGTAGTGAAAGCCCCACTTGGAATGGGACACCGGATGTAGGTGACGTCGCCTAGGATAGCGTATGTGGAGAGTGGAGTCCGACTGCGCTAACCTATGGTGGACATCCCGCACAACCTATGGACGTAACCCCATAGGAGTGAAATGCTAGAGTGTGAGGTATTGTAAAGGCCTCGTGATATTTTCTCGATCTGCATGTCGAAGGAATCATGTAGAACCATCGGGACAATTATCTCTTGTGGGTAAAGATGTACAGTCTCTGCAGAGTACATACACAAACTATTCGAATAGCCGTGCCCACGGTCAAGGCGATATGGAAATCTTCCTCGAGTTAGTTCTTTTAAAAACTAATGTGGGTGGGAGAAAAGCGTCGAGCGGATGTAACGACTTTGGTAATTTGTCCTGGAGGGATGTACTCCAGTGTTGGAATTAAGGTGGATGTAACCTGCTATGCAAAAATGTTAGTAATTGGTGGATGTAACCATAAAATATGGTGGATGTAACCATAAAATTTGGAATTGGAAACTACTCCATTTATTGTACACTTTCAGTATTTAAATCATAAGTTCTTGAAAAATGCTAGGTCATAGAGATTTTAAGTTATGGTAATTCCAAATGTCGCTTTATGCAAATAAAAGAACCCGAGCCTTCCTTGAATAGCCTTGCATCTAAAATTATATGCATTCTGTGTGTTGGCTCGCGGAGCACGGTTGTTTGTGCTCAATCTCGCTCTTAACCCCCCTTTCAGAAGATGCGAATCAAGAGCATTACGCTTATCATGAGGATCAGGATGCCGAAGGAAATGAAGATGGTGGTTATTAGAATAGGCCTCGGTAGTCTTGCCTCTCGCCTCAGTAAAGTTGACCAGGCTAGTTTTGGCGGGTGCCTTCGTTATTAGTCAGGTCCCTGGTTAATAGCGTTGGTACTCGGGTTATCCCAGTCGCTTGCCTGTGGTGAGTTGTGCCCCTATGCTATGTACGCTTCCGCTTCCGCTTTTATGTATTGTAAGACATTTGGCCTGACGGCTCTATTGTAACCCTGGCCCGACGTGGTCTATTTGAACTCTGGTATTGTAATGTATGAATTTATCGTGTATGAAATGATGCAGCGATGTATCTGTGAGCATTATCTACTGATCCAGGGAATAATGCACTGTTATCACAGAGGATTCCAGGTATTAAACTTGGGGTCCGATAGCAAGCAAGACTGATGTAAAAATAAATTATCGATTTAATTCTCAATCTGAATCATCTAGTTCTCAATCTATTGTTTCTTTGTTTACCCCCCAAATAATAAGTCCTAACATAAAACTTGGGAAACAAAAGGCAATAGGATCGTCTGTATCCACAAAATTGGTTAGTGAGTTAGTCAATAAGTTAAATAACTTAAAGGTAAACAAAAATATTAACCAAATCTCTGATGGTGAAAATAATGACATGATCAATAAGATCTTTAAACCTATCACTTATACTGGTAGGACAAGGAATTACTATCCTAGACCAACTTATGTTGATCTTCAACTTGAGGAAAGGCCTCAAATTAGTAATATGGCATATTTTAATGGCAAACAAATTGTGGAATGGAATCTAGATAGATACACAGAGTATCAAATATTTACCCTTTGCCATCAAATGATCATGTATGCTAATGCTTGCATAGCTAGTGGTAATCCAGAAAGAGAAGCAGCCTCAATGATTGTTGTTGGATTCTCTGGTCAATTGAGAGGCTGGTGGGATCACTACTTGGATTCTGATTAGAAGCAAGCAATTATTGATGCAGTGAAGATAGATGAAAATGGCAATCCCATAGTCCGGGTAGATGTGCATGGAAACCCTATCGGTAACATCTTAGATGCCCTAATTACTCTAGTTTATAATATCGTCTATCATTTTGCTGGAAATTATCAGGATATTTATGAGAAAAATAGAGAACAATTGTTTAACCTAAGATGCAAGACTATGTCTGATTTTAGGTGGTATAAAGATACTTTCTTATCAAAATTATATACTCTTCTTGATCCTAATCAAGATTTTTGGAAAGAAAAGTATATATCTAGACTACCTCCTTTATTTGCTGAAACGGTTAGAAACTCTTTAAGAAAAGAAAGAGAGGGTAGTATAAATTATCAATTTCTAGACATAGGCAAAATCACCCAAAAGATACAGTTGGTAGGTGCTGAATTATGTAATGATCTTAAAATTAAGGACCAACTTAAGAAACAAAAAATTATTGGGAAAAAGGAATTGTGAGATTTTTGCTATCAATTTGGATTTCAGGATCAACATGAAAGAAAAAATAGGACAAAGTATACTAAACGATTTAAAAAATCATGTTGACAATAAGAAAGAGGCACATTATATTAAGAGGAAGCGTCATGGAAAACCTCTTCAAAAAGATAATAAACCAGGAGAAATTGTATGCTTCAAATGTGGTTTAAAGGGTCATATAGCAAGTAAATGTTTAAATCCCAAATCAAAAAGGAAATCCAAGCCTTGCTAGAATCAGACTCTGAAGACATTAAAGAAAAGTTAGGAGATATCCTAAATCACATTGATAATGAATCTAGCTTTGAAGATGAATCATAAATTAATCACTGTGAAAATAGTGTATGTTCTTGCTGTGAGCAAAATGTCTCTGAGGATACTTCTGATGAAAATATTCTAGTCCTCACAAACTTAGAACAATTTGTATTAGACACCTTTGATACGGTGCAAAATCCAAGAGAAAAAGAAGATATCTTGGAAAGATTCTTATCAAGGATAAAAACTAACAAAGATAAGTTAGTAAAAGATATCGAACATAAAAAAGTATTTCTCTATCGATGAAATCATTCAAAGAGTAGAAAATCATAAGAAAGCAAAGAAGCAGTTGGATCTAAATGACTTGCTTCAAGAACAAAATTATATACAAGAAGAGCTAAGTGATCTTAAAAGAATTCAAATTTTAGAAATATCTGGAAAAGAAGAAATTAAAGGTGAGGATGAAACTCAAAATAAATCCGAAAGTGAATCTGAAGAAGAAACAATTCTTCAAAATAATCAAGAAATAGTGAGCTCCATAGAAACATATTTCAAACAAAAATGGTATGTAGAATTCCTATATAAATTTACTGATGGATTTCACTTCAAATATAAAAATTTAATTGGCTCAGGAGCTGATATAAATTATTTTCGAGAGGGAATTATTCCTTTCAAATATTTTGAAAAATCTACTCATAGAATTCATGGTGCTGATGGGAACCTTCTTAAAGTTAACTATAAAATCCTTGAGGTTCACATTTGCATATCCGATGTTTATATTAAGACTTCTTTTCTGCATGTTAAAAATCTAAAATAAGGAGTCATTTTAGGAACACCATTTCTATCATTGATACGTCCTTTTCTTGTAACAAATGATAGTATCAAATTTGAAGTTATGAACAAAGAGTTGGAATTAAAATTTTGTTCCATACCCGAAGAAGCATTATTAAATCAATTCATAGAAGTTGGTTCGGGTAAAGAAAATATTATCAATGAGATATCTATTGAACCAACCATAACTAACATTCAAAGTGTTAGTAACATAGATATATTGCAGCTGAAGAATGCTCATCCTTTTCCCATATCTTGGCCTCAAAAAGAGGAGCAAACTATGCATAAGGAAGTGTTCATTCAAAATAAGTTGTTAGGGAATCATTATAAGTATGATATAAGTTTTTATAATCATTCTAGGAGTCTACTCTATAGCAATGAGAGTCAAAAACGAAAATTTAGACAGCCATATGTCTCTCATGTTAACCTTCATGAAATGTCAAAACCTAGTAGGTCTTGTCTCCAAAGAGTAGCTTATAAAAACTTATTTAGGTATGATCAAAAACACCCCTTTAACCAGCAATTTGGCATATATGGTGACTCATATCTTTACAATAGTTGGTTGTTGCTCAAACATCATTATCAAATAGTTATGGTTCATATTATATCTATGAAGGTATCATCTACAGGAGTGAGATGCAGCCCAAACAAAGGTTTTAATTGGTTACATTCTCATCAATGTAATATCATGTTACATTCTTACCAAATTATTGATTGAAAGAAATATGATCCATTATAACAAAGGTACAAGAAAGGTAATGCGTGCAAAAATATTTCATGACTACAAACTAATCCAGTTAGTTGCCTTCTTGTCACATTACAGGGAAATCAAGTCCCAGCAAAGATATGAATGGATCACACAGATGAGCTCTTGGAAATTACCCCAACTACGGGAGGGGAATTCTGAGAGATTCAATCATAATTTTTCAGCAACAGAATTGCCACAATGCTTGCTCAATTTACTCTGGCAAGCAAAGAATAGCAAAGAAAAAGCTCATGCATTAAATGGGCTGGCTTACTATTTCAATTATATGATGCCTAAATATACATGAGCAAGATCATCAGATTATATGTCCTCAGAAGAGGCTCCTGTATCGAGATTTTGAGATATTCTTCCCAAAAAGGAAGGAAGCTCATCAAAAGTATTAAAACTAGGTGCTGGATCACCTAGCAATTCAAATATATTGGATCTGGATACCAGATCACAGGAATATTCAAGGAAATCAGATCTGAATATCAGATCATCAAAAAATTCAAAGATGAGTCTCGATATGAGACCATCACAATATTCAAACATATTGGATCTGGGTGATATATCCTCAGATGATTCAAAGATATCATATCTCTATAAGAGATCTCCTGATTGTTCAAAGATATTTGATCTAGATACTAGATCGCAAGATATTTCAAATGTATTGAGCTTGAATACAAGCTCACCAAGCAATGGCTTTATCCACAAACAAACATATGCATCCACCATAACTGCATCCTCAACTTGCATAAATATCAGAGAGCTTCTCATGGCATTCCCACATATAAGAACTATTGTATCATTAGATTACATTGAGAATGCATGTAGCCACAAAGATAAAGTGAGAAGAGAGAATTGTAGCTACAAAAATAGAGTGAGAATGGAGAGTATAACCTCCAAAGAGCTCTTTAACCCCATTACTCATGAGATTTTTATTTCTAGACTGGGTACTAAAACCAAGCAAACACTTTCTTGCCTAGAGCCAGATATTCTAGAACTCATCTGGAAAAATACCATGAGAGACAAATGAAAATATTCTCAGAGCTCCAAAGATATTTTATTAACCTATATGAGGGGAGAGGAATTAACCCAAGCATCAGAATCAATGTCCATACCATTTTGATGAAAGAATAATTATCCAACCATACCACAGATACATAATATTGAGAGCAGAGATAGACCTTAAACTCTTCAAAGGCCTACAAACACCAACCCATAAAAACTTTTCTCTCTAAAATATGATAGACCAAGGTCTAGTCTATGTTATTTATGGCACACTTGATTAGATTCTCCAATTCGATCTTGGGACTGCAATAAAGGAAGCTTGTAAAAGATTGGCATTTCTCAGGGGAAGATATAAAATTATCTTCTATTCTACCCTTCCAAGGTTTACACCACCAATCAGGGCGGCAATGCATGATGTTTACATTCTCAAAGGATGTTTCATTTTCCCTGCAAGAAGAACTGGTTTTCTGACTGAAGAACAAAAAGAACTCTTCTCTCAGGACACCAATCATGACAAGTGGTGGTGGTTTAAATAAGCTATGGAAATTGAAGATAGTATTTATCTAGACACCACATGCCAGATGGTTTTCCAAAATCGAATAATGAAGATATTTTGTGGTGGAAATGGTATTCTACACAAAGGTGTCGGGCGCCTAATAAAGTTTGATTATGGCGAAGACACGTTGATACGAAAAGAATATCAAAAAATGTTGAGTTGGTATGAATCACTCCAACTAGATGAAATTGAAGGCACAACCTCTGCACCAATGATAGTAGACGATGACAGTGAATAACAATAATTATTCACTAAGGCTCCCCGACAACAAGAATAATTGTCAAGACAATTATATGAGTACTATCTACTATTGCAGATGGAATCTGGACTATTTTAGACAGAATAAAGTCTGGTTAAAAGTGTCATCATGGCGAATATTCCTCACGGAGGTCTAAAGCTTCATCATGACTCCCTAAGGTGTAAAGCGTCATCATGAAGAATAATATTGGCGGTCAAAAGGCGTCATCATGGGGGAATCTCTACCCATGCTTATCCCCGGGGTGGCGACCCCTATATAAAAGGCATGAAGGCAAGCTTCAAAGGCATCGCTCCTACCACCCCTCAAATCGCTCCAATCACTCCATAGCTTTGAGAAGGAGATCGATCACAAGATTATCCAAGGCAATACGCCTCTACCACCACTACCATCAAAGCCTCCACTACCACTCCACAAATTAGTGTAATAAGTAGTAAATAAAGACTCGATCCTCGAGTCATAGTGTGCAAGTTTGTAAGAGTGTAAGTGTGTAAAATATAAGTGTGTTTTGTATAACTAAAACTTGTATCTAGTTCTAGCTTCTAGTGTACTACACAGAAGGATCCACCTTCTATCTATCAAGATATATGAATGAACGCTAGAACGATTTCTCTCTCAAAACTCCTTATGTCTTATGTTTAATTAAGTTCTTATGTTATTCTTTGTATATCTTCTTTATATTTTGTGTTTCACTTATGTTCTAAGTTCTTACTTATGTTCTTCATATTCTATTCTTTAAGTTCTTTACTTAAGTTCTTTATGTTCTATATTTCTATTATTTCGTTCTAACTTTATATTTGTTCTATTTCTGTGTTCTAAATTTATGTTCTTTCTAATTTATGTTTTATCTTTTATATTCTAAGTTTTTGTTCTATATTTATCATTCTGCACATGCATATGTTCTTATATCTTTTAGTTCTTTGTGTGCTACATATGTTTTAATTACAGTCATTTACTATTTATGTTCTTATTTATTGTTTGTTTAAACAATTATAATAATAATAAAAAACATATCATCTTTCCAACCTACATCTCTCACTCTATCCTCTCTCCATTCACCTGTATCCATTCTTTACCATACATCGTAGCGACCGGACCCCTTTATATAGGACGCTGAAATAGGAACCAGGGTGCCCGGGCACCAAGCCTTCCTGCCTTTAGATTGCTTTTAGATGCGTGCAAGTGTAATGATACATAATATCATGATGAAAGGGAGCATATCTAGTGCTAATGGCTATTTCAGTGTTAAGGTGCTAACGGCAATATTGACCATCCGATCTAGATTATGTGGTTCGGATGGAGATGGGTGGAAACCCCATCCCACTTAAACGATTTTACAGAAAATCCCCTGCACTTTTAACAAAAACCATCAAGTCCATCATTGTTGTTATATATTGTAGCGTTTTCACTTAAGTGCAAAGCGCAGAGAGAGAGAGAGAGAGAGAGAGAGAGAGAGAGGATGCTTCTTGAAAATTCGGCACAGCAAATTCGGCTAGTTTCTTGAAAATTACAGATGAACAGCTCCCCAGAGCCTGTAGGACAAATTCGCAGAACAACCGGTACCAGATCACTTAACCTAGCGGAAGGTGATGTACATGATTTCGCTTCATTTCATGGGGCACCACGCGGATGTCTCGGCGGACTTTTAAATACGGGAGGGCAATCACCACCTGATGGGGGATAGATGCCTGCACATGGAATCCAAAAGCGACTGTTAGCAGCTAAGCAGGGGTGGTTTCAAATCAAGCCCTTAATCTTTGTGTCTTTTCTAAAGACAACTAATTATAAGTGAATAGTACTTAATTAATAAGCAACAAACACGGTCGGCTCATGCCACTTCTGCATGCACATACACCAACACATGATCTCAACTTGGCACGCAAGAAAATTGAGAGAGTCGTTATTAATTTCAACTAAGGAACCTTGTGTAGTTGTACGTTCTAACCGCCTAAGTGCACATGTGAGTGAACACACCTTTTTTAAGATATTGGCTAGCTATATCGAGCCAACTCCTCGTCTTATCGAGCTTTTTCTAAAATTGACATGATTTGATTTAATATCATTTTACATATAATTTAAAAGTATTTTTAGAAACGAGCTAATGAGCCGAGCCGAGCCAAGCTTGAGCAAAATTCAAATTCATTTGAAACCAACTCATTTTAATATTTAACCAATTAACAAGTATAATTGAAGCAATTTTGAACCGAGCTAACGAGCCCCACTAACGAGCTTTTTTTTCCACCCCTACTGCTTATGATTTTTGATTTTACTGTAGTAACTAACTTTCGAACGGTGCATCTTCTGTGTTTCAATCTACTATTTCTGTCTTCTGTGATTGATCTGTTTTGCATAAGCAGAGTAATCGATCGGACTGGCCGCCAGCGACGGTTTCTCAACACATTATCAGTACAAATCATTTCGATAAATCCAAGGTAATCATCGAAGCATTAGTAGATTAAATTGTCTACATCTATAACGCTCTAAATTCGCAGATTTTGCTTTCTAGATTTTTTTCTACGGTGTTAATCTGCTCTAATCTACCGCGAGCAGACTTGAAATCGTTGGCATAATATTGATCGGCCGACCCGTACGACTGTCGTGCGTGAATCCGGCCACCGGCCTCCCCTTGCACACCACCCGAAGCGCCAATGGCCTACCGTCGGCCTCTCCTTACGCGCCGGCCCTGAAGTCGCGGCCTGGGCCACCGAAGAACCGCCACCGCTCGAGCACCGGTCCCAAAGCGCCCGGCCCGAAGCCAAGGCAGCCCGCTGCTCTGCTCAGTGCCACCTCGGGGCCCGCACGGTCGCCCACGTCGCCTCGGGCCTCACATGGTCGACCAACCACCACTTCGGCTCCCGGGCCCCGCATGGCCACCCGAGCTCCATCCGAATCTGCCGCCTGTGGCCGACCCCGAAGCGCTGCACGCTATTGCCCCGGCTCCGCTGCCCGAGCTCCGCCCATGGCCGGCCCGATGCACCGCCAACCACCTCGCCGCGTGCGCCGCCTAAGCCGGCCGCTCGGGTTGCTGCCGCCGCCGAAGGAACAGGGGTAGGGTTTCCTAACCCCCTTGCCGTTTTGATGCTGGCCGGATGGGTCGGATGGGTCAAAAGAGCTAACAGACCGATAGCACGCCCGGACGCCGGGGGGCATGGGAAAAATTGCAAAAAGACCGTAGGGTATTTTGAAAATTACAAAAGGGTCCTTAGATTTTATAGATAGGTCCTAAATTTTGCAGAAAGGCCTTCAAAAAATCAGAAAATTATACGAAAATCTTGTCAGAAAATTTTACAGATAGCTGGTAACAGAGAGTTTTTATTGACTACTGTAAAATCTTGTTGTATGGCTTCCAGGAAAAGAAGTTTAATTTAGTTCTTCTACGAAAGAATGGCAAAGTAAAAGTGCATTCATATAAAGGGCACCTAAAATGCAAAATTAAGACGGGACGTAGTTAAGGAATTCCAAGACCGTATCATGTCTCGTACGATTGTTCGTGTGTTTAAATATAAACGAACTGAATATTTGCTTACATTTTATAACAGGGTATTGTACGCAAGCACAGAAGAGGCATACTTACAGGGGCGCTTGGGGGTCTGAAGTTGAGGTGAAGGTGGAGGGTGCAACCGGCCGCCGATGAGAAGCACCATCAGTTGGATCGTCACCAGAAACAGGATTGAGAAAAGGAAAGGTCTCGTCGACATATTCCTTATCAGAGCTTCGGTGTGCTTTTTTTCTTTGCTTTTTTCTTGAAACGACTCTGAGAACGAAGACGAGGTATTTAATGCACGGAGCACTGTAGTCGTTCTTCTGGGTCAAATTTTATATTTGAGTTGTACGTTGCCCCAATGATCTACCAAAAACATTTAGTATTTTTGACTAAGTCAATTTTCCCTATATTTAATTTTTATAATAGGGACAGATTTGAACCAAGGGCAAAATCGTTATTTTCAGGGGCAAGCATACCCTACCTGATGGCAATGGTATATAATAGAATTTCGGTTGTTGAACCAAGTGGTATACAATAATTAGGCCCTTTACTGATGGCAATTTATCGAATCGACCACTCCCTAATGGCATATAATCTATTATCTCTAAAAGAATTGGCAACATGCCAGGGGGAGTGCCTACCCACTAGAACATGAGATCCGCATGGATGCATACAGAGAACCAATGTAGTTAAAAAGGCACGGCACCAAATTATTTTCATACAGTAATTATGATAATTTTATTCTGAATGTTCTGTAATGGTGTTCATAATCTGTACTGCTTGAATAAAATACTTGTACTTAATTTTAAATATAAATAATTGTATTTACACAAACATATAATTGAGTACCAAAGACACACAACAAAACTTGCTAAATAGCTACCGAAGGAATTTATTCAAATGGAACTCACATATTCCAAGTCACATGAAATCATGAAACCTTAATTTCCGAAACGAGAGGTCCTACTTTCTGAGACGTAAACCCTCAATTTTTCAGACAATTTCATAACATGTAATATTAAAAAATGAGCAGTTTTCCTATCCTTGAGGAGGTACCAAGAGGTACAAGGTACCAAGAGGTACCAAATTAGATCCAGCCGTTCAATCAGTGTGATCAACGGCTCAAAATTTGGTACCTTGTACCTCTTGGTACCTCGCGTCCGGTACCACTAGGTACTGCCAAATCTCAGCCGTTTGATCAGTGTGATCAACGGCTCAAATTTGGTACCTCTTCTCCCTCAAGGATGGTAAAATTTCCCTTAAAAAATACATAACCAAGTACACTATGTAAGGAGCTTTTAAAATAAATTTCAAAATATTTCGAGCTTGTTTTCTATATTACAATATTTATACAAGTAGTACATATAAATAAATTACGGACAAAAATTTTGAACACTTAAAATTGTAGATAGTTTACACATCCAACCAAACTATGTTATGATTCCTACAAAAAAATTATAAATTTTCAACCTCTAGGTTCTAGATTTCATCTTTTTCTAGCTTTTTTATCATATCTCGTACGATTGTTCGTTTGTTTAAATATAAACGAACCGAATATTTGCTTACAATATATAACATGGTATTGTACTCAAGCATAGGAGGCATACTTACAGGGTGAGGATCCTTGATTTGCGATCGCTGAAGGACTAAGCTGCCGACAAGACAGCGCATAGCTCCATATTGGCAACAAGTTGGGAAAGCATCAATTCTGTGTCAGAAAGGGCACCTAAAATGACAAATTAAGACGGGAAGTAGTTAGGGAATTCCAAGACCGTATCATGTCTCGTACGATTGTTCGTTTGTTTAAATATAAACGAGACAGCGCATAGCTCGACACTGGTCATGTGATGGCAACAAGTTGAGAAAGCATCAAGTCTGTGTCAGAAAGCGGCATCAGCTAAACCTCATAATGGAAACGAAGACTAGCAGGATACTGCTTAGAAGCATTAGTCATCATGACACATATATCATAGACTTGATTCTTTGTCTAACTTTGCTACACTTGCGGCGGCCATTTTGTTGCTACAAAAAATATGGCAAGCCATACATAACTTAATTATGGCAAAGTTAGCCATAAAGAACAGACAGCTAGTAACAGAGAGTTTTATTGACTACAGTAAAATCTTGTTGTTATGGCTTCCAGGAAACGAAGTTTAGTTCCTTCTGCAAAAGAATGCCAAAGCGCACTCATATAAAGGGCACCTAAAATGCCAAATTGAGAGAGCATCCAGTCTGGGTCAGAAAGCGGCATCAGCTAAACTATTTAGATGCCAGACCACAAGAACCGAACACATGGCCCATGTGCAACATCATCGTTCGCAACAATCACTTTCCCGGGACGTAAGCAGATCCATCCGTGTAACGCACATAACATGAAATGTTTTTCTTCTTTTCACCGGACAAGCGTCAAACATGTACACGGAGCGCTGTAGTCGTTCTGCTGGGCCATTACGAAGTAAATAGTAGTGGTTGAAAAAATAGCTTTTAAACATGCACACGGAGCACTGCAGGTATCTTTATTAGCTTTTACTAATGGTTTTTGTTATAATTGATGATTTTTGCTACAAATAAATAGTAGCGGTTGAAAAAATAGCTTTTAGAAGGAGAAGCGAGTGATAAAAAAAGTAATAGAGAGATACGTGTGTAAAACGGGAGCGAGAAAAATAGGATATGTGATGCGCCGTGACCCTAACTTATTTTCAGAACAAGATATAAATGAGAGAAATATAAAAGCTGCTTAAAAAATCACATATTTATATAGATTTTTGATTTCTATAAATAAAAGCGAGAAGCAAGAGTAATATCAACAGAGCCGTAGGCAATGACTCAGCTTTCCACGCGGATCCATCCGAGTAATACACGTAACATGAAATGAAAGTGGTATATTTCTTCTTTTCACCGTGGTATGTTAAACTCATGAATATTAATTCCACGATCCCGATGGGACTGCATGGGTAGACTATCTATTTTTCCGGTCTACGAAAGGAAAATTTTTACTTTCTTCCGTATTCCATTCGGATTGCATAGGAAAAGTCCGATTTCTGCTTTATATGGCTTTGGATGGACTCTTTTTGGCTGTAATTTATAGCTTGTCACTACGATTTATGTTTTTCGATCCTAACTCAAGCACTTGTGTGAACGAACTGAATCCTTATAAGCCGTTTTAAAAATAATATCCCGATAAACCACTTCAAAACAGCGGTAGAGAAACCGTCTTGTTTATTTGTTTAATAAAAACTATAAGCCGAAAAGAAGACACCCCTATTATGACAGAAATGATTTTTTTAAAAAATTGGGATTCAGTTCAAATTTATATTAAATATAAAAAAATTCCTAAAGTAAATCCCCAAATCCAAACATCTCCTGAATCTTATTCCTGGGTCCATAGAAAAACGTAAACCTTTTCGAGATACCATAGGTAGTAAGACTTACCAAAACCAGATACGGTACTAATAAATGGCTCCAGAGAAATTTGATAGAATGTCTCTTACAAGAGTGGATCTCAAGAAAATGCTACCATTTCGTTGTGATTGGTAAATCGCCACCCATTCCATTCCGTGATATATAAAATGTCACTCTAGTCCTTTTTCACCCTTTTTTTGGTTATTTAGTCATTTTTCTCCACATAAATTGTCTCTTTTGCCCCTATGGGTCGGACTAGCTCCTACATGGTTGAAACGCACCAACACAGGGGAGATCATCGAGACGTATGAGAGACTAGAGCTGCAAACGAGCCGAACTCAAACGAGTTTGGCTTCTCAAGCTTAAGTTTGGTAGTAGCTGGAGCGAGACTAAGGTCTCGCCGACATTTTCCTTATCAGAGCTTCATCGTGCTTTATTTTTTTTTTTCTGAAACGAAGAGCTTCGAGTGTGCTCTGAGAACGAACGCCAAACATGTGCACTGTAGTCGTTCTTCTCGGCCAATACGATCCCGATGGGCTGCATGGGTAGACTGCAACTTACATCTCAACGAGACAGCGCATAGCTCCATTGGCAAAAGTTACATGTGATGGCAAAAGTTGCCAACAAGTTGAGAAAGCATCAATTCTGGGTCAGAAAGCGGCATCAGCTAAACCTCATAATGATAACGAAGACTATCAGTTTCTTGTCATCCTCGCACGCTCATCCCTGGAAGGAAGCCCCTATTTAGATGCCAGACCACAAGAACCGAACACACAGCCCAAAGCTTTCTCGTCCTTAATACAGAAGCAAGATGTCTGTTGCACCAACCTACAAGCCTTCCATGCCACTACTGTTTGTTCTGATCTTCTTCCACTCCTTGAGCCTATGCCCCCATGTACATTCCATGGCGGCATCAACTCCAATCCACAACGAATCCGATCGGCAGGCCCTCCTCAGCCTCAAGTCTCAACTCGATGACCCCTCAAGCAGGGGCGGAGCCCAATGGGCCGGAGGGGGTTCTCATGAACTCGGGTCTAAAAAAAAATTAGTTATTATTAGTAAGCATTCACCCTTTGTGCACCCCCTTGACCCAATATGGTGTACCCCTAGCCCAACAAAATTTGTTCAGCTCTGTCCAGCCCATTCTCCCACCGTCACGCGTGGCCCGTTGCGGCACGGAAAGTAACCGAAGGGTCGAGCACTCGAGCAGTTTCACGGCGTTGGCGTCTTGGAGACGATCCAACTTCTTCTCAAATCTTAATTCTCATCTTGTTCTGTTGTTCATCGCTGGAGCCTGGAGACTGGACTCTGGAGTGCTGCCGTTGCCTGCGTGCCGCGTGCGAGCGCCTGTCGTTTCTGCGTGAGCCTGGAGACTGCGTGACTCATTTCCGCCGATCGAGACAAAAAGGAGTAAAGGACAGTAGAAGCGGGCCACCGATCGGAGTGGCAGAAGAAGGATTCAAGGTGTGTAAATATACATGCATGTTTTTTTGTCTTAGTTAATTAAATTAAATCACTTATTTATATGTTTAAAGAAATAACTCTTAAATTAGAATGATAACTTATATATTATTTGATTATAATCTTATTGTTGGTGTTCTTTTCTTGATTGTAGCTTTAGGATTGATGTTTTGAATTGAAATTTTGGAGCATTGAAGTAAATATGTTTTGTCTTTTTATTTTTTAAATTGAGCTATATGTAACAAAACTAAAAATTGTAAGTTATGGAAAAGTATCTTAAAAGAAAAACACCGGATGATGCCAACAACACGGCAGTAGGGAATTCATGCCCGGGTGTTGATGATGCTATTATTATTTTGCTTGAAAATTCTATATGCCTATATAGATATGGTGAAGTGGTGCACCCCCTTCGTTTTGCTCTAGCTCCGCCACTGCCCTCAAGAGCCCTAACCTCATGGAGAAATGATTCTTCCACATTCTGCAATTGGCATGGTGTGACATGCAGCACACGGCATGCATCTCGTGTTATTGCATTAGACCTTGAATCACTAAACATCACTGGGCAAATCTTTCCTTGTATTGCTGATCTCAGTTTCCTCACCAGAATTCACATGCCCAATAACCAACTCAATGGCCAAATTTATCCTGAGATTGGTCGCTTAACCCGGCTTAGATACCTCAACCTCAGCATGAATTCCCTTAACGGTGAGATACCAAAGGCGATATCATTATGTTCCCACCTGGAGATCATCGACCTACATACCAACTCCCTCGAAGGTGAGATCCCTCCAAGTCTTGTGTTGTGTTCATCTCTTCAGCAAATTGTTATTAGCAATAACAATCTTCAAGGAAGCATTCCTTCACGGTTTGGTTTGCTTCCCAACCTTTCAACACTAGACCTCCCTAGCAACAAGCTCACTGGCACCATTCCTCAATTTTTGGGGAGAGGCAAGTATCTCATACAAGTGGATCTCCAAAATAATAGCCTCAGTGGAGGAATACCCCCTGCTCTGTTCAATAGCACATCCCTTTCTTACATAGATATCTCATATAATAACCTTTTTGGGTCTATCCCTCCTTTCTCACAAACATCCTCACCGCTGCAATACCTTAGCTTAACTAATAACAACCTCTCAGGGGGAATTCCTGCCTCAATTGGTAACCTCTCTTCCCTATCTTTGCTGCTGATTGCTCAAAACAACTTACAAGGAAGCATTCCAGAGAGCTTGAGTAAAATTGCAAGCTTGCAAGTGTTAGACCTGACCTATAACAACTTGTCAAGCGTCGTTCCACCAGCTCTTTACAGAATCTCGTCTCTTACTTATTTTGGCCTTGGAGCCAACCAACTCGTTGGGAGAATTCCCACCAACATTGGCAACACACTTCCAAGCATCACAGACTTGATACTGGAAGGGAACCAATTCGAAGGACCAATTCCTGCTTCTCTGGCCAATGCATCAAACCTCAAAAATTTATGTCTTCGGGGCAACGCATTCACAGGTGTTGTTCCTTCGTTTGGGTCCTTGCCCAAGTTAATACAACTAGATGTGGGTGTAAATAGACCTGAAGCCGGAGATTGGACATTTTTGTTCTCTCTAACAAATTGTACCCAATTACAGATATTATGCTTAGACACAAATAGCCTCCAGGGAACAATACCTAGTTCTATTACCAACCTTTCGAAAAGCCTTCAAGTACTTCTCCTACCGAAAAACCAGTTGACTGGTGCTATACCTTCAGAGATAGGAAAGCTCACCGGCCTCACTGTCCTTCTAATGGATAACAATTTACTTTCAGGCCATATTCCTGACACAGTTGGAAACCTTAAAAACTTGACGTACCTAGGCTTATCCAGCAACAAAACTTCTGGAGAAATACCACAATCGATTGGGAAACTAGAACAACTCACTCACCTTTATTTCGAGGAAAATGATCTGGGTGGGCACATACCAGCAAGTTTAGCAGGTTGTAAAAATTTGCAAAGACTGAACCTTTCTTACAATAGATTCTATGGAAACATTCCATGGTAGCTCTTTTTCATTTCCTCTCTTTCTGAAGGCTTAGACTTGTCTCAGTGGAGAGTTTCATGACGTTGTTTCCAAGACTGCCACATCATGTAAAATGAAATGAAACATGGATAAAACATCCATCCTTAATGCATAGTTTCATTCTATTGTTTCATAAACATTTAATTTCATGACTCATATAGAGTTGATAATCGTGCCAAGAGAGTTTCATCTAGATGAAACTCACTTCTTCTCTCTCTTCTTAAAAATGTTGCCATATCTTCAAAAATGCCTATGTGGCAGCCTATTAAATGCAGATGAAACTCCCACTGAGACTGGCCTAATCAACTCACCGGACACATACCATTGGAGATTGGTAAATTGATTAATCTGAATTCAGTTAGCATTTCCAACAACCAATTATCAGGGTGAGATTCTCTCCGTGCTTTGGTTAGTGCCTTCTTTTGGAATCTCACCACTTGGAGGCAAATTTTCTACAAGGAAGCATCCCAAGATCTTTCATCAGCTTAAGAGGCATCACGGAGATGGATATTTCCGAAAACAACTTCTCTGGTCAAATTCCAGAATTCTTGGAGTCGGAGTATTGGGCCTGGGCTCTGTTACTCGCTGGAGTCTTGCTGTTGGTGATAGCAAGATCCTTACTCTCATCGAGAGGGTGACACTTGGGGATGGGGCAATTTTCTTGGTTATTTCTCACACAATGCCATGCCAACCTAAGGGGTTGGGGATACAAATTTATAGGCTGCTAACCAGCCAAGCATATGCTAAGATGCTAGTCCTAGATGCTAGTCAAAAGCTGTCCTAAAGCTAGTCTAAGATGCTAGTCTAAAGCTGTCCTAAAGCTCAAGATGCTAGTCTAAAGCTGCTGTACAAGAACCATGTGCCCACCCCACAAAGACCACAAGATGCAGGACTTATTCATCATTCTCCCCCTAAGTCTTGTGCGTCGTCTTGTGGGAGAGTTGAACCATCCCGATCCTAGAGCAGAGCTCGAGGAATTTGACCCTCCCAAGAGGCTTGGTGAGCAGGTCCGCAAGCTGATCCGTGGTGTTGATGTAGCTCGCCTTGATGCTGCCTTCATCCAAACAGCCTCGGATGAAGTGGTACTTCACCCGGATGTGCTTGCTCCGTTCGTGGAAAACGGGGTTCTTTGCCAGAGCCAGAGCGGACTTGCTGTCCACCCTGAGCGCCACCGCTTCAGTGTCTCTGCCGAGGAGATCACCAAGCAGTCGAGCGAGCCAGAGCGCCTGAGTCGAAGCGGTGGAAGCGGCTATGTACTCGGCCTCACAGCTGGACAGGGCCACCACCTACTGCTTGACTGACTGCCAGCTAACGAGGCACTTGCCGAGGAAGAAGAGAATCCCGCTTGTGCTCTTGCTGGTGTCGATGTCGCCTACGTGGTCGCTGTACCCGATGAAATGCGCCACGCCGGGACACCTCGGGTAGTGCAAGCCGTAGTCGGAGGTGCCCGCAACGTAGCGGAGGATCCTCTTCACGGCCTGCTGATGCTCCGTCGTCGGTCGCTGCATGAACCGGCCGACGTGGCCGACGGCGAACGCCAAATCGGGCGCGCGTGGGCGAGGTAGCGAAGGCGCCCACAATGCGCCGCGATCTTGCGTCGCGTCCACCTCCTCCGCCGTGCTCTCACGACTCAGCTTCAGCCTCTCCTCCATAGGAGTGTGGGCTGGGTTGCAGTCGGTGAGCCCGCCCAGCTCGACGGTGCGCTTGGCGTAGGCGGTCTGACGAAGGGAGATACCGGAGCTGTCCCGTGGACCTCGATCCCCAGGTAGAAGGAGAGGAGCCCCAAGTCGCTCATCTGGAAGGCGGTCTTCATCTCCGCCTTGAACGCCTCGACCTCGGCCTCCTTGGAGCCGGTGATCACCAGGTCGTCGACGTAGACGCCCACCGCACGGCGTTGCCGCTTTGCCCGCCGGTGAGACCGCGACCTGCGTGTGCGCTCTGCTGGAACCCCATTTTCTTGAGGTGGAGTCCAGCTTAGCGTTCGGGCTCGTGGTGCTGCCGCAAGCCGTGAGGGCCTTGCGCGGCGGAGAACCTGCCCTCCTTGCCGGGATGACGAATCCCGGCGGTGGACGGACGTAGGCCTCCTCCTTCAAGTCGCCATTGAGGAAGGCGGACTTGGCGTCCATGTGATGGACGCGCCAATCCTCTGGGCTGCAAGTGCGAGGAGAAGACGAACGGACTATATGCGCGCGGCGGAGTGCGGCGTCATCGGTCGACCCCTCCCGCTGCACGAAGCCTCGTGCCCAAGCGAGCCTTGTGCTTGACGATGGCGCCGGCTTCATCCGCTTCAGCGAACACCCACTTAAGGGTGATCGCGCGGTGACCGGCGGAAGATCCGCTGCTCCCACGTCGGTTCCGCACGACGGCGTCCATCTCTGCTTCATCGCGACACGCCACGCCGCGTCTCCCTCCGCCTCAGCGAAGGAGCGGGGCTCGCCGTCATCGCACGCCAAGTGTAGCTCCGCCTCGAAGTCGTGCTGCGCCGATCCGAGGACGGGCGGCTCGCGAGATGTTGTCCATGGTACGATAGCGCGAGGCTCGTCGTCGTGGTAGGCGTCGACGCGGTCCTCGTCGTGAGACAGCGGAGTAGCGAGCTCCACCATGCGCTTCTCGTCGTGGACCGAGGCTGTTGGGGCCGATCCCGGTGGTGTGTCCGCCGGTGCAGGAGAGTGGTGAGCCGGTGCGGGAGAGCGTGGAGTGGCGGTGGTGAAGAGTGGGCGTGGCGGTGTCGAAGGTGGTGGAGCACTCGCCGGAGCTGGTGGCGAGCAAGGTGTCGAGGTGGACGAGCTCGGTGAAGACGAGCTGCTAGCTCCCCTGGCTCTCTCGAAGTGGACGTAGTCGACAACAAAGTCCCTGAGAGTCGAAGTCGAACCGTCGTCCACCGCCTTGTCCCACGTCCAGCCTCGCCCTTCGTCGAACACAACGTCACGCGAGATGCGGACGCGCTGTGTGACAGGTTGAGGATGCGGTAGGCCTTCGAGCCCTCCGCGTAGCCGATGAACACTCCCGAGTGCTCTCGCCGTCGAGCTTACCGATGTGGCCAAGCTCCTTGGCGAACGCGAGGAGCCAAGACCCGCAAGTGGGAGACCGCCGGCTTGCGCCCATGCCAAGCCTCGTACGGCGTCCTGCCGTTGAGCGCCTTGGTAGGCGAGCGGTTGAGGATGTAGACGGCCGTCACCACCGCCTCTCCCCAGAAGACAGCCGGCATCCCCCTCTGCTTGAGGAGGGCCCGAGCCATCCCCACAACCGTCTGGTTGCGCCGCTCGACGACGCCGTTCTGCTGCGGGCTGTACAGTAGCGAGTAGTGGCGCTGAATGCCCTCATCAGCGCAGTACGACGCGAATTCAGCCGCCGTGAATTCGCCGCCGTTGTCTGTGCGCAGCACGCGCAGCTTGCGGCCGCACTCCGCCTCCGCAGTAGCCTGCGTGCGCCTGATGGCGTCCGCAGCCTCTCCCTTGCTGCCGAGGACCATCACCCACATGTAGCGGGAGAGGTCGTCGACGAGCAGCAGGAAGTAGCGTCGTCCTCCCGGTGTGGCCGGTGTCACCGGGCCACACAAGTCCCCGTGCACGAGCTCGAGCCTCTCCTTGGCTCGGAAACTCGCCCGCTGGGGAAAGGGGAGTCGCCTCTGCTTCGTCAACACGCAGACGTCGCAGAACTGCTCCACATGGTCAAGGCACGGCAGGCCTCGCACCATTTCCGTGGCACTGAGCCGCTTCAGGGCCTCGAAGTGAAGGTGCCCAAAGCGCTCGTGCCACTGCCACGCCTCGTCGTCCCGACGAGCAGCGAGACAGAGGGGTTGTGCCACCTGCACGTGAAGAGTGTAGAGTCGATTTGCGCCTCTGGTTACCTTGGCAAGAAGGCGGCGTCGAAGATCCCAAATCCGCAGCACCCCGTGCTCGATCTCGACACGCGAGCCGTTCTCATCCAGCTGTCCCAAGCTGATGATGGAGTTCCGCAGATCGGGGATGTAGTAGACGCCGGTGAGCAGCCTGTGCTCACCAGACACGGTGGTGAAGATGATGGAGCCGACGCCCTTGATTTCCACGCCGGAGGCGTCCCCAAACTTGACGGAGCCTCGGACGCTAGAGTCAAACTCGGCGAAGAACTCCCGTCGACCGGTCATGTGATGGGTGGCGCCGGTGTCGAGGCACCACCCGTCAGTCTTGTCGTTGCCGGAGCCGTAGCCGAGGAGGGCATGTGCTTTTGGCTCGTCAAGGTGGAGGAGAGCCACTGCGGCCGGTGCCGCTGGAGGTAGTTCGATGCTCGCATGAGCAATGAACAGAGCCGGCTGCTCCTCCTCCTCCACCTGCGCGACGTGGGCCTGGCCGCGTCGTGGCTGTCGACAATCCCTGGCCCAATGACCAAGCTTGCCGCAGTTGTGGCAAGAGTCGTCTCGTGCCGGCTTTTGCTTGCCAGCGGCGCCGCCCTGGGCGCCTCCACGGTCATCACCCTCGGCACGTCCTCGCGCCCCTGCCTGGGCGTCTTTGCGTGGCTTGCCGTGCTTGCCGCGCTTGCGGCCGCCTGTCGTGGAAGAAGGCTCCCCCTTCTTCCTGTCACCTTGGCCGGCAGCCCACTGCTCCCGAGTGAGGAGGAGCTTCCCGCCAATGGTGACGGGTCCCAAGAGGCGTTGTGGCTCATCGCTGTCAACGACCTTGAGGCGACCCAACGCCTCCTCGATCGTCATCGTGGAGAGGTCCAGCAGAGACTCGATCGAGCGAGCCATCTGCTTGTACTTCTCGGGGACGCAGCGGAAGAGCTTCTCCACAGCTCTCTCTTCACCGTAGGTGTCGTCACCGAACTGCACCAACTTCTGCAACAGAGTGTTGAGACGGAGAGCAAAGTCATCAACGTCCTCACCTGGCTTGAAGGCCAGGTTCTCCCACTCCGTGCGTAGTGCCTGCAATGTAGACTTGCGGGCGCGGTCGCTGCCGATGCGTGCTGCAGCGATGGCGTCCCAAGCCTCTTTGGCAGTCCGCTTGTTGGTAGCGAGCACTGCATCTCGGGCGAGACTGCAGCGATGAGAGCATCCAGCGCCCGTCGATCCTGGTCGTAGTCGACGTCGCCGTACCGGACTGCATCCCACATATGCCGCACCTGGAGCTTTACCCTCATCACCGCAGCCCACTCGACATAGTTGGTCTTGGTGAGGGTAGGCCACCCGCCGCCGGGGCCGACGTCCCTGACGACAGCCTGGTACTCGTGGTGACCATGGTACCGAACCGGGAGAGAGAGCCGCGTCGCCTGTGAAGGCCGCGCTCTCCGTCGACCCGTACGCCGCCGCCGTGCGCGCCTCCTCCAGGCGTCACCAGCGCGCGTCGCGCGCTGCCGCTGCCGCGCGCTGCGTGGGCGTCGCGCGCTGCGCCTCGCGCCGCCGCCCTCGCGCTACCTCCCTCTCTAGCAGCTCAAGATCCGCGTCGGCGCTGTCATCAGCAGAGATGGAGCTGCTGTTGCTGCCGCGCAGAACCTTGACCTCATTGCTGCCGCCGCTGCGTGGCGTCTTGCGGCTGCCATGCGCGCTTCGCCCTCGCGCTACCTCCCTCTCCAGCAGCTCAAGATCCTCATCGGCGCTGTCATCAGCAGAGATGGAGCTGCTGTTGCTGCCGCGCAGAACCTTGACCTCCGCTGCTGCCGCACGCGCTGCATCTGCCGCCGCCGCCGCTTCCACCTCCGCTCGCTGCCGGCCTTGAGCGCCCTTCGCGCGCGCGGCGTCTCGCCACCGCTTCGCTCGCTGCTGCTGCGCGGCGAGCTCGGCCGTCTGCGACGCCGCGTGCTCGAGGCGATCGAAGGCCGAGATCGCCTGCGGACATGGCGCGCTATCGGGGCTGCGTGGAGAGAGGGCTGCCGACGAGCTTTGCCCGTCTCCGAGAGGAGTGAGGGGGACAGCCGGCCGCTGCTTGCTACGGGTGAAATTGCTGCGAGATGAGCAGGAGATGCTCAGGCTACAGGATAGTATAGCTCTGATACCACTTGTTACTCGCTGGAGTCTTGCTGTTGGTATTAGCAAGATCCTTACTCTCATCGAGAGGATGACACTTGGGGATGTGGCAATTTTCTTGGTTATTTCTCACACAATGCCATGCCAACCTGAGGGGTTGGGGATACAAATTTATAGGCTGCTAACCAGCCAAGCATATGCTAAGATGCTAGTCCTAGATGCTAGTCAAAAGCTGTCCTAAAGCTAGTCTAAGATGCTAGTCAAAAGCTGTCCTAAAGCTAGTCTAAGATGCTAGTCTAAAGCTGTCCTAAAGCTCAAGATGCTAGTCTAAAGCTGCTGTACAAGAACCATGTGCCCACCCCACAAAGACCACAGTACAGGGACTTATTCATCAGGCTCGACCCACGCAGAGACTGGCCCATTCCATTCGTCTTCCAGTCTAGCATGAGCTTTAGCATTCAGTGCGCAAAGATCCCCGCCCCCCACATGCCAGTCAGGCAGTCAATAATTGTTTTTTCTCAAATTACTAACACTTATTTTCTGAAGTAATTGGTTGTGCCAAAGTGTACGGTATGATCGATCCTATAGCATGGTTCGACACTTGTGAAGTTTCAAGTAGATTCATATTCGGTCCCATTCGTAAGGAGTTTCATATTCAAGTGTATTAATTTGGCTTGAATGCATGGCCAATTTGCACCGGATCACGGGTTGTATCCTAAGGGTATATAGTGTGATTTGTGTTATTTCATATTTGCAAATGGCGAGTTGACTGAAATGATCGAGACCTAAAGTAATTAAGACGATCATATCACTCCAGATGGACCAGATTCCATATGATTGCGTCTAACATGCATCTCTGTATTTGCTCAATCGATGAAGATTACACCTGATTATGTACAAAACAGATGATCCTCCTAGAAACTTAGACAAAAGCATGGGCTCTACAGGACATGCACCGTGGAAACGATCGATTCCACACGTATCTCTGCGTACATGCATGCCATCGCAATCTGTATTCTACCCAATTTTCTTCCATCACAATCTGATTGCATATATACAAACCGAGATGACTACGCGCGGCAGTCTTTATTAATTAGCTCATCTATGTTGGTGCTCTAGTAAACATATTGATTACCTCCATCACGAAAGGTGGGACCGGGCTGTCAACGAGAGGAGGCGAGGGAGACAGGCGGACGGGGTTGGGCCGTCGGTGGACGAGGCAGCTCGGTGGACGGCGATGATCTTGGCAGCTTGGTGTTGCGGCCACGCGGCTCGTAGGAGTGCGTCCCTTTCGGCATCAGGTACTCGCTTGCGGTGGAAGTCCGGCGTTGTTGAGCCCAGCTGCCATCTTCTTCTTGCTAGGTGCATGTATGCATGTAACATGCATACGTATATTTGATACGTGCTGGCATGGCCCGTGCAAACATGCAGAGAGTAATTTTGCATCCACTCAATTAGAGAGTTTGTGGTGATGGTCACGACTGTTGGAAGGTCTTACGACTTCCCAAGATCGTTTACGACCGGCTAGAGTCGTTTACGACCGGTGAGGATTGAATACGACCAGTTCGGACCGCCTCAATCACTTCCGATCGTTTTTCCAACGTGGTCGTAACTTTACTGTAGCAGTTTACGACCACTCTGTAGTATCGCTGCCTTTGCCTTCCTTCAGCCGCTCGAGATACCGTGATCGAAGTCTTCTACGATCACGCAGTGATGCTGGCGATCACTGTTCACCATGGTCGAAGACCCTTTCGACCACGTTCACTTCCTTCCTCGTGGTCGGAGTCGCTTCCGACCACGTCGGCGTAGTCGTAACTCCTTACGACCACCTTCAAACTCCTTACGACCACCGTAGTCTTCAACGTAGTCGAAGAATTACTGTAGCTTTGCCTAGGGATTGCCTTTTCTCCTTTCTCCTCTTTTTCTTGCGGTGGTTTTCCGCACTTTTCGATACAACTTAGTTACAAGACTCCACCTCTTTTATACCCGGTTCTACAACTATAACATGGGTTCGACTACGGTTACAACTCGGATTCCGACTCCGTTTCAGATACGACTTAACCTCCGTTTCCGACTTCTAATTTTTGACTGCGATTCGACTTCGATTACAACAAAAACTTGCACAAGGCTTCTAAACAAGATTATTTACAACATTCTCTCCCTAATCTTGTTTTTCGACTTCGATCATGCCGATCTTCCTCCTCATCTCTGAGAATTTTATCCGCCCCAGCGGTTTTGTCAGTATGTCCGCTTTTTGCTCCTCTGTTCCGATGTAGTCGATTGTGATCTTCCCTTCTTCGACACAATCTCTGATATAGTGATATCTTGTATCTATATGTTTGCTTCTATCATGTAGAACCGGATTCTTGCTTAATGAAATAGCCGATTTGTTGTCTACCCTGAGCGTTACCATTTGAACCGCCTCATCTGACAATTCACTAAGCAATCGTGTGAGCCAAACTCCTTGGCACGATGCTGCGCTTGCTGCAATGTACTCGGCTTCACATGGCGACAATGCGACCACCTTTTGCTTCTGTGATTGCCAGCTGACTGGACTCTCCCCAAGCACAAACATTATGCCTGTCGTGCTCTTACGATCGTCAACATCTCCTGCCATGTCACTGTCACTGTAGCCCGTCAGCGGCAAATTGTTTGCCTCTCCTTTCTTGTACTGAATCCCGAGGTTCATGGTACCTTTAATGTACCTTAAGATATGCTTTACGGTGTTCATATGCTCTTGAGTCGGCTTCTCCATGAAACGACTTACGTATCCGACCGCAAACGATATGTCCGGTCGAGTGTGTACCAGATACCGCAGACTTCCAACTATGCTCCTGTACTGTGTGGCGTCAATTGTTGATCCTGGGCCTGTCTTGCTCAACTTTAGATTGTTCTCCATTGGGACTTGACATGGGTTGCACTCTCCCATACCACTTTTCTCCAAAATTTTCCGAGCGTACCCTGACTGGCAAATTGTTATGCCGTTGTCGGTTTGATTCTCTTCAATACCGAGGTAATAGCACAGAAGTCCCAAATCAGTCATTTTGAACAGCTTCTTCATCTCCTCTTTAAACCTCATAATCTCTCTTGGATTTGATCCAGTGATGATCAAGTCGTCCACATATACGCCCACGATCAGTCTCGACTTTGCATCTCCTCTCGTGTACACAGCACGTTCGGAGTTATTCCTTCTGAAACCGAGTGTCGTAAGGCTTTTGTCGAGTTTCAAGTTCCATGCACGTGGTGCTTGCTTGAGCCCGTAGAGAGCTTTGTTCAACTTCAAGACTTTCTCAGCTTGCCTTTTGGACTGAAAATCAGGCGGTTGAGAGACATATACCTCCTCCTCGATGTCTCCATTTAGAAATGTCGTTTTCACGTCCATGTGGTGAATCTCCCATCCACTGTTTGCTGCCAGCGCAAGGAGTACTCGGATTGTCTCCATCCGAGCTACTGGAGCAAATACCTCTTCGTAGTCGATGCCTTGCTTTTGGACATAACCTCTTGCCACAAGTCGTGCTTTGTGCTTTACGACTTCTCCCTGGGAGTTCTTCTTCACCTTGTAAACCCACTTTAGACCGATTGCCCGATGACCCTTCGGCAAATCGGTGAGTTCCCAAGTGTTGTTGTCTTCAATTGATTTTAGTTCTTCCTGCATTGCAGCTCTCCAATATTCATCTCCCTTTGCTTCTTCATAGCTTTCGGGTTCTTCGGCTGTTGTGTACAGTTTCAGCTCATTTGTCTGCACCTGCTCAGTTTGAGCATAGATTTCACTTATGCTCCTCATCTTCGGTACTCGGCCGTTTGAGTCTTCCTCACCGAGGTCTTCTATTTCAGGTAAAACTTCATGGTCGATAGGGCCAGCTGAACTTGAGCCTTGAGATGTGGTCGTAACTCCTTCTTCCCAGTCTGTGCCGTCGGCCTCGTCATCTTCGACATTGAAAGTTACCCATTTCGACATAACTTTCTCAATGTCCTGGTGTTCTTCCCACTCCCAGTGTTTGTCTTCTTGGAAGACCACATCTCTGCTCACATAAATCTTCTTTCCGACTGGATCATAACACCTGTACACCTTGGTGCCTGGCTCCGAGCCGAGGTAGATCATCCTTCTGCTCCGGTCGTCCAGTTTCTTCAGATGTGTGGATGGCTTTACATGGGCTAAGCAGCCGAAAACCTTTAAATGCTTAACGTTTGGCTTTCTTCCCAACCATTGTTCGTATGGGGTGGTCCCATCGAGCGATCTTGTGGTCGTGCGATTGAGAAGATAGACTGCATGCCTTACTGCTTCTCCCCAGAACCGCCCGGGGAGAAATCGACCTTTTAGGAGACTTCTTGCTGTTGCCATCACAGTTTGATTTCTTCTTTCTACGACTCCGTTTTGTTGAGGCGAGTACGGAGCCGTGAAGAATCTTGCAATGCCCTTCTCTTCACAGATCGAGTCAAACTCTTTTGCGAGGAATTCTCCTCCTCGGTCAGACCTGACCGATTTTACCTTCTTGTCGACTTCGTTTTTGGCAAGCGCTATAAACTTCTGAAAGTTTGACTTTGCCTCATCTTTGCTCTTCTGCATGTACACCCACATGGCTCTCGAGTAGTCGTCCACGATCAGCATGAAGTACTGATTTCCGGCATCAGTTCGTGGTGTGATCGGACCGCACAGATCAATGTGAACTAGCTCGAGTGGTTGAGAGGCTCTGTATTGTACCTGCGACGGGAAGCTGTTACGAGTTTGTTTTGCCGTCAGACAGCCCTCGCAGACTTGTTCCGGGTGGTCGATTTTTGGTAGTCCGACTACCATCTCCCTCCTTGCCATCATGTTGAGACTCTGGAAGTTCAAGTGCCCGAATCTTGCGTGCCACAACCAGGCTGCATCATCGGTCATAGTCTTCAGACACTTTGGTTTGCACGCTTCAATCTGAATCTTGTACAGACGGTTCACTGTTCTTTGTACCTTCATTAGTAGTCGCTCACTGTGGTCGAACACTTTCAGATAACTATCTTTGAGCTCGATCCGACATCCCTCTTCTGTTAGTTGTCCAAGGCTTATTATATTGCTCCGAAGACTCGGTATAAAATATACATCCGAGAGCTTTCTTCGACTTCCATCTTTGCATTGCATCTGGATTGTGCGTCTCCCTTTAATCTGAACAGTCGAGCCATCTCCGAACTGTACTCTTCCGAGCACACTCTCGTTTAATTCGTGAAACATCGAGTGTGTGCCCGTCATGTGATTACTTGCTCCATTGTCGAGGTACCAGTCGGCTTGTGTCTGCTTTTCCTGCTCCAACAGACTTGGAAAGACTTTCTCCTCATTCAACAGAACCATTGTCGGTTCATCTACAGTGCAGGACAACAACAGCAGTGTCGGCTCTTTTTGCTCTGTAGTTTGTGCCAAGTTTGCTTCCTCCATCTTCTTCTTGCCCCGACAATTCGCAGCATAGTGACCATACTTCTTGCAGTTATGGCACTGGATGTGGCTCCGACATTCGGCGGCGTAGTGTCCAAATTTCTCGCACGTGTAGCACTGGACATCAGACTTGTTCGTCTGGTAAGTGCCGCCTCCACGACCAGCACTATCTCCACGACCACCTCTTCCTCCTCTCCCGGATTGGGAGCCTTGGCCTCTTGGCGCATAGCCTCGGCCTTGTCCACGCCCGTGAGATGCACCACGGCCGGTCGATGTCCCACGACCACGACCGCCCCTTGATGATGAGTCTCCTCGGTTCCTTGTGTCTTCTCTTACGAGTAGAGCCTGCTGTCCGTTATCATCTTGATAACTCTTCAGGAGCTGCTCGTGTGCTTTGAGCACTCCGGTTACCTCTTCAATCTTCATCTTCGAGAGGTCTTGCGAGTACATAAGTGTGGTTACGACCGGAAGAAACTTTTCTGGTAGCACTCTCAAGTACTTCTTCACCGCCACCTCATCTTTCAAGTCGTCGCCGAGAGATTTGATCTCGTTCACGACTTCGTTGAATCGACCAGAAAACTCTTCTACTGCCTGATTCTTCCCCATCTTCATTGCTTCAAATTCACTCCTCAATGTTTGGAGTCGAACTTCCTTCACTCGGTCTACTCCTTCATGCATGATTTGCAGAGTAGTCCAAACTTCCTTCGCCGTTTCCTTGCCGACTAGCTGCCGCATCATCGAGTCGGGCACGACTTAATAGATTACCGCCATTGCCATCTTATCTAGTCGATCATCGAGGACCTTGTCCTTCTCCTTTGGTTCGACCGCGCCCCACACGCCTTGCGCAATCATGTTGACCTTCATCTTCATCGCCTAGACCGGATAATTATCCGAACTGAGGATCGGGTACTGCAGCGACACGCTCTCCTTTTCCTTCTCAGCCATGGCTCACCTTGCTTTGATACCAACTGTTGGAAGGTCTTACGACTTCCCAAGATCGTTTACGACCGGCTAGAGTCGTTTACGACCGGTGAGGATTGAATACGACCAGTTCGGACCGCCTCAATCACTTCCAATCGTTTTTCCAACGTGGTCGTAACTTTACTATAGCAGTTTACGACCACTCTATAGTATCACTGCCTCTGCCTTCCTTCAGCTGCTCGAGATACCGTGATCGAAGTCTTCTACGATCACGCAGTGATGCTGGCGATCACTGTTCACCGTGGTCGAAGACCCTTTCGACCACGTTCACTTCCTTCCTCGTGGTCGGAGTCGCTTCCGACCACGTCGGCGTAGTCGTAACTCCTTACGACCACCTTCAAACTCCTTACGACCACCGTAGTCTTCAACGTAGTCGAAGAATTACTGTAGCTTTGCCCAGGGATTGCCTTTTCTCCTTTCTCCTCTTTTTCTTGCGGTGGTTTTCCGCACTTTTCGATACAACTTAGTTACAAGACTCCTCCTCTTTTATACCCGGTTCTACAACTATAACACGGGTTCGACTACGGTTACAACTCGGATTTCGACTCCGTTTCAGATACGACTTAACCTCCGTTTCCGACTTCGACTTCTAATTTTCGACTGCGATTCAACTTCGATTACAACAAAAACTTGCACAAGGCTTCTAAACAAGATTATTTACAACAACGACATCCTCGGCCTAGCGTCTCCAGCGGCGGGACGGCGACCTCGACGACATGGCGGTTGTTGATGAAGACAGATGCGGCTGCGGTGGCATCATGGCGTTGGCCATAGAACAGCGGCCCCGACGACATGGCTGGCTGCGCGGCGGCGAGCTCCAGGGCGTCGAGTTAGTGATGTCTATTGATGGTGAAGGTGAGCGTTGGCGGAGACTCCGACGGCGGGTGGGCAGCATGGCGATCTTGGCAGTAGGCGCGGTCGTGGGCAGTACCACGGTGCCGTGGACGCCGGCGTCGAAGGAATGGCCAAGGTACGGGTGATTACGGCAGGGGCAATCTTAACGGCGTGGTGGACTGCGTGACTGTGACGCTTCTATTTCTGAAGACGCTAGTAATCCCTGTAACTGATTAGAACTGTTTACTTATAGAGTACTGTATATGAATGAGCATTACAATAACACATGCTTACAATAAAAGAACTAAACTTTATTACAGAAGTATAGCTTAACAGCCAAATTTAGACATAGCAGGCATGTAAACCTAAAGTTATCTTTCAATACAAAAGAAACATCCCACAGGCATACTTGAGCGAGGTTAAGACCTAAAAACCACTGGTCGACGAAGTAAGACTCTTCCGGATCTTCATCAACAGCTTGTTCTTCGTTGTCCCTTTTGCTCTTCTGTTTGTTATTTACTAAGTAATGAGTACAACTATACCCAGTAAGTCACAAGGGTAAATCCTAATTTATCTACTTGCACGGATTGCCAATGGATGGGATTATACTGGTTTTATTAATGAGAATGTGGATGCAATTTTATTTGCAAACATTTGCAAACAAGAAATCATAAAACAGAGCTTCTTAAGAGAAAGAGGGTTTTTCAATAGTTGATTACTCAACTTACTCATATTAAAACATACAGAAATCTACTTATGCCTAGTTGTTCGAATCAATCAATAAACACAGCTTCACTCACTGGAAGCATGATGTATTTGAATACTATTTATTTTACTCTACAGAGTTGCCCAGCTTTACCCACAAGATTTCTAAAACTCCCAATGTCATGCAATAGACATGCTTCAGCTTACGTGTGACTGAGTTGAGAAAACAAGGTTTTTCATTGCTTAATTTTTTATATAGCCTCTATCCGATAGATCCCCACTCACTACTATAGACAGTGTTGTCACAGATAGTTCAAAACCATCACCACAGACAGTTTCTGAACCGTCTGTGTTTATGTGTTAGTAATAATAGCTGGTTATCATAGACGGCTCCCACACCACCTGTGATAACTTACAACACGGACGGTTTTTCCGAAAAACCGTCTATGATATATATATATATATATATATATATATATATATATATCACAAACGGTTTGGAACACCGAACCGTCTGTTATAGCTATTTCAATAGCGATGTTGATTGCTCTTTTTCGGCTAGCCTTAGGATATACTAGCCATGCTATCCGAAAACAAGCAAGATCACCTATATATAGCACAGGACAATCATTATATAAATCTCACATATGAAAGAAACAACACAAGCATATCACATATATAGCATGACAATCGTTACACAGATCTCACAAATGAATTAAATTTAATGAATTGTTGGATTAAGTACAATTAAATGATTACAATTGAATCTAATGTTTCAATATCTAATCACCATTGCTAGGGTGGAACTCTCTCGTCTTGTTTATCACCTCTGCTAGCAAGAATTGGGAAAGGTTTCCTCAAATTTTGGCGAGTTTGTCAAGATCAATTGCACTTTCGTTGAAGTCCACACGATGTCGCTAGGAGTAATGTTAAGTCATTAATTAGCATGTGTGTGTATATATACACATATATATAATTAGAAATTAATAATTATTGGAAG
The DNA here is from genome assembly GCA_036346575.1 of Dendrocalamus sinicus. Taxonomy (NCBI): domain Eukaryota; kingdom Viridiplantae; phylum Streptophyta; class Magnoliopsida; order Poales; family Poaceae; genus Dendrocalamus; species Dendrocalamus sinicus. The sequence goes on from CM070671.1 coordinate 39,138,015, forward strand.
GTTGAAAAACCTCTGGATCATTCGTCTTAGCGTTCGTGATTTCCTTCATATGGTGACAAATGTAGAATCCACATACGTTACCCTATAGCTGCTGGTGGCACTACAAAAGTATAATTACATACATTGGTATTGTCAACTCTAGAGGCATTATAACGAAGTGTGATATATGATTGTTGTGTTGTAGCGGGTACCGGAAATCACGTCCTGTGTCGCAGTGTCTCACTGGATTACTTGTGTCTCCCTCTCTGGGCAACATAAGCGCTAAATAACCTATGTGATTCCAAACAAGTTAGACTCAGCCATTTCAAACAAAGAATAGATTACAATAGAGTTATGTATGGAGAAAATGAGTTTACCTCTCAATTGCTTGTTGCACATGAGTGAAGTCGTGGTTACTACTAAGTAGGGAATCAAGGTATATTACCTTGCTCCACTTTGGTATAATCACAATCAGAATCCAGTGAGACCTAGTCATGTGTGTCGCCATAGTGATTAATCCTAAGTTCATGTTGCATATAAAGTATAAATGAAACTTGTGTGGCAACTAGTGAAGCACTTACCCTTGGTTGAAGGGTACTATGATATACTCCTTGTCACTATGAGCAATCAATCCGGTCGTTATGTAATCTTGGACGAAGGATGCATTATTGTTGATGGATTGCTCAAAGACTAAGTGTGAGTCGAAGAAACCCATCGGTTGTTGCTGTCATTGGACTTGTTGGATCATGTATCTATACATAAGCAAAGAGTAATGACATTTATTGGTATATTGTGAATGTAGAACTTCATTGTACAGTACACTTACAGTGTTCAACATCGTAGAAGTGAGGCGTCGAGTTTGTCGAGGTTGAATAGTAAGAATAAGTCTTAGAAGATCACAACGAAGTAGCCCGAGTCATGGAGGAAATGCGCATCCGTGTATCTCACAGTGAATCCACTGTGCCAGTTTGGCTTCATATTGGACCTCTGCATGTACCAGGTATGTAATGTATTGCAAACCAGTCCAAGCCTAGGTAATTGTGACTCGGGGACCAATGACACTCTGAGAATGAACTTCCATTGCTCGGGAGGCACCTTAATCTTCTTCGGTTGGATCTTAGCGCCTCACTTACGATACTTTTTTGGCGTCGTCTCCATGGGAGTCGGTGCAACACGCTTCAAAAACGGAGCTGGAAGTGGAGCCACGGGAGCCGATGTGTAGGTCTAGGGCGATGTCCCTCTTGGACCACTGGATATGGAGATCGCGGCATAGACAAGTCAAGGGCTCTGTCCCTCTTAGGCCACTAGATGAATATGTGGATGGCATCCCCTAATATTGTAATCTCTTCATTTGGGGGTTTCTCAAGAGGAACGGTCCTAAAAGCATCATTAATCATGTCTACCTAAACCTTCATGAATCCGGTCTCTAGTTGGGCACCGTGCACCAGCGTCCCTGATAGCCATGGATACGCCATCCCCCACCCAGCGTCAATGCGAATGGAGCCAACAAGCCTGACTCCGAGGATGCAAGGCGTGGGATTCTATATAACGATACATGATGAGCTAAGGCATCCACTAGGTAGATCTATCTATATAGCATTCTAAAGAGGTACATTACCTGGATGTCATTGATAGGTAAGTGGGCATCGCCATGTTGAGTAATTGGCATGGGCGCGCAGATACTCCGACGTTGAGGGGGACTGGGTACCGCATTAATGAGGGTGAGTTATGATTGGTTGCGGACTTGTCTCAGTTCTTCGCTCAATGAATCTATCTCTCCGTGAAGTGAGGCATGTCACAGTGTTGATTGTCGTGCACGGGGGTATGTGGTTGAGCCTAAGTCAATTAAGGACCGATCTATGTGTAACGCCCTAGGGTCTAAACCGGCTTAGACCTAACCACATTCTGGATAGGCCACACACACGTAGCAACCCGCTTGCACTTTTGTCCTCGCTTCGCGCAAAACGGTTAACCGGGGGTGCTACCATTGGAACTCCTAGGCTTATATGTAAGGGATACTCAAGTTAAGCTAGCAAGGTGGGACTAACCCAGAAATTCATGTGCACACACACACATGAATCAACATGGGCCGAGGTGTCACATCCACCCCCCTCAAAGGACCCGACGTCCTCGTCGGACCAACATACCCACACTGGGGCAAATGATAAGGATCTCCCCTCTTGGCACATGTCCGTGCGTTTAGTGTCAGCACATATGCCATGCCGTGTGTCCACTCCGGGCCCACACGCGCCCCTGACCTGCACGGGCCCATGTAACCGCGAGAGTCGGCTCTGATACCCCACATATCAATGTGAGATACTACTATGGAACGTCATCGCCAAAGTAAAAAATCATAAGAAAAGTAATAATAAAAATCACAAGGAAATTAAAACTTTAAAAGTACTTAGAGAACCAACAAAAGCTGAAATAACTATTTGAAATATGGGACCGGTCCACTTCTAACCAAATAAAGAACAAGTAAAATAACCATACTGGCAAGCCACGGTGCTGAAAACTCGAGTGCTCCCACCCATGCATGATGCTATCACTCCACTGGCCTTTTACCTAAGACTGAAAAGAGCAAGCGTGAGATTTGGAAATCTCAGCAAGTACCCAACAACGGTCGCAACACAAGGGTAGAGACAAGTAATGCAACCACGTGAAATAAAGGGTAAGAATAACAAGTAAGCACTGGACATAAGGCAAACAATGAACAACTGATATCGGAAATACTGTCATGAATGGAAGACGGATATTATGAGAACTGTGTATTAAAGATATTTGTTATGTGACAAGTTATAGCAAGGGTGCCGGCAACCTCATCCCACATACCCGGTTATACGAGAATAGCCAGGCACAACCTTGTCCTCGACTGTATAACCGCAGACGGGGTGTAATATCCTGTGTAACGAGAATGTACGGCCCCCCGTACGTTACCAGGTTGGGTGGAAATGACCCCTATATGTGGGTAGCCCCGGCGTGATAACCCTTAGTTCGTTATTTAGCGAATTATCCATGTTATAATTAGAGGGTTGTGATTGAATTAAGGTAAAATTTTGAGAGTAATGATTTAATCCAATGAGACCGAAGAGATATGATTGGTGATACTAGGTGATAAAGTAACTAATACATCATAGCAGATTATAAAGTATGAATTTAAGGAAAAGAAGAGATGGCGAAGATAAATCTATGATAAGTTATGAGAAGTGAAAAGATGTGCTAGGATTAAGAATGGAGAGACATAGTTCCTGACATGAGAGCGATGTGGAATAATGATAAGGTGATAGTGATATAGGGATTAACTTAAAGAAGTATTATAATATAGCTCACACAAGGTTATCAACCATTCAAGTTTTATTATATGATAAGTGATTATTAGTCAGATTAACAGATTTAATACATACATCATTCATGGCTAAAATACAACATCAAACAATTATTGGAACATAATATTCAAAATGAAAACATAGCAGCCCTAATATCAAAGAGCGCCAATAATTTAATCCTAAGTTAAAAGCATGTTCATATGCTACCCCCCTATTAATGATTTAAGCATGTATTCTAAAACACTCATTTAAGGTATGAACTCTAGAACATTATTAATCAAGCATTCTAATAAACCTAAACGCTTGTGAACAAGTTAGCCTATACATCGCTGCAAGAATACAATATTAAGAGTCTAAAACTAGGCAAGTATGAACGATATGATAATAACAAGACAAGTATTAGTGATATGTTAATGACCAGGTAACTTTAGTGATATGATAATGGTAATCAATGGCAAGGTGACAAGTATTCTAGAAATACGTGATATGCGAAACGTAAAGGTTACGACTGCGAGGTACTTGCCTTGAATACGTTCGGCGGATTCGCTGCACGAAGGATCTGGGGTGCGCAACCGTCCGAACGTTCCCTCAAAGACCAAGTGTGACTCGACTGCTCTGGCCCAAGTCCTTTTCTCTTCCCCGTGCTCAGAAACCATCTTGGCATCATTCATTCCCACCAACCGCGCTCCAGGAAAAGTCCCCATCTTTGGACCTCACCACATGGCAACGGCCAAGGCCACCAGCCCACCACGGAGCAATGGCTACGGTACCACTAGTACCACTGTAGCTCGCGACACGCACAGCCAATTTTAGGCCCAAAGCAACCAAGGCCACCGAAGACGCCCTGCCGCTCAGGCATTCCGTCGAACACCTCACGTGCACTACCGAGAGACCCGCCGGCTCACTCCAGCATTTCGTTGAACACCACGCGACGCCGCTGCCCGCACGCTGCCGCCGTCGCCATGACTACGCTCGGGCACGCGACCGCTCCACACCGCCTTGGGCCGCACGCTCCGCCTCGACCGCGTCGCGCCCGCACGCTCTGCCTCAGCCACGTCGCGCCTATGCCGCTCTGCTTGTGTAACATCCCAAAAATCCTATTTCTACAAAATTTAGTTTCAAATTAAATATTTTAAAGCATTTGAATTTCTTTTGGAGTTATTTGGCTTTTATTTGGTTTTCTGAGTTTTCTGGAGTTTAAAACCAATTTTTAAAATTTAAAAAGTATTTTAAAGTATGAAAATTAAATACCAACATTAGTTGGAGATAATTTTATTAAGTCCAAAATGGCTCTAGGAGATTCTCTGAATTTTTCTGTAATTTTTGGAGGTATTTTCATATTTTTCTTAAGCCTAATTAATTAACTTAGCATTTATGAAAATCTTAAAAACAGAAATAAAAATTTAAATCTCCCCTCTACTCTCTGGCCGCCACGTGGACGGCCAGATGCCGGCCGCGTCACCCACTTCATCCCACCTTCCCCTCCTCTCGGGCCGCCACCTGGCTGGCCCGATGCGCGCCACGCCGCCCGCGTCGGCCCATCCCGCCGTCAGCACCCCGCTTCCTCTCTCCTCTCACTGCCCCGCGGGCCCCGCCCGTCAGCCGCTTGCGCCCCGCTCCCGCTGCCGCCCGGGCCCCGCCTGTCAGGGCCTTCCCCTTCCTCGCGCCACCTTCCTTCTCTCTCCCCCCTTTCCTTCTTTGCTCCGGCCGACCGTATCCGCGCCCAATCTGGCTCTTCCCCTCCCTTGGCTCCCTCGGCGCGCGTTCGAGCCCCCGGCTCCGCACGCTGAGGTTGAGCCATTTCTTTTAATTCCGCACTGACAGCCGGGCCCCACTCGTCAGCGGCCACCCGTCTGCGCTGGCCACTGACACATGGGCCCAGAGCCTGATGGGTCCCACCTGTCAGTGACTAGCAGCTGGTACAGTCACTGACAGAGGGGTCCCACATGTCAGAGACCGAGTGTAGTGGGCTCACTGTCAAGTGGGTCCCACCTGTCATAGACTCAGAGAAAACCATAAAAGAAAAAGAATAAAATGTAAATTCTGCAAGTGGGTCCCACCTGTCAGAAATTTACTAATTTCTGGATTTATTTGAGCTGAGATCTTTAAATAAGCATAACTTATTCATTTTAACTCCAAATTGAGCCGTTCAAATTTCTAAATTCTTCTAAAATCATAAACTATCCAAATATGCCCTCTATTTGAATTTTTGATTTTATTTGAATTTTTGTTTGTATTTATTTGTTTTGTTACTTTGTCTTCTCACGCGTAGATTCCACCGTTGCCGAAGATTTCTCTGCTCCACAGCAAGAAGACCCAGAGTGCGTGCAAGAAGGCAAGTATCCTTTGATCATTTTAAACCTATGTTTGTGAAATGTTTTAATTATTTTAAATCTATGTGCATAGCTATTTGCATATAATCTTAATTTTGTTTAGCGAGATAGTTAATCCAATCATTGCTATGCCCTCAATTGAAATTGAATGCCATGTTCCTTGGTAACCCTAGGATCACCTTTGTCTCAACTATGAGAAGTATATAATTCTTTGGTAATATTAGAACGGTAGTAAAATGCTTAGTCATGCTATTTAACTCTGGAATGGGAAATCATATTTCATTCAACTGGTATTTGTATTTAGAAGTAAGTGGTGACTGGTGTTGCCGCTGTTCTTTTAAAAATAATTAAAATGTAAACGTTGGTTTAGACTGGGGCGGATGGTTGGTTTGGATTGGTGCGGCAAGCACGAGATCTTATAAAGTGAATGTTCCGCCCAAGTTGATTAAGGACCGACGCTTGTGATTGTCCAGACTGAGCATTACCGTGCAACCCCAAGTCTATATGGGTACAACCTAGCTGATTAACTTACGATAGTCTAGTTTAGGTGCCACCAATGTAACGTGGGTGCCAGGGATTTACTGGTTATTCACAGTGAGGGACAGGGATGTACTGTACTCATATGGCGCAAAGAGGGGGCTTCGGACTGGGTGGATGGAACCCTTCTGCGGTGAAACCTCAGCGGGTGGTGTCTAACTAGGCTAGAGTGAGGAAAAGGCTTTGTGATATTTTATCTGTGTCTCATGCCAAAGGAAGCGTGGTGACTGTTAAGATAATTTATCTCTTGGGGGTAAAGTTGTACAACCTCTACAGAGTGTCAAACTATTCGAATAGCCGTGCCCACGGTCAAGGGCGGGCAAGGAATGCATTCACATGGTAGATCTTTGGTTTTCATTTTAAAAACCAAGTTTTTGGTATTCCGAGAGTGGAGGGAACTCTCAGATGTTGTCCTGGCGGTTGGAGCCAGTGTGGGTGGATAGAACCTTCACTATAAAATTAATGATAGTTTCTGTTAAAACAATTACTTTAGTAAATTAATGCCTTCGAAATTACTTAATGGTATTTGAAATAAAATATTACTTTGTGCAAAAGAACCATATAACCTTCCTTTGTTAAGCCTTGCATCTACTGCATTTTTCCAAGACTTGCGGAGTACTTTATGTACTCACATGCTGCACTCAAAAATAATACTCAGAGGAATACGAAGCTCAAGAGGGAGAATACGACTACTTCGCGGGTGGATTCGACGAAGGATTCCCGCAGTACTAGGTCGCGCTTCCCCGGTCAATTGCCTGTGGCGTATTGATGGGTCTCTGCTGAATTTATTTTGCTTCCGCTGTGTTTCATGTGTGCGAGGTCTTGAAACCTCATCTGTAATAATGAGACCTTTCGGTCAGTATTCTCTATTATTGTAATAAAGCGTTGTTGGTTATGTACTCATTTCTGTTTAACTGTGTGCACTAGCTTTGATCTGGGACTAGTGTTGTAATACACAGAGGGTCTGGGTTTGGAAATCTGGGGTCCCGACAGCTTGCGTTGCCGTGCGCCTACACCGGCGAGCGCCTGTGTCGTCATGCCCCTCACGCCGCACCGCCACACCGCCTTGGGCCGCGCTGCTCTGCCTCAGCTGCGTCGCGCCCGCGCCGCTCTGCATGTGTCGGCGCGCGCGCCGCCACGCCGCCTCGGGCCACGTCGCTCCACCTATGCCGGCATGCGCCCGCGCCACCACATGCCTCACGTCGCGCTGCCGCCTCCGTCGCCGCGCACGCACGTGAGAACAGACGTGGAGAGGGAGAGAGATAGAGAGACGTGAGAGAAAGATTCAACCGGGAGGGATTCGCTAGGAGAGATAAATGAGAGAGAGGATAGGTTGGTTAGAGAGAGAGGTTTAAACGGGAGGAGCTGGGTCACGGAAGATTGGAGAGGAGGAAAGAGAGAAATACACGGGACAAAGAGAGGGATATCCGGGAGAGAGAAGATGGGATTGCATGTATTAGAGTTAGGAGAGAGTATTTGGTTATGTATTTTTTTAAGGGTGCTACACTATGAGCTACTGTTGCAAAGCCTTATCGTACTACCACAAGGCTGGTATGGGACAATCCTGGCTGAATAATTTGCGAGTCCCAACCTGAGTCATGTTGTAGGTTGAAAGTGAGCGTGGCGTGTGCCATGTGAAGTCTCACTCAGCTAAAGAGGGGGTCCCGGCCTGGTGGATTCCTTACTGGGGGTGAAACCTTAGAGTTGGCTTAGCCAGGTTAAAGGCTTTGCATTGTAAAAGCCTTGTCATCATCTCCTCGCCGCACACCTAAGGAAGTATGTAATTCGCGTGGCAATCCGTGATGATCATGTCTTGTGGGTAAAGTTGTACAACCTCTGCAGAGTGTATAATCTATCCTGGATAGTCGTGCCCACAATCATGGGCATGCTGAGTAAAGGTTTTTCATGGATTAGACTTTGTTTTTCAAAATGATTTACGAAAACCTTGTGGATAGATGGAATCCATGGGAGATTGAAAATGTGTGGATGGATGGAATCCATACGGGTTTTTGAAAAGCTTGTGGACGGATAGAATCCATGAGTGGATAAAAACATGTGGATGGATAGAATCCATACAAGATGTTTTTGGAAAAGTGGTCCGGGTGAGATGCCCGTGGATAGGTTGGTGTTTGGTTGGAGCCTGCACTGACGGTATGATTTTCTAGTACGAGTATTGTTTTTACTTACTATATTAAATTCAGCGATTACAATTTATGTACAGTATTTATTTAAAATGCTTATTTATGCAAACTAACCCTATAAGGCTTCCATTGATGCCTTTATCATTATGATGCATTTCTCCGTGTGATTTGCAGAGTACAAGTTTGTACTCACCTTGCTATCTTCATACAGAGGAAGATGCCTACGACTACGGTGAGGACCTAGACGAGTAGGGCACGTCTTACTGTCGTTTGCCTGTGGGTAGGCTTGGGTTTCGCTTCTTAACAGTTTGCTTCCACGGTTTTTCGCTTTATTGTTGTTGCCAATGAGCATTGGTGTAAGACTTGGCCATAAGGCCATACTCTTATTTAATATAGTTGGTCATTTGTGCTTGATATGTATCTTTGTTCTACTGTGTGCACTAGCTGTTTCTGGACTAGTGCGATTTACACAAGGCAGTCTTCTCTTGAAGTGAGGCAGATAGCTATTGCTCAAATTGTGCACGAAGCTCCTGCTTTATTTGTTCGTTGCGATAGGCCTTGAATCTCTTTCTACTCCTATATGTCTCGGTGTCATTTGGGAATTCGTGTCTCCAAGATATGTAAGCCCCTAGGCCTTACGTGCGACCTGGGTGCTCCTTGTTTTTCATGTTCTGTGATAGTATTCTCTCTCCTTGTATTCTTTAAAGGAGCCTTAGGAAGATTTGGTAGTGAATGATTGCTGCAAGAGGCAATCATGTTATTTTTGAACCCAGGAAGTTCAAGAGGTATTAACAAATATGTAGTTTAACATATCTTACCAAGCGTTGGGACACTTCCTCGTCTGTGGAGTTTTTGAAAGAGGAGACACCTAAAGACGTGGTTGATGACCTCGCTCGCAACCAATTTTGGGTACGCTCATTTGCGATCCCGGCAGATGGCGGGGAGGCCTCCAATCAGATTGCAACCTCATCCTGCATCCGCCGTTGCGGGATTTTACCCACGTACCTAGCGGTGCCGAGTCTGTGAGAGTGACTATTTTGTGACTAGAGAGCCTTGTGCGCTGCATTTTGTTGTTCAAATTTGGTTGTTGTCTTCATCTGCACAAATGCCTCCCATGTTTTTAGAGACACAAAAGGATACCTCGTGAAGGACATGAGATCCTTGGCCACATACTACGTGACAAGAGTGCTCTTGAAGTTTTTCCATGCTTTTCCCATCACAAGGAGTGTATGCCGTTACACGAGTCCCTGTACTTTTGCTGGGATCTCGAATGAATTTGTTATTTTTTCCCACAGTTGATTTTTCTGATCCATTGCCAAATCTTTCCAGCTTGCTGTGGTGATGGGGACCCATTGCCTTCGAATTATCCTGTAGGTAGACTGAAATGCTACAGTTGCTTTCTTTGGTTGCAGAGGGACCCCATCCGGAGAGATCACCGTATTGATCATTCAGCCCTCTGGCCTTTTCGATACTCCTCGGCCACACTTAGTTATCCCGATCTTCAGAGCGTGAGACCCAAATGACGACGATGACGAATGTGTGGACGTCATCTTTATTATAAGAAAAAACTTACTGTAGTGAGATATGAGCGTAAACAAATTAAGTTCTATAAATCGAATTACATACACCAGTGTCTCAAGGTCCCTTTGGAACAGTAACATGCCATTCCAAATAGATCTTGTAGCTAACAAGTGAAGCATATATTATGAAGTACTAAAAATCATAAAAAAAGTTTTATGAATCAAATTACACAAACCAGTGTCTCAAGTTCATTGAACCTGACACACTGGAGTATGTAACTTGCTTCGTGCCCTTTGAAGGTCTATGTGGCATATATTATTGCTACAAGGTCCCTTTGGAATAGTAACATGACATTCCAAATAGATCTTGTAGTTAACAAGTGAAGTATATATCATGAAGTACTAAAGATCATAAAATAAAGTTCTATGAATCAAATTACACACACCAGTGTCTCAAGTTCATTGAACATGACACACTAGAGTGTGTAAGTTGCTTCATACCCTTTAAAGGTCTATGTGGCATATATTATTGCTACAAGGTCCCTTTGAAACAGTAACATGCTATTCCAAATAGATCTTGTAGCTAACAAGTGACGCATATATCATGAAGTATTAAATATCATAAAACAAAGTTCTATTAATTAAATTACACACATACCAGTGTCTCAAGTTCATTAAACCTAACACATTAGAGTGTGTAACTTACTTCATGCCCTTTGAAGGTCTATGTGGCATATATTATTACTACAAGATCTCTTTGAAACAATAACATGCAATTCTAAATAGATCTTGTAGCTAGCAAGTGAAGCGTATATCATGAAGTACTAAAGATCATGAAACAAAGTTCTATGAATCAAATTACATATACTAGTGTCTCAAGTTCATTGAACCTGACACACTAGAGTGTGTAACTTGCTTCATGCCCTTTGAAGGTCTATGTGGCATATATTATTGCTACAAGGTCCCTTTGGAACAGTAACATGCTATTCCAAATAGATATTATACCTAACAAGTGAAGCATATATCATGAAGTACTAAAGGTCATAAAACAAATTAGCCAACTACTGAAGATCACAAAACAAATTAGTCAACTATTGAGATTAGATCTTGTAGCTAATAAGTGAAGCATATATATCATGAAGTGCTATATATCATGAAGTATTAGACAATTATCATCATTGAGCTAATATCTGAACCCACTGTGGGATTTGGGTTTCGTACCATAGGGAGGAGAGGCGGCCAGTGTCAGGAGGGAGAGGCAGCCGGCGTCGGAAAGGAGAGGCGGCCGACGTCATGAGGGAGAGGTGGCGACGGGAGGGAGAGGCGGTGTCGGGAGGGAGAGGAGGTGTCGTGCGTGAGTGACCAGTCAGATCTAGTAAAACCTAGCAGGGGCGGTGAAGACGAAGTGCGTGAGTGAGAACTCTACGAGCAGATGGTTTTTGATAGTATTATCACAGACGGTTTGCTCCGATAAACTGCTTGCGATAGTTTCCTATTCTTCATCTAGCAACAAGAAATGCATACTGGCCATGCAATACGAAAAACACAAGCATAATCATAAATGTAACTATTTCATAGTTACTGAATCAATTACAATTACAATGGAATATAGTTTCATAATTACATGCAAAGTTTCCTAATTATGATTACACTACAACAATTTCCAAATAGGTGCTCGCTGTATGGGATCATTGATTACACTTGGCTATTTCCTTTTAAATAAAGCCCTTCATGATGATCGACACACATATAGCTTGCTTCATTGCCTTGTTCTTCCTCGAGCCTGATGCCATCTCCGAATGAAGGTAACTCATCAAATTGATTGTACTCTTCCGTATCCACAACATTCTCAACTCCGACAATTCTTCTTTTTCCATGAAGAACTACAAGGCACTTCTTATTTGCCGGGTCAGTTACATAAAATACTTGAACAACTTGCCTCACGAGTACGAATGGTTCATCTTCGTATCCTACACATTCGAGGTCCACGGTAGTGATGCCATACTTGTTGACCTTTACACCCCGTGGGAGTTGGACCCAATGGCAACAAAATAGAGGAATCTTGAAAATTACGTAGTCAAGCTCCCAAATCTTCTCTACAAGCCCGTATTATGAGCTTGGGCCAATGGTACTGATGTGCGCATTAAAGGCATCTATGCGGACACCTGAGTTCTACACTGTGCTCTTTCTATCCTGGTCTATTGTATAAAATGTGTAGCCATTAATGTCGTATCCTTGCCATGTTACAATTGTGAATTTTGGCCCTTTTGCCAACCATTGTTGTGTTTCACTTGATGACCTCCCAGTCAATCGCACCTTCAACCATTCGTTGAACTGACGGTTGTGTTGTCTCGTAATCTAAACATTTGACTGTCCTGCATTCTCTTAGCGTAGCATATCCTTGTGCTCTTCAATATACGGGGGTCACTTCAGTCATGTGTTGTAAAATTATGAAATGGACTTGAGCATACGTATCTCGATCTGGAGTTTATAGACGGTTATTAACACGAACCATCTATGATGTCTCAATTATCACAAACCGTTTATGTTAATAACTGTCTATAAAAATATCACAGACGGTTGTTAGTATAAACCACCGTCTGTGATAGTTTAAGCATAGACGGTTTCCTATGAACCGTCTGTAATGTAGCCATCCAGTGTAGCCTCTTTTGTAGTAGTGACTCCTACCACTTGTAGAGATTCAATCGAGTTGAACAGTTACTAGACCAGAGTTGGCAAGTCAACACTTGTGGCTGAGCCATTATTATGTCCTTTACTCAGTATAAGGTTCCAACCCTTACTTTTCACCATGAGGCAGTCATTCACAATCCAGATCCTCGGTGCTCCATGGCACTCTCATCACTCTACTCGAGCCTCCTCCCTATGGTAAGGTCCTGGACTTCAACCATCTAGTGGCTTTCCACAATACATCCTTACCCTAGAACCTTTTAAATACATCTACCTGCCAAATGCCAAGTCACTTAGTAATACAACAATTTAATTATTATTAAGGTTGTTAAGGTGAATATAGTCTCAAATTAAACAGGGCATTTTTCAGTGGTAGGACATAACTAAATTGCAAGTCATTCTAAATATTTATTTTAATCAGATAACATTGCATAAATAACAATAATGCAAATATTGTAATTAAATAACTTAAATTCCATGGGATTCAACATGATCAAAAGCTTTTAACTTGCCTTACTGCTCTATGAACTCTACGGTCTTGTACACTTTGACGCTCGAATTCGATCCTTGTACTGTTGCCTCATAATACTTGGGAGCTAACACAAATACATAAAATAACATGAGGTCCGTGCTTGAAATAAATCAAGCTAGGAAAATAAAATAAATAGGAATAAAAATGCAATAAGAAAAATTGGTTGGGTTGGAATTTATCGGGACTTGATTTAGTGAAACGGAAGTTAGAAATGGATTCACGGGGTCGAAATGGTTAAAATGGAAGTATTTTTGAAATTTAGGGTTTCGGTGAACAGCGCTGCTACAGTAGCTATAGTGCTTAGGCCGGCCCGAGAGGAACAGTACAGGCGTGCGAGGTTTTTAATTCAAATGGTTTGGTGGGCTGGTTGACTCGGTCGCCTAGAACACGCGCAACCGCTTTAGCCCTACTGAAATGTGCATGAGAGCATTGCCGTTGATCCACGGCATATGACACCGTTGCGAGTCTTCTTGAACCTCTGACCGCTTCCCTCACCAACGCAATACAGAGGCGCATGCACCTCCACAATTCAGCATCGGTGAAGGACTCTGGTGGCTGAGGATGGTTTGGATGGGTTCCTCTCAATGAGGCAACTCCATTTCGGGATTTTGGGAGGCGTGGAAGTGAGTGGTGGTGGTCGACGGCCAGAGAGAAGGTTACAGGCTTCACTGTGGCGCTAGGGTTTCTAGTAGCTCTCTAGTGAGGTTGGGAGCAATTTGACCATCTACAGGACACAAGATTCATGGTAGTGGCGATAGTTGGGGGGGTTCCCAAAAGGGCTGTCCTTGGGAGAGGCAAATATGGTTAATGGAGGCTCACGGTGTGAGGGCCCTGGGGAAATACTCTCAAAAAATTGACTTCACCAGAGTGATCATGGCGCAACAAAGGTGCTATGGGCGAATGCAATCGAAATTTACTCGAAGATGGAGAAAGATTGCAATTAGGGTTCACTGGGCTTAGGGGAGACTATCAGCGGAGCTGAGGTGAGAAGATGCTCGATTGGATGGTTCTTGTGAGTGGTGAGGAGTGGCGCAGAGCTTTATGTGAAGGCGATTGAACTATAAAGGTGAGGAGAGGCGGTGGAAGCAGTAGGACAGTTTGGCGACGCCAGTGCGCGGAGGGGAGAGAGAGGCGGGAGCTCTGTTGGGAGGATGGGTGCATAGGCGAGGTGGCAGGGAAAAGTACCATGATCTCTACAGGAGTTAGCAACAGATGACAACAGCTAGTACGGAGAGGCGTGCGCATCGGGCGGGAAAGGCTGAGAGCTGCGGCGGGAGTGGCATGAGTCAAACAATGCACTACACGAGGGAGGGGGTGAGGTCAGCAGGGAGGGGCGTGTGGCTCGGAGTTGGGGTCACGGAGACAGTTTGAACAGGGAAGGTGTGAACACAGGAGGTGAGCTGCGGCTGGGAGCGGCTAGCTCAGCCGGCGGCACAGGGAGAAGGCGGGGAGAAGGGGGCGCCAACTAGGGGTAGGAAACGAAAATTCAACTTCGGCTTGAAATTTTCAGAGTTGTTTCACTGACGGCGAGCTCCAAAATGTCCGTCGGTGGCAATCCCGGGCAGCGAGCGCGTTCGTGGGCGATGACTCCAGCACGGCCATCCAGTGGCATCACCATCACCATGCTAGATCATGCTAGAAGGAAGAGAGAGAGAGAGAGAGAGAGAGAGATTATTTTTGCACTATTCATAAATTTCGTCTTTTTCTGAACTTTTGGCTTTTTTTTTAGTTTTTTTACCAGTTCTTTTTTTCCTCGTATTTGTTTACATTATACGTGATGGGCTAATATGTTTTTTCTATTTTTAAATTTTTTTAAATTTAATTATGGTAAATAAGTCTCTGTCAGCTACAGTGCTTTTTTCAGCCAGCTACAGTGTTTTCAGCCATAAGCCATGAGGCTTTCAGCCAAACCGATCACCACCTAACTTCAGTTAATCTTTACCATCGTGAGAAGAGTACGCCCGGTTGTCTGATGTCTCACGTTCGGGAGCCTCTTGTGCTTCAGCACCTTTGGGCCTCCGAGGCTTCGGCTCCTTTGCGTGCATCCGTCTCCCGTCCACGTCCGCGCTTGCCTCTGCTCCGTCCGTGTGTCGAACCGCCTGCCTCTGTTTGGAGGACGGGGGCGCCTTGTATATGCAGCCGCTAGGGCACCCAGGAGGGAGCGACACGCCGCACGGCGCCGTCACAAGTTGCGCAGGTTGTTACGCGTCTTTTGCGAGATAATCTCTCGTAGATAGAGATTAGGAGAGTTTGAACTGCAGGGCCTTATCTTGAACGGAGCTTATCAGTTGCATTTCTCATCTAATATCGGACATAAAACAAAAGGAACATGGATGCAAAGCATGATACTTCGATTGACAGAGCTCGTGACCATATTTTCCAATAAACAAAGAGACAGAAGAAATTCTGCATGATTACTTTGCTACTGCATCAAATCGATAATACAATACTACGTACGCGTTGCTTCATCAAGGTCTTCAGTCTCAAAACTTCAGGGAACTGCTTTGATACACGAAGACTGCCATGTCCTGCAGGATCGAAGATAGCAATAGAGAAAGTAAATAATGTTTCAAAATTTTATATACAAATCTTTCACTTTAATAGCTACAGAGTTATGAAGATTAAAATGGAAGATCACCACAAAAAACAGTGATTAGAAACACTGAAAATCCAAGAAAAATTAGCGAAAATGGAACTACCACAGTTAAATTTACGGTACTACCACTCGCTACAGTAACTGCGGTACTTCCATTGCTACAGTGAAATTAGGATGAACAATATTTTTAGCACGGTTTCAAAATCTAAAATTGATAGAACTTTTGATCCGTAGATCCAAATAATATGAAAATTTGTAGGGATCTACTCTAGGATGTCAAGAATATATTCCAATAAACGATTATGAAAATCATGGTCAAAATTAAGACCATTTTCAGTTTGCTAGGGTGTGATCAAAATGGCTTGAGCTTTTGGCTTCAGCTTATTTTTGCACTATTCATAAATTTCGTCTTTTTCTGAACTTTTGGCTTTTTTTGAGTTTTTTTACCGGTTCTTTTTTTCCTCGTATTTGTTTACATTATACGTGATGGGCTAATATGTTTTTTCTATTTTAAAATTTTTTTAAATTTAATTATGGTAAATAAGCCTCTGTCAGCTACAGTGCTTTTTTCAGCCAGCTACAGTGTTTTCAGCCATAAGCCACGGGCTTTTCAGCCATTTTGATCACAACCAGAAGGTTGCACCAAAACCAAGCTAAAACCCCAAACGGTGAATACAACTTGCTCATGGGTAGATGATGACCAAGATATCTCGAGATGTATCCCACATGTTACAGTAAGCTAGAACACTAAAGAATCTCAGCCAAAAACTTTTGGATCAAGAAACCATTTGGAAAGTCAAGAACATACAAAAACCAAATTTGTATCTCTCCAT
The DNA here is from genome assembly GCA_036346575.1 of Dendrocalamus sinicus. Lineage (NCBI taxonomy): Eukaryota > Viridiplantae > Streptophyta > Magnoliopsida > Poales > Poaceae > Dendrocalamus > Dendrocalamus sinicus. The sequence goes on from CM070671.1 coordinate 39,154,500, forward strand.
CTCTTATACGTCTTTAGCACAGCAAGATCAAGAAAAGCGAAGAGAGGAGATCAAAACCAACTAAAACAAAAGCAAACAATCAAAACAAAAGATAGACAAAGAGATGACCAAATAATGATGTATTGCTTCTTTAGGAAGTAAGTTTTTATAGCCAATCCTCATAAATGGCCCACGGGTACCATTCAAAGCCTAAAAAATTGAAAGCTGAAGCTGTTTAAAGGGGACCAGAATCAACTGCGCTGGAAGAAATCTTACGCATTCAATGCGCTCGCACTCCTGCATGTTGTTTGGTGCTCGCTAAGATGTTTGAAACGTGAGGTACGCTTCTGGGGAGAGCAAGTCAATGAAGAGGGTGTGCATAGCATATAAGAGGACTCTCACGACACATCACACGTTACCTACTCAAAAGTTGCATCAAGTGATATACCGCAATTCCGCCAAGCAATTTTTAATTCCCTTCGAAACGAGAAGTGTTTCTCGTTCCATTTCTCTGTATTGGAGAAAATATCCAAGCCAACATAATCCACATTCAAAAATTGTCTAGATCGATCGGAAACTTTTCGATCTTTTTTACCTTTACTCTCAACCCACACATCACATGAGAGAGTAGTTCCACCATTACCTACTCTTTAAGTTGTCTGAAGTAGCATACTTGACCTGCAGCAAGCAAATTTCCCTACTTTGGAATTCTTTCGTTTTGTCATGTCACGTACATATTGTAACATACTGCAGCCTAATTTGCTAAAGCCCACCCCACCCGTGAGGCGGACACGCATGCGTGGCACTTTTTTGGGCTTTTATCCTCACTTTGCCAAAAAAAAGTTAATCTGTATGATTTGAGCAAACATGTATTATATGTTAGTGTAACTCAAGGTGAACCGGTGATATGATACTAAAGGGCATGGTGTTATAATCTACTCAGAATCGCCCCTCGATACATGACCCATGCCGTATTCCGCTACAGGACCACATGCACAGGCAGCTTATGTAGCAACAATTGATGCTCTGATGCCATCTGTAACACTATGCGGCTCAAAATTCACTAAAAGACCAGCCCGTCCGTGAGGCGGGCACACATGCATAATACCTCTCGTGGGCTTTAGACTTCGCTTCATCTAAAAGAGTTAATCCAGAAGTGCTATTATTTAAACTAACAAGTATTATATGCTAATGTAACTCAAGTCAAACTGGCTATATGGTACTAAAGAGCAGGATGTTACACAAAAACATAGGCCTGCGAGGTATCGCGAGTGCTGGACACACCAAGTGGATGAACTGACTTTTGTTCAGATACTATGGTTCAGTAACAATTGATAAACACGTCGAACCAGATGCGAGTTCATTTTGGCCCGCGAGCACAACCGATGATCCACAAGGGTAATACAATTTTGTTGAGTACATACATCGCCGGTTTGTAACGCTGTACATGCGTTATCAAATTGCTGCAGCAAACCGAGGTTTGATATGAATTTTTAAGTAACCTGCCCATTCGATGGCATGTGATAGAATCAACCGCGCTGGAAGAAATCTTACGCATCGAAGGCACCCGCACTCCTGCATGTTGTTGTTGGTCCACCGTTATTCATAGATGTTAGAAACGTGCCGTACGCTTCTGGGGAGAGCCATGTCAATGAAAAGGGTGTGCATATAAGAGATCTCTCACGACACATCACACTAGCGTTCTCTGTTCTCTCTTCGAAATGTGAAGTGTTTCTCGTTCCATTTCTCTGTATTAATGGAGAAACATGGGCCTACGAGGCATCGGGAGTGCTTGGCAAAGTGAAAGCATGCGTGGTAGTCTTTATAAGACATTTTTGTGCTGGACTTGCCTTCTATGCAGTTCAAGTGTGCGGTGTGGATTCGCCGCGTTCGATCGCCGGTGCAACCTCACGCCGTCGACGATGCAAAATGAAGTTGATTCTTGCTCGACGTGAGATGCGCCAGTACCAAACGCGAAGCAGGGGCTCGGGTCGGAGTACTGGACATTGGCTCGGCCCACGCAGAGGCTGGCCCATTCCAACTTGCGTCCCTGCCTTCCTCTTCCAGGTTTGAGATTCGACCACTCGTGGTGCATAACAATGGGGTTTAGCTCCCTTTAGCCCGTTAACTTCGGATTATCCGATAGCAGATTTGTCCCGTAAAACCTTATACTAATTAAACGTCCAGCTTTGTTCGAGCTGCACCACCGGCACAAGCAATTTGACTGCATATATATTTTTTGATCATGCCCATGATCGAAAAAAGTATTTCTCCTGTAACCAGATGTGAGTTCAGTTTGGCCCTCCCCTGGAACCAGATGTGAGTTCAGTTTGCCTCCGCCCCTGAACCAGATGTGAGTTCAGTTTGGCCTGCGAGTACAACCGAAGATCCACAAGGGTAATACAATTTTGTTGAATACATACATCGCCGGTTTGTAACACTGTACATGCGTAATCAAATTGCTGCAGCAAACCAACGTTTGATATGAATTTTTAAATAACAAGACTGAACACCAAAGAACTGAGGCATAAAATTGCGGCGTTAACTGCTGGCATCTTTTCTGTGTTTTTTTTCTATTATTCTCTGGCTCTGTAATTGCTCAATAGATTACAAAGTTTAAATAGACACAATCGATCCGCACATGCAGGCCACTCACCCGCTACACCCATACGACTCAGACTCTGACAACTACCTGTGATCCAATTTTACTGGCCTCACCTTCCCACGACTCCTACGCACGTCGCGCACTGACGTTCGACCATAACGCCACGACCATGCACTTCGACTCCATGCACAGGCCCCACGACCACGACGCTACGACCACACACACAGGTTTCAAGTCCTCCGAGCACGGCACTTCGACCACACAGGTATTCCGAGCACCGACCGTGGCACTTTGACCACACAGCACCGACTGCTTCAGTAGTCCTTCGACTGTTGCAGTACTCTTATGAGTACGACACTATAGTACTCTTACAAGTATTACATTACAGTACTCCTCCGAATATGATGCTACAATACTTCTCTAAGTATGATGTCTACAGTACTTCTCCAAGTATAACGCTACAGTACTCCTCCGAGTATGACATCTACAGTACTCTTACGAGTATGACCTACGACCATAACTCTACAACTGCTACAGGTACTCGACACATAATTATACAGTATGAGTCAAGATTAGTTTTAACATCTCTCTCCCCTTTTCAGTCCTCCATCTCATTGCACAGAGATCAAAACTCCTCGATAGATTGGTGCATGCGTTATGGATGTATGGATGGTTAGTAGCAGCGGTAGTCAAGCAGACAGACATACAGCTGTGCAAATCGTACTGTGCAATACTTACAAACCGATCAATGAATGAGACCGTGGATCTCAGTTGATGGAAAGAGATAGAAGGCATACATGATTGCGAAAGAAGCGACTTTGTGCATACCGGTTAATTTGCATCCTAGTGGGAGCTTCTTTATGGTGAGTCGATCTCGCAAGAGTCACAAGCACCGCATGCCATGCACTTCGTCTTGGATATAACTGTCCAGACTAGGCATCTAGTCTTTCTACCTCTGCTGCCCTGATCATAGGCGCAAGCTGGTCGTCTCATGTGAGCATGCCAAACACTCCCGGTGCCTCTCAAACCTAACACTTGACATAGCTAGCCAGACCTGTTTTCTCAAAGGGAAAATTTGCTTGGCCTGACTGCATGCAGTAGACGTACTTCATGCAACTTTCTGGTAGTACAACCGCATGCAGTGGGGAACGTGTGTCCTGTGTACCAGAGCATGCAACAGCTTTCCTGTAATATAATGTGTGTGCTCCTTGAGAACTGTGAGCTCTGCAGCTCTTATATATAGGCCCTATTGTTTTCAGCTTTTAAAAACTGTTTTTCGGCTTTTTTACAGTAACTAGCTTTTAAACGAAGTATCCTTTTAAGATAGGATCTACTAGTTAATTGTAGTACATGCTTTACGGACTTTATTTATATCGGTAAAAACCGTACGTGAGTTTCTGTTAATCTGTAATCTCTCGTACAAACAGTCTAAAAGCCACAAACCGTAGCCAAAAGCCACAAGCTGCAGCCAAAAAGAACTAAGCACACACACGTTCTCCACCTGAGCTGATTGGTTGGCTCTACTCATTTCAGTTTGATTTTTTGTTTTTGGCTTATTTTTTACTATTTATAAATTTCGTTTTCTGGCTTTTAGCTTTTTTGAGTTTTTTTTTTGCAAATTCTTTTTCCTATATTCGTTTGCATTGTCCATGATGAACTAACTTGTTTTTTTATTTTTAAATTTAGTTACGCCAAATAAGATACCATCAGCCGTAGTGTAATTTTAGCTAATTACAGTGCAATTTCAGTCATAAACCAGCTTATTTCAGTCCAACCTAGCGGCACCTAAGCTCTTCTGGTCTAGCTACCCAAAGGTGTACTATACGATTCGACAACCACATGAGCTTTAGCATTCAGTGCGCAAAGACTCCCCCAGGCCAGTCAATTAATTTGCTGAAGCACTTGGTTGTGCCAAAGTGTACAGTATGATCCTTTAGCATGGTTGGACACATGTGAAGTTTCAAGTAGAAATCAGTTTTAAAGTGTTAGCTTGAAACATATATGATGAGTAATCATGTTAGATGTCAGTTACTGTGCATATAGACTCAAATGATTAAAATAAGATCATGGAGCTACCAGTAATGCAATGTAGTCTGTAATGGAAAACATAAGCATGGGCAATGAAGTAGTATCAAATAACAGAACAACCTCGACATATATATGCAAGCACATTTAATAGTTTTAAACATGTATTGTTAATTATTGTGATTCGGAGGAGACAACAACAAACATTATATGTAATTTATGATAGATCAGTGTAGCACTACTGGACAAAAATTATTAAGTTGCTACAAGGCTGAGTAGCAACCAATATGCATACGTCAAGACTAAGCAATTTTGTTGCATTGCTGGTGTTCTTACCGCGACATAAGCATGTGCAAGGTAACAACGAGAACCCGTCCGCTGCTGGAACTGGACTTTCTCACGGTTCAGTTGGTTTTTGATGCATTTGTCCTGAAGATCACATAATTGTATAAGAGAAGAGTAATACAAACAGTATACTAAAAAAAGAATACAAAATGATGAGATTGATTTTTGACAGGTGCTTCCAAAGAAATCTGGAACAATTAATGAGAGACATAAAAGACAGACTATGCTATACCACACAAACGATGGCATTTAACAAACAATGAGAATAACAGATAACCACACAAACTAAGAACATAACACAAGAACTATTAAATTTGAACGACACAAACTAACATATTAAAAGATAACAAATTCTCATCCACTATTCCACATCCACATATATCACAATGACAGAACAAGGCATCTCCACTTATCAGATTCACATAAATCACAATGACACACAAATTCTAGAATTAATCTACCGGCAACATTAACATAAAGTAATTCTGGAACACATTAACATTGCAAAATCACAAGCATCCATCACAGTTCATAATTCACCATAACAAAACAGAGCACAATAACAAACTCACTGGTCTTATACATCACAATGCAAAATTAACATTCACAGTTTATATAGCAACATGCAAAAATGAGCAATAAAGAGATAAATGGAGGATCTGGATATGAACCGAAGGAGGAGAGGAAGCAGAGGAGGACTGAGTTGTCGGCGGTGGAGCTGCGGCCGAGGGAGGAGGTGACGGCGCAGTAGGGGAGGACCGTCGGCGGTGGAGGAGCAGGGGTGCAGTGTCGGCGCTGTGGAAGAAGTCGGCGTCGATGAAGCTGCTGTCGGTGGAGTGAGCTGGTGAGGCCGTCGGTGGCGCCGGAGTAGAGCTTGGTGGCCGTGAGATGCTGCAGCGGGGACAGCCGAGGTGGAGCAATAGAGGTAGGCGGCGGTGAGGAAAGAGAAGCGGCGGCGGAGAAGGGAGATGCTGGTGGCGCGCCGAGGTGCGCGGTGAGGAACAGCGAGGAGATTGGGCGCACGGGTGGAGGCGAGATGCGATGGCGCTGGATCTGAGGGGCTAAGAAGAGGTCGGCAGAGGAAGGGAGTGGAGAAGGAGGAGCAGCGGGGGCGGAGATGGAGAAAGAGGCGCGGTGGAAGGAGAGGAAGAGGGAGATGCGGTGGAGGATGAAGAGGCGGCGGCGATGTGGAGCAGCAGCGGTGAGGAAAGGGTGGCGTGATGCGGACGGCGTGAGGATGAAGGGAGGCTGCGGAGGAGAAGTTGGCCGCCGGCGAGATGGCCGACCCTCGCCGGCGCCGGAGAAGAGGAAGGGGGAGAGCAGAAGGGGGCCAGGGGAGAAGCAATGGCCGGCTCGGCTTTCTCACAGGCGGCGGCTGATGTTTTGAGGAGATTGGGGTTTCAAAATTTTGCAGTTTGGTCCTCATAGTATCTAGGGTTTACACATAGGTCCTTCTCCCTTTTAATTTCTTCTGATTTAGACCTCCGGAACTCCGTTTTCAGTGCGGTTTGATCCTACGCGTCCGTGACAACGCGCACATCTGTATGGAGCAGACCTGAAAGTCCAGAATTGTCGTTTATGCGCCTCGATCGCGCCAGCCTGCTGAAAAATACAGAAAAATGTAAAATAGTCCATTTCGAGCAATTAAATTTGGAAAAGCGTATAATTGATGATAAATGATCTCGAAATGCGAAATATATGAGGTTAAAATGACAAATAATTATATATAAAAATGACACATGTCAAGCCGGTACGGTTTACTGGGCAAGTGGGCCCGTGGATGCTATCGTGGAATATATAAGTGCGCCTTCGAACATTTCCCATCTTTCTCGTGCCATGCTTGAGCATACCGTCTTACCCGGCATTCTTGAGCCTAGCCTCGATCATCGTTGTTGATCACAGTTGACTTCAAGCGACCTTGCACATCCAAAGATAAAGAAATCATTTTCAGGCACAAGTTCTTCACAACTTGATGCACATTAGCCAGGACATGCATCATGCAACCTTAATCCAATAACCTAGATCATCCCTACTCAATCCATGACTCAATTCCCCAAAACCCTGTTTTTCTACGAAGATCGGTAGTACCGTGCCTAACATACCGGTACTACCGCACTGCGGTCCTACCGCCTCCCAAAGCGGTACTACCGCACGATGAAATCCTTACTTGGACCTCTCTGAAAAAATATACCGCCACTTCGTCGGTACTACCACCTTGCGGTACTACCATGCAAATACCTATAGTACTACCGATTTTTCTAGGACTTCCAGAATTCAGTCCAAACCAAATGCAATCTTTGCAAAATCAATTCACCACTTCACAAAACTTGCAATGGGTCATCACACAGCATCCTGGACCTTCTCACATGGTCCTTCAATCTTCCCCTTGATGAACCCATTGGCAATTATTCAAAAATGCAAATTGGAGATGGTTTTAGAGAAAGAAAAAGAAATTTTGCAAAGAGAGATTTAAATGGTCAAAAGAAGATTGCGAAGAACTGAGGATGACCATTTGAAATAGAAATAGATAGAAGTGTACAAAAACTTCATATCCACCCAAAAGTATTGGGAAATCTCACTTTAAGTCCATATGAAAGAGCAATTGCTCGATTTGACCTTAGGCATGGTGAGAGGAGATAGAAAATCATAGCAACACAATAAAGCTCTAAAAATCAAGATTTTACACAAAAAAACACCAAATCATGTTCTAGATGTGCATTTTTACCTTTCTTTCCCTTTAATAATGTTATCATCAAGATGCATGGAAGAAGATAGAGCATGATTAGAATGAAGTGCCTATATTTTATTCATTTGAAGCATTAGGAGCCATGAAGATTATCCAAAGCGACTTTTCAAATATTACACCAAGCTATAAAAAATGAAAATGCTATCTAGATCATGCCAGAACATATATAGCCAAGCTCAAGCCAAATAAACAATGATTCTAAAAGTAAATTGATTTTTAGCATGTCAAATTATCCAGAAATGAGCCAAGCAATGTCAACATACTCAATGGAGCCAAGAAGCTATAATTGAGGCATTTTCGAGTGCTACAAGTTATAAATTGAAATATTTTGTTCAAACACTTGATATTACTTGTAATTGATCAAATTTACCACATTTGACACATTTTTAAGTTCATTTTTGGTTATAGCCGAGCTTCAACCATTTTTTCACAAAATTTTGCTTTCTTGGTCATTTGCTAGATCTCAAGCCTTATGTGTCCACTCCAAACAAGAAGCTTAAGGAAGTGATCATGGCCACCCAAAACTCACACTAAGGATGTGTTTGGTTGGTGGAATGGCCAAGGGATGGAACCATCCCATTCCAATTTTGAGCTCATCCAGCTATTTGGTTCATGGTATGGAAGGGAATGAAGTGGAAGCAACTCATTCCTCCTAAAGGAATATTCATTCAAAATTCGGAATCCATCCATCCCCAAAAATTTCCCGGACGGATCCATCCCGGGCGCTTTCGCGCAGAGCCGTTCACCCCACTTCCTTTCTCCGTGCGCTCATCCCCCCTCTCCAGATCCAGATCGGCGCCTCCCGCGCCGATCTTCCTCCCGCGACGGCCTCCCACGGCGGCGGCAGCCTCCCGCGCGGCCTCCCACGCCCGCGCCGTCGTCCCGCTCCGTCCTCCCGCGCCGACCTCCCTCTGCGCCGTCCTCCCGCCGCGCCGTCCTCTCGCCGCCCGCCTCCGCGCCGTCCTCCCGCCCGCACCGACCTCTTGCGCCGCCGTCCGACCTCCCGGCCGCGCGACCTCCCGCTCGCGCCTCCGCCCGCGCCGACCTCTGCGCCGCCGTGCCGCCCGACCTCCCGGCCCGCTACCTCCCGCCCGCGCCTCCCGCCCACGCCGACCTCTGCGCGCCGTGCCGCCGACCTCCCGGCCGCCGCGACCTCCCGCCCGCGCCTCCTGCCCAAAGAGGTAACCTCACCACGCAGGTTAGCATATCCTACTTTTCATCCCCATCCCACCAACCAAACAAGAGACGGAATGGTTCCATTCTTCTCCATCCCACTAACCAAACAAAAAACAGAACCATTCCATCCCACTAACCAAACATCCTAACAGAACCATCCCATTCCATCCCATCCCAAAAACTGGAATCGTCCCATCCAATTCCTCCCCATTCCACCAACCAAACACACCCTAAGTTCATGCCTAGCGCAATAGCTAGTTGTCTCATCAGAGAGAATTAGTGAGATCAGTTTTTTCACACAAAAGAGATCATTTTGCATTTTCTTGACTTAGTTCAAGAACAAAGAGCTAATACTAACTCATGTTTCAATAAAGAACCAGTATAGCTCAATCTAAGTTCAAGACTCAACTCAAGTTATTTGACATGGCATGAATTGTTATAGGTTTTGTTAGAGCAAGATATGATTTAATTCAAATTTTTCATATTTAATAGAGCTAGCATGGCAAAAGCTAAGCTACACATATAAGGACATGATAAATCTAGCAACTTGTCACAAGCCATGGCAAGATGTAAAGCAAAATATTATGTCTTATAAGGATAATAGACAGGGCTCTATGTATTTATATTACAATACACATTGTTGAAATTTAATGCAATATGATACAATAAAGATCCTAGCTTCCCCTCAGTGAGTCAATTTTAGAAACAATTTGGTTCAGATTGAGTTATGTCAACATTAAGCTCAAGAAAGACTAAAATGAACTCCTTTTGAACCAAAGTAATAAGCATGAGAGAAGAAGCTCGGAAAAATGAAGAAATGACAGTCCTTAAAGTATAGACAAGATAGAAGGATTACTATCGCTCAGACTTGCTCTCATCTACCCCACATGACTGTAGGACTATTAGCAGTCATCTAAAGCACAAGGGAGTAAACACGTTCCCTGTCTACACAAGGGAGCCCAACCCCTACTAGACCTAAAAGAAGTGAGTGAACTCAACCTAGTGAGAAGAGAAGCAACTAGTAAGCAGCATCCTAGGATCACAAGATGAGAGGAAGAAGTCTAAATAGTAGAGAATGAAAACTACTCAGGTTTATGCTAGAAAGACGTATGCACCCATAAGCAAAGTGAAACAAAAGGTAAATGTACATATAATACAGAAAGTACATGATACGCCCCCTCAGATTAAGCCACAAGGACAAACCACTCCAAGCTCGTGAACCTAGAGCTATCTAAAGGCTTGGTCACTGTCCACAAACTGAAGCACTATATCACCCTTCTCCATATGGTCTCTAATGAAATGATAATGGTAGAAGTGTTATCACAAAAGAGAGGAACACCATCTATAGCTAACCCATAGTCTCGTAAGGTCGAAACCATCCAAAGGACCTGACTGTAGCAACCAGCGGCTGCAACATACTTGCCTCTGCTGTGGACTGTGCAACATTGGATTGCTTCCTAAAAGACCAAGAAACAAGATAAGTGCCAATGAATTGATAAGTACCTGAAGTGCTCTTTCTATCTATCCGACAGCCAGCAAAGTCTGCATCGGAATAGGATCTAAGGGAAAGACAGCAAGTGAAAAGTACGAGATACCATAGTCTAGAGTAGCTCGAAAGTACCTGAAAATGCACTTTATCGCCTGACGGTGAGAGGAATGAGGAGAGGCCTAAAAACGAGCGCACAGACACACAGCAAAGTGTATGTCTGGCCTCGAAGTAGTGAGGTACAGGAGAGAGCCAATCATGTTGCGGTACTCCTTCTGATCTACAGGCTTGCCATCCTCATCAGGATCAAGTGTCATCGAGGTTGCCATCAGAGTTGACACTGGCTTGCCATCACTCATGTCGAAGTGCCTCCGAAGATCTCGAGTGTACTTGTCTTGATGCAAGAATATACCCTCTCGAGTTTGCTTGATCTAGAAGCCAAGGAAGAATCTCAACTCGCCCATCATGCTCATCTCGAACTCTATGCTCATGACATGTAGGACCCAGATTTTACAATCCGAAATCCTCTGTGATTCCACCGCACTATTCTCTGGATCAGTAGATAGTGCTCATAGATACAGTAATGGACATCAAAATACATATCATGCAGAAGTATAGATATAATAGTAGTCTTACTCATGGGCCGATCAGGTTGAAATCAATAAAATGCAGTAGCGAAAACGAAGCACATAGGTGGGACCCTCAGGACGTGCCCACATGCAGCAAACTGGGGGTACGTGACCTAGTTCTTGGCATCTTCATCCTCTTCGCCATCATGACCAAGTGTATTGCTGAAGCGTAGCAATCTGCCTTCTAATTCTGGATTAATTGAGTGAGCGAGGGTGAGCACAAACCACCGTGCTCCGCGAGCCAATACATAGGATGTGAATAGATTATATGCATGGCTTATCAAGGGAAGGCTCGGGATATTTTATTTGCAATAAATTGCTTTTGAAATATGATACATAGAAATTTCCTAAGACCTAGCAGTTTGAACTAAAGCATAATGTGTTAAAAAATACAATAATAATAGCGATCCAGATTCCATCCACCTTTACATGGTCTCTGCACCATATGCTAACCTTTCAGCGTTATAACCGCTTACCTTATCACTGGGACGACACCCAGGGCAACACAAATCAGGGCTTTCCACCGCCCTCCACTTTTCCAATTCCACCCACAAAGTTGTTTTTGAAATAGAACTATATCCAGTAAGGTTCTCATATCCGTCTTCATGATTCCTTAGCCATGCAGTTGAGTAGGCCATCACAAGACCGTTACAATGCATTTTCCCAACGTTGTCAGGTCCGCTAAGGTTTCACTCCCTTCGGGGTACAATCACCCTTCTAGGAGTCCCCTCTTGCGCCGTCATGTCGGGGGATGTGGCCATCCTCTGCCCGCCCGTGGTCACATCGGCGCAACCCATACTGAGTCGATGTAAATTAGTTAGCCTTGCCTACAATTTGCCAGCTTGTGGTTGTACTTGTTGTACACTGGGCGGTTCTACCACTATCCCCCTTTGTGCTTTCACGGCACCACACCTTCGAACCATCCGCCCAGATAATTAATCAACTTGAGGTTTTTGGGAGCATAAAATATCCATGTTACAACATACCAGTCATTTTCACCATCACTTCCCAAATCAGTTTCTCATGATTAAAAGTGAGGATTGGGGCATTTTCGGTGCCCCCGATTATCTAAGCATGGCGTATAATTATGGACTTATTTTCGAAAGGTTACCATTATAATTTTTGCTAGAGTGACAAGGCTCAGATATTCAAATGTTCCAAAAGAGGTATAATACTAGCAAGTCGAATAATGGACATATAACTAGAATCTTCAAACAAACATATATTTGCATATGAAATAACAACATGCAATTTGATAATTTAAACAAAAGTAAATTTGCAGAAAATGTAGATTCAACATAATCAAAGTATTGACTCGCCTGGCGCGGTTTACCATGGTCTTGAGCTCACTCAAAGCTATCTCATGCGATGGTCTTTAGTTCCTGGTCTTCGTCTTTACTTTGATCTTGGTCTTGCTTGATCCATACAATCTTCAGGACTCTAATTTCTAATTACGCGATAAATGATTGAATCTCAATAAAAGCAAATAACTCAAAAGATCCAATAAATTTGAATAAACTCAATTTAGTTTTATTATGAGTTAATGAGTGTTTTGAGACAAGGTTGATTGAGCACGAAGCATTGTCAGTGTCGTAGTGGTTGGAGTGAAGTGGGAAATGGCAGGGAAGCTTGTCAAAGTGGAGATCAAAGGATGGGTCATGACAAAGGTATATTCATGAGATAATTTTTGTTTAGTATTCGCAGATAGCTAGGTATAGCTGATGGCAGAATATGACGACTCGATCTTTTTATTAACAGCTTCTTTTATTATTTTTGTATTTATCTAGGAAATTCTATGAGTCTGGTTAGACCTATAGACCGGTGTAAGAGTTAAGTGTATTAAATTTATATTTAGGGTATGTACTCCTCGCAACTTAGGTTATGGTATTTCATGGGGTTCTATTTACCAACTATTCGGAGTATTCACCGAATGATTGGTTTACTAATTTATTGAAGCATGTGAGTATTTAATTATCTCATTGATGTCTAATAGTAAATTTTTGGTATATTTATTTTCTACTCATTTGCGACTATTGGTCCTAATATTACATTGTTCTTTAGATTATTCATTGGCAAAATTTTTCCAATGATCGATGATCCAAGCCACATAGTTTAATACCTAATTACGATCTTTTAATTTAAGGTATTCTGGGAATCAACTGATATTTATATTTTATTCTTTTACTTAGCATTTGGCATACTTTAATCCTAATTAGATTTTCTATTTACCTAGGACCGAACTTGCCATACAAGGTCATATTTCAACATTGTTATCTAATTAAGTCTACCATTGAGATTTATTAATGGTGGCATGTTAAAGGTTAGGGCATATATTTTAAATATAATTAAGGGTAATTTTTAATTTAAAACCTTGTTTTTATAGTTAAACATAATATCTAATTTACCTTAGCTTTAACTTGGATGGCAATTTAGTTGGGATATTTATTATATTTGGGCATTTAACCAAAGTCATTTAATAGCCGAAGAAGGATTCCCATAATTTCTAGGACATAGAAATAATAGTTATGGTTTACACCTTGTAGGGGTTAGTTTTGTAATCTTACTGATATGCAAGGCTTTATGATTTATTATGTAGGCGATTTACTAAATCATCATTTCATGAGAGCATAAACTTAAACAAGATTTTTACTCAATTTCTTCCGATGCCTTTAATTAATAATTGGACTTTAAATAAATATTCAAGGCACATTAGCTACTAATATTAATATATGATGATTAATCCAAGATTAAATCTTTTAATAAGCTTATTTATATCCTAATCAAATTTAGTAGCTTTATGGAATAATTTCAAAATTTTCCTTGATTTTTCTTAACTAGAATCAGCTAGCAACAAAACAAAGAAAATAAAAACCTAAATACCTATACCCTAAACGCTGCAGGATGCGGGATCGAACTTGGGTCACTGCGCTTACTGCTCGCCCAGCTAACTAGTCGAGAATGCGGTGTTTCCTGACGTACCGGGGAAGGAGAAACAGAAGAACCGAGCTGCAGGTGTCCAGAAACAGAGGAGCTTCGGGGCGACGTACGGGTGGCGGTGTTGCCGACGAGGGGCGGCCGGGGAGGCATCAGCGGTGGTCAAAATGGAATGCCGGCACCGAGTGGAAACCGAAGGAAGTGCCGGTGGGGGCTGAGGAACGCCGAGGCGGGCCGGCGACGTGCGGCGGCAACCTGGGGGAAAGCTCGACGCCGGCAAAGCACGGTCAAGGATGAGCTCGGCTGTGAGTGGGAACGGTTTCGCCGTATTCCTAGGAAGCTCCGGGGAGAGGGAATCGGACCGGCGTGGCCTCAATCGACGGTGCGCTCGTCGGCCGGCCGTGGGGAAGAAGAGGGCGCTGGCAAGCAGGGAGGGCACGGGAGGCTGATTGCTCGCAAAGGGAGGGATAGTGAAGTATTGCGGTGCGATTGGAAGCCTCGAGCAGGGTTTTTTATAGATTAGAAAAGGCGCGGCGGCAGGCGGGCGGGTGGCACTGAGCTCGGCGCAGCATGGCCACAGTGTGGGCGACGGGACGAGCGGCCAGGTGGTGACGCAAGCTGGGTGACATGCGCGGGTAGGTCCGCGGTCTTGGCGACATGACATCGCCTGTGGCCGACGCAAGCAGCACGGCGCGATGGTTTGGGCGTTTATCGGCCACGCGAGGAGATGGGAGCAGGTGCGCGCTGGGCGGCGACCTGGGCTTGGGCGCTGCTTGTGCTCCACCTAGCTCCAGTCCTCCCATCTTGCGTCGGTCAAAGTACAAAATCTATGAGGCATGGACCTAATGCGGTGGCGGTCTAACCTTAGTTAATGCGCACGGCTACAATCATCTTACATATCAGTTTGCTGAAATGCAAATAGATGTTTTGAAAATTCCAATGTGATTAATAAATCCAATTTAGATGAATCTCTAGTTTTTGAAAAAATTGGGATAGATATCTTGATAAATTGCGCGATGATGATTTCAATAAGCTGTAGTGGGTAATCATGTATGAACTCTGAGCTTTAGGACCGATATTTGCATGATGGCTGATGAATGCCGAAAAGGAGAGAAAGCAAATTATATTGTAATGTTACGAAGTAACTTAACAAAAGTGGCACAATCATCATAGTTTCAGTATGTTCTGGCAGCAGATGCCGAACCCCAGGGCATAACCAAAAGTCAGCATTATCATACTCTGAAGAGCCACACTTGTAAGAAAATTTTCAGACAAAAACATAGTTATAAAAAGTGTGGCAAGCCATACTTAAACTTAGTTACGGGAAAGTTAGCCATAAAGAACAGACCGCTAGTAACAGAGAGTTTTTATTGACTACAGTAAAATCTTGTTGTTACGGCTTCCAGGAAACGTTCAGTTCTTTCTACAAAAGAATGGCAAAGTGCACTCATACAAAAGGCACCTAAAATGTCAAATTAAGACGGGAAAGTAATTAAGGAATTCCAAGACCGTATCATGTCTCGTACGATTGTTCCTTTGTTTAAATATAAAGCAACTGAATATTTGCTCACAATATATAACATGGTATTGTACGCAAGCACAGAAGAAGCATACTTACAGGGTTTGGCAAGGGAAGAAATCGCGATTGCTGAAGGACTGAAGCTGCTGCCGACGAGAAGCACCATCAATTGGATCATCACCAGAAATAGCATTGAGAAAAGGCAAAGTCTCGTCGACATCTTCCTTATCGGAGCTTCGCTTTGCTTTGTTTCCTTTTTTATTTCTGAAACGAAGAATTTCGAGCGTACTCTGAGAACGAAGACGAGGTATATTTGATGACCCGACGACCGCCAAACATGTACACAGCACTGTAGTCAACCTTTTTATTGTCTATGGCTTTGTCTTTTGATTTATATTTTTTAAATTCTAACTATTTATGAGAGACGTACAAAAAAAATTATATATAATTTTAGTTGATATAACTAAACTTTAACAACAGAAATTAAAGTCAAAACCGGTGCGAAAAAAATCCACCCACAAAGACGCCGGCGTGGAAAAAAAAACCCACCCACGTAGTCTACCTCTGGCTATGTCGATGAGTCAAATCAATACGTAGGCAGTGAAAATTAAATCGGAGAAGGAAGAAAAAGAAGGGGGGAAACGGTACAGTACGGCTCACTAACTTTTCTATCCAGCGCGTGAGGATCAATGTGAATTTCAACGCTATTAGTCAGAATTTATTTTTGTTCTGGTGTAGTGCCAACAGCCAATATAGTAACTTTTGCTTCATTGTCCACGCGAAGATCAATCTCATCTCTTACTAATCTCCTACTCCTTATCAACGCTTACATCGAATTGTAAATATGAGCAACCGATCCGATATCAAATACCCAAGAACCAATATGAGAAGTAGCAAGATTTATTTCTATAACATCTATACCTAAAGTAAAAGTCTTACTTTCCTTCGTCTTTTCCAGTTCTGTCAAGTACTTCTTACAGTTCCTCTTTCATTGTCTAGTGATTTGGCAATGGTAGCAAATAGTATCAGGTGCAGCGCCAATCTTAAGCTTCTGAAGCTTAGATTTAATACTCGAGATCTCATCTTGAATTTTACCAGTACCCTTTCTTTTTCCCAAAGTCTTAGACTTGTTCTTTTTGAAGTTGATAGTCTTTTGCACCATCATCACATGAATGTTGCTTTTTAATGCCGTCTTTTGCAGTCCTGAACATCATATGCAGCTCGGTGATATTCTTTTCTAAGCCATTCATATGAAAATTTATAATGAATTGCCCATAATTTGCAGGAAGCAAAGCAAAAATCCAGTCAATAGCCAACTCTTGGCTAAAGGGAAATTCAAGGTTTTCCAAGATCTATGTGTAACCAACCATCTTGATCATATGAGGGCACATCGAACTGCCCTCAGCTAGCTTATACCCAAACAATTTCTTTGAGATCTCATATCTTTCAGTTCTTGCATGTGTCTCAAACATGCCTTTGAGCACCACAATCATATCGCAAGACTCTATGTTCTCAAACTGCTTCTAAAGATCTGAATCCATGGCAGCAAGTATGAGACAGCTAATATCAAGGGACTCATCACATGCCTTTCTATATGCATTTTTAAGAGTAGCAATAGCATTTTCATCAGGTACTTCTGGAATTGGTTCCTCTATAATATGTTCCTTTTTATCTTGCCTAAGAATAATTCTTAGGTTGCGGACTAATCCGCACAATTTGTTCCATTCAATTTTTTTTATCAAGTATCGAATGTAAAGCAACACTGGAAGTAGGCACAACAGTTGATGCCATG
Source organism: Dendrocalamus sinicus (assembly GCA_036346575.1). NCBI lineage: Eukaryota > Viridiplantae > Streptophyta > Magnoliopsida > Poales > Poaceae > Dendrocalamus > Dendrocalamus sinicus. The sequence goes on from CM070671.1 coordinate 39,171,736, forward strand.
ATCTGCAATAGTAAATATGCAAAACTAAGATATATGTTCAAGAAAAGTAATTTTTATTAAACAATTTAATAAATATACTCCCACTAAATATTGTATCCCTCTTATGACATTTAGTGATTCAAGACCCACAATCAACTTATCTACTAGTGAGCTTTGGCATCACTGCTAGAAGATTAGTGAATTTGGTAAGCAACCCTTTGCTAATTATATCTCTATATAAGACTTGTTGTTGGGCAGCTTCTCTATGCTCTGGCATCTAACCCTATGCCCTAAGGTCTATAATGGTTATGATGACCTTGTCAAGTTAAACCAATGCTTTGTGTGTGAGTGTCCGACACAAACCCATCTAGCCAAAGAAAATTAATGGCACTATGTTTTAGTAAGACCTACCATTAAAATATATGGCTTTGGATGGTGCAACTAATTGGGAGAGCATCAATTTCGCTTAATATTATGTGAGGGAATTTTTTTCTACCATGTTAAAAGCATTCAGAGCATTTAAATAACATGATATAAATAATTAAACAAAAATGTAAAGCCATTCACAGGCAATCACATTGCATTGTGATATAGTATGGCCCTTTCACATGATCTCTATCACCACATTTCCTGTTTGCCATGTCTCCAAGTAGCCAAAATCAAAACCTCCAAGTATTCCCACTAAGTTATTGCTCTATAGCACGTACTAATAAAGGTTACAAGGGGTGAAGGAACAACACAAGTCGATATGTAGGTCGTTGTATAAATATAGACAGCCTTAGGCTGCAATAAGCACGACATGTAGGCCATGAATATTACATACATATATGCATCTCATACATCATTTGAATTAATAACGAGCTATCCTATTCACAACAATCCTGCAAAAAAAATATGCATAGAATCATATTCTATCTAACATACTAAGTTATTATCCTAGTCACAAAGGTCTTGTTCGGTCTATGCAAATCGCATTGGATTAATCACATCAACCCTTTTCGATCGCAACTCCGATTCGATCACCTAAAATTGATCTTTGCAAGCTACATGGACTTACGAATCCATTGTCTATCCCGATGGTGGAAAACCAACCAGTAGAGGTGATATATGATTCGACCATGAAAACACGATCACGAAATAACAATCATGAACCCAACTATAGACCACCGCGCATGGACAATCATATCGACCACCGTCAAAATCAATCTATCATATAGAATGACCATAGAAACAGTAATATATCACATCTACGACTCCCATATATCACCATATGCATATAATCTAAATTTAAAACTAAACGGGATGGCTCTGATACCACTAAAGCGCTACGGGTAGGCTATGCATGTATAATTTCAAAAATTCTACCGTGTAAACAAGGAACCTCCGCTAGTAATAGATCATGAGATTACCACTAGACGCGCAGACTCGTGCGAAAGTAGGGCCAATGTAGCGTGTTGATGCGGTGGTAGTCGTACTAGCCTCACATCTCCTCCTTCAGCTCCTTGTAATCGTCATAGGTTGTGGATTGTCCTAGTGCTAAAGTTTCACATCAACACCTCTAAAGTATCTACACGTACGGGGCAAGAACACCACGCGCTGGAGTGCTAGATCCAATTGCGTGGCATTAGATGAGGAAGGTGTGGCGGCTAGGGTTTTAGAAATTCCAAATTCTCTCACGAAACCCTATGCCACCGCCCCTCTTTATATAGGCATCCATGATGGGCCTCAAACTTGAGCCCCATTAGGAACTCATGGTCTACATGAACTTATATCACCAACCAAATTATATCCCACCCCTTTAAGTGTGTGACCCTATAGGTCCACGTACTTTTGCACATGGCCTGAGTACTCATACTCATCCATTAATCGTTAGCGACCCCTAGTAAGACATGCTGACTCATAAGTATACGTAAAGATCATATCGGACGAACCCCAACAAAGCTCATATGCATTTCCTTTTTCCTCACGATATCGGTCAAGCTCAAGGTGAGTACGTGCCATCCTTGTTGGTTAGCTCGACCACTTTTTCTCAATTACGTGACTTGAATTCCTCAACTATGGTTAACTCTTTAACCGTGAGGCCTAGAAATACCTCTCCTATTGCATGGAGGGGTAAATCCTATCTTAAACGACCATACCTCGATGTATGCATCATGACAAAACTTGAAAGCCACCTTTATAACTACCCAGTTACGGAGTAACGTTTGGCAATCCCTAAGTCAGTCATTATGAATCTTCAGTATGTGCGATGACCTCAAGTCTTAGCTAGGACATAGCATACACATTGTGAATGAGACCAACTGATGACATGTAAGAATACAACGTTCTTGCAATGTTTTATAGTGGGTCGATCCAACCCTATGTTTGCTAATATGTGTTCATATTATTGGTTTGATATCTCTATATATATGACTTGTGAATCATGGCTATCAGCCAATACATATTTTAGCCTATTCATATGTGTCCTTATATATTTTCGACTAGAAATCGCTTAAGAATAATCATTGCAGTAATATGGAGTTTCACAATCAAGTCACACTTGATAATAAATATTGACGATATTATTCAAGGAACAAGATAACATATTATCTAATAAATCATAAATATAATGAAATATAATTATCTCTGTGATTATCTTTAGGGCATATTTTCAACAGGATGAAGGGAGTGGAAATGCATGCATGTTCTGATGGATGTGTACGCACGTACGTGCACATATTCTAGCATGATGTTGATGGAGACCATGGTGCATAGCATGGGTAACGGACTTGCAAAAGCCAAATAAGTAGGACGCCGTCGGCCGGTGACGACAACTCAACAGGTGTTATTGGCAAGAATGGTGGCCATAGTAATATGCATTCGTAGTAGCACCGGTGGTAGAGAGGGCTTAGGAATCGCTCAAGAGGAGCTGATCGTGAAGCTCAGGGGGGAAATCCGTAGTCTAGAACTGCAAATTTTGGCAAGAGAATCTTAACAAAAAATAAAACCAGATATATATAATAATTTGGCAATCTATTATATTATTAAAATGAGCTTAAAAGAAACATCTATATTCACTCTGAAAGAGTAGAAATTCTCTTATTAATTCAAGGAGAAAGATAAAAATCTGCATCGTATATTTTGATGAGTCCAACTTATAACGATGCAGATTGATTAAATATATATTACAGTATCTGTGCAAATTTGTATAAGAAACATAATCCTATTTTCATTTCAAGCAAATTTTTGCAAAGCAAATTCGGCTAGTTTCTTGAAAATTAGAGATGAACAGCTCCCCAGAGCCTGTAGGACAATTCGCAGAACCACCGGCAGCAGTTCACTTAACCTAGCGGAAGGTGGTGTGCATGATTTCGCTTCATTTCATGGGGCACCACCCGGATGTACGGGTGGGCAAACATCACAAAGTTTACCTGCACATGGATCCAAAAGCGACTGTTAGTAGCTAAGCAGGGGTGGTTTCAAATCAAGCCCTTAATCTTTGAGTCTTTTCTAAAGACAAATAATTATAAGTGAATAGTACTTAATCAATAAGCAACAAACACGGTCGGCTCATGCCACTTCCACATGCACATACACCAACACATGATCTCAACTTGGCACGCAAGAAAATTGAGAGAGTCGTTATTAATTTCAACTAACGAACCTTGTGTGGTTGTACGTTCTAACCGCCTAGATGCGCATGTGACTGAACACGCCTTTTTTTTAAGATATCGGCTGGCTTCTTTTGGATTTACTGCGTATGGCTTTTGGTTTTTACTATAGTAACTAATTTTTAAATAGTGCATCTTTTTAAGGCGAAATCTATAAGTCAATTATAGTAGACACTATACTGACTTTGGCTATACTAGTTAAAATCACATACAACGGTCTCTCTCTCTCTCTTCGTACTCTTTTTTGCGAACAGCTAGAATTCAAAAAATCATAAGCTAAAAGTCATAAACCATAACCCAAAAGAACACACCCAATATCTATTCAGGAACGGAGGGAGTAGTGTGTATTTGGTTTCAACCCTACACCCTTAATTACCAAGACTAACCTTAATTTTTATTTCGAATTACAGTTATTTACATATTTTACTTTAGAAGTCGTATCGAATCAAATTACTAATTTTATTTTATTTTTATTCTAAATTTTAGTTTTTTTGTGGAATTGGTACACAAATCCAATTGCTAAATTTTGGTTAATTGGGGGATTTTACTTAGGAATTCGTACATAAATCAAATTGTTAATTTTATTTTATTTCTTATTCTGAATTTTAGTTATTTCTGGATTATACTTAGCACAGACTCTTTATTTTAATCTAGACCATTATAATCTTAACACGCCATAATCAATGGTGTAGATCCTTCTCCTTTTCCACTAATTAACGTGAAAATTTCTTGCCCTTGAGAGCAAATGTTATGGCTTTTTTATCACTTTAATAATATAATAGACACTGCCGGCTATATGGAGAAATACTAATGGAGTATAATAACCATCGCCCTTGCGTGAGCATCAATGTGAATTTGAACGCTATTAGTCATATAATTTGTTTTTATTCTGGGTGGACTCCTGGTCCATGGCGCGATGCAACAATCACTTTCCAAGCAACATTTCTTCCCGGGGTAGGGACGTAAGCAACGACTCTGTTTTCCACGTAGAGCCATAAACTACTTTTTTCAGCTCAATCAAGCAGCACCTTAATGACCCGACGAACGCTAAATATGTACACAAAGCACTGTAGTCGTTCTTTTGGGTCAATATGAAGTCTACCTGTGGCTCTGTCGATGAGTCAAAGCAATACGTAGGCAGTGAAATTTTAAATCGGAAAAGGAAGAAAAAGAAGGAAAAACGGTACAGTACGTCTCACTAACTCCGGACTTAACTTTTCTGTCGAGCGCGTGAGCATCAATGTGAATTTGAACGCTATTAGTCATATAATTTATTTTTATTCTGGGTGGACTCCTGGTCCATGGCGCGATGCAACAATCACTTTCCAAGCAACATTCCTTCGCGGGGTTTTCTAGGTGGGTTTTTGGTTTCGTTACCACAAATATGTCATGCCACGCTTTTATTATCGCCATAACTCATATGTGATAGACTTGATTCTTTGCCTAACGTTGCTACACTTATGGCGGCCATTTTTGTAGCTACAAAAGTATGACGTTGAAAGGCCCCAAAAATTTTCAAAAGATTTTTATGAATTTTCCCTGAATTTTGAGTGATTTTTGGCCCCCTTCCTTTTTCGGAAATTTCCAGGCGGATTACGCTTTCCCTTTTCGGCTTTCCGCCTCCCTCTTTCGCTAGCGCCTTTCCCCTTTCCCGCCTCGCGAGCGCGCCTCGCCCACGGTTTCACCACCCCGCCTCGTCGCGCTGCCGTCACTGGCCGCTTGCAGTCACGCCACGTTGCCCGTGACTGTGTCGCCCAGTCACCTCGTGGCCCTACCCGTCAGTCTCCTCCGCTTCTCCCTCCTCCGCGCGAAGTGCCGACGCCCGTCTCGGTAGCTCAACTGCTCCCACCCTCCATCCCTCGCCATTACTCCCGCTCAATGCCAGGTCACGGCTCCATCGCTCGGAGGCGACTCCCCAGCAACTCCCCATCCCCTCTGTCGATCGCCAGCACCACGCCCATCCCCTCTTCTCCTCTTTTTCCTCGTTCCGCCAGGGCTTAAGAACACCCCACTCGCCTTCCCACTCCCCCGCGGCCCCAGAGGCTTCTCCACCCCGCAGCTTGCTTTCTGTAGCTCCCAATCGTCTCCGCGAGCTGCCAATCGAAGCTCCTCTGCTCCCCGGCTCCGTCGCTGTCTTCCCCTGAGCTGGCGACCCCGTAAGCAATTCTCCTTCCCTCCTCCCCCATTTCTCAATTCCTTTCGCCCAAAGCTCCCTTTCTGCTTCCTGACCACATTGGTGCACTCCTTCGGCCAGGTGCAATCCCGTGGAGCTCCGGCGTCGAAGTTCACCGCCGACCGAAGCACCATCCCGTGGCCAGCTTTCCAGGAAGCCCCCAAGCTAGAACCATCACCGCCACTGTGATCTCCAAGCCCCATAGACCATCAAATCACCCTCCATTTAGCTCAAAGGCCACCGGTGAGCCCTTGCGCCGCCGTGATGCCGAAGCTCCCCCTTCTGCCGCCAGCCACTACTGTTGATCCCCTTGCTCCCCTAAACCCCAAAATGGAACCACCTCACCGAGAGCTACCCCTAGTACCCTCCATTGCCGTCGGGGACCCTCGCCGTCGCCAGAGAACGGAGGCACTCGCGCCTCTGTCTCTAGGTCAAGCGAGCGGCGGGAGGTTGAAGACGACACCCCCCGGCGACGTGGTCACATCTCCGCCCTTCCTTCCCTCCATTGCCATCTAATGTCAGCCGTCCGATGGCGACGTTTCCCCAGCCGTCCGATCCCACTAAAGTTTCCCCTTCGCAGCTGCCCGATCTGATCCCCTCCGTTGCCGTCCGATCCATCTTGCCGTAGTGCATCCAGAGCGTTCAACCACTTTGCATCGTCGCCGTCCGCGCCAGCCGCGTGTCGGCCATCCACCGAGGCAAGGCATGCGCGCGCTGGGCTACGGCCGCACGCGTGCTGGGCCGAGGCCACGCGACCCGCTCGGCCACGCAGGCCGAAAGCGCGCCCAGGACCGCACTGTGGCTTTGGGCCGGCTCGATACTGTTCACCCGATTTTCCAGGATTTTCCAATTTCTAAAAATCCAGAAAATCAAATAAAATCCCAAAAATTCCCAAATTACACCATCTTGCTCATTTTGATGCCCTGAACCCATTTTTGGCCACCAATCCACCAAATTCATCTCAGAAAAAAATTCAAAAATCCCCATTTTTGGCTTTTTATGCAATTTACTCTTTTTTCATAGAATTATTTTTCCTCGCTTGATTAGGCTCAAGCCGAACTTATGTTAGTTTTGTGTGTTTGCGCTAGCTTCGAAGTTTTCGGAGGCTTCAGGGCAAGGATAGGATGAAGGAGGCACTGTTTACGAGGTTGGTGAGGTCGTCGACTTTCAAGGCAAGTCGCAAATCCTTGACCATATTGAATCCCACGTCGTTTAATTATGTTATTATGCTATTTGCATTATTGTTAATTGAGAAATGTTAATTGCATAAAATAAAATGCTTAGAATGACTTGATACTTAGATAATCCTTGCCACTGACAATTGCCATGTTAAATTGTAAGCCCTACCTTTGTTAACCCTTGAACTACTCTATAGTATGATATAAATATTTGTAGTATTTACATTTCATGCAAAATTTCACACTACTAAGGTTGTGGCTGAGGGCCGATAGATTTGGAAAAGCCCACCACTTTACCCTGAGTTGGAAGTTGGTCGCTCGGTGAAATGTTAAGGACTAGACCTTTACGCCAAGCAAGTGACATATTGGCCGCTCAACCACAGGTGTTGACTTGTCAACCCTGATTTAGTAGCTGCTCAACACGAGTGAAACCCTACATTGGGAGTTGGTATGGATCGGCAGATCCAGACTGGACAACGATAGGTCTTCACAACTCGGACCTGGCGTTCCATGTCGGCCAACGGATACCCGAGGGTGTGCGAGCTCCTAACCTATCGGGTAGAGTGTATACCAAGGGTTGAGCAGTGAAACGACCTGGTTCCTTAACTCAGTCATGAGGGTTAAGAATGCTTGTGGGTAAAGTTGGGCAACTCTGCAGAATCAATAAAAAGGTATTCGAATACACCGTGCTCCTGGTTAATGGAGCTGTGTCTTTTGGGTGATTCCAACAGCAAGACATAAGTAGCTTTTACAAGTGTTTTAATTGGACTAGTTGGTTAGTCAAATTTATCAGAAAACCCCCCTTAATCCTAAGGAGTAAACATAGGCTTTTAGATTTCCAAAAATGTTTACAACCAAAAGTGCATCCACTGAACTAATAAAATAAGTATACTCCCATCCTTTGTTTATATGTGCAAATTAGTTAAGTTAGGGTTCCCTTTGTGACTTGCTGAGCTGGTTAGCTCACGGCTTGCTAAAACCCTTCAGAAGGTCAAGACACCGGCGAAGGTCTCCCCGTTGAAGAAGCTCCAGAAGAGCCGTTCTACGACGAGAATCCTTGGTTTTAGGTCTCGATCGTGCTCAGACTTCCTGGTGGTTTTTTTGTGTAATGTAATATACTTTGGGCTTGCACGCCCGTGGCAGTGAAACTTGTTTGAAAGACCATATATTGTAATATAAGTTGGTCTTTTTATTGTAAGTATGTGCTGTAATGATATTCTCTTGCTCGACGCTCTGTAACTGGCCAAGCTTGAGTAGTTGCGGAATGCCGGATCCTGACGCCCTTGGAAACGGGGCGTTACAGACAAGGCATAATTGCTTAAACTTAGTTATGAGAAAGTTAAGTCATAAACTGAAAAGGCAGCTACTAACAGAGAGTTTGTATTGACTACGGTAAAATCTTCTTGTCATGGCATCACGGAACCGATTGGTACTTCAGCACACAAGAGGCATACTTAGGGTCTTTTTTTTCGGACTACCGTTTAGCCTTTCGGTTGTTTGTGCAAGAATACGGAGTAAGAAAAATTCGCGTGTGGTTTTAGCTGATATAAATAAAATCACTATAATATAGTATCAACTTGTAGACTTCGTCTCAAAAAAATATTTTATTTGCAAGTTAATTATTATAGAAAAATTGAAAAGTAAATTTTAGAAACCGAAAGGAAGTGGCCGGAGGACCGAAGCTACTGCCGATGAGAAGAACCACCATCAGTTGGATCATCACCAGAAACAGGATTGAGAAAAGGCAAGGTCTCGTCGACATTTTCCTTATCAGAGCTTCATCGTGCTTTATTTTTTTTTTTTCTGAAACGAAGAACTTCGAGTGTGCTCTGAGAACGAACGCCAAACACGTGCACGGGCACTGTAGTCGTTCTTCTGGGTCAATATGAAGTCTACCCCTGTGGCTCCGTCGATGACTTTTCTGTCGAGCGCGTGAGGATCAATGTGACTGCATGGGTAGACTGCAACTTACATGTCAACGAGACAGCGCATAGCTCCATTGGCAAAAGTTACATGTGATGGCAAAAGTTGGCAACAAGTTGAGAAAGCATCAAGTCTGGGTCAGAAAGCGGCATAATGGAAACGAAGACTAGCAGGATACTGCTATGAAGTTTCTTGTCATCCTCGCACGCTCATCCCTGGAAGGATGCCCCTATTTAGATGCCAGGCCACAAGAACCGAACACATAGCCCAAAGCTTTCTCGTCCTTAATACAGAAGCAAGATGTCTGTTGCACCAACCTACAAGCCTTCCATGCCACTACTGTTTGTTCTGATCTTCTTCCACTCCTTGAGCCTATGCCCCCATGTACATTCCATGGCGGCATCAACTCCAGCCCACAACGAATCCGATATTGATCGGCAGGCCCTCCTCTGCCTCAAGTCTCAACTCGATGATCCCTCCAGAGCCCTAACCTCATGGAGAAATGATTCTTCCACATTCTGCAATTGGCATGGGGTTACATGTAGAACACGGCATGCATCTCGTGTTATTGCATTAGACCTTGAATCACTAAACATCACTGGGCAAATCTTTCCTTGTATTGCTGATCTCAGTTTCCTCACCAGAATTCACATGCCCAATAACCAACTCAATGGCCAAATTTATCCTGAGATTGGTCACTTAACCCGGCTTAGATACCTCAACCTCAGCATGAATTCCCTTAGCGGTGAGTTACCAAAGGAGATATCATTATGTTCCCACCTGGAGATCATCGACCTACATAGCAACTCCCTCGAAGGTGAGATCCCTCCAAGTCTTGCCTTGTGTTCATCTCTTCAGCAAATTGTTCTTAGCAATAACAGTCTTCAAGGAAGAATCCCTTCACAATTTGGTTTGCTCCACAACCTTTCTGCACTACACCTCCCTAGCAACAAGCTCACTGGCACCATTCCTCAATTTTTGGGGAGAAGCAAGTCTCTCACAATGGTGAGTCTCCGAAATAATAACCTTTCTGGGTCTATCCCTCCTTTCTCGCAAACATCCTCACCATTGCGATACCTTAGCTTAACTAATAATAACCTATCAGGGAGGATTCCTACCTCACTTGGTAACCTCTCTTCCTTATCTTTGCTGCTGATTGCTCAAAACAACTTACAAGGAAACATTCCAGAAAGCTTGAGTAAAATTGCAAGCTTGCAAGTGTTAGACCTGACCTATAACAACTTGTCAGGCGTCGTTCCACCAGCTCTTTACAGAATCTCGTCTCTTACTTACCTTGGCCTTGGTGCCAAGCAACTTGTTGGGAGAATTCCCACCAACATTGGCTACACGCTTCCAAGCATCACAGACTTGATACTTGAAGGGAACCAATTCGAAGGACCAATTCCTGCTTCTCTGGGCAATGCATCAAACCTCCAAAATTTACTTCTTCGGAGCAACGCATTCACAGGTGTTGTTCCTTCGTTTGGGTCCTTGCCCATGTTAATACAACTGAGGAGGCGCGGGGAGGCGTCGAGGAGGCGCGGGGAGGACGGGTCGAGGCCCCATGCGGAGAGCGCGGAGGCGAGCCTCTGAGGGTCGGAGTGGTGACGGCGGAGGAGGCGGTACGCGAGCTCCGCGGAGGAGGCGAGGCTGGAGTCGGCGTCGGTGGAGAGGCGGCGGCGGAGGGGAGCGGGGAGGAGGCGCTGCATGGTGGTGGGAGGGAGGCGGACGGGGCGGGGCGCAGGAGGAGAGAAGGTGACGGAGGGGAGGGAGAGGGGTAATTTTGTCCAAAATGCTAAATCCCGAAGAAAAATGAACTTTTCGGTAGTTATTTCCGGTACCCCGTTTTTTTAGTGGTATTTTCCGAAAGAGGTGATCTTTCAGTGCTACTGAACAAATTTTCCCTATAAACAATGCCCAAAAGGACCATTGAGTTTAGGCTCAAGAATAACAATAGCTGTGGACATGGCTGCTGCATTAGACTATCTTCATAATCGATGCAATCCTCCTTTGGTTCATTGTGATCTAAAACCAAGCAATGTCCTTTTGGACGGCGAAATGGTTGCATGTCTTAGTGACTTTGGGCTGGCAAAGTTTCTTTACAGCGACTCTTCAATAGGGCTTGCTAATTCATCAAGCATCGCTGGACCGAGAGGATCAGTCGGATACATTGCACCAGGTGAGCGTCTCTTATTCTTATTTTTATTTATATCTAATGTATCAACATTATTTGTCACATAAATGATGTGCAGGAATATTCTCTAGAACTTTACCATCTTTGAACCATGTTAAGTGTACTTAAGCAATTTTACATAATATCGCAGAGTATGGCATGGGGTGCAAAATCTCAATTGAGGGTGATGTCTACAGCTTTGGAGTTATTCTTCTAGAGATGATCACTGGAAAGCGTCCGACTGACGAGATGTTTAAGGATGGTATGAACCTTCACAACTTCGTTGAAGCAGAGCTTCCACAGAAAATTGGTGAGATTTTAGAACCCAGTCTCACCGGATATAATGGAGGTGAAGACACAAACCTTGCAATGGTTGAAATGCATAGGTGTGTCATTCAACTGACTAAACTTGGCCTAAAATGCTCAGAGACATCACCCAGGGATCGACCAACAATGGAGGATGTTTATGCTGAAATCATCAGCATCAAAGAAAGTTTTCAGCATTGCGCAATTGAGGAAATAGATCAGCATTACTGTAATTCACCTGCTACTACAGTGATAGTTGAATGATGCGCCATAAATTATATTTCCTTGTTTTTAGAAGTTAGGATCACACCATTTGAGTTCCAATTAAAGTATGAGTATTTTATAACTGTACTTTTGCATGTTGATAGGTAATGTGTAGGAGATGCCCGATGCCCGTTGAAGCATGTCATGTGATTCCAGGGTAAAGTAATTATGTTTCTTTGAACTGTACGCAGGAAGAGTGGGGTGATTTATTCCCATGCTTGTTCCCTGTAATTTTGGCCTATCGTAGTAGCTGTTTTTGGTTCATTCCTGTTTGTACCTGGGTGACCCCCGATGTGACCTCTACCCGCAGTAAACTTCTCAACAGCTCTCAACCCACACATCACATGACAGAGTAGCATACTTGACTTGCAGCAAGCAAATTTCCCTTTTTTGAAGTTCTTTCGTTTTGTCATGTCACACATACTGTAGCACCATGCGGCTCAAAAATTAAAGGCTGAAGCTGTTTAGAGCAAGTATAATAAGAGGCTTTTAGTAGGCTGTATGCTGAGGTGGAGGAGAGAGAGGAGGAGAAAGAAGAGAGGTGGACTGTAAGTTTACAGCCAGCTGAAGCACAAGAATTAAAAACTTTGTGAGAGAAAGGGGTGGGTCATACAGCCTTCAGCTGGCTGTAAACTACTATATGAATGAGCTGATAAGTGGGCTGTAAATGTTCATACAGTCAGCTGAAGGCTATATTATTAGAATCAACTGCACTCGAAGAAATCTTACGCATTCAATGCGTTAGCACTCCCCCATGTTGTTAGAAATGTGAGGTACGCTTCTGGGGAGAGCCAAGTAAATGAAAAGGGTGTGCATATAAGAGGACTCTCACGACACATGACACTAGCGTACGCTTCTGGTTCAAGTCAATGAAACGTGCAGGACGGCTAGAGCACAGAGCCACACAGGACTAGAGGCCGGCATGAGGAGGCAAGGGTGTTCCGGGAGGCGGCGGCAGACCATGTTTCACACGAGGGTTCTCGCTTACCTACTCAAAGTTGAGTGAAGTGATACACTGCACTTTGCACCACGCAAAAATTCCCTTCGAAGAGATTGCACGAGCTGTCCCGCCGGAGATGCTGGCCTCGATCGGCAATAAGGACTCCGCGCAGGAGGCGTGGGATGCTGTCAAGATCATGCGGATGGGCGTCGAGCGCGTGCGTGAGGCGAACGCGCAGAAACTCCGACGCGACTTCAACAATATTGCATTCAAGGAAGGGGAGGCCATCGACGACTTCTCGATGCGCATCACGGGCCTCGCCAATAATCTGCGGCTTCTCGGCGACCACATCACCGAAGGCGAGGTCGTGCGCAAGATGCTTCAGGTGGTCCCTGATAAGTTCATGCAGGTCGCAATCTCCATCGAGACACTGCTCAACATCAACGACCTGTCCATCGAGGAGGTCACGAGCCGTCTTCGGTCCGTGGAGCAGCGGCTCGACGCGCGGGCAGCGGCTGCGGAACTGGGCTCCCGGCTGCTTCTCTCGTCAAAGGAGGAGGATCTCATACGTCGCCTACGCAAGCGCGACAAGGAGGGTGCGCGCGTCGGAAGCGCTGGCGCCAGCGGAAGTGGTACGAACGGCGGCTCGGTCCCGCCACAGCGCGGCGCGCAGCCACCCAAGCGCGGTACCGACGACGCACGCAAGGGCGGTGGTGGCAATGTCATCGACAAGGATACGTGCAAGTACTGCGGGAAAACTGGGCATTGGGCTCGGGAATGCCGGAAGAAGAAGAGAGACGAGGCGGCGGCCGCAACGCTGCTGGTGGAGGAGGGCGGCGACGACGAGCCGTCCCTGTTGATGGCCCAGGTGGCCTCTCTTTCACCGGTGCCCGCGTGCCTCCCAAAGCGCGCCACACCTGTGCACGTCGACGGACGTGTCTTCCTCAACGAAGAACGCGCGACGGTGCAGTTGGGTGACACCGACAACCACACCAGCAGCCGGGACGACGGCGTGTGGTACCTCGACACGGGCGCGTCGAACCATATGACGGGAAACGGCACGGCCTTCTCTGAGCTGAACCGCGACATCACGGGCACGGTAAAGTTCGGCGATGGATCAATGGTGGACATCCTCAGGCGCGACACAATCATGTTCGCGGCACGGGGTGGACGCCATCGTATGCTGTCGGACGTGTACTTCATTCCACGTCTGCGCAGCAACATCATCAGCTTGGGACAACTCGACGAGGTTGGGTGCCAAGTGTTGATCGAGGACGGCGTACTGCGGGTGCGTGATCCGAGGAGGGAGCTTCTCACCAAGGTACGGCGATCGGCGAATCGACTGTACAAGATCCCCCTCACGCTCGCTTGACCGATCTCGCTCCTTGCGCACACCAACGACGATGCGTGGCGCTGGCATGAGCGGTTCGGCCACCTGAGCTTCGAGGGGTTGAAGAAACTTGGGTGTGGCGACATGGTGCATGGGCTTCCACTGCTGGATCATGTCGACCAGCTGTGTGACGCGTGCCTTGTCGGCAAGCAACGGCGCTCGCCATTCCCTCTGGAGGCCAAGTACCGCGCGAAGGGCCGGCTTGATCTCGTACATGGAGATCTATGCGGGCCTGTCACGCCAGCGACGCACGGTGGCAAGCGCTACTTCCTCCTCCTCGTTGACGATGCTAGTCGCTATATGTGGCTAGTGCTGTTGTCAAGCAAGGACGAGGCGGCCAGCGCGATCAAGAAGTTCCAAGCCGGCGTCGAGGTCGAGACTGGGCGGAAGCTACGCGCGCTACGTACCGATCGTGGTGGCGAGTTCACGTCCGTGACCTTTGGCGAGTACTGCGCGGAGAAGGGCGTGCACCGGCAACTCACGGCGCCGTACTCCCCGCAACAGAACGGCGTCGTGGAGCGCCGGAACCAGACTGTGATGGCTATGGCGCGATGCCTACTCAAGGCAAAGAAGGTGCCCAGTACATTCTGGGGGGAGGCGGTGAGCACGGCCGTGTTCATCTTGAACCGTTCACCGACGAAGAGCGTCACCGGGATGACGCCTTATGAAGCTTGGCATGGCAAGAAACCGTCTGTGCATTTCATGCGCACGTTCGGTTGTCTCGCTCACGTCAAGGTTACACGCCCGCACGCCGCGAAGCTCGATGACCGAAGCGTGAAGATGGTTTTCGTCGGGTACGAGCCGGGCTCCAAAGGCTACGGGTGTGCGATCCGGTGGGCGGCGGCTCCATGTGACCCGCGACGTGGTGTTCGACGAGACCAAAGGGTGGAATTGGGAGGCGAACGGCAACGCCAGCCCTGAGACGTTCACCGTGGAGTACACGGTCAGCAGCGTCTTGGGTGGCGGCAAGCCGAGCGCTCCTGTATCCCCTGCGGTCCCGTCCCTGGAGGAAGGTGAGGAAGCGTGGCGTCACCCGAACGCCCATGAACGCCACTCATGACATCGGTGGTGCTCAAGTCGAACACTGCACTCCACCGTCGCACATCCCGTCGGGGCTCGACCATAGTGACAATGGCGCGCCGCGGCGTTTCCGCACGGTGGACAATTGCATCAACACTACCGAGCCACGCGTACTGGACCCCGACGAGTGGCTCCTCGTTGCGACCGAGGAGCCCACCTCCTACGACGAGGCAGCCACCAATCCGGCGTGGCGCGCCGCGATGGAAGAGGAGATGGCGGCCATTGAGGACAATGGCACGTGGGAGGCGGTGGACCTCCCGGCCGGACATCGCCCGATTGGCCTCAAATGGGTATTCAAGCTCAAGAAGGATGCGCAGGGGGCGGTGGTTCGGCACAAGGCGCGGCTGGTGGCCAAGGGGTACGTACAACGCACTGGCGTGGACTTCGATGAGGTTTTTGCACCTGTGGCGCGGCTCGACTCTGTACGCACACTGGCAGCGGTGGCAGCACACGAGGGCTGGGCGCTCCACCATCTCGACGTCAAGTCTGCGTTTCTGAACGGCGACCTCATGGAGGAGGTTTACGTCACTCAACCGTCGGGATTCATGATCGCCGGGCGAGAGCGGCAAGTACTGCGGCTGCGCAAAGCACTCTACGGCCTACGACAAGCTCCTCGGGCGTAGAACGCCAAGCTTGACCGCACGCTGGTGGCGCTTGGGTTCATGCGTTGCGAGGAAGAACACGGGGTGTACACACGCGGCAAGGGGCGAGGACGTGTGCGCCTGGGCGTGTATGTTGACGATTTGATCCTCACTGGCGCCGACCAAGCTGAGATCGAATCGTTCAAGGAGGAGATGAAGCGCTCGTTCAAGAGGAACGACCTCGGGCAGTTGAGCTACTATCTCGGCATTGATGTCAAGCAGCTGCCTGGGAAGATCACCATGAGCCAAGCTGCGTATGCGGCAAAGCTTCTGGACAAGGCCGGCATGGCCAGCTGCAATGCCGTGCAAGTGCCTATGGAGGCACGTCTTAAACTGAGTAAGGAGAGCTCCAATCCACCAGTTGATCCTACGTTCTACCGTAGTGTGGTTGGCAGCCTCCGGTACTTGGTCCACACTCGGCCGGATATCAGCTTCGCGGTCGGGTATGTGAGCAGGTTCATGGCGAACCCAACGACGGAACATCTGAGCGCCGTCAAGCATCTACTTCGTTATGTCGCTGGTACGCTCCACTTTGGCCTTTGCTACACCAAGGGGCACAACGACATCGAGCTAAAGGGGTACAGCGATGCGGACATGGCCGGCGACGTGGATGATCGCAAGAGCACCTCCGGCATTTTGTTTTGCCTCGGCAACGCGCCTGTGTCGTGGCAGTCACAAAAGCAGCCGGTGGTGGCGCTATCATCGTGCGAGGCCGAGTACATCGCGGCCTCAGCGGCGGCATGCCAGGGAATCTGGCTCAGGCGGCTGATCGGCAACTTCTACGGGCGAGACGTCGGCGCTGCGACAATCTACATCGACAATCAGTCGGCGATTCAATTGTGCAAAAATCCGGTCTTCCATGGCCGGAGCAAGCACATCGAAACGCGCTTTCACTTCATCCGAGAGTGCGTCGAGGGTGGCCAAGTTGCCATCCAGAAGATCCACACGGATGATCAGCTGGCGAACATATTGACCAAATCACTTGGCCGGGTGCGTTTTCTACACCTGCGCTCGAAGCTCGGCGTCGTCGACATCAACCACAACTAGATTAGGGGGAGTAATGTTCGATAATCTAGTTAATTTTGCATGTCAATTACTACGTTAGTTTGCATGCCAGTTAAGTTTTCACAGGTATTTAGTGGCTGTTTATTGGAGTTCATTGCATGCATGTAGTGGGCGTAACGGCCGGATACACTAGTAATTCACGTAGAGTTTGTTCGCATGGTGAAACGGCCGGATGGATGCATCATCTAATTGCTCAATAAAAGGAAAGAAGAAACATCAAAAAAGTTGCAACGTTTTGCAACGCAAAAACATTTTTTGCTTCTGTGTTCTAGTGTATGTACTATTGCTCGGCATAAGCAAGCGTTCTGCCAACAAGAGGCAAATATGGTCGACGGAGGCTCACGGTGTGAGGGCCCTGGGGAAATGCTCTCAGAAAATAGACTTCACCAGAGTGATCATGATGCCACGAAGGTGCTATACGCGAATGCAATCGAAATTTAATCGAAGATGGAAAAGGATTGCAATTAGGGTTCACCGAGCTCAGGGGAGACTGTCGACGGAGCTGAGGTGAGAAGGAGCTCGATTGGATGGTTCTGGTGAGTGGTGGGGAGTGGCGCGGAGCTCTCTGTGAAGGCTATTGAGCTATAAAGGTGAGGAGAGGTGGTGGAAGCAGTAGGGCGGTTCGACGACACCAGCACGTGGAGGGGAGAGAGAAGCGGGAGCTCTGCTGGGAGGACGGGCGCACAAGCGAGGTGGCAAGGAAAAGTACCATGATCTCTATAGGAGTTAGCAAGAGATGACGATAGCTAGTACGGAGAGGCGTGCGCATCGGGCAGGAAAGATAGAGAGCTGCGGTGGGAGTGGCGAGAGTCAAACGGCGCGCTGCACGAGGGAGGGGGTGAGGTCAGCAGGAAGGGGTGTGTGGCTGAGAGGTGGGGTCACGGCGACAGTTCGAACAGGGAAGGTGTGAACGCAGGAGGTGTGCTGCGGCTAGGAGCGGCTAGCTCAGCGGGTGGCATAGGGAGAAGGCGGGGAGAAGGGGAGGTGCCAGCCAGGGGCAGGAAACGGGGGCCAAAAGGAGAAAGCACAAAGGAGAGGAAGACTTCCTAATTTGGCAAAAACTCAAATTCAAACAAACAAACGAAAATTCAACTTTGGCTTGAAATTTTCAGAGTTGTTTCAGTGACGGCGAGCTCCAAAATGTCCGTCGGTGGCAATCCCGGGCAGCGAGCGCGTTCGTGGGCGATGACTCCAGCACGGCCATCCAGTGGCATCACCATCACCATGCTAGATCATGCTAGAAGGAAGAGAGAGAGAGAGAGAGAGAGAGAGAGATTAACTTCAGTTAATCTTTACCATCGTGAGAAGAGTACGCCCGGTTGTCTCACGTTCGGGAGCCTCTTGTGCTTCAGCGCCTTTGGGCCTCCGAGGCTTCGGCTCCCGTCCACGTCCGCGCTTGCCTCTGCTCCGATCCGTCCGTGTGTCGATCCGCCTGCCTCTGTTTACAGGACGGGGGCGCCTTGTATACGCAGCCGCTAGGGCACCCAGGAGGGAGCGACACGCCGCACGGCGCCGTCACAAGTTGCGCAGGTTGTTACGCGTCATCTCTCGTAGATAGGGATTACGAGAGTTTGAACTGCAGGGCCTTATCTTGAACGGAGCTTATCAGTTGCATTTCTCATCTAATATCGGACATAAAACAAAAGGAACATGGATGCAAAGCAAGATACTTCGATTGACAGAGCTCGTGACCATATTTTCCAATAAACAAAAAGGCAGAAGAAATTCTGCATGATTACTGATCGTTGCTACTGCATCAAATCGAGAATACAATACTACGTACGCGTTGCTTCATCAAGGTCTTCAGTCTCAAAACTTCAGGGAACTGCTTTGTGAAGGACCGAAATGGCGACAGAGGGGGGTGAATGTCGACTTTAAAAATCGCCCCCAAGTATCCCCATCATTTTCTTCTCCGATAGCTAGCGAAGCTATGAAGCGAGAAACACAACTTACTGGAAATGCAAGACAAAGAAATTTCAATTCCCAAAAAAAACTAGTAGCTCTCAAAATGAAAAGGGCCGAACTAAAAATATGGAGCTACAGTCACAAACATTGGACTTTAAACAAGTCACAAGATATTTGC
Organism: Dendrocalamus sinicus; assembly: GCA_036346575.1. Taxonomy (NCBI): domain Eukaryota; kingdom Viridiplantae; phylum Streptophyta; class Magnoliopsida; order Poales; family Poaceae; genus Dendrocalamus; species Dendrocalamus sinicus. The sequence goes on from CM070671.1 coordinate 39,190,581, forward strand.
TTCCGAAGAAAGAGATTCTGGATTAATCAACCGAAAGCATAAAGAAAAGGTAGCTGCAGAATGGGTTGCACTTGGACTGAAAAGAGTACAGAGCAGCTGTACAAAACTGCATGCACTCCTAAAGCAAAGTAATCAAAAGGCTAACGAAGACTAATAGTTGTCCAGCTTGAAACTTCATTCGGCAAGCAAAAGAAGTAAATGCCAACAAAAAGTACACGACTAGAAACTAAGCTCCCCAATTATGCTGTCGGCAAAACCAAGAAAATAGAAGCAGCCGCAAGCATCAAAAAGCAGACAAGAAATCATAGACTACCAAAATAAAAGGGAGACCGAAACTGCATAATGCTAACAATTCTATTCTTGCCAAGAGGATCAATTCTAGCCGAGAGATTCATATAATCACTATGATTAAGAGGTTAATCACTTGGACTAAGAATACCTCACGGCAAAGAAAAGATACTAGGCAAGAAAGCAATGAATGGAAGAGAGATCAGAACTTGTTTCCGCAAGAAGTGCTACCATTTTTTTGTGTTGGCGAGAGTCTGAACAAAGCTGCAATGGAGAGTTGAATAGTCACCCGAAAAGAGCAGAACACAAAAAGGAATAAACAGTAAGTATGCGTACTTCTTTGCCCGAACATACAAGCATTTAAATGAGGCACACTGCTGCCAGCCGAAGGAAAATAAACAGAAGAAATTGATTGGCTGCGAACTGTTTTTGCAAAAATTAATTCACTCGGCCAAACATTAATCCATTCGGGAAAGGATTATGCCGAGTAGAATACACGCACTTGACGCCAAAAGAAAATGCAAGAGAGAACAAAGAGCTCAAATACAAGATATCATAAACACGATACGGAGACATACATGATTAACATAGAGGAAAGATTACATATAGTTGTTCAGCTCATCTCTCTCTCAATCTCTCACTAAACTAGTCCCCATACATGCTTGAGAATCAAGAACACAACCCTATCTCATACACCCATTCTCTCAACCACTCAAGCACAAAGCAAAAGCCCTAAAACCCCTCTCCAAGTCTTGCCAACAACCAGGAAATACCCTCCTATATATAGCATTCCTTGATGGGTTTACACTTTGCTTTGCCCATTTTACCCCTCCATGCTTTGCCCGCTAACCCGCTTCCTTTTGCAGCCTCGCGCTTTTACCGAAACGCCCTGCTGCACCTTCCGGGAAGCTTCCGCGTTCCTTGTCTCGTACGCCTCGCAACCACCTCGAGTCCACGTCGTCTTCGACACATCCCGACTGCTCTGACCTCAGCGCCACTTGCGCCTAGTCCAGTCCTCCGTGTCTCGCCACGACTCCACTCGACGTCCTGCAGCCATCACAGACAAAAACCACATCGCATAGCACGGCACAAAGCATATAAACATGATTAGTACCAACAAATCCTACTCAAGCGAGAAATGGCCCAAATGACCAACCGGGAAGACGACCACGCGTCAAATCTGACTAATCATAACCCGACCTCGCCGAATGCCAAAATGACACGAATCACTCAAACCAAACTCACTCTAACCACACCACGTGTCAATTACTCATCACCAACTTGGGATTTAGACCACATGGTCTCTCAATCTCCCCCTTGATGAGTATATTGACAAACCCTGAAAAAACGTTGAGTTTGTTTGAAATGAAAAAGAGTCAAACATGGTCCAAAGAAGATTAAGGAAGCTAATGACCATGTTGACAAAGGAACACTAGAGCTACAACAGAAAGAGCAATTTTTTCTCCAAAGCTCTAGAAAGTTCACAAATGCCTTTTTCTCCGCTATTCTCCCCCTTTTGGCAATAAACACATCAAGAATGCAAAAGAGAGAATATGACATGTCAATGGATGAATATGGCTGAAGTTTGTTTATTTAAGCATTTAGAGCCATGAGAATTATCCATAATGACCATAATGTAATACACCAAGCCATAACTCAATAAAACGCTATCTAGATCATGACAACATATATATAAGCCAGCTAGAGCACATAGATGACAATCTGAAATGTAATGCAGTTTGTGAGCAATTCACGTCATCAATGAGTAAAGTCTAGCTAGAGACATCCAAGGATGATGCAGGCCATGTCAATAAGCTAAGCGGAACAAAGAAGCTAACATTGAGTCCAAATAGAGTGCTATAAGCTCAAGATTGAAACATTGGTTAAAATACTTGGTTCTGATTGTAGATTAAGCAAATTGAGCACATTAAACATTGTCTTTTGAAAGCATATGGTTGTTTTCAACCCAATTTTTGTTTATGTGCTAGATCTCAAGCCTTATGCGACTACTCCAAGCAATAAGCTTAAGAAGATAGTCTAGGTCATCCAAAACTCCCCCTGAGTTCATGCCTAGTGCAATGGCAAGCTGTCTCATGAGAAAGAATTGGTGAAATCAGTTTTTTCGCACAAATATGGTGGTTGTCAACCAACATTTTGTTTTATCATGTGCTAGATCTCAAGCCTTATGCGACTACTCCAAGCAAGAAGCTTAAGAAGATAGTCTAGGTCATCCAAAACTCCCCCTAAGTTCATACCAAGTGCAATGGCAAGCCGTCTCATAGGAAAGAATTGGTGAGATCGGTTTTTCGCACAAAGAGATCTTTTGCTTTTTAACACATTGTACTAACTCATGTATCATCGGAGACTAAAACAGCTCAAACTAAGGCTCAATATAGATTCAACGCTCTACTCACCTATTTGACATGGCATGAATCATAAAAGGATAGCTCAAGAAAGACTAAACTCAAATGCTAGCATGACAAGTTTAATTTAAGTTGATCAATTTTACTTAACTTATCATGGCAAACGCTAGTCTACACATATGAAGTCATGATAAATTTAGCAAGCTAAGCACAAGTCATGGCAAGGTGTAAAGCACTGAAGCATGTCATAACAGGATAATAATCAAGGCTCAATGCAGATTGATTATAATACTAGAATGCTGAAAATGCACGAAAGACCAGTTCCCCCTCAACATTAGATGCAACTTTTAGTTCAAGTTGAGTTAAGTCAATATTCAGCTCCAGAAGCTCTCAAATGAACCCCCCTGAACCAAAGCATTAAATTCGAGAAGCTGGCAAAGAAAACAGCAAACAGGCAGTCCTTAAAGCATAGATAAGATATAAAGACAACTATGGCTCAGACAGACTCTCATCTACCCCATATGACTCCAGGACTATTAGCTGACTGTAAACCACACACTAAAGAGCAAACACGTACCCTGTCTACCCGAGGATGGCCCAACCCTCGCTAGAACCTACAAGAAGTGAGTGAGCTCAATCTAGTGAGATAAGAAGCAGCTAATAAGAAGCATCCTGGAAGCACAAGATAAGAGTAGGAAGTCTAAGCAACTAGGCAAGAGAATCACTCTAACCTATGCTAGAAGGACTAAACCCAATGCACCCAAATGCAAAGAGACAGAAATGAGACAGAAGCATAATTAATATAATAAAGCAGTAAAGCCCAAGCTCCCCCTCACTACAGTTCGTAAGGACAAACCACCCCAAGCTCTCCCCGCAGAGCTGAAAACCTCGAACTGTCCAAAGGCTTGGTGAAGATATCAGCCAACTGGTGGTCACTCTCCACAAACTGGAGCACTATGTCACCTTTCTCTACATGGTCTCTAAGGAAGTGGAAGCGAATATCAATATGCTTGGTCCGAGAGTGCTGCACTGGGTTCTTAGCAATGTTGATAGCAGACGTGTTATCACAAAAGAGTGGAACAACGTCTAAGGCTAACCCAAAGTCCCGCAGGTCGAAACCATCAAAGTACTGGCTGCGACAATCGGCAGCAGCAACGTGCTCGGCCTCTGCGATGGATGTGCAACACCGGATCGCTTCCTCGAAGACCAGAAACGAGAAGTGCCAATGAACTGGCAGGTGCGGAAGTGCTCTTCCTATCTATCCTCTGACCAACAAAGTCGCATCCGAAAAGGCTCTCAAGGAAAGACAGGATGAGGAAGAGTACCGGATACCATAGTCAATGGTAGCTCGAAGGTACGAAAGATGCGCTTCACCGCTGGCTGTGAGATACGCGAGGAGAAGCTCAACGAGCACACGCACACACGAGAGAAGTGTATGTCCGGTCTCGAGGCGATGAGGTAAAGAAGGAGCCGATCATACTTCGAACTCTTTCGATCAAGCGGCTCGCCGTCCTCATCCAGGTCAAGATAGGTGTAGAAGCCATGGGAGTTGACACAGCTTACCATCACTCATGTCGGCGTCTCGGAGGTCACGAGTGTACTTTCACGATGAAGAAATGTACCCTCCGAGTGCAGCAATTTGGAAGCCAAGGAAGAAGGTCAACTCGCCCATCATACTCATCTCAAACTCGGTGCTCATGACATCCGAGAACCTGTGAAACAGTATGGGAAGAGCCGCCAAAGATGATGTCATCGACATAGATCCGAGAGCGAGAAGGTCATTGTCATGACGGCGGATGAACAAGGTCTTGTCTACTTTACCCATGTCAAACCCATGACTCAACAAGTAGGACTTAAGCCTCTCATACCAAGCTCGGGGGCTGCTTAAGTCCATACAACGCTTGGAAAGCTTGAAGACATGGTGTGGGTATTTGGGGTTCTCGAAACTGGAGGTCAGTCTGACGTAAACTTCTTCCTCAATGACTCCATTAAGGAAGGCACTCTTGACGTCCATCGGTAGAGCTTGAAACCCTTAGAAGCTGCAAAGGCAAGCGGGATTCTAATGGCCTCAAGTCGAGCTACAGGGCAAAGGTCTCTCAAGTCTACACCCTCAACACAGGAAAACCCCGAGCTACCAGTCTAGCCTTGTTTCGAATAACCACTCCATCCTCGCTTTGCTTGTTCTTGAACACCCACTTAGTCCCAATAATATTGTGACCTCGCGGGGGCTCGACAAGCGACCAAACCTTGTTCCTCTCGAAATTTTCTAACTCCTCATGCATAGCATTGACCCAAGACTCATCGGAAAGAGCATGAGAAATATCCTTGGGCTCAAAGGAGGCAATGAAAGCAGAGTGGAGACAGAATTGAGATAAGCCAGATTTTGAGCGAGTAACACGCTCGAACAGGTCTCCAATCATCTGCTCAGAAGGATGCCTTTTCTGGATATGTCGGGGAGGTCCAGGATGAGATGAAGAAGTGGCCTCTACCTCGTGAGCTGACGAGGTAGGAACAGAGCCACTAGCTCCAGAGGAAGCAGAAGGCATGGGCTGATCACCTAGAGGTGCGGTAGAAGACGGCACCTCAAGGGGTGGATAAGGGACTGGATAGGGTAGACAACCCTCATCTCCATCGTCCTCGTCATCCACGAAGATGGTCTCGGACTGCTCTAAAGAACCTGAGATATCAGGCCTAGTCCCCGGACTGGCCTCGTCGAAGGTCACCTCACAGGTCTCTACCATTTTACTAGATTCGCAGTTCCAAACCCTATAAGCCCGCGAAGAAGGCGAGTAACCTAGAAAGATACCATCACAAGAACGTGACTCGAACTTGTCTAGGTTCCCGGACTTCAGAATAAAGCACTTGCAACCAAAAACACGAAAATGAGAGACGCTGGGCTTTCGCCCGTATCTCAACTCATAAGAAGTGCGGTGCAAGTGTGCCCGAAGAAAAACTCGATTCGAAACATGGCACGCGGTTGCAATAGCCTCAGCCGAACTTACTAGGTGTAGAGTACTCATCGAGCATCGTCCCGCCATCTCGACCAAGGTGCGGTTCTTCCTCTCCACGACGCCATTCTCGCTGTGGGGCGTGCGGAGAAGAGAACGGTGCTCTACACTGTCTCACCACGAAACTCTCGGTAGGAATTCTTGAACTCCGTGCCATTGTCACTGCGGATCGCTCGTAAGGCACCCGGGAGCTCAACAGAAAGCCTACCGAAAAGACCTCGGAAATGTGAAAATGTCTCATCCTTCGAGGCTAAGAAAAACACCCAAGAATACCTCGAGAAGTCATCGACCACGACAAGAACATACCACTTCCCTCCTGCTGACTGCACTCGAGCTGGTCCCACTGTATCCATGTGGAGCAGCTGTCCCGGTGCATCGGTCATAGTAACTGTGACCGGAGGGTGAGAAGCGGCAACCATCTTGCCGTGCCGGCATGGAGCACAAACTAGATCTTTGACCATCTTGAGTTTCGGCAAACCACGAATAAGATCGTGGCCGCTAACTCGAGTCAAATGGTCAAACCCAATATGACCAAGTCTCCTATGCCAGAAAGAAAGATCGCGGGACTCAGAAGCAACTAAACACCTGAGAGGATCACCAGAAGACTCAGAGAAATCAGCACGAAAGATCCTCCCAAAACGAGAAATCCATAAACCGGACTACCCAAGAATCAAGAATTTTACAATTGTTTTTCTTGAAGCTCACCTCGAAACCGTCATCGGTAAGCTGAGAAACGGAAAGCAGGTTGTACTGCAGCTTACTAACCAAGGCAACATCTTTCAAAATGAAAGAATCATTAATCCGCACTGTACCTTTGGCGATGACGCGCCCAGATGAAGCATCTCCGAAGGTGATCGTCTCATCACCTGGAGCACGGGCAAGGGAAGAAAACCAACGGGAATCTCCGGTCATGTGTCGTGAACACCCGGAGTCTACTAGCCAAACCTTTCCCTTCCCTGCCCGGCGAACCTGAGTCAAACAGAGAGTAAAGTCTCAGTACTGGGGTAAATCAAGAGTGATTTTGGCACCCAATACTGAACGACACGTCGAGTAGCAGAAGTAGCCACACACGACTGACCTCTAACTACCCTACGCTCTCTGTCACTCAAAGCAGAAGGTCTGTGAGTAGACTTGAAGCTGTTGCGGGGTCCGACTGCTACAGGAGAGCGAGTTGGAACACCGGCAACAGGTTGATCACGCCGCGGGTAGCTATCTCGATGGAGGAAACGAGATCTACCCTCAGGACGGCGGAAGTCACGACTAGGAGCATATCGAGGACGAAAACCAGAAAACTCGGAAAAACCAAGTCCTCGATGCTGCCCAAACCCAGACTCAACAGTCCTAGACCTCGTGTTGGTCTTAGGTGCACTCAAGATCTGGGGCTGACCCTGAATACCCCTAAGAGACTCAACACGGTCTCTACGCGCGATCCTGGCGCGTCTGAAGCATCGATCGATCAAATGTCCATCCTTCTGACAGAAGGTGCAATGATACTTTGCCTTCTGAGAGGCATGAGATAGCTTCGCCTTCTGAGAGGCCGAAGCTGCAGGTGAACTCACCTTACTGTCAGAAATCCCTTGAACAAAGCCCGCTGATTTGAATTTAACCTCATCAGATCTGGGCTCGACCTCGATCACACCTCCTACGATGGGTCGGAGAATAGCAGGTGGATGCTTCCTCATATCCTCATAGAAATCATATCCTAGACCTTGATTAAATCTGCAAATCTTGGACTGGTCTAGAATAAGATTAAGCTTCTTCTTGCCGCCTACAAATCTCTCGAGAGTGTTCATAAGGTACTGACACTCCCGAAAGAGAGAGTGCAAGAAGAGCAGAGGGAAGAGGAACAGCGGGAGGTAAGGGAGCGAAGAAGAACCAACAAGAGAGGAAAGAATGGCTTGTGCACGCACAGCCGACTCTGAGGGGACAGTCCTACTACTAGCAGGTTGGTTCGCGTCTCTAGGCGTCTCACCCTTACCCTGGGGCTTCTCCCCCACACCATCAATCACATCACAACCAGATTGTGGCTTCTCTAGTAAGTCCTTAGTTAGCTTCACACATTTGTCATTCAAAGCAACGAGTTCAAGTTTTAGTTTATCACAACTAATGCATGGTGAGCTAACAGGATCCTTAGTCGCATACTGAGCCATTTTCTTGTTGTTGTCAATCAGTTCTTGAAACTGTTTTGAGACAGCTTCAAGTTCAGCAGTTAACTTGGGACAGTTCAAACATGAATCAATAGGCTCAAGTAAAGAAGCATGCAACTCAGCAATTTTGTGATCTGCCCGTTTTAGGTTCATTTTTAAATTATTGCAATTTTCACAAGAATCGGGCAGATCAAGGAGCATGGCATAAGGTCCTCTAGCAGCAATGTCCTTAACCTCACATGAGGTGGAAGAAGTAGTCTCATCAGTAGTAAGTAGAGTAACAGCCATCCTACTCAACTCTAACTCAGCAAGCAGACTAACATTCTCCACCTTAAGCACATCAAGCTCAGAAGACAAACTATCATGAGAGATCCTTAGTTTCTCCATGTCTCCAAGCAAAGCAGGGCATGTATCACAATCGTCACGGGAGGGAGCAGATCTAAGTGAAGTAATCTCCCGTGATAGTCTATCTACTTCCTTCTCTAACTCGGTACACTTAGACCTAGCTCTAGCATGAAATCCACCTAGCTTAAGAAAAGCATCATTTAGCTGGTCATAAGAAGGGAGTACCTCATCCGAGTCGGAGTACAGCTCGCTGTCGCTGAGTTCGCCCTCGAGGGCCATGAAGCACATGCCGGAGAAGTCGTCGCCGCCATCCTTGGGCTCTTGGTCACCCGTCCCGTCGTCGTCGCTCCATCCCTCCACCTCGCTAAGGTCGAGGTCGTCGAAGGCGGTGAGGACGCGGTGGAAGAGCTTCTTGGCCTTCCCGAAGTTGCGGAACTTCTTCTTTCCTTGAGCAGGTGCTGAGGGCTTCGTGTTGCGGTTCTTGTCGGTGTAGTCGTTCTTGCCCGAACCGCCGTAGTCACCTTTGCCCTTCCCAAGCTTGGGGCAATTTGCTCGGATGTGGTTGGGGCCACCACACTCGAAGCAAATCACGGGTCCTCCTCTCTTTCTGTCCCTCCTCCCTTTGTAAGCATGAGAGAATCTTCGAGCAAGGAGGGCAAGCTGCTCATCCGCAAGCTGCTCTAACTGATCATCAGTTATATCACAGAGAGCAGCAAGGGAGAAACCGCAAGAGGACTCAGAAGAGAGACCAGAAGCTGAACTGGGATCAGTGACCAAAGCCATCGACTGTGACTTCGACCTACGAGAGACAACGTCAATCTCGTGAGTCTTGAGGCGCGAGTACAGCGCGTCAAGAGTCAAGGTCGAGAGGTCTGTCGTGTCTTTGATGGTGGTCACTTTCATCTCCCACACACGCAGATCGAGTGCCGCAAGCATCTGACGAGCGTTGTCCGAGTCGGGGTATGTGAGACCGACCGCTCGGAGGTTGCTCAAGATCTTGTGGAAACGAGCGAAACACTCATCTAGGGACTCACCAGCAAGCATCTCGAATTTGTTGTATTCGCGCTTGAACTGGTCCTGTCGAACCGTCTTGATCTGGGTGGTGCCCTCATGGTATGCGTCGAGGGTCACCCAGATATCGTAGGCGGACGACAGGTGGGAGATGCGATCGAACTTCGCTCGACTCGGGCCCTGGATAATGATGTTCCTTGCCTTAGCGTTTGCCTCAACATCATGCATATTCCCAGCATTGATGTTCTCATCGGCAGGAACAACAAACCGGACCTTGACCTTGCGCCAGATAGCGTACCCCTGAGCCTGGATGTATGTCTCCATTCGGCTCTTCCAGAAGGGGTAATCGATGCCATCAAAAACGGGCGGCTTGGTCGAGTACTTGTCCGTCGCCATGGCTCTTGAGACCGGTTAAGATCTATTGAAAAGAGCTAACCGGCTCTGATACCAATTGAAGGACCGAAATGGCGACAGAGGGGGGTGAATGTCGACTTTAAAAATCGCCCCCAAGTATCCCCATCATTTTCTTCTCCGATAGCTAGCGAAGCTATGAAGCGAGAAACACAACTTACTGGAAATGCAAGACAAAGAAATTTCAATTCCCAAAAAAAACTAGTAGCTCTCAAAATGAAAAGGGCCGAACTAAAAATATGGAGCTACAGTCACAAACATTGGACTTTAAACAAGTCACAAGATATTTGCTTCCGAAGAAAGAGATTCTGGATTAATCAACCGAAAGCATAAAGAAAAGGTAGCTGCAGAATGGGTTGCACTTGGACTGAAAAGAGTACAGAGCAGCTGTACAAAACTGCATGCAGACTCCTAAAGCAAAGTAATCAAAAGGCTAACGAAGACTAATAGTTGTCCAGCTTCAGGAAACTTCATTCGGCAAGCAAAAGAAGTAAATGCCAACAAAAAGTACACGACTAGAAACTAAGCTCCCCAATTATGCTGTCGGCAAAACCAAGAAAATAGAAGCAGCCGCAAGCATCAAAAAGCAGACAAGAAATCATAGACTACCAAAATAAAAGGGAGACCGAAACTGCATAATGCTAACAATTCTATTCTTGCCAAGAGGATCAATTCTAGCCGAGAGATTCATATAATCACTATGATTAAGAGGTTAATCACTTGGACTAAGAATACCTCACGGCAAAGAAAAGATACTAGGCAAGAAAGCAATGAATGGAAGAGAGATCAGAACTTGTTTCCGCAAGAAGTGCTACCATTTTTTTTGTGTTGGCCGAGAGTACAGACAAAGCTGCAATGGAGAGTTGAATAGTCACCCGAAAAGAGCAGAACACAAAAAGGAATAAACAGTAAGTATGCGTACTTCTTTGCCCGAACATACAAGCATTTAAATGAGGCACACTGCTGCCAGCCGAAGGAAAATAAACAGAAGAAATTGATTGGCTGCGAACTGTTTTTGCAAAAATTAATTCACTCGGCCAAACATTAATCCATTCGGGAAAGGATTATGCCGAGTAGAATACACGCACTTGACGCCAAAAGAAAATGCAAGAGAGAACAAAGAGCTCAAATACAAGATATCATAAACACGATACGGAGACATACATGATTAACATAGAGGAAAGATTACATATAGTTGTTCAGCTCATCTCTCTCTCAATCTCTCACTAAACTAGTCCCCATACATGCTTGAGAATCAAGAACACAACCCTATCTCATACACCCATTCTCTCAACCACTCAAGCACAAAGCAAAGCCCTAAAACCCCTCTCCAAGTCTTGCCAACAACCAGGAAATACCCTCCTATATATAGCATTCCTTGATGGGTTTACACTTTGCTTTGCCCATTTTACCCCTCCATGCTTTGCCCGCTAACCCGCTTCCTTTTGCAGCCTCGCGCTTTTACCGAAACGCCCTGCTGCACCTTCCGAAGCTTCGCGTTCCTTGTCTCGTCGCCTCGCAACCACCTCGAGTCCACGTCGTCTTCGACACATCCCGACCGCTCGACCTCGGCGCCACTGCGCCTAGTCCATCCTCCGTGTCTCGCCACGACTCCACTCGGCGTCCTGCAGCCATCACAGACAAAAACCACATCGCATAGCACGGCACAAAGCATATAAACATGATTAGTACCAACAAATCCTACTCAAGCGAGAAATGGCCCAAATGACCAACCGGGAAGACGACCACGCGTCAAATCTGACTAATCATAACCCGACCTCGCCGAATGCCAAAATGACACGAATCACTCAAACCAAACTCACTCTAACCACACCACGTGTCAATTACTCATCACCAACTTGGGATTTAGACCACATGGTCTCTCACTTTGATACACGAAGACTGCCATGTCCTGCAGGATCAAAGATGGCAACAGAGAAAGTAAATGGTGTTTCAAAATTTTTCTTTAAATATTCACAAATCTTTCACTTCAATAGCTACAGAGCTATGAAGATTAGAATAGAAGATCACTACCAAAAACAGTGATTAACACTGAAAACCCAAGAAAAATTACCGAAAATGGAACTACCACATTTAAATTTACGGTACTACCATTCGCTACAGTACTGCGGCACTACCGCTACAGTAACTATGGTATTTCCGTTGCTACAGTAAAATCAGGATGAACAACGTTTTCAGCACAGTTTCAAAATCTAAAATTGAGCGCATTTTTGATCCGTAGATCCAAATAACATGAAAATTTGTAGGGATTTACTCTAGGATGTCAAGAATATATTCCAATAAATGATTATGAAAATCATTGTCAAAATTGAGACCATTTTCAGTTTGTTGGAAGGTTGCACCAAAACCGAGTTAAAACCCCAAACGGTGAATACAACTTGCTCGTGGGTAGATGATGGCCAAGATGGCTCTAGATGTATTCCCACATGTAACAGCAAGTTAGAACACTAAAGAATCTTAGCCAAAAACTCTTGGATCAAGAAACCACTTGAAAGGTCAAGAACATGTAAAAACCAAGTTTCTTGATGAACTTGCTACCAACGTGTCTAGATAGGTGGAGAATGATTTTTAGAGAATCTCTCTATCTCTTATAAGTTCTTGGCACAGTAAGATCAAGAAAAGCGAAGAGAGGAGATTAAAACTAACCAAAACAAAAGCAAATCAATCAAACAAGAGATAGATAAAGAAATGATCAAATAATGATGTATTGCTTCTTTAGAAAGTAAGTTTTTATAGCCAATTCCTCAGAAATGGCCCACGGGTACCATTCAAAGCCTAAAAAAATTAAAAGCTGAAGCTGTTTAGAGGAACCAGAATCAACTGCACTCGAAGAAATCTTACGCATTCAATGCGCTCGCACTCCTGCATGTTGTTTGGTGCTCGCTAAGATGTTTGAAACGTGAGGTACGCTTCTGGGGAGAGCCAAGTGACCAAGTCAATGAAGAGGGTGTGCATATAAGAGGACTCTCACATCACACTAGCGTACGCTTCTGGTTCAAGTCAATGAAACGTGCAGGACGGCTAGAGCACAGAGCCACAGAGGACTAGAGGCCGGCATGAGGAGGCAAGGGTGTGCCGGGAGGCGGCGGCAGACCATGTTTCACACGAGAGTTCTCGCTTACCTACTCAAAGTTAAGTGATATACTGCACTTTGCACCACGCAAAAATTCCCTTCGAAGAGAAAAATGTTGCCATTTCCATTTCGCCGAATAGGATGCACATGGGCTTGCGAGGCATCGGGAATGTTGCCCACGCGGTGTTCCCGCTTAAGTCTTGATTAGATATCATATACCCGATGCCCCGTTGAAGCATGTCATGTGACTCCCGTGTTCCAGGACTGCCACCGTGCGCCCACCGATCGTGCAAATTGAACGCCCCTCTCAACCCTCTAGACGCGCTCCCAGCGCACGGCCAACGGACGCATGTTGTCCTCCCAAATCGTGATGCGCTTGGGTAGCTACTGGTCGTCCAGTAACACAGAAGGTGCCATGCTGCTGCTTCTTGTTCTTCTTCTTTTTACCTAGAGAGTCTCAGAGCTGTAGTAAAGTGTCAGTTTTGTAGGTGCCTAATTGGTACTCGTGTGCTTGTTCTCTGTTTTTTTTGCTCAAAACATACGTGCGCTGGCCTATAACTGGGGTAATTTACTTGCAAAAGTAATTGTTTTTCTTTGAACTGTAGGCAGGTAGTGTGGGGTGATTTATTCCCGTGCTTGTTCTCTGTAATTTTGGCTGAAAGGAAAGTTTATCGTAGTAGCTGTCGTTGGTTCGTTCCTGTTTGTAACTGGATGACCCCAGATGTGACCTCTACCTGTAGTAAACTTCTGAACAACTCTCAACCCACACATCACATGAGAGAGTAGTTCCACCATTACATACTCCAAGTTGTATGGAGTAGCATACTTGACTTTCAGCAAGCAAATTTTCCTTCTTTGAAATTCTTTCATTTTGTCATGTCACATACATACTGTAACACCCAGTGGCCCAAAATTTGCTAAAAACACAGCCCATCTGTGAGGCGTGCACACATGCGTAGCACCTCTCTTGAGCTTTTGTCCTTGCTTGCCCAAAAAGGTTAGCTGGAAAGTGCTATCATTTGAATCAACAAGTATTATACGCTAGTGCAACTCAAGGTGAACTGGTAATATGGTATGAAGGGTAGGCGTTACAATCTCCCCCCCTTAATAAGGCTGACTTCCCTGCAACAATTTGCTCATAATCGCCCCTCGGCACGCGACCCATGCCGTATGCCACTACAGGGCCACACACACGTAGCTCATGTAGCGAGGGTTGATGCTTTGATATCATCTGTCACACCTTGCGGCTCAAAATTTGCTAAAAGCCTAGCCCACCCGTGAGGCGGGCACGTATGTGGAGAACCTCTCTCGCACTTTTGTACTTGTTTCATTTAAAAGGGTTAATCCAGAAGTGCTACGATTTAAATTAATAGGTATTATATGCTAGTATAACTCAAGGTAAACTAGTAATATGGTAGGCAGTGTGTTACACATACGTATAGGCCTGTGAGGTATCGCGAGTTCTGGATACATCAAGTTGATGAACTGACTTGTTCAGTTATTATGGTTCAGTAACTACTGATAAACACGTCGAACCAGATGTGAGTTCAGTTTGGCCCACGAGTACAACCGATGATCCACAAGCATAATACAATTTTGTTCAATACATACATTGCCGGTTTGTAACACTGTACATGCGTAATCAAATTGCTGCAGAAAGCCGAGGCTTGATATGAATCACCTGCCCGTTCGATGGCATGTGATAGAATCAGCTGCACTGGAAGAAATCTTACGCATTCAATGCACTCGCACTCCTGCATGTTGTTGGTGCTCGCTAAGGTGTTAGAAATGTTCAGTACGCTTCTGGGGAGAGCCAAGTCAATGAGAAGGGTGTGCATATAAGAGAACTCTCACGACACATCACACTAGCATTCTCTCGCTTGATGCCCACGAGGCATCAAATGATCTACCAAATTTTAATTCCCTTCGAAATGAGAGGTGTTTCTCGTTCGATTTCTCTGTATTGGAGATACATGGGCCTACGAGGCATCAGGAGTGCTGAAAGAATGCGTGGCAGTCTTGGTAAGGCATTTTTGTGCTGGACTTGCCTTGTATGCGGTTCAAGTGTGTGGTGTGGATTCGTCGTGTCCGATCCAGCCGGTGCGGAGGTAGGTCGACGCGGCGTGGCGAACGGAGAGGGGAGGAGAGGAGGTGGGGCCCGGGAGAGAGGCGGCGCCAGCAGGACGTGGTTCGGGCGGAGGCGCCGTGCGCTGTGGAAGCACAAGAGGGGGCGGCGTGGGACGCGCGCATGGCAGGGAGGGGCTGGCCGGGAATAGCGCGCGCACGGCGCGGGCGGCGCCGTGCCGGGCGCGAGCGGCGCTGCCCGGGCCGGGACAGGCCGAGCCAAGGGGCCAGATTGGGCTGGGCCGAGGAGAAGCCAGGGGTGGCCTGGGCCAGCCCAAGAGGCTTTTAGAAATTCAAATGAAATTTGAGAAGTACATTTGAAATCAAACTCAAATTTGAATTTTAACCACAAAACTTTACAAGCCCCAAAATGGGGTGTTACTTAGATTAAGGAAATGCGTAGATGCGTAGCAGACACATAGGCGATTAATTGTTTTTGGTGCATGAGTCACAGAACTGAACGATCTTCGTGCAAGGCAGTGCTCCTGTCAGTTTTCAGTGCGGGTGCAGTGCAGTGTGAAGCATGGGCTGCTGAAGTGGGCTGAGTGCTGCCCCCATGAGGCCGATTGCGTCAAACACAAAAGCTTTTCAGTATGCAGAAGAGATGGAAAGTCTTGTGTTCCATATTTTACTCGGCCCTTCTCTCTCACACACACACACAAAAAAAGAAAAAGAATAACATATTTATCTCTATGTGTAGCGAACATTACAGCAAGTGAATTTGGTGAGATCAAAAGTTGCAGCCACTGGTGATACAAATTAAGGATGATCTGTCCCATATAGCCATCATCCAACCCCTCTTTCAAGTGGCATTTCGATGTAGTTCTTTTTAGACTGGTAAGGCTTGTGTTATTTTTAGGAATGCCCTTCTTCTATCTCGTTATTTCCTATAAAATTTAGTGATTTGCTTAATATATATGTAGCCTGCCACATGTGCTTACATCGGCCGACAGTTGTCACATCATTCACCTGATTAAAAACATATATTTCTAAAACCCAAAATTCTTCTAGTAATTAGTGGAGGCGAGGCAGCAAGCGAGCAACTGTGCCACTGGTTGTGACTCGTGAGAGGTGGTGATGGCCCAACCAAGACATATTATAGCATGATGTTGATGGAGACCATGATGCAAAAGCCGATCAGTAGGACGCCATCGGCCGGTTACGGCAACTCAACAGAAGGTATTGGCAAGAATGGTGGCCGTAGTAATTTGCATCAGTAGTAGCACCGGTGGGAAGAGGAGCTGATCATGATGCTCGGGGATCTGTAGTCTAGAACTGCAACTTTTGTCAAAAGAGACAAAATATTTTCGCACAAAAATAAACCAACTATATATAATGGTTCGCCAATCTATTATATTATTAAAATGAGCTTAAAAGAAGTCTCCATGTTTACTCTGAGAGGCTAGAAATTCTTTTATTAATCGGAGAAAAAAAGTAAAAAACAATATCATATATTTTGATGAGTCCAGCTTATAACAGCGTCAATTGATCAAATATATAGATTAGAGTTGTTAAGTTGTATAAGAAATATAACTATTTTCAATTGCAAGCAAATTTATTACAGTAACTGGCAACAAGTTTAGCTAGTTTCTTGTAAATTGAAGATAAACAACTCCTCAGAGTCTGCAGGACAATTAGGAGAACCACCGGTACCAGATCACTACATGATTTCGCTTCATTTCATGGGGCATCACGCGGATGTCTCGGTGGTCTTCCATATACGGGAGGGCAACCGCGGGGATGGATACTTGCCTGCACATGGATCCAAAAGCAAATGTTGGTCGGTAAGTAGGGGTGGTTTGAAATCAAGCCCTTAATATATTTTTCGGCCTTTTCTAAAGACAACGGGTGGTCCTTTTAAACTGTGACTTATGACTTATGGTTTTAAATTCTGGACTGTTCGCGAGGGCAATACGTGGAGAGAAATAGTCATATGCGATTTTGGATGGTATAGCTGAACTCAGTACAGTTTGTACTACAATATACCTATAGACCCCGTCTTAAAAAAACGCACCGTTTAAAAACTAGTTACTATAATATAAATCAAAAGTCATAAGTCATAAGTGCTAAAGAACCCTCCCCACTAATTATAGGTGAATAGGACTATAAGTACAACTCGCGCTAGCTGTTTTACAACTTTGCAAGGGACCTCCTTTTATATATATTTCTTTTATTAAAAAACTAAAAGCTAAATGTTTTTGAATGGTTTCGCACTCCGTGGTTAATATAAATGTTTTCTAAATGTTGAAGAGTCTTTTGCAAGTCTTTCCTGTTTGTTAATCTGATATGGGACTCACAAACCCAACAATTTCAATACGCCAACTCTAGTTGGAAACACGTTTCTTTCTACATATACCGAAACACTAAGCTGAACACAGAGTTGTATGTAACGCCCCCGTTTTTGGAAATAGGAATGTCATTATCTTCTGTAACAGTCCAGGAATTCAGTTACGGACAGAAGAAGTATCATGCCTACTCATGAATATTTAAGAGGAGTTAATTTGATTAAAATAAGACTTAACAGTCAATCTTAATAATTTTAAGGGCGTCCAAGCCCAAAACTTAACTTACAATCAGAAGAACTAAGAAAACTCCATAGGAACACTTGAGTGTGCCTGTAACCCTAACACGAAAACTTGTAATATCCTGTTCTTCTCCTGATCTCTGTGTTGGTGGAAAGATAAAGCAAGACTGAGTACAACTAACCGTACTCAACAAGTCACATAGGAAGATGCTAATATAACTACTTGCCAGGATTTCCAAAAGATGGGGATATAAGGGTTTGATTAAGTAGTTGTGGATGTAGTTTTATTTGTAAACATTTTTAAACACAAAAGATCAATAACTTCTTAAGGAATTGGGGTTTCAAAACTTGATTACCAACTTCAACATTTCCAAATCTACTTATGCTTCGCTGTTGGATTCACCCATTAAACACAACTTCAATTACCGGAAGCACGGCATATTCGAATACCATTAATAAATGACTCTGCAGAGCTGCCCAGCTTTACCCACAAGATCTCTTAACTCCCGTGTCCGGGTTCAAGAAAACAAGGCTTTTCACTGCTCAATTCTTTATATAGCCTCTACCCAGTAGGTTTTTGATCTCAACAAGCTCGGGTGACCCCTCGGGCCTGCCCACCTGTCGCAACCCTACTGTTGTGTGGATTACCACCTTCCATACGGACCCACTTAACCCCTCCCGTACGGACTCATACTTGGCCTCCCGATGCCCGTGTAGAGGTTCAATCGAATTGAAGCAGCTACTGGACCAGGTTTAACATATCAACGCTTGTGGTTGAGCGAATACTATGTTCTTTACTCAGCATAAGGGTCTAGTCCTTATATTTTCACCGAGGCAACTTCCTCCCACAAACCTATATTCAGCGTCACAACACTGCCACCATTTCACCACCCATGCCCCCACCCTAGGATAAGGTCATGGGATCCGGTCCACTCTAGACCACCAGCGATTCTTGCTTACCCTAGAACTACTTTCCCAAAACATATGCCAAATCTTTCAATAACAGAAAGACTTGCTGAGTTTCTAAACTACCATGATTACATTATTAAAATATTTAATAATACTATGTCTTGTCAAGGTGAATATGGCCATCAATTTGAACCGGGCTTTTTGGGTGGTGGGATATAACTAGTATCATGTCATTCTAAACAGTTATTGTACATGAAATAACAACTTGTAAATAACGTAATGAAAGTACTGATAAATAAATAATTAAAGGAATGTAGGTTCAATATGATCAAAGACATGTAACTTGCCTCTTTATCCATAGCCTCTGGTTATTTTTACTGTAGTCTTCGGATTGGATACCGACTAATTTACTTGCTCTTGTAGTCCTTCTGTTGACCAACTCGTGTGGTCCGAGTACTAGCGTGGAAGATGAATACAAATGAGTTCCTGCTTTGCAGAACGCAAGTAGGGAAAAATACAAATAAATAACCAAAAGACATAAAAAAAATAGGTGGTGTGGTCAGGGTTTAGGCCGTGGGTGGTTCGGCTCAACGGGATTGGAATTAGGTTAGGTGGGTTCGAGATGATCGAGGATGTATATAGGCGTTGTATGGATTTCGGTGAATGGCTGAAGGTATGGATGGTATTAGGTTTTAGGGTTGAAACATTTATTTGGGTGGTTTAGAGCTTTACCAGAGTCTAAGGTGGCAGAGCGAAGTTGGAAAGGTGTAGACGGGCTCAAGACGATAAAAAGGGCATATGTGTTTTTAGGGTTTCGACGAATGATAAGAGTTCGGACCGTATTAAGTTTTAGGGTTTGGAAATGTGTTTTAGTGGTTTTGAGTGTTATCGAAGTTTGATATGGGAAAATGGAGCTGAGAAATGGGTTGATGGGTTCAAATGATCAAAATTGATGTATTTTGTATTTTTGGGTATGGATGACCAGTAATGGGTCGATTTACTATTCATTGTGGGTTTTCACTATGCACAGCGGGCTCAGTCGGTCGGATCCACTACTATTTATGTGGGTTGGGCTCAGGTTCACCGGGTCAAATGAACACTAACTGGCTGTTACTGTTCATCTTCCTCCCCCGTCTATGTGCGCGCCAAAACAGAGGAAGGAGGCGACGGCGACTGGCGGAGCTAGGGTGATTTGCGATGGCTTTGGAGGCTATAGTCGAGTTGCTAGGGTTGCCAGTGTTCCATTTTGGCGTTCAGCAGGGTCAACCTAGTCGGCGATCGTCGGCGGCGAGCGTTTCTCCTCCGCGGGTGATTTGAACAGTGTGGGGTGAATTGGGGTTAATCGAACGATTGGGCTAGTGTTTGAGCATCAGTGGGGCTAAAGTAGGCTCATGGAAGTGGCGATTTGGGTTGAGAAGGTCAGAGTTGGGCTAGCCACGATGAGGTGGTTCGGCCGTGCGGTGGGCCTCGCTGCCAGGGAAAAGGGGTGGTCGGAGAGCTAAGGCGACAATTCATGGGTGTTTTTGGGAGTATGAGGAAGCTACTGGCGAGGCTAATCAAAAAGTGATGGACCGGAGAGGCGACATTGAGTTAGGGCTTGCCTTTAGGGATTCCGACGATTACCAGCAATGGGGAGGGTAATCGGAGCTTTGGGGGTGCTCGGCTGGCTTTGGGGGCTGATGGCTTCAGATGGAGGAGCTCGGAAGCTTAAATAGGGCGACGAAGGCGGTTCGGCACAGTGCCCTGGTTGTGGCGGCGACGGCGCGTGGCATGGCTGAGAATGCTTGGAGAGGCGCGGTGCGGTGGTCAGAGAGGGTCATCATGGTTGCCTTGAGTGACACAAAGTGGTGGTCAAAAGTGGTCGGCGGTGTCAGGTCGCCCGGGAGGGCTTGATTGGGCCGGGAAAGGAAAATGTTGGGCGCGGCAGGGGGTTGGCGACCGTGACTGGCGGCGCTGACACAAGTTCAGGGCATTAATGGGTGGGAGTACAGTCTCTAACAAGTGGTGCAAGGCTGGCAGCAGCGAGAGGGTGCGAGAAGGCACGGGAGAGGCTGGCGATGGCAAAAATCAGGCGGCAGCGATCGGTTTTCGGATTGTGAACAGTGACACCGAGCTTCTCCTCCGTTCGTACAAAACTGGGGTGAATTGGGAGGCTTGGATGGTCAAGATTCGTGCGGATTAGGCTATGGATCAAAGGAAATCAACTTCAAAACGAAACTCCAATTTCTTTTGAAATTCGGTTTTATTTCATTGTATGTGCAAAAGATTTTTTTTCTTAGTTGTAAAAAGGAAAAAGAAGAGGAAAATTTCAATTTGTAATGTCCAGAACACCTCATATCCCACATCTCTCTCAGTTACATTCTACTATCGCGCGCTGCTTGTGCTCGACCTAGCTCCAGTCCTCCATCTTGCGTCGGTCAAAGTACAAAATCTATGAGCCATGGACCCTAATGCGGTGGCGACCTAACCTTACTCGATGCGCACGCCTACAATCATCTTACATATCAGTTTGCTGTCGAACCGCAAATCAAATCACACAATCGGGATTGCGATTCCATGGGGGTTTTCGCCAATCAGGTAACTATAGTTGATATTGCAACTATGATATTTAAAAGCAAATGGTATAAAACTCATTAATACCATTTGTATGTGTGTTCGCTATGTAGTCTTAGTAAAAAAAAAAGGAACGTGACAAAGAAATGCAAATCGATGTTTTGAAAATTCCAATGTGATTAATAAATCCAATTTAGATGAATCTCTAGTTTTTTAAAAAGATTTGGGATAGGTCACTTGATAAATTGTGCGATGATGATTTTCAATAAGCTGTAGTGGGTAATCATGTATGTACTCTGAGCTTTAATTAGGACCGATATTTGCATGATGGCTGATGAATGCCGAAAAGGAGAGAAAGCAAATTATATTGCAATGTTACAATGTAACTTAACAAAAGTAGCACAATCATCATAGTTTCAGTATGTTCTGGCAGCAGATGCCGAACCCCAGGGCATAACCAAAAGTCAGCATTACCATACTCTGAAGAGCCACACTTGTAAGAAATTTTTCAGACAAAAACATAGTTATAAAAAGTGTGGCAAGCCGTACTTAAACTTAGTTACGGGAAAGTTAGCCATAAAGAACAGACCGCTAGTAACAGAGAGTTTTTATTGACTACAGTAAAACCTTGTTGTTACGGCTTCCAGGAAACGAAGTTCAGTTCTTTCTACAAAAGAATGGCAAAGTGCACTCATACAAAAGGCACCTAAAATGACAAATTAAGACGGGAAAGTAGTTAAGGAATTCCAAGACCGTATCATGTCTCGTACGATTGTTCCTTTGTTTAAATATAAAGCAACTGAATATTTGCTTACAATATATAACATGGTATTGTACGCAAGCACAGAAGAAGCATACTTACAGGGTTTGGCAAGGGAAGAAATCGCGATTGCTGAAGGAAAGCTGCTGCCGACGAGAAGCACCATCAGTTGGATCATCACCAGAAATAGGATTGAGAAAAGGCAAGGTCTCGTCGACATCTTCCTTATCGGAGCTTTGCTTTGCTTTGTTTCCTTTTTTATTTCTGAAACGAAGAATTTCGAGCGTACTCTGAGAACGAAGACGAGGTATTTGATGACCCGACGACCGCCAAACATGTACACGGCACTGTAGTCATCTTTTTTTTTTGTCTATGGCTTTGTCTTTGGGTTCATATTTTTTGAATTCTGATTGTTTACGAGACATGATGAATTATATATAATTTTAACTAATACAACTGAACTATAACACAGAAATCAAAGTCAAAACCGGTGCGAGAAAAAAATCCACCCACGAAGACGCCGGCGTGGAAAAAACCACCCACCCACGTAGTCTACCTCTGGCCATGTCGATGAGTCAAATCAATACATAGGCAGTGAAAATTAGGAGAAGGACGAAAAAGAAGGGGGAAACGGTACAGTACGGCTCACTAACTCCGGACTTTAACTTTTCTATCGAGCGCGTGAGGATCAATGTGAATTTCAACGCTATTAGTCATAGAATTTATTTTTGTTCTGGGTGTAGTTCTGGTCCATGGCGCGATACAACAATCACTTTCCAAGCAACATCGTCCGCGGGGTAGGTACGTAGGCAACTGGCAACGAGAGAGCTTTCCGCGCGCAGATAAGAAAAACAAAAAAGAAAAGACAAAAAAATCTAAAAAGCCAAAAATTTAGAAAATGATGAAATTAAGAAGTTACAAGGCGGAGTTAGCTATAGAACAATTCGATATTGCTTTAGATGATCACCAAACTTATGGCTCAAGTATTCACCTCCATAATTTGATTATATGGCTTTAATTGTCTTACCAAGTTGATTTTGGACCTCATTCTGAAACTCTTTGAACTTTTCAAAGAATTCAAACTTATGCCTCATTAGATAGATGTAACTGTATCTACTAAATCCATCGGTAAAAGATATAAAGTACGGAAAACCACCTTTGTCCATTGAGCTTATTGCTCCACATACATCCGAATGTATTAAAGTGAACAAGTCATTTGCTCTCTCATCTTGATCGGCGAAAGTTGACTTAGTCATTTTGCCAAGTAAACAAGATTCATATGTTTCAAAATAAAATGAATTCAGAAGACCATATTTATAGAGTTTCACCATATGCTTCTCATTTATATGATCCAAAGGACAATACCAGATATAAATGGGATTCAAATTATTAGGCCGAAGCCTTTTAACATTAATGTTGCAGATAGACACATCCTCAAGATTTAAAACATATAATCAATTTATCAATGGAGTATAACCATAAAACATATCATTCAAATAAATTGAACAATAATTGTTCTTTATTTTGAGCTCATAACCTTCTGCTCTCAAACATGAAGCAGAAATAATATTTTTGCTTAAGGTAGGAACATAATAACAATTATTTAATTCCAAAACTACTCTTGAAGATAAGGATAATGGTAAAGTGCCAACAGCCAACGCAACAACTTTTGCTCCATTGCCCACGCGAAGATCAACCTCGTCTCTTACTAATCTCCTCCTTATCAGCGCCTGTATCGAATTGTAAATATGAGCAACCGATCCGATATCAAATACCCAAGAACCAATATGAGACGTAGTAGGATTTATTTCTATAACATCTATATCTAAAGTAAAAGTCTTACTTCCCTTCCTTTTTTCCAGTTCTGTCAAGTATTTCTTACAGTTCCTCTTCATTGTCTAGTGCTTTGGCAATGGTAGCAAATAGTATCAGGTGCAGCACCAATCTTAAGCTTCTGAAGCTTAGATTTAATACTCGAGATCCCATCTTGAATTTTACCCATACCCTTTCTTTTGCCCAAAGCCTTAGACTTCTTCTTTTTGAAGTTGATAGTCTTTTGCACCATCATCACATGACTGTTGCTTTTTAATGCTGTCTTTTGCAATCTTGAACATCATATGCAGCTCGGTGATATTCTTGTCTAAGCCATTCATATGAAAATTTAGAATGAATTGCCTATAGTTTGCAGGAAGCAAAGCAAAAATCAAGTCAATAGCCAACTCTTGGCTAAAGGGAAAACCAAAGTTTTCCAAGCTCTATATGTTACCAACCATCTTGATCATATGAGGGCACATCGGACTGCCCTCAGCTAGCTTATACCCAAACAATTTCTTTGAGATCTCATATATTTCAGGTCTTGCTTGTGTCTCAAACATGCCTTTGAGCACCACAATCATATCGTAAGCCTCTATGTTCTCAAATTGCTTCTAAAGATCTGAATCCATGGCAGCAAGTATGAGACAACTAACATCAAGGGACTCATCACATGCCTGTCTATATGCATTTTTAAGAGTAGCAATAGCATTTTCATCAGGTACTTTTGGAATTGGTTCCTCTAGAATATGTTCTTTTTTTATCTTGCCTAAGAATAATTCTTAGGCTGCGGGACTAATCCGCACAATTTGTTCCATTCAGTTTTTTATCAAATATCGAACGTAAAGCAAAACTGCAAGTTGATGCCATGATCTGCAATAGTAAATATGCAAAAGTAAGATATATGTTCAAGAAAAGTAACTTTTATTAAACAATTTAATAAAGATACTCCTAGTAAATACTATATCCCTATTATGACATTTAGTGATTCAAGACCCACAATCAACTTATCTACTAGTGAGCTTTGGTATCACAGCTAGAAGATTAGTGAATTTGGTAAGCAACCCTTTGGTAATTATATCTCTATATAACTCTTGTTGTTGGGCAGCATCTCTATGCTCTGACATCTAACCCTATGCCCCAAGGTCTATAACCGTTATGATGACCTTGTCGTGTTAAACCAATGCTTTGTGTGTGAGTGTCCGACACAAACCCATCTAGTCAAGGAAAATTAATGGCACTATGTTTTAGTAAGACCTACCATTAAAATATATGCCTTTGGATGGTGCAACTAATTGGAAGAGCATCAATTTAGCTTAATATTATATGAGGGAATTTCTTTCTACCATGTTAAAAGCATTCAGAGCATTTAAATAACATGCATATAAATAATTAAACAAAAATATAAAGCCATTCACAGGCAATCACATTGAATTGTGATATAGTATGGCCCTTTTCACATGGTGATCTCTATCACTGCGCTTCCTGTTCGCCACGTTTCCAAGTAGCCAAAACCTCCAAGTATTCCCACTAACTTATTGCTCTATAGAATGTACTAATAAAGGTTACAAGGAGTGAAGAAACAACACAAGTCGATATGTAGGTCATTGTATAAATATAGATAGCCTTGGGCTGCAATAAGCACGACATGCAGGCCATGAATATTACATACATATATGCATCTCATACATCATTTGAATTCATAACGAGCCATCCTATTCACAACAATCCTGCAAAAAAAAATATGCATAGAATCATATTCTATCTAACATATTATGTTATTATCCTAGTCACAAAGGTCCTGTTCGGTCCATGCAAATCGCATTGGATTAATCACATCAACCCTTTTTGATTGCAACTCCGATTTGATCACCTAAAATTGATCTTTGCGTGCTACATGGACTTACGAATTCATTGTCTACCCCAATGGTGGAAAACCAACCGGTAGAGGTGATATATGATTCGACCATGAAAACACGATCACGAAATAGTGATCATGAACCCAACTATAGACCACCGTGCATGGACAATCATATTGACCACCGTCAAAATCAATCTATCATATAGAATGACCATAGAAACAGTAATAGATCACATCTACGACTCCCACATATCACCGTATGCATCTAATCTGAAACTAAAACAACATGAGATGGCTCTAATACCACTAAAGCGCTATGGGTAGGCTATGCATGTATAATTTCAAAAATTCTACCGTGTAAACAAGGAACCTCCGCTAGTAATAAATCACAGGATTACCACTAGACGCGCAGACTCGTAGCCAAAGTAGGGTCGATGTAGCGTGTTGATGCAGTGGTAGTCGTACTAGCCTCACATCTCCTCCTTCAGCTCCTTGTAATCGTCATAGGTTGTGGATCATCCTAGTGTTGAAGTTTCGCATCAACACCTCCAAAGTATCTACACGTACGGGGCAAGAACACCACGCATTGGAGTGCTAGTTCCAATTGCGTGCCATTAGATGAGGAAGGTGTGGCGGCTAGGGTTTCAGAAATTCCGAATTCTCTCATGAAACCCTATGCCACCGCCCCTCTTTAT
This sequence comes from Dendrocalamus sinicus, assembly GCA_036346575.1. Taxonomy (NCBI): domain Eukaryota; kingdom Viridiplantae; phylum Streptophyta; class Magnoliopsida; order Poales; family Poaceae; genus Dendrocalamus; species Dendrocalamus sinicus. The sequence continues at coordinate 39,216,486 of CM070671.1, forward strand.
ATAGGCATCCAAGATGGGCCTCGAACTTAAGGCCCATTAGGAACTTATGGCCTACATGAATTTAAATCACCATCCAAATTATATCCCACTCCTTTAAGTGTGTGACTCTATAGGTTCACGTACATTTTGACATAGCCCAAGTACTCCTACTCGTCCACTAATTGGTAGTGGCCCCTAGTAAGACATGCCGACTCCCAAGTATATGTAAAGATCATATCAGATGAAGCTCAACAAAGCTCATATGCATTTCTCTTTTCCTCACGATATCGGTCAAGCTCAAGGTGAGTACGTGCCATCCTTGTTGGTTAGCTCGACCACTCTTTCTCGATTACGTGACTTGAATTCCTCGACTACAGTTAACTCTTTAACCGCGAGTAGCATGGTCATGCATTTTTGGAATTCAATCACTCGAGAGGCCTAGAGATATCTCTCTTATTGCATGGAGGGGTAAATCCTCTCTTAAATGACCATGCATCAATGTATGCATCATGACAAAACTCGAAAGCCACCTTTATAACTACCCAGTTATGGAGTAGCGTTTGGCAACCCCTAAGTTAGTCATTATGAATCTTCAGTACGTGCGATAACCTCAAGTCTTAGCACATAGCATACACATTGTGAATGAGATCAACTGATGACATATAAGAATGCAACGTTCTCGCAATATTTTATAGTGGGTCGATCCAACCCCATGTTCGCTAACATGTGTTCATATTATTGGTTTGATATCTCTATATCTATGACCTGTGAAACATGTCTATCAATCAATACATATGTTAGTCTATTCATATGTGTCCTCATATATTTTCGACTAGGGATTGCTTAAGAATAATTATTGCAGTAATATGGAGTTTTATAATCAAGTCACACACTTGCTAATAAATATTGACGATATTATTGAAAAAACAAGATAACATATTATATAATAAAATATAATTATCTCTATGATTATCTTTAGGGCATATTTCTAACAGGATAAAGGGAGTGGAAATGCATGCATGTACTGATGGATGTGTACGCGCGCACGTAGACATATTCTAGCATGATGTTGATGGAGACCATGGTGCATAGCATGGTAACGGACTTGCAAAAGCCAATCAGTAGGACGCCGTCGGCCGGAGACGACAACTCAACAGGTGTTATTGGCAAGAATTAATGTGGCCGTAGTAATTTGCATTCGTAGTAGCACCGGTGGTAGAGAGGGCTTAGGAATCGCACAAGAGGAGCTGATCGTGAAGCTCAGGGGGGAAAATATGTAGTCTAGAACTTCAAATTTTGGCAAGAGACATAAAATATTTTAACAAAAAATAAAACCAGATAAATATAATAATTCGGCAATCTATTATATTATTAAAATGAGCTTAAAAGAAGCATCTATATTCACTCTGAAAGACTAGAAATTCTCTTTATTAATTCAAGAAAAAAGATAAAAATCTTCTATGTATATTTTTATGAGTCCAACTTATAACGGCGCAGATTGATCAAATATATATTGCAGTATCTGCGCAAATTTGTATAAGAAATATAATCTTATTTTCATCTGCAAGCAAATTTTTTTCCAGTATCTGCACAGCAAATTCGGCTAGTTTCTTGAAAATTAGAGATGAACAGCTCCCCAGAGCCTGTAGGACAATTCGCAGAACCACCGGTACTAGTTCACTTGACCTGGCGGAGGGTGACGTACGTGACTTCGCTTCCTTTTATGGGGCACTTGACCTGCCGGAGGGTGATATACGGGAATGCAAACATCAACACGATCACGGGGAGGGATATTAGGGGATGCGGGATTCATGGGGGATGGTTGATACTTGCCTGCACATGGATCCAAAAGCGACTGTTAGGGCCTGTTTGGATCCCCTGCTCTAATCTTTGTGTCTTTCCTTAAGACAACTAATTATAAGTGAATAGTACTTAATCAATAAGCAACAAACACGGTCGGCTCATGCCACTTCCACATGCACATACACCAACACATGATCTCGACTTGGCACGCAAGAAAATTGAGAGAGTCGTTATTAATTTCAACTAACGAACCTTGTGTGGTTGTACGTTCTAACCGCCTAGATGCAAATGTGACTGAACACGCTTTTTTTTTTAAGATATCGGCTGGCTTCTTTTGGATTTACTGCTTATGACTTTTGATTTTTACTATAGTAACTAGTTTTTAAATAGTGCGTCTTTTTAAGGCGGAATCTATAAGTCAATTATAGTAGACACTATACTAACTTTGGCTATACTAGCTAAAATCACATACAACTGTCTCTCTCTCTCTCTTCGTACTCTTTCTTGTGAACAGCTAGAATTCAAAAAATCATAAGCCAAAAGCCATAAACCATAACCCAAAAGAACACACCCAATATCTATTCAGGAACGGAGGGAGTAGTGTGTATTTGGTTTCAACCCTACACCCTTACCAAGACTAACCTTAATTTTTATTTCGAATTACAGTTATTTACATATTTTACTTTAGAAGTCGTATCGAATCAAATTACTAATTTTATTTTATTTTTATTCTAAATTTTAGTTTTTTTTGTGGAATTGGTACACAAATCCAATTGCTAAATTTTGGTTAATTGGGGGATTTTACTTATTTTACTTAGGAATTCGTACATAAATCAAATTGCTAATTTTATTTTATTTGTTATTTTGAATTTTAGTTATTTCTGGATTATACTTAGCACGGACTCTTTATTTTAATCTTGACCATTATAATCTTAACACGCCATAATCAATGGTGTAGATCCTTCTCCTTTTCCACTAATTAACGTGAAAATTTCTTGCCCTTGAGAGCAAATGTTATGGCTTTTTTTATCACTTTAATAATATAATAGACACTGCCGGCTATATGGAGAAATACTAATGGAGTATAATAACCATCGCCCTTGCCAAGACTAATCTTAGGCATATGTAATACTTTTCTAGGTAGGTGTTTGGTTTATTATCACAATTATGATTTACCACACTTTATTAGCACCATAACTCACATGGCATAGACTTGATTTTTGGTCTAACTTTGCCACAATTGTGGCTGCCATTTTTGTTGCTACAAAAAGTGTGGCAACCAATACTTAAATTTAGTTATGGCAAAGTTAGCCATAAAGAACAGATAGCTGGTAACAGAGAGTTTTTATTGACTACAGTAAAATCTTGTTGTATGGCTTCCAGGAAACGAAGTTTAATTTAGTTCTTCTACGAAAGAATGGCAAAGTAAAAGTGAACTGATATAAAGGGCACCTAAAATGCCAAATTAAGACGGGAAGTAGTTAAGGAATTCCGAGACCGTATCATGTCTCGTACGATTGTTGGTGTGTTTAAATAAACGAAAGAGGCATACTTACAGGGAGCCAATACAGGCTCAGGCTCCGGGAGGCCGCCGATGATAAGGACCACCATGAGTTGGATCGTCACCAGAAACAGGATTGAGAAAAGGCAAGGTCTCGTCGACATCTTCCTTATCAGAGCTTCGCTGTGCTTTGTTTCTTTTCCTTTTTCCTGAAACGACCCTGAGAACGAAGACGAGGTATTTAATGCACGGAGCACTGTAGTCGTTCTTCTGGGCCCTGTCGATGAGTCAAATAAATGCGTAGCCAGTAAAAGTAAATCAGAAAAGAAAGAAAAAGCAGTCAAATTTACTCTTATTCTGGGTACTCCTGGCCCATGGCACGATGCAACAATCACTTTCGAAGCAACATCGTGTAATGCACGTAACATGAAATGAAAGTGGTATTTTTCTTCTTTTCACCATGTAACGCACGTAACATGAAATGAAAGTGGTATTATATCTCTATAACTCTTGTTGTTAGGTAGCATCTCTATGCTTCAGCACCTAATCCTATGTCCCAAGGTTCATAACTGTTATGATGACCTTGTCAAGTTAAATCAATGCTTTGCGTATGAGTGTTTGACACAAACCCATCTAGTCAAAAAAAATTGATGGCACTCTGTTTTAGCAAGACCTACCATTAAAATACATGGTTTTGGCTGCTGCAGCTAATTGGGACACTACTACAGAAAAGGTCATCACAGACGGTTTTGTGAACCGTCTGTATTTATGGGTCAGTGATAATCGAAGGTCATCACGGCATCGCGAACCGTCAGTGATTGTCGGCTATCGCGAGCGGTTTTGAGTAAAACCGTCGTGATAGTGATAATCACTGACGGTTTTAGTTACAAACCGCTCGTGATATCGATCATCACAGCGGTTTTTACTCAAAACCGTCGTGATATTCCTTCAACCCTACATATATTTCTGTTTATTGGCTAGCCTCAGGAAATGCTAGCCATGCCCTCTGAAACAAGCAGATAAACAAGTATATGTATACATACAATTCACATCTCAATTCATTTGACAAACATCCAATTCACATCACATTTCATTCACAGACATAAGGCATCCATTTTGCAAATGATTTAATTAAAATGAAATAAAATATCCATTTACAAATTCACAATTACAGAGTGATAAGAGCAATAAAAAATCAATCTGGGCAGTGGAACTCTCCATATGATTTTATGACTTTAGACCACAAAAAACAAATGAACTCTCCTCGAATTTTTGCTAAGTCCGCCTGTTCCAATGCAGATTTAGAGATGGGCGCAACCTGTAGATAGGAATATCAACGCGCGCATATAAGACACATTACTGAACTTCGTGCAAGAAATGTTCCGGCTTGAATTTGACAATGATACCTGAGCGCCGTTCTGCCTCTGGTCTATTGGACTGTTCCATATACCAAATGTGGAATCTTTGATTTGATTTGCGGGTGACATGTTGCTCATTTTGTGGGTCTATTAAGATAAAATGAGAAAGTGATCATATTGAATTGGAAGAGAGGAGAGGAGTAGAGGGGAGGGGGAGAAGGGAGGGGGTGATGTGCCTATCTTAGCACCTACTTTAGTTGCTAATACTATAAACCAAATAGCAAAGTCCCTAAATAAAGTTCTATGAAGCAAAAGACACAAACCAATGTATCAAGTTCGTTGAACAGGATACACTGGAGTGTGTCACTTGCTTCATGCCCCTTGAAGGCCTATGTGGCATATACTATTACTACAAGGTCTCTAAACAAAGGTCTACGAAGCAAATGACACAAACTGGTGTATCCGGTTCATTGAACGGGAACACTAGAGTATGTCACTTGCTTCATTTGCTGTTTATTGGCTAGATACATGGAGCATTTGGGTGGAAAGATGAACTGTTTCGTTAGGCGCATGACTGCCAATTCAAAGCATAGCATAGCATCCGAGGCACATCCGAGGCCTGCTGCTGTGTCTTGAGGAATGCCAAGAGCTGGTCTTCGGATGTGGCATTCCTCAAGACACACAACAGCCTCGGATGTGCCTCGATGCTATGCTATGCTTCAATCGGCGATCATGCGCTGACAAACAATTCATCTTTCCACCCAAATGGTCAATGTATCTTTTGCAACAATCGCAAGATTTCTTTATGCGCAGGTGACATGTTGCTCATTTTGTGGGTCTATTAAGATAAGATGAGAAAGTGATCATATTGAATTGGAAGAGAGGAGAGTAGAGGGGAGGGGGAGAAGGGAGGGGGGTGATGTGTCTATCTTAGCACCTACTTTAGTTGCTAATACTATAAACCAAATAGCAAAGTCCCTAAACAAAGTTCTATGAAGCAAATGACACAAACCAATGTATCAAGTCCTTCTTTTCCAAAAAATTCAAGGCAATTTTATTACAACGATGCAAAAAAGACATTCCCATTCTTGGTGAGCGGCGACATAGCGACTTCTTGATTGGCGACTATCCATCTGCTTCTTCCCACTTCTTTTCTTCATCTCTAGTCTCTGGATCACGTACGCCAGTAGCGATGATTCATCTAACTGAATCATCGCTACTGGCATACGTGATCCGAGACCGAGATGAAGAAAAGAAGTGGAAGAAGCAGATGGATAGTCGCCAATAAGAAGCTCACTGCTCACCGAAGAATCTAGGAATGTCTTTTTTTTGAACTTTTATAATAAAATTGCCTTGAATTTTGTAATACTATTACTACAAGGTCTCTAAACAAAGTTCTATGAAGCAAATCACACAAACTAGTGTATCAGGTTCATTGAACCGGATACACTAGAGTGTGTAACTTGCTTCATGCCCCTTGAAGGTCTATGTGGCATATACTATTACTACAAGGTCTCTAAACAAAGTTCTATGAAGCAAATCACACAAACTAGTGTTTTAAGGTCATTGAACCGGATACACTAGAATGCTTTACTTGCTTCATGCCCTTTGATCATATACTCTTCCTTGATTGGTTAATTTGTGCTCTCAAATTGTAGGGTTGCACAAGATTAATCTTGGCCGTCCCGCTACTAAATCATATACTCTTCAATCTTCAGTATTTTGAGCTCTAGATACAAACTCTACAATCTCAAGATCAAGATATATTCAGCATGCATATATTCAGACAACAGTATACATGAATGAAACTAACCATATACATAACAGTAAGCATATACATGAATGCAACTAACCATATACATAACAGTAAGCAACTAACAGTAAGCCCTAAACCCTAACACTAAGTATGAAGCATCAAGCATCAACCCTAAACCCTAACAGTAAGCATGAAGCTCGGGGAGGGACTTGTTGACCTTAGGGTTTTGGTGACGGAGGAGGAAGCGGCGACGACGGAGGAGGAGGAGGCGGGAACGGAGGAGGAGGAGGAGGCGGCGACGCAGGAGGAGGAGGCGGTGGTGACAGAGGAGGAGGAGGAGGAGGAGGCGGCGACGGGCCCGGGGAGGCGACGGGCTCGGGGAGGCGACGGCCCGGGGAGGCGGCCGGCGAGGGCTCGAGGGAGGCGGCGGCGACGGCTCGAGGGAGGCGTCGGCGACGGCTCGGGGAGGCAGATCGGGATTTAGATATAGAATAACTGTGGAATACACAGAAAACCCTAGCCAGAGGGTATATATAGGGGATTATCACAGACGGTTCTAAGTTTAGAACCGTCTGTGATAAGCCTACTATCTCAGACGGTTCTAAACTCAGAACCGTTCGTGATAAGGCAGTTTACGAACAGTCTGTGATATTAATGTATGAGACGGCGGTTATATACGAAGCGTCACGGTATGTGATATTAATGTAAGAGACGGCGGTTATATACGAAGCGATACTGGTGGTTTCGAATATGAACCGTTTGTGATAATGCTTATATTTGCACGCACTATTCCATTTCTTCGATCTAAACTGTCCTCTCCCTCATCTTCTTCGATCATCACCACATTTCTCAACAATGACATCTAAAATTTTGTTCATCTCCTTCCTCTCATCTATCCATCATGAGTTTTTCGGCCGCAACCTTACACAGGCGGCCAACAATTTACGTCTGGAGCAGCTCCTCCGCTCACGCCCTGCTCTCCTTCCTCGACTCGCTTCCAATATTGTCCGTCAACTAGACCTCATCATCCGCCGTCGACGGAGGTTTCTCGTTGCTGCTCACGAAAAGGAAACCGCCCTCAGCCTTGTTCTTCTCTATAATGTCCACAAAGCGGAGGAAGCTCTTGCGGGAGTGCAGAGTGTGATAGATAACCTTTCCGATCAAGCAGAATCAGTCGATTCTGTTGAAGTTTATCATGGCATCCTCTTTGAGATTATGGGCCATGCTAATGATTTACCCAGGCTAGAGGAGGAAGTGGAGAGGGCAAGGACAATCTTCACGACATTCGAGAACTCAACGGCTGATCCTCCAACTCCAGAAGTTGAAGAAGAAGCATATGAAGCCCAGAAGATTAAAATCTGGGAATCTCTTTTTCTCTTAGATTTGTAATAAATTAAATTTGCTTTGAATTAAAATCTGGGAATCTCTGTTTGTCGAACTTTTGCCGTCTGTGGTGTTTGTGGCGGGAAAAAGGTGTATTATAGACGGTTTATGTTTAAAAACCGTCTGTGATAATTTGGAATATCACAGACGGTTTTATAATAAAAACCGTCTGTGATATTCCATTATCACAGACGGTTCAGAGGTAAGAACCGTCTATGATACTCCTTTTTCCAACCACAGATGGCCTCCAAATTAAAACCGTCTGTGATAGTGTACGTCACAGACGGTTTCACAAAACCGTCTATGATTTGGCGTCTAGTATTAGGCTTTCTGTAGTAGTGGGAGGGCATCAATTTAGCTTAATATTATGTGAGGGAATTTTATTTCTACCATGTTAAAAACATTCAGAGCAATTAAATAACATGTACAGAAATAAAGCAACACAAGTCGACATGCAGGTCGTTATGTAAATATAGACAACCTTAGGTTGCAATAAGCATGACACGCAGGTCATGAATATTACATACATATATGCATCTCATACATCATTCACATCCATAATGGGCTATAATATTCACAACAATTTTGCAAAACAAATATGCATAGAATCGTATTTTATCTAACATACCAAGTTGTTTCCTAGTCACAAAGGTCCTGTTTGGTCCATGCAAATCACATTGGATTAATCACCTTAACCCTTTTCGATCGCAACTCCGATTCTACCAACCAAAGTTGATCTTTGCGTCCTCCATGGATTTACGAATTCATTGTCTACCCAGATGGCAGAAAACCGACTGGTAGAGGCAAGTTGTGATTCGACCATGAAAACACGATCATGGAACAGCGATCATGAACCCATCTATAGACCACCGCGCATGGACGATCATATCGACCACCACCAAAATCAATCTATCATATAGAATGACCACAAAAATGGTAATAGATCACATCGACGACTCCAACATATCACCATATGCATCTAATCTTAATCTAAAACTAGACAGGATGGCTTTGATATTACATGAAGTGCTACGGGTAGGCTATGCAAG